>OU343220.1:119619529-119936536 GCA_910596185.1 Chrysanthemum makinoi | reverse complement strand
AAGGAATTAGAAATTCCGTGTATTAAAGAGTCGGTCACCTCAAGTATATGTAATCGTAGAAAGCTCGTAGATGTAGTTATTTTGTTAAGTAGTATTTAGTTAAGTAACACCGGAGGACTGACGGTCTTTACCCACTGTATGCCCGATCCACGCCCGATGTGTGGCGCTTATGTAAGACTATAAATACTCTCTACCTCCCCAAGGTAGAGAGTTGGAGCTCATAATAATATCTTTCACTTTCTCTCACTAAGTTCCCTAAACCTCTAACTTTCTCTCTCTAGAATTCCATCTATATGCTACCTTGTTTTAATGTTATGATGTGTATGTGAAAAGTTATATCTTACAATTGGTATCAAGAGCCATGGTTAGATCATATCTTACACATCTTTGGATTTCTAGTGGTTTTTAGGTGGTTTTTGAGTTTGAAAAAGTTTAGTGGTTTTGCATCATTTGATTGATTTCTAGTGTTAAAGTTTCGATTTTGGTTGTACTTTTATGTTTAGAATCATCAAAAGTGTTTAGGTTTTCATTTGGTAAGCTTGAATCATCTTGGTTGGGTTGTTTTTGGATTGAAAAGTGAGGTTTATATGGTTTTTTCAAGCTAGCGACTTAGCTCACGGAATAGTTTCTTGGTAGCGACTTGCTTCACAATTTTGTAGCGACTTACGTTGTTGAACTAGCGAGTTAGATCTAGCGAGTTAAAGTACAAGTAGTGGATTCTCCACTACGTAGCTTACTTGTGGTAGCGACTTGGTCAAGAGCGAGTTGCTCTTTAGCGACTTGTGTCTCTAGCTTACTTGTGTAGCTAATTGTCGCCAAAATTTGGTTAGCTTACTTGGTCTCAAGAAGCAGTTACTACTAGTTAATTTGTTTTTCCGTTAGCTTACTTGGGACTCTAGCTTAATTTGGGGTGTAGCTTAATTGGGTTAGCTTAGTGCCACTTCTATACTTAGTGCACTAATTTCTAGCGACTTAGTGCATTATCTTCTAGCTTATTTAGATTTTATCATCTGAGTCTTGAGTGATTGTTTACGGTTTTCTCTTGATTTAGTAAAACTCGAAAGAATCTATTTCCGGTTTAATCATAGAGTTTTAAAATCCCGTGTAATCTGTTAACATGTCTACCAACGTTCCTACATATCTCCATCTGTTCGAGGATGTTCAAGCACTGGTTCGATACTCGCCCACCCATGCTTGGAGAACCGACTACGACTCTTGGGCTCAACGAATTAGATTGTATTGCCTTGGAAAGGAAAATGGTGTCAACATTCTCAAATCCATTGATGAAGGACCATATCGAGTTGAGACGACTAGAGACTTACTTGATACTAATGCGATGGTTCGTTACGGAATGGACGAACCTAAGATGTATGATGAGCTTGATGATAAGGATAAAAAGAGATTTGATGCGATATCGTGGCTTCAAACATTGTTCTTCAAGGTCTTCCTAAAGACATCTACAAGTGATCAATCATAACACGCATGCTGGCGTTGGGACAATGTTAAGATGCTTCTCTCGTGTCTGAATTAACTATGGAAGACAGAGAATCCCAACTCTATGACGAATTTGAGCATTTCAAGATGAAACCGGATGAGAGTGTCTATGAGTACTATGTGAGATTTCATAAGTTAGTGAATGACATGAGGAACATCATAATGACTATGCCTAACATTCAGTTGAACTCAAAATTTGTGAACAACATGAATCCCGAATGGCACAAGTTTGTTACCACTGTGAAGCTCACTAAAGGATTGAAGAATACAAACTATGAGCAACTCTATGCCTTCCTCCTTCTGAATGAGAGACATGCTATGTTTGAAAAATTAATTCTCAATCAGCCAAAACCAACCAGTGGAGAGAAGCTCGCCTAATGACTCTACAGCCTTTCTACTCAAACATCGGAATCACAACCAAAGCATCACAAGTCATACCCTGGGTAATGGTAATCACAAACTCATTCCTGATCCTATGTTCAAACAAGTCGATGCCGATGCACACGGGGTAACTTCATTAACTAGCTCTTTTCTCATCACAAAACATGAATACTCTCCCACAAACCAACAACAACCTCAGAACAGCATCTAACCCACACAATCAAGCCACTATTAAAGATGGAAGGATCGTGGTGCAACCAGCAGGAAAGACAAGATGATCGGAAGAGGTGGAGCGGAGAGGTTATGTTGGAAACCCGAATCGAGGAAGGAATGGTAACCAAGGTCAAACTAAGCTCATCAAATGTTATAACTGTGGTGGTGAGGGACACATTGCAAGGAACTCGCACATCTCCAGCGCCCACGAATGTGATTACTTCAGAGATAAGATGTTGCCGGCTCAAGCTCGTGACAATGGTGCTACTTGGATGAAGAGGAATTGCGTTTCTGTGAGGGCAATGCCAAGACCTATGATGCAGATGTGGATGAGCAGCCTATTCAGGAGATAGGTCACAATCATCCGAATGCCTTTCAAGTCGCTGATTGTGATGCATACGACTCTGATGTGGATGATGGACCTACCGCACACACAATTTTTATGGCTAGCATTTCTCCAATGGTTTCTCCCAAGGTATCCTCTTCATCACTAGTCGGGCCATCCCAAGACAAACTCATCTCGAGGTATTAAAACTATACGATGATGCTGATGTACCGATGCATGATGAAAAGTACAATCAATCGAAACTATTGAATCAAATATTGAAAATATGGGTAATATCAATATTGTCCCATATGATCAATATGTGAAACAAAGTGAAAGTGAAGTTGTACCAAGTGATGCATCTTCCGCAGTCAACAATGACTATGTTTTTGATGAATACACCGCATGTGCCCCGATGATTCCATTATTTCGAACTAAATGCCTATAAAGAACGTGTTGCTATTTATGAACAACGTGCTAAATTTTAGTTGACCACCGTGAGCGTGAAATGGATGACCAAGTAAGTACAGTAATTAGAAAAGTAAGTTTAGAGAAGAAATATTGAAACAAGAATTAAATTCCTTGCAAGAAAAACACTCTAAAACATCTAAACAAAAACAAGAACTTCAAGAAAATGTGAAAATGCTTAAGCAAGAATTTAATGCAAAGGAATCAAAACTCTTGAGAGATTTTTCTAATCTGAAAACTTTGAAAACAAACTTGAAAACAAGTTGTACATACAAGGAAACACCATTCATACTGCTCACATGGTCACTAAACATAGAGTCTTAAGCGATAAGCATAGCATTCCCCTTGTTGAGGAACCGAATCCCGAGGTAATTAAAAAGGCTAGAAATGCTCATAAGGTGCTTTATGATGGTAATGAGATTCTTAAGCCTAGGCGAAAACCTAGTTGGTTGAGTGCACCGAGGAAGATAAGAAATCAGATGAAGTCACTAGGGAAAGGATGAACAAAAAACTAGATGACCCGAAATGCAAAGAGAAAAATATTATTATCACTCCCCATGACTACAAGAAGGAAAACTGGATTTCCTTGAACATGTTTAAACCTCAAACATTGTTGACCCTCGAACAAGTGTTCCGAAAAAGGATATGGATAAGCAAAAGTGAAAATCTTGTTGAAAAGAATCCTCCTTGTAGGAAATGCCTAAAGAATGAGTATCCTCCAAATACACCAATGCATTTAGTTCCTAGAACTATTGCCACTAAGAGTAAGACCTTAATCACCAATATGTTATTCTTCAACTATTTGTCGATTTTGAGAAAACTTGTAAGTAAAGGATCACACCCATCGGATAATGAAGGAAAGGGGTTTTGAGCAAATGAAAGAATGTTATTTAAATGAGGTCATGCCTTTCTTTAAACAACTAAAAGATCATTTTGAGAGTCTTAAAAAAGGGACAAAATCGATATTAAAGAAATGGAAAAGGAATTTGATGCAATGGTAGTTGAAGTTAGTGATTATGAGCCTGCACTAAAATATAATGAGATTGAGAGGAAGAACTTGCATACCTTAAATGAGACTCTTATTACTGAATGTGTTGCTCAAGATATCTTTTTCACCGCTTCAAATTGCTCTATTAATGCTTCCAAATTTCATGAACTATCTGTGGCCCTGAAAGTCTCCCATGATCGTGTCATTGAGCTTGAAAAACTAATTCTAAACTAAACGAGAAAATTGAACTGGATGATCACGACAATTTTGTTAAACATTTTTCTAAACTAGAAGTTGAGCATTTTAATTTACAACTAAAATATCAACATCTTAAAGAAAATGTTAAAACTTCAGATATCAAGACATCGTCGGATGCTCCGAGTTTGATGCAGCTTTTTCAAATTAACAAACGTGATGAACAGATTCAAGCTCAGGCAACACGATCGAAAAGTTGAAAGCCCAAATCTCTCAATTAAAGGGTCAAACGAACAATATGACAGGCTCCCAAATGCCTCCTCCTTTAGATTCTCCGAATTCTCAAACTTTTCATCTTCAAAACTTAGTTGATGCCTTACAAAAGGAAAACGAGAGTTTTCTAGAAGAAAATGAAAAAGTTAAACGACATTTTAAAGAGTTATATGATTCAATGAAAGTCACCCGTGACCAAAACAACGAAAAAATAACGCCTTTACAAAAGGAAATTGAGAATCTAAGAAGTCGTGGAAATGGGAAACCGCCACTTGTTTTCAATAAGAATGTTGTCTCAAAGTCACCCTTAGACTGCAAATACACTGTGATGCTTAAATATATTCCTCCTCATCTTAGGAATAATGAACATGCTTTTCATGAATAATGTGCTCACCTTAAGGATAGTCTAGAATGTCTCCGTGAGATTGTCGAAGAGGATTTCATTAACAAACCTCTTGATAGTGAAATTAGGTTTGCTTGCCTCCGGGCCAAACGATCTCAAGAGTTGCTAGAATGTGTAATTGCGACATGTCCAAAATCCTTAACCTTAGGTGAAAAAGGCAAAGCTGTGATGCCTTGTTCTATGCCTAGTGCCAAGCAAGAAATCCGTTCTATGCCCAGTCTTAAAAAAGGAAACACTAATGTGCCTTCAAGTAGTTCGATTCCGATATGTTAGTGCTAAGAAAGTGAACTTTAGTGTGCCCGCAAAAGCTCAAATCACGCCTTTAAAGTATACACTAATGTGCCTTCTAGTACTTCAGATCCTTGCACATCAAGTTCGGGAATGCAAAAATTAGATCAAACAACTAATGTTCCCATTCCTCTACAGAGTAATCGTGACTTTAAAGCGAAAGCGGTGTCAAAGTCTCAAGACAATACAAGGAATGATAGGACCTTGCAAGCTAAGAATGTGCATTGGAAGAGAGTAGAAGACCAATCTAGGAACTTTTAGCTTGAGTTGAATAAAACGAATCGTGTTGATTCTAGTATTAGCCTTAGGCGCATCAGAATTAATTCAATTCGATACTATTTGCAAACCTTGTAATGATGCATGCTTGAATTCGTTGCTAATCATGAATGTGGTGTGAATGCTTTGTCTAATGCTGTCAAATGCCCGTTAAAATTGTTAATGCTAATAATCGTGCAAAGAAGGCAAAAAGGCAAAAACGAAAGATTGTTAGAAAACAAAGTGGAAACCCACAGAAGAACTTTTATAAAGATAGGTTATTATTGGATACCTTTTGGCCATAAGAATAATCAGCTTTGTTCTCAAACTGCTAAGATTATGCCCACTAGAAAATGGATGCCTACCGGTAGAACTATTCCCTTAAGAAGTAAACATACTTTGAATAGGTCAAATACAGACACCAACATTGCATCTATTCCCAATGACTCCATTGCTTCTACTCGATATGGATGTTTCGATTCTGATGTGGGTGTTCCAATTATCGTTACTAACCAAGTGGAACCCATTCTTGCATGGGGATCCCAATTATCCAGCTTATCCATTTTGTCGTCAGGTTCAATCGCAGATCGTTCAAATCGCTCTCGTGGTACCGGACTCAGCCGTTCCAAGCATATGACTGGAGACCGGTCAGCCTCATGAACTTCGTGAGCAAGTTCATCGGGACAGTTAGATTTGGTAATGATCATTTCGGTGCTATTATGGGTTATGGAGATTATGTTGTTGGTGATAGTGTCATCTCTAGAGTCTACTATGTTGAAGGGTTGGGTCATAATCGCTCTCCTCGCTGGTCAATTTCGTGACTCGATCTAGAAGTAGCCTTCGAAAACATACCGCTTGTTAGAGATCTTAATGGTAAGGAACTGTTAAAAGGAACTCGTGGTTCAAATCTTTACACCATCTCTATCGATGATATGATGAAGTCTTCTCCAATTTGCTTGTTATCAAAGGCTTCCAAAACAAAGTCATGGTTATGGCATCGTCGTCTCAATCACTTAAACTTCGCCACCATCAATGATCTTTCCGAAAGGACTTAGTTGTAGGTTTACCTAGACTAAAGTATGAAAAGGATCATCTTTGTTCAGGATGTCAATTGGGAAAAAGCAAGAAATATGCCCATAAACCCAAACCTACTAACTGCTCACGAAGTTCTTCATATGATTCATATGGATTTATGTGGACCAATGAGGGTACATAATATCTTTGGGAAGAAATATGTGTTAGTTGTGGTTGATGATTACTCTAGATTCACCTGGTCAAGTTCTTAAGGACAAAGGATGAAACTCCTGATATCATCATCAAACTCATCAAAAGTACCGCAGTTCGACTTAACAAAACCGCCGTCAATTGTAACAGACAATGGAACCGAGTTTGTCAACAAACAACTTAATGAATTCTATGAAAGCGTTGGAATCAGCCATCAAAGAAGTGTTTCACGAACTCCTCAACAGAACGGTGTAGTTGAAAGACTAAATCGACTCGTTGAAGCCGCTAGAACAATGTTGATTTACTCAAAGGTTCCAATGTTTCTCCACGGGTGAGGCAATTGCCACGCATGCTATACACAAAATCGCTCCCTAATCCACACCGCTCATGGAAAAACTCCATATGAACTTGTCCACAACAGAAAACCTAATCTCTTTCCTTCGTGTGTTTGGTGCATTGTGTTATCCAACTAATGAGGGTCAAGACTTAGGGAAACTTAGGGCTAAAGTTGACATTGGAGTATTTGTAGGATATGCACCAAACAAAAAGGGATACCGAATCTATAACAAAAGAACCCAACATATCATGGAAACCATTCACGCTACGCTTGATGAGTCGACGGTCAAATGGCTCCTCGGACAATCCAGCCAGACCCGCACTTCAAGACAGTCCCATTGGTTCATCTCTTGTTCCAAACTCTACTCAAGAAACTCCATATGTACCTCCATCCGAAGATGATTTAAAGAAATTGTTTGATCCTATGTTTGATGAACTGTATGATTCAAACACTACTGAGGTAATGATTCCTACAATGAGGATGCTCATATTCCGTGAATGAAGTCAATCCTTCGCCTCAATATCTTTAAGTCAAGAAGCACCCGCCGATCCTTCGCCTCATCAACAAATCATCATTCTTCAAATGTACATCATGGAAATGTTTCTGGCATCAATGATGAAGTTAATCCCTTTGCTACCCCCGAAGATGCTCCATTTGAAAACATATTTGCTACTCCTCGAATCATCATCGAACCATCTTCTTCGAGACATCGACTCGCTACCTCGCCTCAACAACGCCACATGAACACCTTAGAAAATGGACTCACGATCATCCATTAGACAACATCATTGGAAATCCCTCTCGCCCTGTATCAACCCGGAAACAACTTGCAACCGATGCCTTATGGTGTTTCTTCAACTCCTACTTTCTAAGATCGAACCAAAAGATGTTAAAACCGCCATGAATGAAGACAACCGGTTCAATGCCATGCAAGAAGAAATTCATGAGTTTGATCGACTTAATGTATGGGAGTTAGTACCGCTCCAGATGTGCTATGATTATTGCTCTCAAATGGATCTTCAAAGTGAAACTTGATGAGCATGGTGATGTGTTGAAGAACAAGGCTCGATTAGTTGCTAAAGGATATCGTCAAGAGGAGGGTATAGACTTTGAAGAATCTTTTGCCCTCGCTGTTCGAATCGAGGCAATCGAATCTTCTGGCTAATGCCGCTAGTAAGAACATGGTAGTGTATCGATGGATGTAAAGACGGCATTTCGAACGGAGATCTTAAAGAAGTCGCTCACGCCACCAACCCTAAGGATTTGTGAATCAAGAGCATCCTACTCACGCTTATCGCTTGAAGAAGGCTCTCTACGGTTTAAAGCAAGCTCCAAGGGCATGGTATGATACATTGTCAAAGTTTCTTCTATCATCCGGATTCAAGAAAGGAGCAGCTTGATCCTACATTGTTCACCGTGAAGTCGTGCAAACATTTAACTCATGTTCAAATTTATGTTGATGATATTATTTTTGCCTCGACCGACCCAATGGAATGTGATCATTTTTCTAATGAAATGAGTTCTAAGTTTCAAATGTCAATGATGGGACAAATGTCATTTTTCTTGGGATTACAAATTTCACAAAGTCCCTGAGGCATTTTCATAAATCAATCTAAATATGCAACAGAGATTTTAAAGAAATTTGGATTTGATTCATGTGACCCTGTTGACACCCCCATGATTGATCGAACCAAACTAGATGAGGACCACTCGGGGATCATGATTGACCAAACGAAATATCGTAGTATGATTGGATCCCCGATGTACCTCACGCTAGTAGACCGTACATCTTGTTCGCCGCTTTGCATGTGTGCTAGATACCGTGCTAAGCCTACTAAAAGCACCTTGAAGCGCTTAAACGGGTCTTTCGGTATCTCCAAGGAACCATCAATATGGGACTATGGTACCCTAAGGACACCGGTATGTCACTAACGCCTGCGCAGATGCCGATCATGCAAAGTTGTCAAGATACACGCCAAGTACATCCGAGGTGCTCGCTTTTGGGTGATAAGCTTGTGAGCTGGTCTTCAAAGAAGCAAATGAGTACTTCTATTTCCTCTACAGAGGTGAATACATAGCCATGTCATCTTGTTGTGCTCAAATCTTATGGATGAGATCTCAATTATCCGACTATGGCTTTGAATTCAACAAAATCCTCTCTGTATCTGTGATAATAAAGTGCTATTGCTCTCTCATGCAACAACGCTCAACACTCAAGAGCAAAGCATATCGACATTCGACATCATTTCATCAGGAACAAGTGGAAAAAGGTGTGGTGGAACTATATTTTGTGAGGTCTCAATATCGCTTAGCGACATCTTCACCAAAGCTCTTCCAAGAGAACGTTTTGAGTTTATTCTTCCATGTCTTGGCTTGAAAAGCCTTCAACCAGAAACACTCAAACGTCTTCATGAGGAAGACGAGGAGTAAAGGTCTATCTTCATCTATCTCTTGTATATATTTATTCGAAAAACAAAATACAAAATTATAAAACCTTCAAAAAAAAAAAAAAAAAAAATTCAAAAATATTGTCTTTTTGTCATGTTTTTTCGGTTCGAAAATATCTACGGTCTTTGTGCTGTCACTCAAAGAATGACACGGGACTTTAGATGTTGTTCTAATTTCAAAAAAAAAAAAAAAAAATCAAAAAATATTTTTGGAGAGAAAGAGAAACAATGGTTTATTGTCATTTTCGTGCAATAACCGCTTTTAAAAGAAAGAACAGAGCCATGTTTACCATGTTTTCAAATTCCATGCTCTGATTCTATAAACATTTATCTGAAAACTAAATGCTTTGAAAAATAACTCGGTCTCTATTTTTGATAATCATCATGACTTATCTGTCAAAATCTCTATCTCTCAATCAACAACCTATGTCATTGATTGAGGGGAGAATGATTTCAATTAAATTAAAAAGTTATTTGGCATTAAATTGTTTTCAAAAGATGTACATGCATGTTTAACCAATGGAGATTAAAATCTCAACATCGATCCTTATCGCTAAAAACGCTTTCATAATCAAGTCACAATTCTCCCTAAAAGCTTTCAAAAATCAATTTAAATCTAAGAGATCACAAATCTCAAATGATTTGATAATTGTGATCGGGGGAGAAGTTGTGATTTAAATAGGATTTAAACCGATAATTGATAAATGGTTTCTAAGTGATTAGCATGTTTGCCTCCCCAATGACAAACGATTTCAAATTTTCCATGCACATTGAGGGGAGCATCATCTATAATTTGAAACGTGATCATTTATCTCAATGTGCAAGTGTCCCTCTAGTATGTGTAAAACTCCTTTCAAACCTAGAAGCACATATTGAGGGGGAGCAAAATCATGAAAACCTCATCCTTCCCCAAAATGCTTTATCTACTTGATTCGATTATGGAAGTGATGTTGATATCTTTTAGAAAATGGTAATCAAAGAAGTTAATTTTTCTCTTGCCTCCTGTGTGCAAAACAATTTCAAATACTTTATGCACATGTTGAGGGGGAGTTCTTATTCTAAAAATATCAAAAACAATTCAGGTACAAAATGCTTTGATAATATATCACAAGTATCCTGATTGATTTTCAAATGGTTTTCAATTGGTTCCAATGGCAGATGAACGATACCAAAAAGACCCACCAACTTTACTTTATGTATGGTGATATAAGGATGATAAGGTTAGGTATGTGTTCCCATGATCCACCAGAACCGGAGGGATCTACCCAAGGACTATCCACTAGTTAGTGTAGAGTTCTTAGGTATGATGATAAAAGGAGAAAATGAGATATGGGAAGAGTGCGGACTAAGACCGAGCTAGTAATCGAATAAACCCAACAAGGTTCTAGCTATGAAGTCTCTAAGTAAGCAATCAAGGGGTTGAAGAATTAAAAGAATTGAATGAGAAAAGGGTGAAAACAAATAGCCCTCCATTTATTCAACCTTAGGCGTAAACCGGTTCAATTCATATGCTACTGATGGTAACATCGGTATTGAAGACAAGACGCATGGACCCAAAGGACGACTGCACTTCAACTTCCAAACCACTCAAGTTCCTCTTAAAAGGACTTGTTTCATTCTCACGGGAACCGACATAATCTATCGACTTCTCTTAGAGATTGTTGATATTGAAGAAGGAGACCCTCTCCCTAGTCTCCGGCATAGGATCCAAATATGCACAAATTGAGTCTAGAGCCACGAGATCATCAATAAATCTCATTAGGACACTTTCAATGAAGACTCTCTGTTTCACACAATGTGGAAAGAGAGATTATATCTTGAGTCCCACGCATTATCCTTGTGGTATTGCCGTAACATCCGAAGTGATGTGTTTACATATTCACTGTGAAGATGGAAAGCCTTTTGGAGCCAACATCTAACAAGCTCCTCGTAGGTGGCATGTGAGATCTATTATACGATCAACCATGTGACAACCTGAACGTAAACAATGGGGCTTATTCAATCTTTTGAATCAATCCCGTTCAAAGTTATGGATTGACGGATACCTTTGAAAACCGGTCTTTGTGCTTTAAAACTCTTTTCATTAGCACGTCGACCGGTACTAATTTTTCAAATCAAAAGGTGTTTTATGATTGATAATTGATTTTCATTAAAACCTTCGTTATATTGCAAAACAATTTCTATTGAGCAATACTCGATTGTTTTTCAAATATCTTTTCATCAAGTAGTGGACTCAAATTCGCCGGGTTCACTCACCGCGGTTGTCTTCTTTGAGATGTTCCGTTTGAGAAAGCTAGAGCAAAATGCAAACCCTGTCAAGGAAATTCTTCGAATTATACCCGATCACAGCAATTACTTGTATCGATCAACGGGAACCGTGGGCGCGGTACCTCAATTCAACGAAAGTGATCAAAGACACTTTCGGCGATTTATTGCTAATCGTTGTATGCAGTACGCCCGACGCTTGCGTACCGATCGAATGAAGCGTCAATCCATAGCCGCATGCTCACTTAACACATTCATCTCAAAAGAAATCATGATTAGTGCATCAATGACTCTGATATTATCACTCCATGCTTCGCTACGCTGCGCCAATATCATGATTCAACAAAAGCTTCCGCTACTCTGATGAGAAGATATCATGATCCGTAATGTGAGCATGTCGGTCCAAAAGTCACAACATCACATAATACCAACACCACAAAGGATGTCACGAGATTTTTTATGGTCGATGATCTCAAAAGATGGCTCAAAATTATTATCACGGATCAGAAAAGACCTCCACTTGAAGTAACCAAACATGCAATGTGAAGAATCAATGACTACAAGCTTAGGAACAAAGGACTACATCAAGAATGCAAGAACAATTGTTAATGTCATATCTGCTTGTATTCAATGTAATTTTAGTGCATGATTGAGGTGACCTCCCTTAGAGGGAGATTGTTAGGAATTAGAAATTCCAGGTATTAAAGAGTCGGTCACCTCAAGTATATGTAATCGTAAGAAAGCTCGTAGTCATAGTTATTTTAAGTTAAGTAGTATTTAGTTAAGTAACACCGTGGAGGATGGATGGGTCTTTACCCACTCAGATGCCCGATCCGCCCGATGTGTGGCGCTTTATGTAAGACTATAAATACTCTCTACCTCCCAAGGTAGAGAGTTGGAGCTCATAATAATATCTTTCACTTTCTCACTAAGTTCCCTAAACCTCTAACTTTCTCTCTCTAGAATTCCATCTATATTCTACCTTGTGTTAATGTTATGATGTGTATGTGAAAAGTTATAACTTACATGATCAAAGTAATCGTAGGATACATTAGTAAATGAAAATCGCCAAGAGCATTTAAAGGCTCAAATTCAAGCAAAGGGGCTTGCACATGTTGTTTTACAAAACAAATTGAGAAGATTAACTGGCATGAGTGTGGATACTAAGTTCTATTTTACAAAACCAACAATCTTTGAGGAAATCGCCTTCAACCAATCGAAAACCAATCGTGAGGTTAGGACAAACCAACTCGCTTTTAAATCAACGCTCAAAATCTTCAAAACCGTCATTTTCACCCAAGTTGTTGAGAATAATCATTTGTCAAAACCAAATACTCCACATTGGCCAATGAATAATGCTTCTGGAGAAAACGTAAACTCTATTAATCTTGTTTCGTTATACTCTGCTTCTCAAGTATATCTCAACAAGTGGTCGCCCCGCCAATCTAGGACTAGTTCAAACACCGTCTAAATGTGCCCGAAAGCATTAAAAGTAAAGATTCATATGATTCAAATGACGCTGCATAAGAACTGTGTGGATCTAGAAAAAATCTAGAAAGTAAGGGCACCTACTCCAAAAGGATGGAATCTTAGGTTCAACCAAATCTCAAAAGTGTGATGCCTTCTAGTGTGTTGCATAACACTGCATGTAGTAGCAATCCAAAACCTAAGTTTACTCAACAAATAGTTAGAAATAAACCCGTTGCTCTAAACGTAAAATTTCAAACCTACAGTGGATCAATATAGGACAATGCACTCTTCCCCAAAAGAAGTTTCAACATCCCCTTAGATCTAACTCCTTAGATGCCAAATCACAAGATAACGCTTCCTTCCAACGGTAGAGTTTTCAACACCGCTTGGTCTTAGAGATTCCTAGCTGTGCAAGATATTATGTAGTTGCAAGACCATAACAAGTGTGTGAAACCCTCTACATCCATCCCTCACTATAGAAGGCCTAGAAATGTAATAAATCATCAAAATATCATGTTCAAGTGTCAAGATTGCCAGATAATTGACACTAACATCTATAAGCAATATCCTGGAACCGCTACACTTCGGGGATCCATTTTTTCTCTTCCTTGCCCCTCTCTATTTTCTATGCAAGTAGCCTATGGTTCTAATGCAAAACAACAAGAGTAGTTATAGGGACCCGCTTCACCGTTAAAAATATCATGATCCATCACCGTTCCAATTATTGTACTTAATCGTCATGAATTGGAAACATTGCTTGCTCCTCTCGTTAAAGATTCCGCCAAAGTCGCGTGGTGTATCAATGTTTCCGCCGACAACCGATAATTCTCTCTAATTTTCGATAGCGACCCTAATCTACAACAACAACCAATCTTCTATAACGTAAGATCAACCTGCCTAACAACGAATGACACAAAATGATCAAATTATAATGAACAGAGATGTTTTATCGCTAGCTTGACTTCTCAAATATTTTTGGTACTTCAACTTGTTCGATCAATTGACATACATGGTTTCGGCCTAGTAATTCTAGCCTGCATGAGTTTTCATTTGCTTATTCATCATCAACATAATCGCGGTGTATGATTCTCAATCATTGAAAACATCGAGGGAGAGAGTGTGTAGGTGGTCATTGCTTCCTTGTTCTTCTACATGCTTCATTTTGCTTAAAACCCAATGCCTTCTTGAATTTCTTCAATTGTGGGGAAGAAATAAGACGATATGTGGCTCAAACGCCTCACTTGGAGTTATCGCCTCAATTTCACGGGTGACTTTCTTGTAGCAAAGAAGTTACCCAAATATGATGTTATGATGCCTCACACACGGTCTTGGTATCGCGAATTTGTTATTGCATATTCACAAAGATTAGTATTCAAAGACCACAACGGATATCGTGGGAAGTCGCTTTCATTTCGCTCTTCGTGGTTTGTTTGTGATGCTATACTCAAAACCGCTACATACACGCGGAGAAGATCTTGTTGATTTCGCATGTTACCCTCGAACGGATCTTCCACAATTAGTCGATTTTCCTTTGTGTGGTTTCTCAGCTTTCTACAAATTTCACGGTGATACCTAAACTTCAAAAGTTAGAAGAAATGTCTACTACATCGTTGTTCAAATCAAGCAAAGACATGTCGGGCCACTGGGGAACCGATAAGAAACTTCACAATATGCTTATATTCACAATGGTTTCCTCGAGTATACACTTGGAACCCGGACACAACCGCTTAAACTTCCCCAAACCCCATCATCACCGGACAAAGCCCCTTACTCACAACAAATGGAAAGGTTATTTGCTCCTACGCTCGATCTATATTGATGAACGTTCCGTGTGTATCCGCCAAGCTTCCGCTCAAACCCGATAATACTCTTTATACCCGATACATTCCGCTACAACAACTACCGTTGCTGAAAAGCACCACCGCTGACTCCAACACAACAGTTGAACACACCGCCTCCAACAATGATGAATCCACCGATGATGTTCAATGAAGTACCCCACCGCAGATTTTGATCCAAATGCTCTTTAACCCGCTTGCTAATGAGATCGCCAGCACCAGATGTCGCGAATCTTCAACAAGCCATTTGAATCCTCAAAATCTGCACAATGTATACCAACATCAACCTCCACACATGATGGACTAAAGACCATCCTCTGAAAATATTATTGGCAACCCGAATCAACCGGCCGTTACAAGACAACGCTCTTCACTTAGATGGTGAACATTGCATTTATGCACTCACCGCTACCAATCTCAACCTAAAACATCAAAGACGCGAATGACAAAAGACAACTGGATTGAATCCATGCAAGAAGAACTCAACCAATTCAAACGCCTTGAAGTATGGAAACTGGTTGAAAGACCAACAGGAGTCTACGCCATTGGTCTCAAATGGATTTGGAAAACAAATTGATGTCAAGGAAATGTTATCGTAAATAAGTCACGCCCGTGGCTAAGGGTTATCGCCGCCGAAGAGGGTATTGACTTTGAAGAATCTTTTGCTCCCGCTGCTCGCCTTGAGGTCGTTTCGATATTTCTAGTGTTCGCATATGATGACGGTCATCGATGGATGTCAAAACCGCTTCTCAATGGACAACTTAAAGAAACGGTTTATGTCACCAACCGTGATGGATTCGCTGATCCCGAAGTTCGAATCACGCCTACAAACCTAACAAAGCTCAGATGGTCTCAAACAAGCTCCTCGGCATGGTACGATAAGCTATCATCCTTCCTCATTGCTAATAATTTCACCAAAGGTTCGGTTGACCCAACTCTTTATACAATATCACGGGGCACATATCTTAATTGTTCAAATTTACGTGGATGACATCATTTTGGGTCTACACATAAAAAGTTTTCAATCGCTTTGCAAAACTAATGAAGAAAAATTTTGAAATGTCCATGATGGGTGAACTCATTCTTTCTGGACCGCAAGTTCATCAATCACCCCGTGGTATTTTCTTGAGTCACTCCAAATATGCCCTTGAATTGTTACACAAATTTGGAATGAAAAACCTCAGGACACCTATGCCACACCAATGGCTCATACCAAGAAGCTAGACGCCGATTTACATGGGAAATTGGTGGACCCTACAAAATACCGTAGTATTATTGGGACTCTCATGTATCTAATGTACCTAGCGTATTCTGATATTGTCTTTTGCCGATATCTTTGCTCTCGCTATCGTAACCAACTGAAACCCACCTCTCTGAGGCTAAAAGAATCCTCCGATACATCAAGGTAACCATTAACTTGGGATCCGTATCCAAAGGATTCTCGGTTTTGAACTAATCGCTTTTTGACACGACCACGCCAGGATGCTTAGACTCCGAAAAGTACTTCAAGAGCTTTACAATTTCTTGGTGATAAACCGTGTCATGGCAATCAAGAAGCAGGATTGTACATCGCCACCTCAACCGGCAGTAATATGTAGCCATGTCGGCGCATGTTGTGCTCAAGTCATCCGATGAGAACACAACTCAAAGACTATGGTTACGATTTGACATAATCCCGATGTATCGCGACAATCGGAGTGCCATTGCAATCTCGCGGCAACCCGCCAAAGACTCAAATCAAAGCACATCGATCTTCGATATCATTTCATCAAGGACCACGTGGAATGTGGTATCGTTGAATTATATTTTGTGGTACAGTATACCAATTGGCGATCTCTCACCAAAGCCTTGCCTCCCGCTAGGTTTAATGAGTTGGTCCACCGATTGGTATGAGGTGTTTGACTCAAGAGGAATTGATGAACTCCTAAAAAAGTCTTAAAACCCTGCCAAACACCAAAATCTCTTTTGTAAATAATTTTTCAAAAACAAAATACAAAAATATAAAACCCGATAAAACAACAAAAATATTCTTCTATCTATTTTTCTTTTAACATTGCAAGTACATTTCTTCCGCCAACACTTTAATCTTCAAAATTCAGATTTTTTCGATCTAGTGTTGAGGGGAGAAAATAATACTTAACCTGCTTCAAAACATCCTGTGTACTTGCATGTTATCATATCCTCGCTTGTTTCTTTTATCAATGGTGGTAAATTTCTCGTCCAATGACACCCTGACTAAAAATTATAACCTTTCATTATTTTTCTTAAGTCGAGGGGGAGTGTCGTCAAGTTTCTTTCTTAAAAATCTTTGTTTGGTAACCAAAATGGAAGTTAAAAGGCTTTGTTTGAATAAGGAAAAGGTGGAGGACCAAACTGTCAAAATGTTAAAGTTATTTTAATAAAAACATCCTCCACCTAACATTACCCTCACATTTATTACTTCTAACCTAAAAGATCCTATGCCTAATATTTATTCAAGAAACTGCTTGTTTTGATCATCATCTTGTAAGTGTTTTCATGATCTTAACGATAATACAAGCTAAGGTTTTGAATTTCATGCAAATCCTACGGCTAAAACTTTTGTTACGCGTGATTATGTGTTCTACGCGATAATGTATGAACACACAATCATCATGTGTGTGTTTGTGGTTAAAATGGATAGTGTCAAAACGCTCCTAATACATCAATGATAACATTTAACCATCAAAACCCACCCGTAAACACGAATTGATGATTTTGAAAATTAGGGTTTATGAGTCGATTTGGGTGTTTACAAATGTGAAGGTTTTTGGTCAAAAGATTGTTGTGTGATGGTCATATCATGTTGAATTGATGATTTCCAGTGCCCTATAACCACCCGTAAACACTAATTTAATCGAATTAGGAATTAGGTTTAATGTTCTAAGTTTGGGTATTTTTGATTCACCACGATTTAGATGTTATAACTTGGTTTATAGACTCTCACAACATCTTAGAACTACCATAAATTGTTTGGTGCAATTCCCATGGCTAGAAATTTATGCGTAATTCATAACCCTTAGGGTTTTGACCCTACGCTGCATGACTTTCACGCATAAATGCTTAACAAGCTTTCATGCCATGATGTGTGTGTAATATGACTATACATGTTAAGATTGATGCTATGATGGTTTTATTTCGTGCTTGCTACCATAAATATTCAGAATCAAGGTCATTGTTACCTAACGATAAGGATCACCTTACGTAGGCGCTATAAGAAGAGTAATCCTACGCATAACTACTACGCATAAGGTTCTACAATGGGACTACGCTTATCCTCGTGAAGGATATGCGTAAACAAAGTGACCTCTACGCGATAAGGTCTACTTCTATTTGTAGCCTTACGCTGTAAGGTATAATATACGCTTACGCACGTAGTTTCCACGCATAAGGTCCCCTTTTCCTACGCTGAACATTTCTTACGCCGTAGTTAAGATCCCACGCATAAGCCGCTCACGCTCATACCCCGCTCTAAGCACGCTAACTTTGCCATATCTACGCTAAGCCTTGATTGACCTTCATTATGAATTGTTACGTACAAACTTGTTAATAAACAATCATATCATCACTAATCCAATAATGTCACTAATAAACTTAATCGCTTGATATGTTGTGAACAATAAGTGATAACATAAACTTTAAAACTTAAAGTTAACTAACTCACTAAACATTTCACGACGTCATTGGACTATTGAACAAACAAGTGACTTAGGACTCAGAACAATCATTGAACTGTGACATTCAATAACTAGACAATAAGACCTTCTGTTGACTAACACTATGTCTTTCGATATGTTGGTTCTTATGGCTAATGTTATTTCGATCACGACATGGTCGAACAAATGAATGTGGATGCATCGGTTCTTACAATTGCCGATATCTTCCGAGAGGGTTATCCGAGAAAGATTGGAAAGAACAACCTTAGGGTTGACTTTGACACCCTCACATGCTCGGAATATTCTTGTCTCATTGTATGGATATTCTCGTGAATCATCCCTACCGTAACATGCTCACACTCGCCACAGCCTGAGGTCTACATTCAACAAGATTCTATGCGAGGATCACTATGGAAAGGGTCAAAGTGCAAACTGGCCGGAATGTGACACTAATCACAAACAAGTCACTATCACTCCCCGCCACTTACGGCTGTTCTCATCATTCTCTGACATCGCTCCAACCGACTTCTTTGCTACCCCTAATAAGAGACAATCTCCAAATTTTGATAGATATTGGTTATGATGAAGCTCGTGAATCATTACTAAGCACTCTCACGAGAGCTTCAAGAATATTCCTCAACCATGGAGAACACTCTACATGATCATCACCAATCGGTCTCTCGGTCGCGGATAAAGGCTATGAGCATCCTAAGCTCATGGAACTGCAAATTTTCTCGTCGCATTGATCAACAAGAAGGACATTGAAATCGAAGCACCGATATGGGAGGACATGATGCTATTTCACAAGAAGCTTGGCTCCAAGATTCCCTATGTCAGATACACCAAACCGTTGATCCGAGAGCACTTGGACTTCATCCTGATATCCCCATGAGGCTCAATGACCCAGATAATCACGACATATTGAATGAACCCATATTATCTCGTCGTAATCAAAGAATCGCCAACAAAGAAACAGGTACGGTATTACCGATCACCTTCTCGACTACCGAAATCAAAAAGCTTGAAACATACAAAAGGTATCGGCTAGCCGTAAAAGAAGGCAAAGTTGGTCATCTTGATGAAAAATCTTCGGTACACCTACTGGAGGACCGTAAGAGGCAGTGTCGGAAGTGTCACAAGTACGATATTTATAGAAGCTTCCCAAAAGGAATCCTCCTCAAAAGGATTGTTCCCAAAGGAAGTCAACCTATTCCCACACCCGAACCGCAAAGAAAGCTTGTGGACGAAAGCTCAAGGTACCGACACGTGATGAAGAGATTACCTACTCAAACCGCAAAGGATGACAACTTCCGCATACCAAAACCTCCAAGTCCTCAAGCCGACAAAGAAAAAGGGAAGACTCTGCATTTGTACCTTATGATGAAAGCTCTGAGAGTGATAAAGAGCCACCGAAAATGTATACAAGAAGAACTTTCAAATTCTTAGACACCAACACAAAGTGAAGAATTTGCTAAAGACCAAATGGGTGGTCCCGAGGATCAAGTGGTGCCGCTTCACTCAACCATCTCCTCGATGCGGTTAATCAACCCGATAAGGAGCCGGTGCCACCACTTTGTGCAACAACAAAAGCTTGTGGAGGATACTATCAATATGAGTTTGAGGAACCGAAACCGAGAAGTCCTAAAAGATAAAGATGTTGATTATGATACGCTTCTTCTAGATAGTCCCTGACGATCAAAGGAAGAAACCTTCAACCTCCGGAAGGATCCAGAGTCTCCTCATATCTCTTCATCATCAGATTCGCCTTCTCACTCTTCACCACCACCATCAAAAAGATCAACAAAATCATCATCCAAATGAAGAAGCCACCGATCTTGGATTTCTCAAACTCATAAAAGAATTGTGAAAGTCGCCAAACAAGTCGAAAGAAAGACGCGGCTCAACAAAAGTTGAATTTCTTTTCGATCACATACAAAGATCTGTATGACGAATGAAAAGATGCAAGGAGAAAGGAAGTTTGTTCAGGAATTCATGAAAAATCGCCGTCAAGAGGAATTGAACGAAATGATCAAGGATACACTAAAAGTACCTTCGGAGTATCGCTCCTAAAGTCACAAAGGAGTTGTTCACCAAACAACTTTATCCAAATCTTATGCAGATCGCCAAGCAAACTATTCGATCAACGCCCTTAACCGTCACAATCAATCCAACCGTTCTGGTAGTTTTCTCGATAATGAATTGTGGCCAAGCTTGTCACACAAATGTCCAGACGACCTGGGACATTTACTTCGATGAAGGAAAGTTGTTTCAAGCATTGCCGACTACCAACTTCAAGAAGCTTGTAGATTCAAGTCGAAAAGTCTAAACGCCCTAGAGACGATGAAGACAAGGATAAGGATAAAGACTCTCGCACCTAAACGCCTAAGCCCGGTGAATCTTCTTGATGCAACCTCCTCCACAACGCCTCTGCTCAACAAAAATCTCCTCCTCGTTCTTCTATCGAAAAACCTCGTGACGATTCCAGTTACCACCCCCACTTAGAAAACCGATGATCACTTTGAGTATACGGGTGGTGACGATGAAGAGGTCCTTGAGCCCCTACAACAACCCTCCTCTCCCAAACAAGTTCGAAACCGTAATCATCATCTAGGCCTTAAAAAAAGAAGAAGAAGACGCTCGATCGACGCCGATCATGGCTAGATGACGATAAAACAGAGGAATTTGAATGGTTAGCTACTCTTGTTAACAACACTCCCTACCTCAAGAAGGTCGAATTTGGTAGACGGTTCTACATTGGAGCATGCTAAAATTCTGCAAGAAAAGTTCCATGTAAAGAAAATGACGAAACTGAAGTTGAAGTAATCAAGAATGAAGCGTTTCAACTTCTAAAAGACAGCTCTAAAAGTGCCTCGAGGTCGAATATCACCTTGAAAACATTGCTCGAGCTATGTCTAACAACATGGATTGGCTCAACCCTGAAGCAAACATTGACTTCACACAAAGGGACAACCCTCCATACTACAACGATTGGACCAAACCTCTACCAACACTTGGCCAACCAACGAACCAAGGATTCCTTTCAGATATTTCTTCAACAAAGACTTGGATTTTCTTTACACGGTGGCGATGATTCAAGAAAATACGCTACATCGTTGACACTTCCATTCCCGCACTGCCTACTCAAACCGCATAGCCATTGAGGAACGTGCCAATCACTTGTTCTCCAACACGTGGAAGCATAATCGAGATGCATTGTATGGGATTCATCATTGGCCGTAACGCCAAGAATCTACTACGTAAGCCGCCGTTCGTAAGTCTCAACATGCCGTATAGTTCTAAGGATATCGCTGCCATCATACACGCATTGATCTTTCGTCTAAGTGGGACTACACATTTCTAAAGAAGATCGTAGTCAAACGACAAGATGAACGGGACTATGCTTTCTCCGAGGTCGACTTTGAGAATTTGTCTCTCAATGACATCGAAGACATGTACCTTGCCAAGGTACAGGGTCGCATGAGACAATTTTCAACCGCAGTACAACGCGAATTTATCAAGTCACTTCTCATCTTCATAAGACGCATTGTCATCAAGGAACGTGTAGAAGATCTCCACCTGGCCGTTGAATCTTATCGACGCTGTCAACTTCACTCCTCCAAAGCTTGATCTTCCCGATATCAATCAGCTATCTCAATATACACTCATCGCTGAAACCTTTCAAGCGTTGTTTACCGTAGTGAACTTCAAAGAAACTCGCGCATTTTATGGATGTAGCTTAACCCACAAGTTCGGGATCATACTTTGAAGCCGGTTAGGGATGGAATGGCATACGTGTGAAGGATATACGCCGAAAATTGGGTCTCCTAAGCGCTACGGAATTCTCGTGAAAGGAGGGATGTGAGACGGATCATCACAATGATTGATGAACGGTTGTTTCAAGGGATCGCCTGACGCATTGAGAGTTATGTGGTGGTCCACCCGTGATTAACATAACCGCTTTCAACGCCTCGCACACCCCGGGAACATCACCGCACTTCCCCGTACCCCTTGAATTGTTTCCTTCATATAATTTTGGATGTTTGATTGATTATAATGGCTTGTGCACACATTACAGTGTACAACCCGTTCTTGTAAATAAAGGACCCTCGTGGTACTGCCACAATCCTTATAAAAGGAGCGAAAGCTTTTACTTTTGAGTAAAACCTATCAAACCTTTCATTTTTCAAGGTTTTGCTCAAAAGAACAAGTACTTTCCCTTATGATTTTCAAAACCTCAACCGCTTATATCACTCGTTGAGGGGGAGTACTTGAATTAAAACTTTGTTCAAAAATTGTTCACAGGGGTCATTCTTCCCGCAACACTCGAAATGGTCATATTTATTCTCAACTTTTCAAAAATAACATCACATATGCCATTTTTGAGGGGAGAAAATACGTGATAAGAAATATGTTGTGTAAAAGCAAATGAATCATTGTACTATAGACTTAACCCATGAATTGACGAGATCTTAACTGTCAGTAACTCGAAAAGACTTGTCCCGACGGGTAATAATTTCAAGCTAGTTCGCTAGTGATGTAAACGTGTCTCGAAAGGACTTGTCTGAGTAGAATGTACCATTCGAGAAACTCTTGGTAGACATGAACTCCGACGGGTTTGACAACCTTTCGAGGATTGTCTACACCTTCAAGGTAGTTATTAGAGCTAGTTGTCACCTAAAAGTTGACAATGCAATTCTTTAACTATGCCAACGAACCGTGTCTCGCGGGGATTGTCTATCTTGAGTTAATCAATTCAAAAAGTGTGCGCTTTTCCTCACTCTGTGCATTTTAACCGTTAAAACTCTTAAGCACATGTGGAGGGGGGAGTATTTATGCAAAATCTTATCTCAACAATGGTACTAAAATGTTTTTCATTCAAACACCGTGAGAGATTTTTCACATCAATGGTTTTATGGCAACATAGGTTAGTCATGGAGTTATAAGGTGACTAAGGTTAGGAATAACCGTCCTATGATCCGCCAGAGCCGGATGGATCTACCCAGGACACCACAAATAGTTAGTATTTAGAAGTCCTTAGGTATGATTGTAAAAAGGAGAAAATGAGAATCGGAGAAAGAAGGAGTTGAAGAATTAAAAAGAAATGCAAAGAAAAGGGTGAAAAGAAATAGCCCTCAAGATTATTCAACTTAGGCGCATAATCGTTCAATTCATATGCTATGGTTGTCACTTAGTGACGCGTATTGAAGATTAAAAGTCGCCATGGACCCAAAGTGACGATGCACTAAACCTTCTTATCCACTCAAGTTTCTCTAACGTAAGCTTGTTTCATTCTCACAGGGAACCCTACGTAAACTATCGGCTTTCTCCTAGAGATTGCCGGTATTGAAGAAGGAGACCCTCTCCCTAGTCTCCGCTCCAGAAAACCAAAACGCACTATTGAGTCTAGAGCCACGAGATTCATCAAAAGATCTCTTAGGTACACTTGACATTTCATCACTTGATATTCAACAATAAGAATTTCACTGGTACATTATCGAGTCCTTCACAGATCTTAGCAATCTGTCGAGAACATTTATGAGAGGTTCACATTTGTGATCCTCAGTATTGAATGGAAACTCCGCCAGGTCAACATCAAACAACCCCGACGCCAGGTCACTTCGGCAACTCCCCGTGGATTGCGCTTAGTGGTCTCAAACGGTCTACGTCAGAGGTGATGCTTCGTGTAC
The DNA here is from genome assembly GCA_910596185.1 of Chrysanthemum makinoi. Taxonomy (NCBI): domain Eukaryota; kingdom Viridiplantae; phylum Streptophyta; class Magnoliopsida; order Asterales; family Asteraceae; genus Chrysanthemum; species Chrysanthemum makinoi. The sequence goes on along the minus strand of OU343220.1, from coordinate 119,912,311 downwards.
CTCACACTATCTCGAATCGTAGGTGTACTTCGTACATCGTGTTATCTCACTTGTGGGACTCGACCAGTGAACGGCCTTTGTAAGAATTAGAGTTGTGTTTTCACACTATGTCGTTAACACCTCGGTTCAAACTTGTAAGTGCCGGAACCGCTTATTACTAACCGCTTTTAAATGTTTTCTTCTTATGGAAGCTCGAGCGAATGATCGTGCAGATTCTTCTCATGCTCACGCCAACATCATCACTAATGGAAGTTATATCTTAAAGCAACACAACAAATGAATGATTCTTCATCAATACGAGAATCTACAAAGTTAAAGACTTAAAGAACTTCATCAAGATCAATTCCAACGCCAAAAGAGCGTGTGAGCATGTTGAAGAATGACGCGGAGACACCTAGAGCAAAATGGGCAGCCTGAGGCGATTTGATGCGCACAACAACATACTATCACTTTCATCACAAAGAACAATGATCAAAGAACAAAGTTAAAGATGACGCCAAAGCATAACCGTTCAAAGTAAACTATCTCTACACCGGGAGATTGTTCAAATCAAGGCAATTCTTCTCACAAGAAAGAAGAATGTCAGAAGACGCCAAAGCTACTATTACATCAACGCCTTCACCGTTTTCATCACCAACACTTGAGTGTTTGTTACTCATATGTAATAACACTTGAGGGGAGATTGTTGGAATCACTCCTAAACCTTATTCAAGTGTTAGTTACTCATATGTAATAGTTAGCTTATTATGGCCTTTATGTTTGTTATTAGCCTTAAGCTTATGTAGAAGGCCCATGAGCTTAGGCCCAAGCCCATAGGAGAAAGGAAGGAACTAGGAGTGTTGCCCTAGCTTTCCTCCTATAAATACCTTATGTAAACCCTCACTTGAGGGTTGGTTGTTCAAGTTTTCTTTTCACATACACTCTACGCATAACCGGTCTTATATTATCGTGTGTGTGTGTTTGGTTCTTGTTCAATCGCCTCTCTATCTCTCATATAAGCTTGTGTGGTAAACCTTGTGACCTAACAATTTATCACTTAACGATTATTGTAAGATTTTGTTTCAACGTAGGTACTTGTAATGTATTTTATAACTTGAAAATATGACACAAACGTATATTTTGACGATAAACTTCATTTTCAAAAATGCATAAGTGGTATAGATTACATGTGGATTTGCATGTACGACATATATTCATGATTTATAATAGATCATATCATTCATATTAGGTTGCAGATAGAGATTGTACCTCATTTCAAAAGATTGCCATTATATCATCATAGTCATTGTATCAGGTGAGTTTTCATAGCCCCTTCTTTCAAGTTTATACTTATTTTTAAACCTACGGGGGAGAATACATTGCACATCATTTTTATTACGATACCAAGTATATCAAATTCATTACATTGCTTAAGTTACCTCATTGCCAATTGAATGTCCCCATTTCATAATTATGAACCGTTAATTCCCTGAAGAAGCGAAAAGGAAAGTGAATAGATCTATTGAGGTGACTCCTCCATCCCGTTGGTCAGTCGCCCTAATGGTCAAACGGATGCATTTCATTTAATATCGAATTAGAGTTGTTTGGAAAACACTCATTGGGCGCTTAACATCATAATCAGCCTAGCTTTGTCATGCTTATAGCAATTGTATCATTTTTATGTGACACATTTGTCATACATGGCCTATACTTGTGGTAGTCATATAAAACATTTACATAAACTCTATGAACTCACTCAACCTTTGTGTTGACACTTTTAGCAATGTATTTTTAGGTATCTAAGGCATAGACTTCATGGTATGCATATGGACTTATCATAGAGTCGCGGTGACGACGCATCTCACATGGAATTTATACATTTTTAAAACATCGCTTGACTTGTAACAAACTTATTTCCGTACATGTTGACTATCAATTGGGACCTATCTTTTGTAAACTCTGAATGTTTTATTATATCAAACGATGTATTTTTCAAACGACACTTTAGGTCGTTCAATATAACTGTAACTGTGATGCTATGGCAGTCACGCCTCAGGTATTCCATTCCGTTGCAAAACATGTATTTTGGGGGTGTGACAGTTATCATGATCATCTTGTTCTATTTTCTCATACAATTTTGAATTTGTGGACTCAAGCTCAATGACACAATCATGGGAAACTTTCAATGCAACAGATAATTCATGAAATTGAGAAGCAGTGATAGAATAATTTGTAACAGTATAGAACACATCCTAAGCAACACATCTAGAAATCAAGTTATCATTTAAGATATGCAGATTTTTCCTCTCAATTTCATTACTTTTAAGCTCCCGTTCATAATCTTTGACCTCAATTTCCATTTCATTAAATACCTTTTTCCTTTCTTTAATCTCTCTCAATCAATGCCCTTTGAAGACTCTCAAATTGTTCTTTAGTAGTTTAAAGAAAGGCATGACCTCACTAAATAACATTCTTTAATTTGCTCAAAACCTCTTTCCTTCAGAATCCCTGTAGTGTAATTTTTCTTACATGTTTTCTCAAAATCAACAAATAATTGATAAACCACATATAGGTTGATTAAGGTCTTGCTTTGAGTCGAAAGAGTTCTCAGGCACTAAATGCATAGGTGTATTTGGGGATACACAGTGGTCGAGGCATTTTCCTATAAGGAGGATTCTTCTCAATAAGATTATCGATTTTTTGTTTATCCAAATCTTTCTTCCATAATACTTGCTCAGGGGTCAATTGAGTTTGAGGTTTAAACTTATTCAAGGCTATCCAATTTTCTTTAGTGTAATCATGGGATTTAAGCGTTATATTATGCTTTATACACTAAGGATCATTTAACTTCTTTGCCATTTTCTCCCTAGAGGCATCTTCTAATTTTCTATCCTCTTCAGTGCTTCCTGTACATGATGGTGTTTGCCTAGGCTTAAGAATCTCATTACCGTCATAGACTACCTTTTGAGCAGCTCTAGCAATTTTACCACACTCTGATTGGTTCCTCTACAAGGGGAATACTATGCTTATCGCTTAAGACTCTATGCTTAGTGATCATGTGAGCAGTCTTAATGGTGTTCCCTTGTATGTACAGTTTGTTTTCAAGTTTGTTTTTCAAAGTTTTTTGGTTGGAAAAGTCATTTAAAACTTTTGATTCCTTAGCAGTAAATTCCTATTTAAGCACTTTTACATTTTCTTGAAGTTCTTGCTTTTGCTTAACAGTTTTATTGAGCTTTTCATGTAAGGATTTTAACTCTTGTTTTAACATTTCTTCCCTAAAATTACTTTTCTAATAATTGCAATGCATTTGGTTATCCATCTCCCTGCTTACAACGGGTAGTCAGGTTCAAATTTAGCACTGCTCATATATGGCAACTTGTTCTTTATAGGCATTTAGTTCGAGGTTATGGAATCATCGAGCACATGCAGGTATTCATCAAAATATAGTCATCATTGACTGCAGAAGATGCATCACTTGGTACAATTTCACCTTCATCTTGTTTCACATATTGATCATATGGGACAACATTGTTATTACCAATATTTTCAATATTTGATTCAACGATTTCAGTTGATTGTACTTTTTCGCGGAATCTTTTGCCCATCAATCTCATCGTATAATTTTAATACCTCTGATATGATCGATTCCTTGGATGGACTGCCTGTTGTGGTGAAGAGACCTTTGGAGAGACCATTGGTGAAATGCTAGCCATGAAGATGGTCTGGACAGTTGGTTCATCATCGACATCAGAGTCAAACACATCACGCCTTCAACTTGAAATGCATTGGGATTGTTCTGACCCATACCTGACCGCTATTCATCCACATCAAGATCATAAGTTTTGGCATTTCCCTCAGTTAGGAACAGCAATTCTTCCTCATTCAACACAACTCCACTATCTTGAGCTTGCATTAGTAGCATTTTGTCCCTGAAGTACTCTGCTTTTTGTGGAAATTTTGGAAGAGTGCAGTTCCTTGCTATGTGTCCTTCTCGACCACAGTTGTAGCACTTGATTGGCTTTCCTTGTCCCTAGTCCATGTTCCTTCCACGATTCCGATTACCCACATATCCTCCACCTATAGCAGCATTTCCATAACCACCACCAACCCCAACATTTCCTTGCTCATTATGTGGAAGATAAGCATTTTGCCTTCCCAAAGACGCTTTTGCACAACTACCCTTCCATCTTTAACCGTAGCATGATTGTGAAGGTTAGAAGCGCTCGAGATGATTGTTAGTGGGTGGGGTAAAGTCTGTGTTTGCTTAACCATTAGAGCCACTTGATGAGCAAATTGTTCCATGAATGAGTCCGGCTTATAACTTGATCTGGAATAAGTTTATGTTTACCATCCCCGAGGTATGACTTGTGATGCTTTGGTGGTTATTCCTACATTAGTGTAGAATGTCAAGGAATCATTTGAAGAACTTGCATCACCAAGCATCGGTATTAAACTTTTCCATGATCATTCGTTCAAATGCAAAGATGCTTTCATTTTGGAGCAAATAAGCATACAGTTGCTCGTAATTGGTGTTCATTAATCTTTTGTTCAGTTTGACTGCAGTGACAAATTTGTGACATTCGGGATTCATGTTGTTTACAAACTTTGAATTGAGGTGATATTTGGCATTGTCATTTTGATATTCCTCATATCATTCACAAGCTTTTGGAATCTCACATAATATTCAAGTAACACTTTCCGTGGTTTCATTTTAAAGTTCTCAAAGTCATCATACAGCTGAGACTCCCTGTCTTCTTTAGTCAATTCAGAACCAAAGAGAAGCATCTTAACATTGTCCCATACTTCCTTAGCTTCAGTGTTGTGATCGATCAACTTGTAAATGTCCTTAGGTAAACCCTGAAGTATAATGTTTGAAGCCTCGATGTCCGTGATCGCGATCACTTCTTCTCCTTATCATCAAGCTCATCATACATCTTTGGTCTATCCAATCCTAATATAACTGAACTATCAGCAGCAGTTTCAAGGATATCTCTGGTAGTCTCAATTTGATATGATCCTTCATCAATTGACTTAAGGATGTTAACCCCATTTTCCTTTCCTAAGCAATAGCCCCGATTCTTTGAGCCCACGAGTCATAATCGGTTCTATCCGCATGGGAGGACGAGTATCGATCCTCAGAAGCTTGAAGGTCATCAGCAACGGAAGAAGTGATTGTAGACATGATTAGAGATTCCACTGGATTTTACTACTCTTTGATTAAACCGGGAAATAGATTCTTTCACGGGATTTTACTAAATCAAGAGAAAACCGTAAAACGTAACACGAAGAAACGACAAGTCTCAATAGACAAATCGCACCCTAGACAAATCGCACCCCAAACAAATCGCACCCTAGACAAATCGCATTGATGACAAGTCGCACTGATGACAAATCGCAGTGGTGACAAATCGCACTGATGACAAATCGCTTAAGTATCAAAACGCTTAAGTATCAAATCGCTTAAGAGACAAATCGCATAACAGTCAAATCGCATAAATAGACAAATCGCGTAGTACACAAGTACACCCACTACTTCTACTACTTTGTCCTTTTTTGTCGTTTTGTCTCAATAGAAAAATCGCATACTAGACAAGTCGCTTCAAAAAGCGTTCATTAAAGAGACAAATCGCATAGTATTTAAGGACAAATCGCATAGAAGAAAGTCTATACAAGACTCAAATTGCATGCTAGAAACTTTCAAAAACACCACTTTTCAATACAAAAACAACCCAACCACGATGATTCAAGCCTTCCAAACCAAAACCTAAATACTTATAATGATTCTAAACACAAAAGTACTATCAAAATTCAAACTTTAAAACAAGAAATGATCCAAATGATGCAAACTACTCTAAACTCATTCAAACCCAAAAACCTTATGAAAACCACTAGAAATTCAAGAACATGAAAGATGACTAATCAAACCATGTCTCTTGATACCAATTGTAACATATTGGTTTTCACAAACACACAAATACACAAGTTATGGGGCGTATGAAATGAGGTTTAGAGAGAGAAAGTTGAAGAGATTTGTGAACTTAGTGAGACAAAAAAAAATGACATTATGAAAAGCTCCAACCCTTTGCCTTGCAAGACAAAGGGTATTTATAGTTACAAGCTTAAACGTCCTCCTTTGGGTTGTGGATCAGGTATACAGTGGGTAAAGACCCGTCCGTCCTCCACGGTGTTACTTATCAAACTACTTACTAACACTAAATGACTACGACTACGAGCTTTCTAATGCGTACATATACTTGATGTGACCGACTCTTTAACTACCGTATTTACTAAATCCTAAAAACTTGCTCTCTATATTTTTTTTATTACATGTTTTTCTTAAAACAATGTGTTAGTTTCTTTTCGACGCTCTTTTTGTTTCGACAAAAAAGGGGAGAAGAGTGTAAAAACTCCAATTCAAACTTTTACGAATTTTAGTTTTTCCTTCAAATAATTTTATGTTTTGTCATAAACAAAAAGGGGGAGATTGTTAATACAAATAAGCCGTAAAAAGTTTATTTATATTTATATTTTACGATCTTCTAATGTTTTATCGATAGCAAACGTAAAATCATTTTAACGAAACAACTAAAATACGTAAATGGTTTGAACCAATAGTTTACTAACACACTTACGTTTTCACATAAAACACTAGACAAGTAAAAGTGGTTTTATGATTTAGTAATACATATGTACAACAACTAGTGTTGACATATTGGGCAAATATATACATAATGATAACGCTACAAGCGTCGTTCGGGGTCAAAGGAACTTCCTTTTCGTCGAGCAAGTTTTTCAACACCCTAGGCAGTGAACCTAATCGTTGTAGTGTAGTATTAGGGTAAGCCACGGGAATTGATATCGTTCTCTAGGGGAATAGGAATTCTAGTGAGAAGTTACTACGCTAAGGTTGGAGTTGAGGAAGATTATTTTTATCTTTTTATGTTTTTTAGGAAATGAAAAGGTACGAATCTCGGGGTTTGGATTTGGGGGTTGGTATTTCTACCGATTACTCTACTCGTCTAATTATCTAAACTAAGATGTATGTAGTCTATGTCTAATTATTGTGTGCTCGTATGATGATTTAAAGATGTGTTTACTTAGGTTTTATTACTCCTTAATTATCTCCTATTGATGGTTGAATTGTCACGTCCTTATTCTTATTCGCGTTGTGTGTCTAAGGTCGTAGGGTATGCGTTTATCCCTATCTCTTTGAAACTACCAAAGGTTAATGACTACAAAATCTCTAAGATTTATAAACTTTAACTCTAAGGTACTCTTCGGATGGTTTAGCCTACTATGACTCTAGGTACTATAAGCTAAGGTTTACAAATATTAATCAAGCATTAACTACACAACGGATGACCTATTGCAATACTAGATCCTTAACAATTAAGATAAGAGACAACCAATCAATATTCAATAATTAAGTTTCATATTCCCTAAGCAAACACACAAGTAAATTAGCCGGACATGGGAAACATGCAAGCATACACACAATTAATTGAAGACATACTTAAATTAATGAAGTAAAACACTTATCTTGATGTAAGATAGGGTATGGAACCCTAAAATACTGTACAAGACAGCCTTGGTTCGGTTTAGGTTTTTACTCCAAAAGACTACACACTGAAAACTAAAAAATTCGGATTCTATATATAAGATTACAAATGCGACGCCGTCACCCTTTGATTTGTGACGCCGCCGTCGCCGCCATTAGGGTTTCGTCTTGCCACGCTTTGCGACTTTGGCGCCACCTTATGCTTGTGACGCCGCCCCTTTAGTCTCTCGACGTCGTCTGGATCAAATCTATGCCGTCTGAAAGGCGACGACCTACTCTTTAAAACCCGAAGCCGTCACTTGTAAATAATCAATTTGGTTACTGAGCCGTCACAAAAGTTGTCCGACGGCGTCACTAATTTGTGCTGACACCGCCCCTTCAGCTCCAGCTGCCTGAGTGTCTCGATTCTTGACTTTGGCCATTTTCTTCGTATATTCGCGTCTTTTCGTTCGAATAAGTGTCATTCCAGCATTTTGCCTTCAAGATACCTAAAAAGTGAAAAGGAACGATATTAAGTAATAACGGATACAAAAGTGATCAGATAAGGGCTTAAACGACCCCTCAAAAAGGTACATTTTAAAACCTTATCACATAACTAGTATGTATCATAATGGGTAATACAATGGGTAGACGTTTAAGTATTTGACCCATTAACTAAATACATTGAATGTGGTTGGGTAAAACCCAAAGTCCATGACCCATGCCCATGGAGCATGACCCATAACCCATTGCATGACATCATGCATAAGTCATATATGGATATTATCCATGACCCATGGTTTTAACCCATGACCCATGGACTAGATGCATTGCATCTTGTAGATACATTGTATCTACTTGGATACCCGTGGTCCAAAGTCTAGGACCCATGACCTATGACCCAAAACCCATAAAAGAGAGGCCCCACGGATCCCCGGATAGACTGGACGGATCCCTCAAGTGAGGGATCCGTGGGATCCGTGGAACAGTAGAAAAAATTCCTCTATAAATAGTGAGCCATTTTTTCATTTTGGGTTGCCACTCCCACACATACTTTCTCCAAGTATTGTAACCTTCTAACCTCAGATCCTAAGGATCTCTCTATGTAGTTTGTGTTTTGTTTTTGTGTGATTCTCTAGGTTCCACTTAAAGGCGAGATCACCACCTCTTGAAGTCGAGCAAGCTCTAGTCCATGAGTTGCCATGCTTCGTCATCATCAAGACTACTAAGTTTCTCTTGTTGATACTTCTTTCTTCTTCCATAGAAGTGTTGTGTCAAAGGCATTAGTGAAGGATGCCGAAAGAGTCAAGACGAAAGCATTAGTGAAAGGTGCTTAACGTCCGTGTCAAAGGCATTAGTGAAGAATGCCAAAGGAGTCAAGACGAAGGCATTAGTGAAAGATGCCAAACGTCCGTGTCAAGGGCATTTGTGAAGAGTTCCTAGAATTCAACTAAAGTGGCATTAGTGAAAGATGTCAAGGGCGTATAATCGATGAGGTGCATCGATGTACAAATAGAGATAGGCTGTATCCAAGGATATTGATATCCTTGATGATGTTGTAATAAGGAGTGGGTCTCTTTCGGGATAGGTGCTGTGTAGTGTTGGGTAGTAGTTCATCCATTGTAATGGAGCTCGGTATCTAGCCTAGTACCGGATAAAGGGTAGGCGACGTTGTGATAAGGTGTGGTTCTACCTGTGAAGAACCCGTTGGTTAGCCTAGTACCGGAAAAAGAGTAGGCGACGTTGTGAAGGCTTCTCCCCCATAAGGAGTTGGTGTCGTGTAGTTTTACGAACTCGAGTAGGTGACTGAGTGGAGTAGGGCAAGGAAGGTGTCCTTCAGAATTTAGCCGAACCACTATAAATACTATGTGCTAAGTTATGTGCTTCTTAATCTTTATCTTTCATTACACTTTTATATATCTATCTATCAATGTCCAACACACACATCTAAATAGATTGAAATAAGTCGATATAAATATTTTAAAACGAAGTTTTAATTGGTAAAACTATTCAACCCCCTTCTAGTTTTCCACAAGTTTAATTTTTTTTAAAGATGATTGTTTCAGTTAGATTTGGGCTTTGGTGAGCTGGGTTTGCATGTGATGGATTGCTCATGTATTGTATGCATCTTTTTATTACTATGCGGTGTTAGTTTTTTTCTTATTTTATTTATTATTTTATTTTGTCTGTTTTGGATTTGGTTATGGAGTAATACGGATTTCTGTGTTGGTTTTGGTTGTGTTAGGGTCTGCTGGAAATGTGGCCTTGGCGAGAATTTCGGTTTTAGTATGTGGTGTTTGGCTGGTGGATGTGAGTGAAGGTCATGATGTGTCAGCCTTATCTATCCCTATCTTGGTAGGGCATTGCGATAATGTGTTGGCAGCCATTGGGGGGTGGGTGGGTCGACTGATCTTGGCATAGTAAATCACATGGTTTGCAGCCATGGGTTGTGATACACATCTGTTCTATTCGTGCATTATTTGTTGATGGTTGGTTCTGTTTTTCATGAGTAGATTATTTACATATGTTATGATGTGGAATGTGGTAGATTAAACCTACCTTGCCATTCAAATGAGGCTATGATGATTAATTCATGATAAATGTATAGAATTGAGATTATCCGCATCTTGGCAGGGCAAGTTCCTAACTTTGCAGCCATGGCGGCTTAGTCCAGTTTCTCAACTATTTCAAATTATAAATCTGAGCCTTTGATAATGCTTTTGAGATTGTTATTGTCTTTTCTGCTGAAATTTAATGTGTTTTCAGCCATTGGGGGTGGGTGGGTCGACTGATCTTGCCATGGCAAATCGCATGGTTTGCAGCCATGGGTTGTGATACACATATGTTCTGTTCGTGAGTTGTTTGTTGATGGTTGGTTCTGTTTTTCATGAGTAGCTTATTTATATATGTTATGATGTGGAATGTGGTAGATTAAACCTACCTTGCCATTCAAATGAGGCTATGATGATTAATTCATGATAAATGTATAGAATTGCGATTATTCGCATCTTGGCAGGGCAGGTTCCTAACTTTGCAGCCATGACGGGTTAGTCCAGTTTCTCAACTGTTTGAAATTATAAATCTGAGCCTTTGATAATGCTTTTGAGATTGTTATTGTATTTTCTGCTGAAATTTAATGTGTTTCCAGCCATTGGGGGGTGGGTGGGTCGACTGATCTTGCCATGGCAAATCACATGGTTTGCAGCCATGGGATACACATCTGTTCTGTTCGTGTGTTATTTCTTGATGGTTGGTTATGTTTTTCATGAGTAGCTTATTTATATATGTTATGATGTGGAATGTGGTAGATTAAACCTACCTTGCAATTCAAATGAGGCTAGGATGATTAATTCATGATAAATGTATACAATTGAGATTATCCGCATCTTGGCAGGGCAAGTTGCTAACTTTGCAGCCACGCCGGCTTAGTCCAGTTTCTCAACTGTTTAAAATTATAAATATGAGCCTTTGATGATGATTCTGAGATTGTTATTGTCTTTTCTGCTGAAAACCCCCATTATATCTTATATCAATAATAGGCGATGATTTTTTGCACTTATATATTTTCGGATCATGGTTTGCTGAGGCCTGTATCTTGGCAGGGCATCCACATTCGGAAGGTGGTTGCAGCCATGGCGGGTGTTTCGTGACGATCCCATACTTGCATATCTGAGTCTCATATTTTGCAATCAATAATGCAGTTTGATGTCTAAAAGTTTTGGGTCAAAAGCCATACGAAAAGTAAATGATTGATCTTTGTAATAAGTTTGTGGTGTAGCGTTTTTGGTTTGTTGGGTAACGATTGGTTTTAGGTGACTGAAGTATGCCTAGGGGAAATCGAAAGTGTGAAACAAGTTTAGTAGCTAACGATTTAGATGATGAGCATAAGGATTATGGCGGTTTATTTCAGTCACATTATGTCTAAATCATGTGCGTCAATTAATATGGAGCAGCCGTGTTTGATTTTGGAGTTGGAATCATACACAGGGATATACCACCTCCTTCTATTACCACGCAAGGTCAGATGCGAAGCCATGGTGACAAACAAACGGTTGGGATCGTGAAATCAGTTCTGCTCCACTGGGTCATATGCACGGACAAACAATCACGAAACAAACACGCCCGACAGAAGGTAACATGATCCGTTATTTTGGATCGAATTTGAGTGTTATGATATGTTTTTGCACACTTCATGTGAGAAGGTATACGATTTAGTTTATTGTCCCGTTTGCAATTGCAGTCCTAAGTTATAGTGATTCCAGAGACCTACGTCCCGCAACAAGCCACATACCACTGTCTGTTTAACGTCAGGTGATCCACCTTTAGACACCCGCACTTTCCCATACTTACAATATACTTTCACGTATAATTGTGTTGTGACTGCAAATTACTATTGAAATTGCTTAAATTATCTCACTGCTGTCTTAGACAAGAAGTTTTTAATACGCTGTTTGTTTCATGTTCAAAATGCAATAACTACTTAGATCAGTTGAATTGGTGTACTGAAGATATTGTTGCTAATCTTGGCTATCACAGCCCTATTGATCCTTGGAAAGATACCAATACCAAAAGACTAGACGGGTGAGTGTGCATTAACAACTTTGATCTTAGAAGCTAATTATATGGTACTGATTTGCAACACCTTGCTCAATAGTTGGGCTAATGTATAGCTAGACAATTAGGTCAGCTTCTTTATGTGTTATTCAAAACTTTAAAGCATCCGCAGTTTAGTCCACCTGAAAATGTACAGGCATGTGTGAAAATCTTAGAACGAGATTATAGTGGAAAAAAAAAACAATGCACTGGAGAACACTTAGATTATTTACTTTATTAAGTCGTTAGCTTAAGCAGCCGTAAATGTTTTGGCTAATAATAATGTACTCCCCACTTTAATTGAGGTATAGAATGTATGTTTTGCTATTAAAAAAACGCCCTTTATCTGATTTTTTGGTTGTGCAGGGTGTGGTTGGTTCATACTTGATCAACATAGTATGAAATGGCCCTAATAAGTTGCTCCAAAACATATGAAGACTCATATTTTCTCTTACGGTATTTTTTTGTAATAATAATGATATTGGTTTGGTTAACATATTATTCTTAAGGTTAGACCAAAGGTACCTTTGAAAGTAATCGCTATGATATTGGTTTGGTTAACATATTGATTGATAAACCTTCTGCGTTGAAATGTCAATAGTATGGCAAGTTTATAGATTTACGGATAGTGAATGCTCTGAAGTAAAATTTTCACTTGGCAGGTTAGATGGGGTGAGTAACCAGTCAAAGTGAGTTTGCATCGAAACCAGTGATTGTCATGTATGGTTAAAATGTATGTATCGGTTAATAGCCCAAAGTAAGTTCGATCACAATATATCTGAGCCTTCTTTTAAAGTTACATATATGCTGATGTTGTCTTTGGGTTTTTGCTAATAATTTGTTTAAGTGATTTCTGCCCCGTGTTTTGGTTTCATAAGAAGCACTGTCGAGTGAAAAGAGCCAGGAATCGGCAACCAACCAACTGAGGTACTGTTAAATGTGGAGATTGTTGTGTAACCGTTAATCCCAGTTTTGTTTTGCGTGGTTAATTATAGACTATATTTCCGCTAACGAACTCTGAACTATTCAGGTTAGATCACAAACAGTCGTACAACGAAGTCGACCTGGGATGCGGTGGGGATTTGAGAACTACACAACACACAACGTTAACTAAGGTTGGTACTACTGCTCATGTTAAGTTTGATAAAATGCATTATTTTTCCCCACTACCATTGCAATTAGAATAGCAGCTTCGAAAGTGAATGCATCTAGAATGACGAACTTTGCAGCACAAGAAACCCTCGCCATTTCCAAATCCTTTTGTTTGGCCAACAAACTAATTGCCACTCGCCTTCATCCAAAAAAGAAAGAGAGCACACAAAAGTCGTTGATTCCTTGCTGGTATGTATTTGATTTTTAGTGCTCGCCACGTATTTGAATTATGTACTAATTTATGCTATACTCGAAGTGATTTTTGATTACTTGAAAAATATTGTAGGAGTACAAAGTAAGTAATATGTAACACTAAACCAATTAACCTGGCATGGATTTGATTTTTATTGTTGGCCAAAACAACGTGTTTGGTCTTTGGTATTGCTGCGGCAAAAAAATTCTGAAATACATTTTTTTTCAAATCACAGTTGAAGCACCTTTTTAGTGTTCACATTGCTGATGAGGGTTCAGATATTGTCTAAAAGCAAATAAGCAGTTTATCAGTGTTATTTAAACATCTTAAAGATCAAGAACAATGAGAATAGGGAAAGTCAAGAAGGTAAATTAGTTATTGAGTTCAATATTAAGCATGAGTTAAGTATCTATTTACTTTTTCGTGTTGTATGTTACCCACTCTTATATTACTTTTATAATTGAGAACAAAAGGGAATGAATGCAATAACAGTTCTATTTTATTTGTTATGTCACTTACGTGAGGGATGTAATATAAATCTTTAGCATTTCTTCTTGCAATATCTATCCACATGGTTTGTCGTTACGAATGTTATATTTTGTGGAATTAAGCTTTATTTGAAATTAGTAATATCAGTATGTATTGGATTACTTTCATGTTAAATTACTTAACCACAATGCATCAAAACACCCCCGTCGCAACGAGTTTAAATTACTTGTTATTAATATATCTCGTCGCAACTCGTGGGCCACCAAAATCCTTGTTAAATTTTGCGAAGAGTGGGTTACAGAATGGATCAAATATGTGTCTAGCAACACAATGGATCAATAAGTTTGAAAAAAACTGAGAAAACTTTCGGAAAAAATGGAAGATTGTATAAAAGGTCTTCCTACAATTAATTTTGTTTATATACTAGCAGGGTATTCGTATAATACGGTATCGGTACTCTATGACTAAATTTTCTGACGAATAAATGTTATTTTGTTTTGGATACTGGATTTAAGATTTATATTTTAAAAGCTTAATTAAATTGTACATTGTAGTTAAATAGTTGTATATTTTGATGAAGAGGTGAATTAAATTGTGTATTAATTATATGTGTTGTATAATGTTTTTGAGGAAAATTATTTTACATACAAAACTTTTATCACATATCAGTGGACTCATCCCCACTCTCCATCTAAAAAAGAAATCAATTGGTGAGATTAAAAATATTTTATTATTTCACATATTTTTTATAATTTAAATATTTTAAACCGTTAATCGTTAAGCGAAAATAATTACACCATCGCGACGAGCATTTAATTATCTTTTTTACAGACGGGTACTTTGATATACTTTTGAAAAAAAAAAAAAAAAAAAAAAAAAAAACATTTTTTTCACGTTTTTTCGTCTTTTTTTTTCTTTTTTTTTCGAATATGAGATTTGCATGAAAAAATCACATGCGATTAAACACTAATTTGAATATCACATGTGATATTTAGTGTTAAATAACATATGATATGTAATATCATATATGATATTAGTGTTAAGTCACATATGATATATTATCATATGTGATTTAACACTAATATCAAATGTGATATTCAAATTTATCATATGTGATTTAACACTAATATCACATGTGATATTAAACTTAGTGTTTAATTACATGTGATTTTTTCATGCAAATATCAGTAACAAAAAAAACGAAAAAAATGTTAAAAAAAAATAAATAAATACAAATAATAATAAAAAAACTGAAAAATACGATTTTTTTTTTATCGAAAGTATGTCAAAGTGTCTATCAATGGAAAGATAATTAAATGCTTGTCGTAATGGTATATTTATTTTCGCTTAACGATTAACGTTTGAAAGATATTAATATTTAAAAAAATGATGAAAGTGTTTTTTTAATGTTAGGATTAATCTCATCAATTAGATCAAATAAAAATGAAGGAAAGATAGATGGTGGAGATTGATCCATTGGTATGTGAAAGATCTTTTGTCCTCGAATTATCTTAAATCAAATGATTATAGCTTTTCTTATTGTAATGCTCTTATCTATTACGTATAAAAAGATTTGATTTAAAATCATTTGAGGACAAAAGATTATTTACATATCAAGTGATCAATCTCCACCCTCCATTTTTATTTGATCTAATGGATGAGATTAATCCCAACAATTTAAAAAACCCACTTTCATCATTTTTTTTCAAATATTAATATCTTTCAAACCGTTAATCGTTAAGCGAAAAAAAATATATCATTGCGACGAGCATTTAATTATCTTTCTATAGATAGGCACTTTGATATACTTTCGAAAAAAATTTTATTTTCGTATTTTTCACGTATTTTTTAAGTTTTTTCGTTTTTTTACGTTACTGAAATTTGCATTGAAAAATCATATATGATAAAACACTAATTTGAATATCACATGTGATAGTAGTGTAATATCATATATGATATGTAATATCACATGTGATATTAGTGAAATATCACATATGATATTACATATAATATCACATGTGATATCACATATCATATATGATTTAACACTAATATCACATGTGATATTCAATTTAGTGTTTTATCATATATGATTTTTTTTCATGTAAATTTCAGTAACCAAAAAAACGAAAAAAATAACGAAAAAACGTGAAAAAAACGAGTTTTTTTTCTTTTTTCGAAAGTATATCAAAGTGCCCGTCTATAGAAAGATAATTAAATGCTCGTCGCGATGGTGTAAATATTTTCACTTAACGATTAACGATTTAAGAGATATTTAAATTATAAAAAATATGTGAAATAATAAAATGTTTTTAATCTCAGTCATTGATTTTTTTTAGATGGATGGTGGAGATGAGTCCCTTGGTATGTGAGAAAAGTTTGGTATGTAAAATAACTCTCCTCTAATCCTTTTCTTTATTATTGGGAATTGCATATATATCTTTTCAAAGCCTCATAATTGCATATATATCCCTCCAAAGCCTCATAATTGCATATATATTCTTCCAAAGCTTTAAAATTGTCATATATATCCAACCAAAACTCATAATTGCATATATATCCTTTAAAGCCTTAAAATTGTCATATATATCCAAATGATTATTTTAAATATATATTTAATAAAAAAAATGTCTAATAATTATAATTGATATATAAAATGACGATTATAACCTTATTTATTTATTTATTTATTATATATATATATATATATATATATATATATATGTATGTATTTTACAATTACAAAATATCTTTTATTGGTTTGAATTCTATAATTGAGATATAATATAACAATTATACATTTATACTTATTAAATTTTTTTAACAATTACAAAATTTCCTTAAACTATTTTTTAAGAAAAGAAATGGCAACCATGTTCGGCTACTCAACCGTGTTTTTATCGACGAATCTTGAATAAGAATATGAACGCACCATCTATCGCTCCATCTAAACGTAAACTCTATATATATATATATATATATATATATATATATATATATATATATATATATCAAATGACATAATAAAATTCAAACCAATAAAAAGATATTTTGTAATTGTAAAAAAAAAATTAAAAAAAAAATAATAATCGTTATTTTATATATCAATTATAATTTTTAGACATTTTTTTCTATTAAATGTACTTAAAATAATCATTTAGATATATATGACAATTTTAAGGCTTTGAAAGGATGTATATGCAATTATGAGTTTTGGTTGGATATATATGACAATTTTAAAGCTTTGAAAGGTATATATGCAATTATGAGTTTTGTTTGGATATATATATGCAATTATGAGACTTTGCAGGGATATATATGCAATTCTCCCTTTTTTCTATGTCACCATTTCAGTACCCTTGTACCTATACCGACTAAACCAACTCCAATGTAAAAAAGTTTTTCAAAAGAGGTTAAAATGATATTTAACAAAAATGAATCGGGTTTTTGAAATTTTTTGTCGTTCAGATCTAAACGTAGTCGGTTGTCTAACAACTGATTGGTTTCTAAATGGTTGTACAACTGGTTTTCTCAAGACTGATGGTTTTGCAAACTTAATGTTCACACTATTTCCTATTAATTTTCTTACCTCATTTTTTAATGCAGCAATTGTAAAACTTTTTTCCCTGAAGTCGAGCTTTGAGTTCATCATTTTTGGCTATCAAAGAAGTTGTTTGTTCTATATTCTTAGTCCTTGTTTCTTTGATAGAGTCACACAGATCATTGTAATGCTTTTTCAAAGTCTCGTTTTCTTTAAGTAATTTAGCCACATAAAGTTCCAATTCGATGTTTCTTGTTTTAATAGCATCGATGTCATGTTTAGTCTTGACTACATTACTTTTTTCATGCATATCAGAAATCAGTTTCTTCAACTTATTGATTGTCGAGTTTTTGGCTTGAAGCTGAGCCTTCAAAGTGTTTATTTCAAAAAATTCACGAAATTCAAGAAATTTCGGATTCTTACATGGTTGATTAATTTGAAAACTTTCCTCTTTATGTTGTATTGCAATTTCAAGTGAAATTCAATGTTTTTCAAGTTGTGAGAATCTGTTTGAAAGTTCATTACAAAACTTCTTTTTCAACCATATCATTTGTTTTGAAAAACTTAGTCTCAGACTCAGCCTCAAGCGAAGAACATTTCTCTCGATCATGTTCAGCATCCTGATCAATTTCTCCTCCCTTATGATCCATATTTGTTGAATCAGGAGTGATATTGCTATCAACCTTTTCCAACACATATGTGACATAACTGGATTCAACTTGATCAGTATGTTGATGGTCATTAGTAGGGACATTATATTGAACAGTTAAATGTACCTCAGCACATGACACATTGTCATTTACTGGTGTGATATATGCATCCATATCATGTGCGATATGAGGCACTGAACTGCTGCTCGTATCATGCTTATCTGTCTTTGTCCCACTGCATTTAATGACATCTGATCCAACATCTGATGCTATACTCGAATCAACATTAATATCTCTTGATTGCACCCGACTCTCATTCATCTCGATGTGATACTTGAGTTGGTGTTGTGCTTCTCCTTAATGTGCTTCTTAACATTACCCATGTGCTGGAGTAATGTTTTTCTGAAGAAGCTAACTTCCATTCCAGTGTAATTAGCGAAGCACGTTTTTGTCATTTGACAGTCATAATCCCAAGTGTATTGGTAATTGATGAACGATTGAAGTTGTTTGCTGATCACTTGATGTGCAACCATGGATCCAAGTTCTTGAAATTCATCTTTGTTAAGTTATTGTTCAAGTTGCTCTAAGTTTAAGAACAATGTGCCTGTGAATGTCTGCACATCTTGATTGAAGAGTGATGCAAACGCTCGTTCAAATCCTCCCTCGAATCCAGGTCCTTATAAAAGTACCTTGAGATGTGAATGAAGTAGTCGAAAATGTTCCATGCAACTATCATTTGCATTATCTTGCATTTGTTGTAACAGGTGTAACTCTCTCTCGTGTGAATTCTAGCACACTGATATCATATTATCATTATCCGATTCAACCACGTTTATCAGTTGTACATCTTATGTTCATTGATCATGTCGTACACTTTGAGTATCTCAGTTATGACTGAATCTGAAGTTTTTGACATGATATAATAGTGCACAGGATTTTACAAGTCTATGATTTAAACCAAGAAATAGAATCTTTCGCGAGATTTTACAAAATCAAGACGAAACCGTGAGGCAATGAATAACTGAATGTGTTATGATAAAAATTGGATCGGTACAATGATTAGTGATTGTGTGTTAAACGTGATGATCATTTGATAGACTAGGTGATATATTGTTTAGTTGTGATTTGGTTTGGTTGACGCACATTGTTATAGTGAAATTTTGGTCTAAAACTTAAAAACGCCGATAACTTCCTTTTGGAGGGGATTTGGGCCTTGAAAAATTCATTTCACGACTTCGTTTTGAAAGCTCCCAATACTCAGGCTGTTTCAGTCGTTTTGACATGTATTTCGTCGAAAACAGAGTTACGGTTCAAAAGTTATGGCCGTTTGAGGTTCTGACGTAAAACGTCAACATTGGTCAAACCACAACCTGTGATAGACAACCCGCACGACAAAAAACGCAGAACTAAGAAAACACAAACCTCAAAATGCAATGACCTCAAATCATAATCTTGGTCAAACCTCAAAACGCAATGACTTCAAATCGCAGTCTTGGTCAAACCTCAAAACGCAATGACCTCAAATCGCAGTCTTGGTCAAACCTCAAATCGCAGTCTTGGTCAAACCTCAAATCGCAGGGCTTCAAAACATAGAAAGGGAAAAACGCAAGATCAAACCGCAGTACCAAAGCGCAGTTTTGAGAAAAACGCAGCTACCAAAAACGCAGAGCTCAAAACGAAGTTTCGCAATGTTCTCAAAACGCAGACCTCAAAACGCAAGAGTTGGAGCAAAATGCAGCACTAGCAAACAAAACGCAGGGTTACTTTCATGCAAGTACGCAAGTCACTTTCACTGAGTTTTGTCTTTATTCCCTTTCAAGCAATAAACCCAAAACGCAGATTTGGAAATGATCAAATCGCAGCCAAGTAATTCCCTTTATGCTCAAACCGCAACCAATAACAACTCAAATCGCAACCAAGAATATTCAAATCGTAGCCAAGAAAGACCAAAACACAACCAAGAAACAAACTTTAAAACCTTCGAATACACCCCAACCAATCCAATAACCTTATGAAACCAATCACCAAAATAAGCTATAGCAACTAGTCTAAACACGAAAGTACAAGATTTTAACGAATCTAACAACAAACAAAGCTCAAACCAAGATGTATACAACCTCTCTATTCGAACCAAAAGAGAAGAAAGTATAACCAATCCACAAATCCGAGCACACACAATCTATCTAATCAAAACATGGCTCTTGATACCAATTGTAAGTTATTGGAAATCATAACACAAGTTCGGATTTGATGTTAGGTCGATTATAGAGAGAGAAAGAGAGAGAGATGGGAGTTCTAGAGAGAGAAAGTGAAAGAGAAGTAAATGTTAGATTAGAAGCTCCAACCCTTTTCACTTGGAGTGAAAGGGTATTTATAGTTCTTACATAAACGCCCCTACTTGGGCTGTGGAGTGGGCTGACAGTGGGTAAAGACCCGACCCGACTCCACGGTGATACAATAAAAGCCCTCCTGCGGGCTATGGATCAGGTGTACAGTGGGTAAATACTCATCCCTCCTCCATGGTGTTACTTAAACTAATTATTCTAGGTTTAAGACTACGAACTAACTTGTGTTAAATGATAGTCGGGGTGACCGAGTCTTTCATATGGATTTTCTAAATCCTAACATCTTCATAAACACAAACTCATATATCTTGCTTTCTCTCTCATCAAACTCACAACATAATAATTGAATAACGAATTTGTGTCTCCATTCCACAACCATAAACACACATTCATGTCTCTTTATTTCACCCTCACCAAATCACCATTGTTGTCAGTTGACCAATGAATCCACCACCACCACCTATCTTCCACAAAGATAGTTCACCAAAACACCAACACCTCTTATAGTCTTTGTCATCAACCACCATCCACCACGACTATATCATCATTCACCAAAGCCGTCATCACTATCACTGTATCACCATCGCAGTCACTCTCCACCACCGTAGCATAAAGAGGGATGATTAGATGGTTGGTGATCTTTGTGTAAATTAAAAGGGATGTTCAGATTTGATTATTGATGATAAAAAGGGCCTTGGACTGGATTTTCTAAATATTCAAACAGTCAGATGCTTAATGCTTTGATTTACCCTAAAATAATAAGGGTGTTTTGATCTTGCCTTTAATTTGTATGGTTTGAGTAATTTAATACTTCCTTTTTATTTGCATTAATTTATGTCATAACCTTTTTTCGTATTTTTTTTATTTAAAGTTGTTGCCAGATTTAATTTTTTATAAATTTGTATAGTAAAAAGTTTAGTGTTTTTAAGTTTTGAATTAAATGAATGGTTTTAAAAATGTTTTATTGATGTGTATTTTGACTTCTAAAGTTTGGTTTGATATTAATGATAACAAATATGTTTGTGTGATCTGTTAAAAGTTTTGGTTTTTTGGAATTTTTGGTTGCTTTGGGTTTTGGAGGTGCCCGAAATGTGAGAAGGTTGCTGGAAATTATGGTGAGAAAGTGAAATAGATATGAATATAGAGATGAATATGTTGAAGATAAGAGCAGTTTTGTCACTTCACACCTCAATTAAATATTTCACGGTCAAACTAACGAAATTAATGGTTAATAGACCAAACCCGATACGGGTCGCAACCACATGGAGAAGATCCGTTAAAAAAAGCTAGGGACTATTTATGTTAAACCCGACAGACTACAGGGACTATTTATGAAATTAACTCTAAAAAAATTATAAAATAAAGAGTAAATTACACGGATAGTCCTTAAAGTTTGTCTAAAGTTTCACCCAAGGTCCCTAAAAGTTTAAAGTTGCATGGAAAGTCCATATCTCTAAAAAGAATAACACTTATGGTCCCTTTTTAAATGGTGTTAAGTGAGTTCCATTATATTTTACACTTTTAGCCCTTTTGGTTAAAGACCGTTGCCTCGTCAGTCCTTTATCATAATGGACGTTTATAACTTAAAGTTGACAAAAATACACCGTTGGTCCCTGAACTTTCCAGAAAGCATCGCCAGGGCCCCAAACTTGGGAAAATCGTCGCCTTGAGTCTAAAACTTGGATTTTTGAGGTCGATTGCGTCTCTCACCCCGTAATGCTTAGGTCAATGAATTATTGGTGAGGAAAAGTCGTCATTCACTGTAGCATCCTATTTCAAGCCGTTATACAGTGTTCCAGTTCCATATATTACTTTGAGCCACAATTGTATCGTCACTTATCATCCTTAAACTTTCCCCCAACACCTTTCTTCTACAAATCATTAAACCTTTCAACATGGTACGCTGTTGGTGTGGCAAGAAAGCGATAACTCGCACTTCGTAAACCTCGACCAACCCAGGGCGTCGATTCCATGGTTGTCCTGATCAAGTAAGTTCGTTTTAAGATTTATTGTACTAGTTTGTTTCTGCAAGTAGCAAAGTACATTGTAACAATGGTGGTTGTTTAATGACTTGCCATATTCATGATTAGGGGTCTTCTTGTTGGTGGATAGGATGGTATGATCTTGAAATGTGTGCTTGTTCAAGAATGATCATATCAGGACTTTTGAGGGGGATAAATGAGCTGAGGCAAGTTTAGAAGTTGCTCAAGGTGATGTATGGAAGTGGACGATTTATCTGGTGCTCAGTTGGATATTGTTCTTGATTGTTTATGCACTTGGTTAACTTTTTAGCATTAATGTATGATGGTCGTGTTTTGTGTTATGTGGAAATGTAATTACTTGTTAGGCCATCATGGTAGTGTAAGAACCTTGACCAAACTATTATGTAGTATGTGCTAACTTTAGATTCTCTTGAATGGTAGTAACTTTGTCTCCCACATGGATATGAATTTTGTTCTTTTGCTGAGTTTGCCTTATGTTTATGAAGATGCTTATGAATTTGGTTAGATTTGACTTTTAATTGTCAACAATGTTATGAAGTATTGTCTTTGGTTACTTTTGGATTGATTGCCTCATCTTTATATAGATGGTTATTGATACGCGTACAACGCACGTTCGGGCTCAAAGGAAACTTCTTTTTCTTCGAGCAAGTTTTTCAACCACCTAGGCAGTGAACCTAATCATTGTAGTGTAGTATTAGGGTAAGCCTCAGGATTGATATCATTCTCTAGGGGAATAGGAATGCTAGTGAGAAATTACTACGCTAAGGTTGGGGTTGAGGAAGATTATTTTTTTTATCTTTTTTATATTTTTTAGAAAATAAAAGGTACGATCTCGGGGTTTCGATTTGGGGGGTGGTACTTCTACCGATTACTCTAATTATCTAATTATCTAATCTAAGGGGTAGTCTATGTCTATTGATGTGTGCTCGTATGATGATGAAAATGTGTCTACCTAGATACTATTACTCCCTAGTTATCTTTTATTGATGGTTGAATTGTCACGTCCTTATTCTTAATGCATTGTGTCTTCTAAGGTAGTAGGGTATGCCTTTCTCTCTAACTCTTTGAGAATACCTTAAGGTTATTGCCTACAAAATCTCTAGGACTCATAAACTAACTCTAAGGTTATCTTTGGATTTTTAGCCTACAATTACTCTAGGATATTATAAACTAAGGTTCACAAAGATTACTCAAGCATTAAAAACAAAACAATGGCATATTGCAATCCTAAGCCAATTACAATTAAGATAAGAGACAACCAATCAATAACTAATAACTAGGTTTCATGGATCTAGGCAAACACATAAGTAAATTAGCCGGACATGGTAAACATGCAAGCATACACACATACAATCGAAGACATAATGAAATCAATGAAGTAAATAACTTATCTTGATGTAAAATAGGGTATGAGAACCCTAAGATACTGCCCAAACCGGACAAAAGTCGTTTTAGGTTTTTACTCCATAAATCTCTCTCTCTAAAAGTCTGAAAATCAAATTCTATATATAGAGTTACAACTGTGATGACGTCACCTTTTAATTGTGACGCCGTCAGATCGCCGCCATTAGGGTTTCGTCTTGGCCAAGTCAACTTTGGGACGGCGTCACGTTGTGGTTATGACACCGTCAGCTTCAACTTCTGACGTCGTCTGAATCTGGATCTAGGTCTTCTGGGGGGAGAAGTCTTCGTGACACCATACTCTTCAAAGCCTGACGCCGTCAGGTACAAAATAGCAATTTCACTCCTGAGTCGTCACAAATATAGGGAAGGCGTCGCCCTTTGTTTGTGATGCCGTCGGCTACACTTCCAGCAGCTTGAGTGTCTTGATCTTGACTCTAGCCATTTTCTTCACATATTCACGCCTTTTCGTCCAAATAAGCATCATTCCAGCATTTTGCCTTCAAGAGACTTAAAAAGTGAAAAGGAACGAAATTAAGCAGTAACGGATATAAAAGTGGGCAATTAAGGGCTTAAATGACCCCTTAAAATTGTACGTTTTAAATCTTTATCAAATATCCCTACACTTGGTATTTGCTTGTCCTCAAGTAAATGTGCTTTTGGCCAATCAATTTATAAGTTAGGGGGTATGAAGCATTTGTTTAAAACAATTCACAACAAGTATAAGCCCCGCAAAAGTCATAACAAGCACGGAAATTATATACTAGCACCTCACAAGTGGTGTTTGGGTACTCTCATCTCTCGGGTGTATATGAAATATATCAAATGGAAATGGAAGATAAACACTCATTAACCGGTCCTAGTACATAGATTACCATAGGCTTGAGACTAGATCAAACCTCCATCGCTTTGTCATAAGCACCTAGGAAAAACTATCTAAGAGGTCTTTTAAAGGGTTGTAACGTTAGGCTTACGGTAGGGAAACAAAGGGTTTGGTTGGATAGGCGATTTAGTGGTGGCAAGTCAAAAATCTTTATGTTACAAGCATGAGAAGAATGGCGTTGCTAAGCCAAGAGTCGATACTCTAAACTCTAGATAACTTTGCAAAAAAAAAACATAAATATAAAGATAGATGTAGGATGGTAGCCTGTATGTTTTTTTCATTTTTTTTTTCATACACTTTTACTCTACCATCCTCTACAATAACATCAAAATATAAGGGATTTATAGGCACATCCCTACACTTGAGTTTTATTACTCTAACACTAATTTGACCCCAATTGAAAAGATCGAAACACTTGGACTACATTATTACGTAGATAAAGGGAATTTGAATTTAACGTTCTTTCCCGTCAATCCATAAAATTTAACTTTACTCATGAGTCTCAATCGTCCCGAAACTGTATACAAAGGATATGACTCGACTTAGCAACCATGCAAGTAACTAGATAATTGAACTAAGGGTTTAGTATGATAACAATAATGCACTAAAAGTGAGTGCATACAAGGTAGGCTAAGGCGATTTGGGTGTACATTTGGGGTGGATTGTAAACAATGCTCTTCATTGATATTCTGGTAAACCGAAACATCACGAGAACCGCGAAAAGGATAGGCTCTGAAGGGTTAACTAGGGGTATCGTGTACTAAAGATGAGTACAACGCAAGGGTGTGGGGGAATTACTCAACCGATGTGGAAGAAGTAATTATAATACGGGTATCAAACAAGGGTTATCCTAATGCCTCTTATCATTTAGTTATTCCTAACTACACAAGTGTAGTCTCACTAGCGATCTCAGGATGCATCACAAAACAAGTTCTAGAATCTATTATACTACCGGTACACTCTTGAAGCATTAAAGGTGAATGCTTTAATTCCTACAAATGTAGGGGCGAACCTCACATTTTTAGGGTGGAATTTAAGTGGTAAAGGGTTTTGTGCTAGTCATATGACTTTCTATCCATGAGACGCTTTATTAAGACTAATGGCCCACTCCTACATGTCGTGAAAAATTTTAAATTTGGTGCCAAAATTACCTTAGCTGATATTTCTCATGGTTTATTACACAAATGAAATATGACAAGACAAATAATCAAGGATAAGCATAGTTTCAAAGTTTCTGTTTTATTCTCCCTCCCTACACTTAAACTGAACATTGTCCCCAATGTTCCCCGAAACTATCAAAGTTATGATAACAGAAGGTAATTAAAAGAGAAAGAAACTAATACTCCCCTGATTAGCTCGGTAGGATCCGTGTGAAGTAGTGGTTAAATTCTTCTCCAAGAAGAATGTATGCGTGAAAAGCTCCATCCAATCTTATGTTTCTTTTTCTTGATAAATAAAACCTGCACACTTTAAGAAAATAGACGAAACCTTCGCGTAAAATCGGCGGTAAAACTATATATGACTCTACTAAACTAGGATATAATGTTTGTGGAATGGATGTTTGCAGATTTTTTAGAAAATTAAGACCTGAGAAATTCCAAAAATTTATAAGTAGCAATGTGAAGACGAGAGAAAGTTAGATAAGTTGTTTCGCTCCTTGACGCCATCGTAGCGAAGTCTGGCCGTCGAGGTTATCCTGACAGAAACTGGTCTGCTGCGTTTTTCTGGAAAAATTACATCTTTAGAATCTGGAAAAATTCCTGCAAAACATCCATTATGACTCGATACAGGCATTTGACTATAACAAACACACATATATATCTTTTTCAATAATCGTAATTCTCATGTTCACGTTCTTTTAAAAATGTGTGTAATCCTCCCTACAATTATCCTTTTTGTAAAATACCTTTATATGTAATTAAGACTAGGTTAAAGACAAAATAAAGCATTTTCACAAATTCAAACATGAGAATAAACAATCAATGAAAAGATATATGACACACAAACAAGCAAACAATTAAGCATTAGTTGCCTCCCACGAAGCGCTTTTCTTTATTTATGAGTCTTGTAGCTTGACTCGAAGTCGTGCCCCTACATGACTTCATTACCGTTCTTTTTTTCTTTCACCAAGCCTTCATCAAAAGGTTGTAGACGTTGTATGCTTACCGTGAACTCCTTCCCAACGTCGTCTATTATGATAACGGTTTTATTTTTTAGATTAGTTTCTTTCACCGTATAAGGTCCAAACCATCTTGGCTTATTTCTTCCTCTTAATGCTTTTATTCTTGATTTTTACAAAAGCACCTTTTCTCCATTCAGAAATTCCTTTCTTTTGAGTTTGTGGTATTGAGGTAGGATTATTTCCTAAATTTCTATCACGTTTCCACAATGTCGCATGTAGCCCTTGAACCATGAATTCTCTAAGCCCTCTTTCCCATTCGTTAATTTTCTTCTTAACCGTATTGTTAGGGACCTGCGGATTCTCATCAGTTATCTTCTCCATTATCTTCAAAGGATATCTTGGAACAATAGGTATCCTAGCGTATCCCTTGCCACTTTTGAGTATCATGATACCCTCACCGCATTTGATGGTTGCCTTGGCAGTGGCCAGAAAAGGTGTTCCAAGAATGAGTAGCATATTTCTATCTTCCTCAATGTCTATGATCACGAAGTCCACCGGATAGACAATATTTGCCACCTCAATTAGGACATCCTCCGCTATTCCTATGGGATAGACATATGTGTGATTTGCTAAGGAAAGTCTAAGATTGGTCTTGGTTGGCTCCTCCTTAGTCAATTTACTATAGACTGATAGCGGCATTATGTTTACGTCAGATCCCTGATCGGCTAAGGCATTTATATTATCTATGTCGCCTATGCTACATGGTATTACGAAATTCCCCGTGGTTTCTCATTTTTTAGTCACTGGTTTTTTTAGAATCAATTCGTACATAGGTCTCATAGGCATGATGTCATATTCTTCTTATGTTATCTCTCATTCGAGGGCTTTCCTAAGAACCTCATTGTACCTAAAGTTGTTCACTTGGTTAACAATTGTTTTCTTATTAATCTCGTGCTTAAAGTAGTATTCAATGGTCTCGGGTTCATCATTGGTTTCAGCCTCCTCTTTTTTCTTACTATCCTTGCTTTCCTCAGTCTCATTCTTCTCAACTACCCCACCTTCATCGAATACAATGGAAATGGCGTTAACAAACGAAGTGGGGGGAGGGTGATCATCACTTTTCACAAGCACCTTCTCGGGAACCTTCGTCTTAGTATACTCTTTCACCAAGTTCATCATCTCCGTCATTTTTTCCTGCATTTCCTCCCTTTGCCTATAAACCTCTTCTTCAAATTTTGCTAATCTTTCCGTATGGGCTGCCATGTACTCTCTCATTTATTTTTTAAAGCTTGGTGAGAGTAGTATTGGAGAAGTAGAACGGAAGCGTCGTTCGGAATTGAGATTTCGCTCACGGCTTGGTGATTCAGAGAGAGGTGTTGGGTGGTTGGCGGAGTTAGCGGAATTAACCGTTGCTCGAGGGATTGGTTCAGGAGCTCTCTTTTTCCTCTCAATTAGATAAGCGATCCTTCTCTCAAGAGCACTCATTTGCTCTTCTGTGATGTTGGAAGGCTCATGAGGAATTGATATGGCATTAACCACTTTAACGGGGGTTTCACGGGATTCACTCCAATTTTCGTAGTTTTGATCAGCAAGCTCTTCTATAATATCCCACGATTCTTCTGCGTTGAAGTTGCTAAGACTTCCACCGGCAGCTCGATCAATGGATAGCCTGGTGATGAAGTTGGTATGGTCATAGAAGATTTGGACTTGAAGCCAAAGATCAATGCCATGATGAGGGACTCTATGGAGCAAGTCCTTGAATCGGGTCCATGCCTCGTAGAGGGACTCGCCTTGAAGTTGTTGGAATGTCAAGATGTCCCTTATAAGCTTAGTAGTTCTCCCCGGTGGGAAAAATTGGGCAAGGAAACAAGAAGTGAGATCATCCCAACTTGAGATGGAGCCGGCGGGAAGTCGCTCAAGCCAATTACTAGCTTGGTCCCGTAAAGAGAATTGGAAGAGACGCATGTACGTGGTCTCCCGAGTAGTAGCATCAAGGTCGATGGAATCGACGATTTTAAGGAAATCCTTAAGATGCTGATTAGGATCTTCGGAACGAAGTCCATGGAATGCACATCCGTTTTGCACCAACCGGATGGTGTCGGATCGCAGGGCCGTAGTTTAAGCTTGATCGGGGAGCTCAATGGTGTTCCTGTAGCCTAGGTGGCTTGTTCTAGAGTATTCACCAAGAGTACGGGCTCTTGGCGGGTCATTTGGTGGTGGTTTGATGAGTGGTGGTTGATTATCACCTTCCATGATGAAAAGCGATGGGGTTACGAACAAAGGTCACGAAGAAGGGGGATAGACTACGAGGAAGCTAAAATTGAGGAAAAATCTCACTTGATGGGAATCAAGCAAGGGAACCTATACAAGGTGGAAATCTAACTAGCTATTCTATTCCCCGGCAGCGGCGCCAAAAACTTGATACGCGTACAACGCGCGTTCGGGGTCAATAGAAACTTCCTTTTTTATCGAGCAAGTTTTTCAACCACCTAGGAAGTGAACCTAATCGTTGTAGTGTAGTATTAGGGTAAGCCTCGGGTTTGATATCGTTCTCTAGGGGAATAGGAATGCTAGTGAGAAATTACTACGCTAAGGTTGGGGTTGAGGAAGATTATTTTTTTTTTATCTTTTTTATATTTTTTAGAAAATAAAAGGTATGATCTCGAGGTTTGGATTTGGGGGTGGTACTTCTACCGATTACTCTAATTATCTAATCTAAGGGGTATTCTATGTCTATTGATGTGTGCTCGTATGATGATTAAAAATGTGTCTACCTAGATACTATTATTCCCTAGTTATCTTTTATTGATGGTTGAATTGTCATGTCCTTATTCTTAACGCGTTGTGTCTTCTAAGGTCGTAGGGTATGCTTTTCTCCCTAACTCTTTGAGAATACCTTAAGGTTATTACCTACAAAATCTCTAGGATTCATAAACTAACTCTAAGGTTATCTTTGGATTTTTAGCCAACAATTACTCTAGGCGATTATAAACTAAGGTTCACAAAGATTACTCAAGCATTAAAAACACAACGATGGCCTATTGCAAACCTAATCCAATTACTATTAAGATAAGAGACAACCAATTAATAATTAATAACTAGGTTTCATGGATCTAGGCAAACACACAAGTAAATTAGCCGGACATGGTAAACATGCAAGCATACACACATACAATCGAAGACATAATGAAATCAATGAAGTAAATAAATTATCTTGATGTAAAATAGGGTATGAGAACCTTAAGATACTGCCTAAACCGGACAAAAGTCATTTTAGGTTTTTACTCTACAAATCTCCCTCTCTAAAAGTCTGAAAATCGAATTATATATATAGAGTTACAGCTGCGACGGCGTCACCTTTTAATTGTGACGCCTTCAGATTGCCACCATTAGGGTTTCGTCTTGGCCAAGTCAACTTTGGGACGGCGTCACGTTGTGGTTTTGACGCCGTCAGCTTCAACTTCTGACGTCGTCTGAATCTGGATCTAGGCCGTCTGGGGGAGAAGTCTTCGTGACGCCCTACTCTTTAAATCCTGACGCCGTCAGGTACAAAATAGCGATTTCACTCCTAAGCCGTCACAAATTTAGGAACGGCGTCTCCCTTTGTTTGTGATGTCGTCGGGTGCACTTCCAGCAGCTTGAGTGTCTTGATCTTGACTTTAGCCATTTTCTTCACATATTCACGCCTTTTCGTCTAAATAAGCATCATTCCAGCATTTTGCCTTCAAGAGACCTAAAAAGTGAAAAGGAACGAAATTAAGCAGTAACGGATATAAAAGTGGGCGATTAAGGGCTTAAATGACCCCTTAAAAGTGTACGTTTTAAATCCTTATCAGTTATCAATTTGGTTGGATTTGACTTTGAATTTTCAGCATTGTTATGAAGTATTGACTTTGGTTAGTTTTGGATTGATTGCCTCATCTTTATGCAGATGGTTATCAATTTTGTTAGTTTTGACTTATAATTGTCAACATTCTTATGAAGTATTGACTTTGGTTAGTTTTGCCTTTTATCAATTTGAAGTAGAAGGTGATGCTGTCATTGACTTTGCTATAAGATATAGTCCACACAAGATGCAAATTATGCACACAATGAAAATACACAAACATAATATGGTTCCATAGATAATGCAAATGGATATAATTCTAAATGCATAAAATTTTATACTTTTCAAAGCATGATAATTAGAGTTAGATACACACATATGTTTTTAGAGTACATAACTTGTCCATAACAAACATAAAGAAATATTGTCTAGTTCATTAGCATAACATAATTGACCTATGATTAGGTCATCATTCTTTCGAATGTAGCCTGATATCTAGTCATTCTTTGTGCAGTGGGCTGGGATGAAACAAAAACTGCTTGCATACTACTTGAATGGGCCTGAGATTGAGAGTGTGATTGATCATGTTGCTGGGATTGAGACTGGGATTCATTATGTATGTTGGGATCATCAGTAGCTTGAACTTGACTCTTATAATGAACACCTGGAACTTCACCTTGTTTGTCTGTTGCAACATCTTAAGTAGCTTGATCTTGAATTTCAGATTGAACACAAGTTCCTTCAACTGCATCATCTTGACTTTCAACAACACCTGTACCGTCAGCTTGTTTATCTGCTGCAACTTTGTTACCTGTAGGATGTGTCTTCTTTGATGCAACCTTTTGAGGCACTTATTTACCCTTTCCCTTAGCACTTGAACATTTTGTTTAGGGCCAGTTTGACTACTTTGAGTTCCTGCATGGCCAAGACATGTTTTTCGGTTGTGTCCAGCAATGCCACAAACACTACACTTTACACTCTTCCAAGTTTTAGACAGCTTTCCATTCTTCATAATCTCTTCAGTTTCAGGAGCTAACCTTACTCTTTTTTTACTAGTTGAGTTAGCTGCAGTTGTTTGAGGTTTTGGTAGAACAACTGTTGTGGGCACAAATGATTTTTCCCAATTTTCATTACTAGTTATGGGCTAGACATGGTGTTTGTAGGTTTCTTCCCAAGTGTTAAGATAGTAACAAGGATGGCCCCATGTTTCCACAGCTCCTACTTGTTGTCCATTTAAATCCATATTCCAATTGGTAGAAACAACATGTTTACATGGTAAACTTGTTATCTCCCATCTTCTGTAAGTACAAGACTTGTCTATAATATTAACTACACATTGGTCTCCCCATGGTCAACTAACCTAAAACTTATCTCCCCCATTCCATAAACATTATACTTAACAACCTCTTTCTTAATACCATCTAACATGTGTTGTGCAGTTGGTGTTAGTGGCCCATTACTCTTCTCAAAGACCATTACAACATGCATTATTCTCTTCATACAGTATTCCCTGATGTATTCTAAGACTGTAATAATTGGTTTGTTTATACCCTCAATTATTTTTCCATGAAACACTGGACACATGTTATTAAGTAACGCATCATAATGAGGTCTCCCTAAAACAAGACAAATAATGCTCTATTACTTATACATTTCATAGTACTTTAACATATACTAATTAAGTTACACAGATATATGACTTACATGAGAAATGTGACCTTGACCAATGAATTGGTGGTATCTCACTTAACCAAGCATGAGCAGGTTGACTAAATATCTTGAAATCAGCCATAGCTTTCTCAAACTGTACAATAGTTGAGGCTGTTGCACATCTCCATAGATGGTCTTTGAAGGCCCTACCTTTCCAATGAAGTTTCATATGCTCATGAATGCTTCTAAGACAAAATATGTGCTCTAAATTTGGAAAAATTTCTTTTAAAGCCGCAATGATATCCTGTACAAAAACACATATATTTAGCATCTGTTTAAAAACAGAGCAACTTAAAATCAATACCAGTTTAAGGGAGTACCTTTTGCATGTCACTAATAAAAGTGAAGATTAAGTTTGGATGAAGTTCAAGATCATCTATTATAAACAATGAAGAAACCAAGTCCATGATCCTATGTTTTCTGATTCTGCAAAAGCATAAGCTAATGGCTATATACCATTGTTGCTATCAATTCTCATATTTGTTAGAAGTTGACCATTCAAATGACCTTCAATAGGAAAAGCATCTATCCCCATCAATTGTCTCTGACACGCTTTAAATCCTTCCTTCAATGCACCTAAACAAACATACATTCTTTTGAATTCTCTTTTTGGAAGAGTATCCTCTGTTGGCCGTGTCACATTCATCATAACTGTTGTATTAGGGTTCCTCTTCTGCAGCTCTTGAACATAGTCTCTCAAAATGGTAAATTGTAGCTTGAATTCACCCCTAATTCCTCTTACTGCTATTATTTTGGCCCTTAAAACCTTCTACATTGACACTATAAGCTCAAATTGGTTGGTAAGTTGATTATGAACAGACTTGACTAGAATCCGTGGATTGGTTTGAATTTGTTCTTTTATTTACTTTGAGTTAAGGTCAAAATGTTTGAGCACCCTTGATTGCAAACATGTGTATTGATCATTATATTTTATGACTGTCCAAGGACCTTTTTCACCATCCTGCCGACAAACAACAACCATGGGCAGAGTATTTAGGAAGGGTCATTTTTGCCTGCAATTAATGCATTTAAACTCTTTCTGGTTAGTGGATGTCTAACTGGGCCTATACCCAGTCCATCAGTTTCACTTGGTCCTGATAGTGGAAAACAACCCACACATCTGACCCTTATTCTTCTTTTGTCATTCTTTAGAAAAAGCAACTCCCTTCTAGTTTCTATGGAATGCTCTTTTACCTTGTCTTTGACATGTTTTACACTATTAAAGCCTTGACCACGGTTAAAGAATGTGGTATAAACACCATTATGAACAGACTCTGACCTAACCCTTGGCACCCCAGAGTTACCTATGTCTGAGTCAGAAGCATAAGCAGTGTAAAAGGCATCATCATCCATCACAGGTAACTCATTTTCCAAATTCATGTCATGACTTATATTAGTAGATGTTCCTGCCATGCCTAACTCAGGACTCTGACTTTGGATCAAAGCAATTTGTACATCATTCTCCTCACAAATATTCTCTTCATTTTCCAGAATTGTGTCACTACCTACATTGCCTAGGTGACTAGTCTAACTCACTTGGAACATAGTGATATACACATCAGGCTCCTCTTCCATGTTATTTCCGTCAACAAGTGCTCCTCCTACTTTCTCTAACTGCTTATCCTAAGTCACTTGGAACATAGTGACATCCACATCAGGCTCCTCAAAGTTGTTATTGGCATCAACAAGTGCTCTTCCTACTTTCTCTAACTGCTTATATTAGCCTTAATATAATGTGTTAGAAAGTGATGGTCATTCACGTTTAGGAACTTTAGTGTGTTCGATATTGTATTAGAATAGTCAATGGGCTCGTGGATTGGGCCTGGCTAACCGGTTATTAGTTATGTAATGTTTAGTCAAGTTGTAATGTAAGCCCAATCCACAAACCAAACAAAGCCCATCCTAAGCCCATAAGGCTTCTATGTACTAAGTATAAATGGCACACACCTAGTCATTTAGTGTGTGTGCTTGAGTGTGTAGTGTGTTTTTTTCATATGGAATAAACCTCATCATTTTCATCTTTCTTTCTCTAGTTCAAACGCCCCATATACATACTTAAGTCACCATCTCCTTGCTTCATATTAGTGTTAGTGTGATAGAGTTGATATATCTAAGGTCCTACAAGTGGTATCAATCGCCAAACAATGATCTAGGGTTGTTTTTGATTCGTTTTTGTGGTGAAAAGCATCAAACCAATCGAATTTTTTGCTTTTCTTAGCTTAAAGTTTGCACTTTTAGGCTTAAGGTAGTTATATTCAATTAGTTTAGTGTTTAGATAGGTTAAATCAAACGTTTATTGGATCATTTGGGTGTTATTCGAGCTAAAAGGTCATTTTTCTACTAAGCGGTTTGTCAATTTCATCTATGTGGTTTGTGTGTTTTTATGCGATTTGAGTAAAAAGTGGAAAAAGACAAAAACTGTGAAAGCAACTTGTACTTTATGCGATTTGAGCTTATGCGTTTTGACGCTTATGCGGTTTGACACCTATGCGATTTGACACTTATGGTTTCAATAAATTCAAACCTACCCGAGACCCCTAGTGGATCTTGAAGCATTCAAGATACTATCTTGGTTTGCCTTTATCAGATTATACCCAAGGTGGGTCTGAGTTTCTTCCTCATTGCACTTGATGAATATGTTCGGATATGATGATGAAAAGAGAAGAGATTGAGATTTGATGTTAAGATGAAATCAGTTTTGATGTGATGCGTTTGGTTGAAATGTGTTGAGGGAGGCGTATTGTTTTCTGACTTTGTGATTAGGGTTAGAGTTAAGTGAGAAATATTAGGGTTAAGATTCTTTATGATAGTTTTTTATAGTCCTAACGTTTTAGGGTTATAACTGATTCGGGTATTGTTTTTTGATGGATCGGGCCTACTCTTATAACCGAGTGTGATTGGATTTAGCTGAGCCTTGTGTTTTATTTGTTCTTGGACAAACTTTGGACTGGGTATCACCTCGATTATGGGCTGAATTATATTGGGTGGAAGATGGACTATAATATGTTATGGGTTATAAGTTGCACTCATTTGTGTTATCCGAATATTTTTTCTTCTTTTCACAAATTGAAAAATTGAGGATTAACGTTATTTGATCTAAGAGTGGTAATTTTGGTATGGTATAATTTTCACGGAGGATACATGCATTCACGGCTTGAACGAACACTTGATCAAAAATTGACTACGGGGTTTTTGTACGGTATTGCTTACGAGGAATTGAAGTAACATTTCACGGGTGTACTTCTTTATCGTTGAGACGTTGGTTGGTTGGTTGCCTGTCTCAAGATAACTTTTTAGGGCATTTTGCATAAGAAATTATGAAATTGACAATCTGGTTATAACTGATGTAAGGAGTTACGTTGTAGTGCTCACAGTGTATAACTATCACTTTAAGGAGTTACGTTGTAGTGCTCAGTGTCACACGCCATTGTGAATTGATCAAGAATTTAGAACAAGGTTGGGATGTTTAGTTCCTTTTCAAGTTAGTCGTATCGGGTTATCTCCATATGTGGTCATTACTATTAGCCGGTGAATTCAAAGGAGGTTCGTTTTTAGGTTGGTTTGAGAGAATTATTGAGAGTATTTTTGCGACATATTCTCATGGAGTTTTGATCAAGATAAGGATTTAATATTGCATCAAGAATAAGGTAATCTACGGCATGTACACAACATTATGATGATTCCGATAGCTCGCAACCATCAGGAGGGAGAAGTTGGTGTTTCATCTTTCGTGATTGGATCGACAAAGGGATTTGTGCTTAATACCGAAGAAGGAGAAGTAGTGTGTGTACATCGGGGCTTTTTACCAACTTGGATGCAATACTAAGTGAGTTATGTTGTTATGATGTTCCCAGAACGACAACCATTGTGCTACAATCAAGAGTCTACTTTCTCCGCTGCGTGTTTGAAGACTAAAGAGATTTTAAGAAAGAGAGTTGTCGATTCAGGAGGGAGCAAAAGAAAGAAAAGGCTAACTAGTTAGGAGGGAGTAATAACCTAACTAGACCGTTACAGTTGAAGTTCAGAGATACAAGGATTTGTGCCGTCAATGCCAAAGATCAAATGCCGAGATCGTCGGAAGAAAGAACTTCAAATTTGCCTCAGTGTCTAGACTACAAAGACTCTGCACTTCAACAACGTCAACATAGTTTATTATTATTGTAATTTACTTTGTTTATGTATTTATAGGTCTCATTGTAACCATTCACGTGTGACGATATCTTGGAGGGAGATTGTTAGCCTCGCTGTTTTATAAAAATAACGTCACACTAGTGAAATGGACTTGATTCGCAGTATACTTTGCTCTCAGGGACTAGTATTGTTTAAGTGGCAAAGTAATAGTTAGTTGAGCCTATAAATACCCCTCATGACTCTCCATGAGGGGTGTGGGAATTCATGAGGTTTGTGCTTGTTTCATTTTATCAATAAAAGTATCTTGTTTTCTCCACCCTTTCACTACTTTCTCTCTCTAGAACTATGAATTTATTCACCATGTTTGATCAACCAAGACCTCCCGAACCACATAAATTACATAGTTTTTCGGTCCTACAGCTTATCATGAGTCACTCGGAACAGATTAACCTCAAAATTATTAGGGTCCTGAAAACTATTGTCCTTATCAATAAGTACTAATGCACCCTCACTGTTATCAATAGGTTGGCTGACAAAGGACGTATCATCAAGGGTTGAAAATACAGGCTCAATGTTTGGAAACTGGCTAGATTCCCCAATACAATTGATGTCCATTGATACTTGTGTTAGTTTCATAAAAGGTTGCAGTACATGCTCATTATCAAGGTAATCTAAAACCAATTGTCTACAACACGATTCGATAACACCACTAGCTACTTTTCTAGTTTGTTCATCCATCTCCCAAAATAAAGTCTTAACAGATTGTGGGGACATTTAAGTCAATTGTAATCTTGTCTTACCTATTTCAACATAAACATCTATCAATTTATGGTCTTTGACAATGTCTTTCAACAATTCAAGATTCACAGGTTCACAAAAACTAAACAACCCATCATCCAATGTACTACCAGGCTTAACATAGTAGTAGTAATTGGTTTGTTCTTCAACATAACCGATTTCGGTCATGAGAGCATCCACTTCATCAACAGTTACCTCATTCATATCAACATAATCAACAAGACATTCCTTACCTCCTTCGTATATTCTACCTGGGCAGTTTCTGAATGTACCATTGTGATGAAACCTCATGCTAAACGAACCCGATCGACCAGTTGTTGAAACACATAACAAAACACTGTTACGATTATCTTACCTAAAAGGGAAATACATTAAACAATCTAAAAAACATATCAGTGTAAATGATTATCACCAAAAAACACCTACCATATCTCATGATTGTACACATTTGCTCTGTCTCATTGTCATCAAAGAAAGGCTCTTCTCTAATTTGCCATAGAGTAAATCCAAGGTTGGTGCTTTCTAATTTCTTACTTAGATTATTGAGTGACATTGCATTAGGGTTTTTTGGGTAGGCTTCCAAAACAAGTTTAGGGATGACCAAAGAGTACAGGAACTGCTTATATTAGACATAATGGCAGGAAAATGAATTAGACGTCTGCTGGATAGTACATCGAGAGAGAGAAAAAATAGTCACGGTTAAAAGACGAGTATACCCTCTAAACAAAACGGATAACGGGATTTTAGGACATATAACGGGACATTGACCTGAGCATTACGGGGCGAAGGACGCAATCGGCCTCAAAAACCCAAGTTTAGACTCACGGCGATGATTTTCCCAATTTTGGGGCCCTGGCGATGCTTTTTGGAAAGTTTAGCGACCAACGGTGTATTTTTGTCTTTAAAGTTTTTCGACTTTAGGTAGTTTTTATACATTTTCGTCCGTTTTTATACGTTTTCGTTCGTATTTATGCGTTTTTATCCATTTTCATCCATTTTATACGTTTATATTCGTGTTTGTCCGTATATATTCGTTTTCGTACGTTTTTATACGTTTTCATCCGTTTTTCTTATGTTTTTATACGTTTTCATCTGTTTTTATATGTTTTCGCCCGTTTGCTTACATTGTTTTACATTTTGGTCCGTTTTATACGTTTTCGTCTATTTTTATACGTTTTTCTCACGTTTTTATCCGTTTTCGCCCGTTTTCATCCGTTTTATACGTTTTTGTTCATTTTTATTTGTTTTCGTCCGTTTTTATACGTTTTCATCCGTATTTATATGTTTTTATCCGTTTTCATCAATTTTTATTCATTTTCGTCTATTTTGTATACATTTGCGCTTGTTTTTATACGTTTTCTTACGTTTTTATCCGTTTTAATACATTTTCGTATGCTTTTGTACATTTTCATCCATTTTTCTTCTGTATTTATCCATTTTTATTCGTTTTTCTTAAGTTTTTATACGTTTTCATATGTTTTCATCCGTTTTAGATGTTTTTATATGTTGTCGTCCATTTCTCCATATGTTTTCGTCCGTTTTTATATGTTTTTCTTACGTTCTAATACGTTCTCACCCGTTTGTATACGTTTTCGTCCGTTTCTATACGTTTTAATCTGTTTTTGTCCATTTTATACGTTTTCTTCCGTTTTTATTACGGATAAATACAGATAAAACGTATGAAACATATAAAAACGTAAGAAAATGTATAAAGACGGATTAAAACGTAAGAAAAACATATAAAAATGGACGAAAACGTATAAAAACGGATGAAAACATATGAGAAATGTATAAAAACGGATGAAAACGTATGAAAATGGACGAAAACGGATTAAAACGTATAAAAACGGATGAAAATGTATAAAAACTGACCAAAACGGATAAAACTCGAGAAAAACGTATAAATCAGACGAAAACGTATAAAAATAGACCAAAATGTAAAAATGTCAGCAAACGGGCGAAAACGTATTAAAACGGACGAAAACGTACAAAAATGGACGAAACGTATAAAAGCGGACGAAAACGGATGAAAATGTATAAAGATGGATGAAAACGTATAAAAACGGACGAAAATGTATAAAAACGTATCTAAAGTCGAAAAACTTTAAATTATAAACGTCTCTTATGATAAAGGACTGATGAGGCAACGATCTTTAACCAAAAGGGCTAAATGTGTAAATTATAGCGGAACTCACTTAACACCTGTTAAAATATAGACCATAAATGTTATTCTTTCTAGAGATAAAGACTATCTTTGCAACTTTAAACTTTTAATGACTGTGGATAAAACTTTGGACAAACCTTATGTTGAAAACTAGCAGACCTTGATAGATCTTGAGCTTCGTAGATCGTTAGTATTGTTTATGTAATCACAAACAAACTAAAAGAAAATCTCTACAACTTGTATTCTTTAGCGGAATATAAACACAAGTATAAAGCACAGATAACTAAGAACTCTTTGATCCTCTATGGATCGTTATATTAATAACTTGTAAACGTCTAGTCTATAATTCATTCTATTGTGTTCCTTTTATAGACAAGGAACCCTAACTTGTTCTCTAAGAAACGTAAAACTAAATAAGATATACACAATCACTTCCTAATAAAGCTTATGCATATCCTAACTAACTATAGAAAATACGGAATAACTATATCCGCAGAATCAAACTAATAACAATATAACTTCAGTAGAACTATGTCTTCGGCAGAATCCATACACTTCAGTAGAATCCATTCAGCATAATTCGTACTTCACATAATTCCCAACAATCCTCCCCTAAACTGGAATTTGACTTGGTTAAGTTCCAGTTTCTTGATAGATCTTTAATATTGCAGCATTAGAGGATTGTACTCGAACATCATTAGCAAAGAATCAAAACAAAAACATCTCTTTGATGAATAAACTCCGAAACTCCAGATCTTTGCAGCAACAAATGACAACATGTACATCAAAACATATTAGTTTCATACTATTCTCATCACATCCAGGTGTGTTAACTCCGTGAGAGGTGAATCATTGAAAATAATGGATTTGATGTCTCTTTACCAATAGCCATCACTACTGGAGTAGCCAAATGTTTAAGTTTAAAAACCATGGTACACGATAACCATTCGATTTATTAGCAAATCAGCAACCATGAACGGATTTGAAATGTCTTTACCCGTAGCCGTTTGCTCAGGACTAGTCAATTCTTAAAATTGGTGAACTGATTACCAAATATGGTATTCCACTGCCTTTACCACAATCCATATACATGTGGCTAGTCAATTCTTGGATTCCAAAAAGGAATAAACCATGGTGAATTGATGACCATACAACACTCAACAATTAAGCATGGGTAGTTGCAAACCCTATGATTTTGAGCAAACCATTACAGCTATCAACAGATTTGATGTGTCTTTACCAAAGCTTTACCCTTTGGACTAGCCAACTCTTTGACATACGCAAGGTACATCGGGTGAGTTAATAACCATCATGAATATACAACAAACCTGCAAGAAAAGTTAGTAAAAACCAATTTTTTTTTTTTAACTAAGAAACAAATAAACAAATATTACAAACATTACAAACTATACAAATTACCACAATCAAGATGAGGCACCATGTTGCGAAGTGATTCTTAATAACTCCAACACATTGTTCAACATCCAACTTATCATTCCCAATCGGATCTGGAGGAACTTCCAGTTTCTGTCTAAGCATTCTTTCCATAAGCCTCTTAGATAATGGATAAGTTCTCTCAGAAAACATACATACAGTAATACCACCCTTTGTCTCAACCACATGCACACGAGGTAGAGGATAAAATCTCCAAGAAGCAACCTGCCACAAGTGAGAGGTCTTCCAAATAAAATATCCTTTACCATTAGGAGATTGAGAATCAAACAGAACATGAAGATCTCCCAATAAATATAATCCAGAACCCTGTGGTGTATAGAGAGCAACTCTGATGTTTCACTACTTTCCTCATATAATCTTTCGTTGGAGCTGCAAATTGTGGTCTCACTTTCTTAGTTTTGTTCTTTTGAGCTTGAATAGCTTTCCTTTTTGCCACAACTTCTTTCTTCTTTTGTTGTCCAAGAGCCATCATTTGAGCCACAAAATCATCACTATTAAAATCTGCTCCCAAAATACTTTGAGCAAGAGTAGGATCTGATGCAGCTTGACTAATACATTCATCCCATTGAGCATCAGGCATCTGAGTAGCTAAATCATCCAATTCTTTGCGTCTCGCAGGAGGCAAATTTGAAGTAGACTCAGCTGCAAGCTGTTTAGCCAAATCGCCACTTTTCTTGCTTTGTGCACATTCATCTAACATTCTTTCTTGCTCTTTCAGCTCTTCCTCACTGACTAGACCTGTACCAAGCTCTGCATCAATCAGTATTTCTTTCTCTGGAGCAATAGACATTTCAGCAGAACTAGCTTGAGGAATATCCATAGGAGGAACTTCAGAAGAAACTCCCAACTTAGCAACAAAAAAAAACAGGTTAAGACAATTCTTCAACAGGTGTTGAAAATACTTCAGTATTAGGATCCAAATGAAAACTTCTTCCAGCAACAAATACTGCAGGATTATCTGCTGAAGGTAGAGAACTTGGTTGATCTTGTACAACTGAAGCTTGACCATGTACAAAAACAACATCCTCCATTGAAACATCAGCAGTTACATCATCAACATTTGGCTCTTTTGAAGTTTCAGCGGATACCTTATTCAGATATTGTCTTCTCCTTTTTCTAGCAAATCGAATAGGTTCCTTTTTCTTTGAAGATGCAGCAGCAACAGGAGGAGAACAGGAGTCTTTTGAGCAACATCAGCCAAAATCTCAAGAGGATTATCCTCTTGCTCTTCATCAGAAGAAACCACAAGTTTTATTTTAGAATGATGCCCAAGTTGATCTTCCAAACTCTTAACCTTATTTCTCAGCTCCACAATCTCATTGCCAAGAGAAGATTTAGTCTCAGAAATTTCCTTTTTGAGCTCAGCAACCTCACCTGCATACCTGTTCACTAGAGCAAAGACATATGTAAGTGTAATAGGGTCCTCAGTTCCACCAACTGATTGCTCAGTGGTAATGGGAACTTCATTGGACCTTTCAGGAGAAATATGAACATGCTCTAAATTAGAATATCCTTCATCAAATAGGTTCCTAATAGGACTAG
The DNA here is from genome assembly GCA_910596185.1 of Chrysanthemum makinoi. Lineage (NCBI taxonomy): Eukaryota > Viridiplantae > Streptophyta > Magnoliopsida > Asterales > Asteraceae > Chrysanthemum > Chrysanthemum makinoi. The sequence goes on along the minus strand of OU343220.1, from coordinate 119,869,797 downwards.
GTGTGGGCAGTCTATCAGTTTCATGCTCAACTTCATCAAATCCAACCTGAGTAGGTGATGGACTAGGACTAAATCTAGGTGAAAGTATAGGTGGTGGTTGGTCAGGAGAAACATTAGATGCTTCAGCAGTATGAGAAGGTCCCTCATCAATGGAAACTGAAGGATTACCATCAGCAGTAACATTGGTAGAAGGCACATTAACAACATTATCCTCATCAGCAGTTTCATTTCCCTGAGGCAACATAGCTGCTAGTAAAGGATAATGTGTCCCCTCAAATTTAGTTTTCATTGAAGCAAATAATTTAGCAGATAAAGCTCCTATGGGATAAAAGGCTTGGGTTTGGGTAGTAATGTCTAAAATTATTTGCAAAAACCTAGGGTACATTAAAAACTTGTTCTTTTTCTTAGTTATATTCTCAACCATATTATCAAAAATAAACCTAGAAAAATTATAAGTTAAACCCTGAGATAGACATATAATACCACATCCCAATTGAGTAGAAAATTGATCCCATCCTCCTGATTTATTGCTTAAACACTGAAGCAATGTATGAACCAAAAACCTCCACATAGGACAAAGCTGATTCTTTAACCACATGTCCGTCCTTGTACCTTGATATCCAATCGCTCTTAGCCCATCAAGTACCACTGCAAAGATTAGAATGATAAACTCCATTCTCATCAGCCAACTGAAGTCGTCTTCGTATCAACTCCTCTGTCACAATGTGCTCTACTCCATCGATTCTAGCCACAATCTCTGTTTCACTTCGCTTTGTAGCAGTCGCCCAAAATTGAATAACCAACGATTCATATATTGCATTCGGAGAACATGTTAAAGCGTAATGAATCTTGGACCTCTTTAAGAATTCCACCATGGGTTTATACAAATCATCTTCCTTAGCTGTTCCCAGAAAAGCAACTTTATTATGATCGTGCTTGAATTGAAGCGCCATGAGAGCTTTAGATAAAGAGTTACGATGCAATCAACTGAAGGTGTGTTTGAATCGAATAAAGAGGGAATCAGTTATGATTAGACGAAGATATGCGAATAGGTTATAGGTAGAAGTTTCCCAAATTGTGGTCAAATATATTAAGTTGTTGACCAGCGCTGACGTGTAATGCAACCTGTTACCCAATTCAAATTCCAACTTCGGCAGAAACAATAGTCAATCTGCTGAAGCGATACAATCAGCAGAAGCAATTCACGTATTCAAGAAGCTTCAGTAAATATCTTTTTACTGTTTCACCCAACTCGCATTAATTCTCATTAAGCCTTGAACCCGTCTATAAAACAAACCCCAATGCACTCTTAACACTCATCAATTACCCCCAATTTTCATCACAAACCCTAAATTCACCACAAGCCACAATTAACCATGAATACTAAACCAGAGTTTGTGAATCCAACCTCTTCTCTATCATCATCATCATCCAGTGATTTCCTTCAGTTTTGGTCATTTCCACCTGACCCTCGTCCTTTGAAATCTCCATTTCTCAGTTCTTCTGATGATGACAGTGTAGTGAATCCAAGTGAATCTTCTGATGACTCTGATGGGTCCACTAAGAAGGAAACATCTTACTCCCAACCTCCAGCACCTCAACCTCAACAGAGGCCTTGTCTCGGAAAAGAGGTAGTGCTTGCTCTTCCTGCGCCATGGTTTGGTGCTTCATCACACATCGTATAGAAAGAGAGCTTAAGGAAGGTGGAAGGATTGCTTTTTGGTGAAACCAAGTAGATGAAGCACATAAGACACGTGTGGTCATCTTCATCATCATCGTTTTCATCAATCCATCCTCCCTATTTTGATCCTTAGCTTCTTCGTCGTACCGGTCATGCATATCCAGCCATCGAGATAGAAGGAATGGGTGGTTATGCAAGACATCACAAACGCATATCCAGCAGCTGGAATAGAAGATATGAGCGATCATGCATATCCAACAGCTAGTGTTTAGAATAGGTTTAGTAGTCCTTGTATTTCCATTTGAAGTTGATTGTACTCTGTAAGCTGTAAGCTGTAAACTGTTTCTTGAATGAATGAAAGAACAATTTGAATTTAATTACTTCTCTTCAGTACTTTATCTTCAGCAGAATCAATTTTTTCACTTTAGTACTTTGATTCCAGAAGAAACCAGCTTCAAAGCTTAATTGACCAATCATGAAGAACTTCATCTTTATAAGGCAAACTGCAAAACAAAACAAACAAAGAAACACACAAACCAAGCAAGAACAAACATACTAAATTTACATTAGATGGTTAGTGTTAGAAAACAAAATCAAAAAGTATACACAAAAATCAAACAAATTTACATAAAAGTATGCAAAGTTACACAAATCCTCCCCTGAGGCATATGCCTCCCCTGAGGCCTATGCCTCCCCTTAAACTTTGCAGTTAAGGGTTAAGCATACCAATATGGACCACAAGGTGTTGAAACCTTGTGTCACACCCTCGCCGGAGGCGGAAACACGAGGTGTAACGGAAGGGAACATAAGCACAAGATAATAGAACATACCAACGTTAATATTTAAAAGAAAGAATACACCATTACAATACCAGTTTAGCCGTCATCGGCAAATATATTACAAAGTTTAGTTCCCAAAATATTACGTTCTATTACATAATGATTTGTAGTGACAAGTGAAAACTTCATTATGCAAGACCTGATAGAAAAAGCTTACTAACGATCACCTGAAATGCATGAGAGAAAAACGGGTCAACTATGAAAATAGTTGGTGAGTAAACACGTTTCGTAAAATAAGAAAAAAAAACTCATAAGAAATATTCAAAGCTTTCGGTCAACGAAAATGGTCCACAAAGCAAAGGCATTGTAAATCCACTCAGTTCCAAGTTCCGCCCATACAAAACTTGCAACCTGTGTGTTCACAACCCACTGCCAAAATATGTCTAGTTTATGGTCAAGCACACGAGGTTAAATGAGTTCTCAAAGCAAAGGCATTGTAAATCCACTCAGTTCCAAGTTCCGCCCATACAAAACTTGCAACCTGTGTGTTCACAACCCATTGCAAAAATATAGTGTGTCTAATAGTCGAGTGTAAGTGGTCATAATAGTTCACAATATAGTACCAAGTATATAATAATTTAGAGATGCTCCGAACATGGGAGACTTTGCAATCTGCTCGAACAGGGGAGACTTAAATTGAAAATGCTCCGTTCCCATAGGGAGACATTTTGCTCCGGACGGGGGAGGCTTTAAGTTGATGTCTCGAACATGGGAGACTTTATAGTGATGCTCCGAACATGGGAGACTTTATAGTGATGCTTCGAACATGGGAGACTTTAGGACAAGGTCATAACACGTACGGTTCAATAAGTTCAAATAAGTCATAATTTCGTAATTAAGTTCAAGGATTTGATTCGAGTTCACAAGTTCTAGTCAAAAGAGTTCACAAAGTAAGAATCAATTTAATTCAAGTATAGTTCATGCATTCAGCCCCAAAAATATAGTAAAACGGTAAAGGGGATGTGATTACTCACTAGCATAAAATGTTCAATAAGTTCATAAAACATAGATAGTTTAGTTCAAGTATAAATCATGCATTCCACCCCAAAACAATTTAAAGCATTAAAAAAAGGGGAGTCTGTGAATACTCACTTGATGAATAGATGCGAAGACAAAAGTGGGTACACCGAAATATAGCGTGAATCTCGAAACTGACCTATTATGAATGATATGATATGAAATAAGTCATGGTGTAATGTTATGCACGTAATTCGGATGCTATTTATACCATTTGTGAGTTTTGAAAATAATACTTATCGTCGAAAAATACTCTCTTGACGTCTTGACCATTCTTAAATTACTTTACAAGTATTTACGTCAAAATGTCATCCTACAATGGTTTTATAATGATTTATAGTGAAATTATCACTTTTCGTCGTAAAACAATGTCGTCGGAAATTTCATGAAATTGACAAAAATAGCTTTGAAAAACTAGTTGTAAAATGGTGTACGTCGATCGTTAGAGAACGAACTCGACGGTTTTGGAAAGTTTGTATCGAAATCTAGATGTTTCAGTTCAGGAGTTTTCGTCAAAGAGGTCTCGAACATAAAGATAATAGGGGTTAAATATGGTGATTTTAGTTACCGTAACACTTATCTCGTAAAAATAATATAGTTTTTCTAAAAATATTAGTTACGGCAAGTTTATGAAAACGTGTATATCTTAGTCGTTTCAAATCCGTTTTCTACGTATTATACGTCCTTAGCTTCGTATCAAAGTATACTAATATATTTTTGATAAGTCGAAATAATTTGTAAAGCTTAGGACTCGCTTTTGACTCGTACAAAACTAAAATAGGTTGCTGAAATTTCAGAAAATATATATTTCGTCGTCAAACTTGAAAATTCATAACTTCTTCGTTATAACTCCGTTTTAATCCGTTCAAGCGGCCACGGATTCGTTTTAAAGTATATTTTCTAAATATCTAGGCCAAAATTCGTGCCTACTGTCGGATTTTCCAGAAAAACAAAATAAGGACAGACCCTTTTATATACTTGTCGAAAATAGTTTTTCTCGTACTAAACCTATTCCAATCCCTTCAAATCAACTCCAAAGCTAATCTAATCCTACCATACACCTTCTTAGGGTGTCATGGGTTCCTAGACATCATCAAGACCAAAGTATACCAAGGGGATAATTATAGGATGACCATATATATAAATAACTCTAAAAATCATGTAAAATGGTATAAACAACACAAGTCTTGCATGTTTTTGCTCAAAAATGATGAGATGAGTATGAAATGAATATGTAAGATGAAAAATAAATATGAGATGCTTACAAGTGATATGATGAGGTGATTAGAACCAAGGATTAACCTAAACCCCCTAGGTTTTTATTTCAAAACCTTAATGAGAGTGTTATCTAGATTGTGTTAACTTGAGCTTGAGAAAATTTTTAAGATTTCCTTGTACTCCTTATGAGTGACCGGTTTTGGAGGATGAACAAAGAGAGAAGAACTTTTACTTGACTTGTGAATAATGAGAGTGAATGAATGAGTGAAATGAGATGAAGTAAAGATCTAAACTATCAAGAATTTCTTACCAACTCATAAATGCATACATCCCCCCCCTAGAACCGGTTTTGGGGGGATATTGTGTCCCTCAATTATTATTTTTTTTTTTATTAAGTATATACTTGTATAATTTGTCAAAGATGTGTAAGTAAATGTGTATATATTATTAACTTGTAAGGTAAATGGTAACTTTTTGGTACAAGTAAATTTTTAATAGATCAAAATAGAATGTAATGAGATAATAAAAATTGTAAAAATAAATTCCTTGTGAAATTTGAGTGATAATATAATTATCGAGTAGTTTTTAAGAAAAGTGTCGTAATAATATAAACTTAACGATTTATATACAAAATAAATTTAAAACACTAGGTAAACTCAAAATATTATTTTTATAACTAAATGTAAGTATAAAAATATATCGGGATAATTTTTGGAAGTATCGGATTAAATGTTCAAAATAATAATTTACGCGATAACGTTTATTTAATATAAAATTTACGCGTTTAATGTGAAATGAAAATTTTATGAATGAACCGTTATGAAATGATGAATATGGAGTATGAGAAATGACCGGAAAATGAGAATTGTGACATTCTTCCCATGTCAGCGGAATCACGTCCTCGTGATTCGATTAACGATACTATAGTCCGAACCTCGACAAGAGTTCTAAAAGTTCATGCTCGTACGAACAGTCTAAATGATCATATCAATGCCCATGTGTACAGGTTCCCCATTCAACTAAGTACGTGCCCGTGATTAGATTTGATTGGGTAAACTTGCCCAATATCGAACGTAGCTCTCAAAAGACCTTTAGGTAGTCGATTCTAATTTAATCTCACCACTCATCAAACAAGAACCGTCATGAGATTAAACTAAACCGACTTGAGTAAACTTGTCTCTTAGCTTGATTTTCGCAACTCATCAAACAAGAACTGTCACTAGATCAAGCTAGGAAACAAGTTGTTAGAAAGGTAGGATTCAACATCCTTGAATGAAGTCTTTTGAAAGATTCGCTCGATATTCGATTTGCTTACACAATCAAATCAAATCAACAAAATATATAACGACTAAGGTCAATACCGATAGGTCTCAAATTAATCAAGGTCGTGAACGTGGTAAGAATTGGAAGGATGTTATGTACTCAAAATCATGTCGTACAGAAATAAGGTAGTTGTTCGAAAGCATGTACCCGTTAAGCGCTATGGCTTCCTCGGTACCCAGATAGAATGCTCGACTAACGTGCGGGAGGAATTTCAATGTTCTGATCTTGCGGGCCTTCTATTGCCAATGCCAAGTTTGGACGATTACCTCCTTGATTGGGAGTTCTTTTCAACTTTGGACAGGTATTGCGAAGGTGATCTAGACTTCCACACTCGTAACATGCTGTTCTCTGTCCTTGATTCCCGTTCTGTTGAGCAATTTCGCGAAGTGGCCCGTCTGTCCACATTTGTCGCACCTTGGGCAGTCTCCTAAGTGATGATAATTACATCGAGTGCACAAAGGATGTGGACCTACATATCCTCTAGCGCTCTGGGTGGTCGCCCATAGTTCTGAGTTATTCGCTGCCTCTTGTTTTGCTGATTCGGTTTCGGTTTCCTGGTGATCCTCCCGTCGCTTTCGTCCATTGTCGTTTGCTTTTGTTAGTTCTCCGCACTGATCACATCATTTGTCAAGCGATACGCCATACTTACAGCGGCTTGTAGAGTGGTGGGTTTCGACGAAGTGACATCCCTCCTAATTTCTCGTATCAATCCCCATATATATCGGTCAATCAACTTCTCCACAGTGGAAACCATGTGAGGAACCATCCTAGTTAACTCGTGGAACCGGATCGTGTACTTGTCAATCTCTACTCCTACCATCAAGTGGTTCCAAAATTCTTCTTCCGGCCGCACTTCATCTTTTCTGCAGTACTCATCGGTTAGTAATTTCTTAAATGCTTCCCAAGATAACGCATTTGCTGCCCCTCTTCCTCTAATCTGCAGTTGATTGTTCCACCAGGTCAAGGCTCGACCTTGTAGTAGACCAGCAGAGAACTCAACCTTGTTTCCTTCAAAGCACATTTTCGTCGGATACTAAGCTTCGACTCAACATTCTCGAACCAAAGTTAGCGGTCAATGGCACCCTCGGTACCATGAAATTCCATTGGCTTACATGTCATGAAAGTTTTGTAGCTGCATCCTTGACCAGCGTTTGAAGTACCTTCTCCGTTGTTGGTTCATCTAGCATCGAGATGTGTTATAATTTGGGTGAGTAGATCCGCTATTCCAGCCGTTGTTGTCCGGATTGTCATTGTTGTTTGGGTTGCCGTTGTTGTTACCTCCTGAACGTGTGTTTCTTGCAGCCATGATCCTACAGAGGACCAAAACATCGGGTTGAGCAAACGACATTCAAACGAAGTCAGATGAGGTGTAGAACGGTGGTAATGTGTGTTACAGAATCGAAATATGACGGGATCGAGGGACATGCTATGTCTAACAAGTCGAAAGATGGAAAAGAGAAGATATGAACAAGGTACGGTAATGTAGACGTGAACGTAAAAACATGCTATGCATACCCACCCGACCAATGCAACTTCAGGTGACCGGACTCAAAAGACTCGACTAAACATGATTTAAATTTACTCTTCTTATCATTGCATGGTTCTTCATAAATTAGACATAGTTGATCCGGCTATGTATAATTTATGATTAACGATGCAACGATAGGACTAGATGACTCGGATGATGTTCAATGTTTAATAAAATAAAATAAAAATTTTTCCGGTTATAGCTGTGATTTTTATTTTTGAAAAATCGGCATTCTCTATAACCTTTGGCTCTGGTACCAATCTGTCACACCCTCGCCGGAGGCGGAAACACGAGGTGTAAAGGAAGGGAACATAAGCACAAGATAATAGAACATACCAACGTTAATATTTAAAAGAAAGAATACACCATTACAATACCAGTTTAGCCGTCATCGGCAAATATATTACAAAGTTTAGTTCCCAAAATATTACGTTCTATTACATAATGATTTGTAGTGACAAGTGAAAACTTCATTATGCAAGACCTGATAGAAAAAGCTTACTAACGATCACCTGAAATGCATGAGAGAAAAACGGGTCAACTATGAAAATAGTTGGTGAGTAAACACGTTTCGTAAAATAAGAAAAAAACTCATAAGAAATATTCAAAGCTTTCGGTCAACGAAAATGGTCCACAAAGCAAAGGCATTGTAAATCCACTCAGTTCCAAGTTCCGCCCATACAAAACTTGCAACCTGTGTGTTCACAACCCACTGCCAAAATATGTCTAGTTTATGGTCAAGCACACGAGGTTAAATGAGTTCTCAAAGCAAAGGCATTGTAAATCCACTCAGTTCCAAGTTCCGCCCATACAAAACTTGCAACCTGTGTGTTCACAACCCATTGCAAAAATATAGTGTGTCTAATAGTCGAGTGTAAGTGGTCATAATAGTTCACAATATAGTACCAAGTATATAATAATTTAGAGATGCTCCGAACATGGGAGACTTTGCACTGCTCCGAACAGGGGAGACTTAAATTGAAAATGCTCCGTTCCCATAGGGAGACATTTTGCTCCGGACCGGGGAGGCTTTAAGTTGATGCTCCGAACATGGGAGACTTTATAGTGATGCTCCGAACATGGGAGACTTTATAGTGATGCTCCGAACATGGGAGACTTTAGGACAAGGTCATAACACGTACGGTTCAATAAGTTCAAATAAGTCGTAATTTCGTAATTTAGTTCAAGGATTTGATTCGAGTTCACAAGTTCTAATCAAAAGAGTTCACAAAGTAAGAATCAATTTAATTCAAGTATAGTTCATGCATTCAGCCCTAAAAATATAGTAAAACGGTAAAAAGGGGATGTGATTACTCACTAGCATAAAATGTTCAATAAGTTCATAAAACATAGATAGTTTAGTTCAAGTATAAATCATGCATTCCACCCCAAAACAATTTAAAGCATTTAAAAAGGGGAGTCTGTGAATACTCACTTGATGAATAGATGCGAAGACAAAAGTGGGTACACCGAAATATAGCGTGAATCTCGAAACTGACCTATTATGAATGATATGATATGAAATAAGTCATGGTGTAATGTTATGCACGCAATTCGGATGCTATTTATACCATTTGTGAGTTTTGAAAATAATACTTATCGTCGAAAAATACTCGTTTGACGTCTTGACCATTCTTAAATTACTTTACAAGTATTTACGTCAAAATGTCATCCTACAATGGTTTTATAATGATTTATAGTGAAATTATCACTTTTCATCGTAAAACAATGTCGTCGGAAATTTCATGAAATTGACGAAAATAGCTTTGAAAAACTAGTTGTAAAATGGTGTACGTCGATCGTTAGAGAACGAACTCGACGGTTTTGGAAAGTTTGTATCGAAATCTAGATGTTTGGTTCAGGAGTTTTCGTCAAAGAGGTCTCGAACATAAAGATAATAGGGGTTAAATATGGTGATTTTAGTTACCGTAACACTTATCTCGTAAAAATAATATAGTTTTTCTAAAAATATTAGTTACGGCAAGTTTATGAAAACGTGTATATCTTAGTCGTTTCAAATCCGGTTTCTACGTATTATACGTCCTTAGCCGTTATCAAAGTATACTAATATATTTTTGATAAGTCGAAATAATTTGTAAAGCTTAGGACTCGTTTTTGACTCGTACAAAACTAAAATAGGTTGCTGAAATTTCAGAAAATATATATTTCGTCGTCAAACTTGAAAAATTCATAACTTCTTCGTTATAACTCCGTTTTAATCCGTTCAAGCGGCCACGGATTCGTTTTAAAGTATATTTTCTAAATATCAAGGCCAAAAATTCGTGCCTACTGTCGGATTTTCCAGAAAAACAAAATAAGGACAGACCCTTTTATATACTTGTCGAAAATAGTTTTTCTCGTACTAAACCTATTCCAATCCCTTCAAATCAACTCCAAAGCTAATCTAATCCTACCATACACCTTCTTAGGGTGTCATGGGTTCCTAGACATCATCAAGACCAAAGTATACCAAGGGGATAATTATAGGATGACCATATATATAAATAACTCTAAAAATCATGTAAAATGGTATAAACAACACAAGTCTTGCATGTTTTTGCTCAAAAATGATGAGATGAGTATGAAATGAATATGTAAGATGAAAAATAAATATGAGATGCTTACAAGTGATATGATGAGGTGATTAGAACCAAGGATTAACCTAAACCCCCTAGGTTTTTATTTCAAAACCTTAATGAGAGTGTTATCTAGATTGTGTTAACTTGAGCTTGAGAAAATTTTTAAGATTTCCTTGTACTCCTTATGAGTGACCGGTTTTGGAGGATGAACAAAGAGAGAAGAACTTTTACTTGACTTGTGAATAATGAGAGTGAATGAATGAGTGAAATGAGATGAAGTAAAGATCTAAACTATCAAGAATTTCTTACCAACTCATAAATGCATACATCCCCCCCCTAGAACCGGTTTTGGGGGGATATTGTGTCCCTCAATTTTTTTTTTTTTTTTATTAAGTATATACTTGTATAATTTGTCAAAGATGTGTAAGTAAATGTGTATATATTATTAACTTGTAAGGTAAATGGTAACTTTTTGGTACAAGTAAATTTTTAATAGATCAAAATAGAATGTAATAAGATAATAAAAATTGTAAAAATAAATTCCTTGTGAAATTTGAGTGATAATATAATTATCGAGTAGTTTTTAAGAAAAGTGTCGTAATAATATAAACTTAACGATTTATATACAAAATAAATTTAAAACACTAGGTAAACTCAAAATATTATTTTTATAACTAAATGTAAGTATAAAAATATATCGGGATAATTTTTGGAAGTATCGGATTAAATGTTCAAAATAATAATTTACGCGATAACGTTTATTTAATATAAAATTTACGCGTTTAATGTGAAATGAAAATTTTATGAATGAACCGTTATGAAATGATGAATATGGAGTATGAGAAATGACCGGAAAATGAGAATTGTGACACCTTGGTCCATCAAAAGCCTTAGTTAACAAATCTGCCACATTATCATCAGTGTGAATTTTAACCACTTTTATCAAATGTTTGTCATATGCATCTCTTATAAAGTGGTGCCTGATTTCAATATGTTTTGTTCGACTGTGAAAAACTGGATTTTTGACAATGCATATGGTACTTTGATTATCAATAAAAATTGTTGTGTTCATGAAGTTATACCCATAATCCAACAATTGATTTTGTATCCAAAGAACCTGTCCACAGCAATTTGCAGCAGCAACGTACTCTGCTTCAGTAGATGAGGTAGCCACAATAGTCTGTTTCTTGCATTGCCAAGAAATCAATCTCTTCCCAAGGAATTGGCAACCTCCAGTGGTGGGCCTCCTATCCAGATTTTCACCAAACATAGTCACTATCACTATAGGCGTCCAGCTTAAATGGAGATTCTTTTGGGTACCAAAGGCCTAGTTGAGGTTGGCCTTTGAGGTACTTAAAGATCTTCTTAACAGCATTGAGATGGGAAGTAAGTGGAGTAACTTGATGTCGAGAACAAACACTCACAACAAAAGTAATATCATGCCTTGAAGCTGTTAAATACATCAAAGAACCAATCATAGATCTGTATAGATGTACATTCACTGGTGGATCTACTTCAGTGTTGGTCTTTGTCTTTGGAGCTTCATAAGGTGTAGTGGTAGTCCTTACACTCTCCATACCATACTTCTTCAAGATGTCCCTCACATATTTGTCCTGACTGATAAAGATACCATCAGGTTTCTGCTGAACTTGAAGACCCAAAAAGAAAGTCATTTCTCCCATGGCACTCATCTGAAACTCTCCCTTCATAAGCTCCTCAAACTCCCCGCACCAAGCTTCCTTTGTGGATCCAAAAATAATGTCATCCACATACACTTTCACAAGAATAATGTATGTGGAATTATTTTTAAGGAAAAGAGTCTTATCAATTGCACCTCTTCTATAACCATGCTTTAGAAGAAATGTTGAAAGCCTAGCATACCAAGCTCTGGGTGCCTGATGTAGTCCATAGAGAGCTTTGACAACCTTGTAAACATGATTAGGATGGTCGGGATCTTCAAATCCTTTAGGTTGAGTGACATAAACCTCCTCTTCTATTTCACCATACAGAAAAGCACCTTTAACATCCATTTGATACACCATAAATCCCATGTAAGATGCATAAGCCAAGAATATCCGTATGGCCTCAACTCTAGCCACAGGTGCAAATACTTCATCATAATCAATCCCCTCCTCTTGTCTATAACCCTGAGCAACCAATCTTGCTTTGTTTTTAATGACAACCTCTTGCATCTCTTATTCTTCGAATCCATTTAGTCCCAATTGCATACTTGCCATCACGTAGTGGTACCAATATCCAAACTTGCTGATTTTGAAATTGTTGCATCTCTTCCTGCATTGCCTCAAGCCAGCTTGAGTCTTCAAGAGCCCTGAGTAACACCGGTTGGTTTCACTTGTGAGAGAAAACAAGCAAACAGACAATGTTCATAGTCTGTGTGATTGTCTCTTTTCTGATTTGAGACATAAGAGATAAAAGCCACTTGACCATATTTAGAACTTGCCACAGTACCCTTGTTCTAACAGGTGCATTAGGATCACCAATAATATTTGATTGTGGATGAGTATTGTGAATCCTTTTCGTAGCAATGGTGTTGACTTCAATGGAGGAATCAAGATTAGTCACAGTAGGTTCAAAATCAGTGTCATAGGAAGGTGAGATGAAGATTCCAGCTTTAGGTTGATGATGACCAAGATCTGAAGGTTTGGGAAAACGTGTATAAGGTTCTCTAAAGTCTGTTGACACTCTAGTGGAAATAGGAGTAGAAAAAGATGTCTTTCAGAATTGGTGATGTTAGGAGAAACAGGATCACTTTCAGCAAAGATTGATGTTTCCACCGATTGCTTCACCCACACTCTCCTCAAGCATTCCTCTCAAAGATCTAGATTAGTCTGCATACTCTTGTTTCTTCAGCCTAGAAAGGTCCTCAGCATAATGTGAGTCATCTTCACTCTCATCAAGATAATCTCTAGAAGTGTCACCGCAAAATTGTTAGGGGAGAAAGAAGGCACTACAATGGGTTGTTCATCATCTTCAAACTCACTCTGTCGAATCAACATCCATAGTACCTGCACTGTTAGTTGGAGATTCTTGAGTACCTGCATGTTGGTTAGCCATATGTCTAGAATAACCCAAATAATCGGTTAAGTAATCAAGGTCAAAAGACCAAACATGACCCCCGTCCTTGAACATTAGGCTTGTCTTCTAGAAACCTCGTGTTCAATGTCTCCTCAATATTCTTAGCAGATAAATTGTAAACCTTGTACGCCTTACTTGTGAGCGAGAATATCCACAATATAACCATCATCAGCTTTTTCATCAAATTTACCCAATGGATCACTTGTATAGAGAATGGTCACTTGACGTACCAAAAGGTTTAAGGTAATGAATAGTAGGAACTTTCCCATAGAGAAGTTCATATGGTGTTTTGAAGTGTGGTCTAGTAATGGACACTCTATTCAATATATAACAAGCTGTGCCACAGCTTCATCCAAACATGGTGGGTAGCTTAGAGTCCGCAAGAATTGATCTTGCAGCCTCTATTAAGGTCCTATTTTTCTTTCTGCCACCCCATTTTGTTGTGGGGTTCTTGGAGTGCTATAGTCCCTTTTATCCCTTTTGACCTACAGAGTTCAATAAGTATAGCATTCTTGAACTCTGTCCCATTATCATACCGAATTCCTTTAACCTTTTTGTTCAACTGATTTTCAATAAGGGTAATGAAGTCTTTCAACACTGGAGATGTTTCATCTTTGGTCCTTAGAAAGAACACCCAACAAAATTTGCTGTAACCATCCGTGATAACAGCACAAAAATACTTTTGATCAATGCTTCTAACTTGAGTTGGACCAAACAGATCCATATGAAGCAGCTGAAGAGGTTCATAAATAATGCTCACAGCAGTAACAACTTTGTATGAGGCTCTGTGTGCTTTCCCTTTGTTGCAGGCAACACGCTATGATCATTTGTGAAGACTTTGGAAGGAAGACCTTCAATAAGACCCAGCTTTAGAGAGCTTGTTTATGGTCTTGAAGTTGACATGGGCCATCCTCCTATGCCATTTGGTAGACTCATCCAAGGATGCTTTAGCCACCAAACAAGTTAAGTCACCTTCTGGTTTAACATCAGTTAAGTTGAATGTATAAAGATTGTGATTTCGAGGAACTTTCAGCAGAATTGAAGTTTCTTCTGGGAGTTTGAAGTCTTTAGATAGCACAAGACATTCATCCTCTGTGAAGAGTACTTTGTTCTTGGTGTCACAGACTTGTGAGACTGAGAACAAATTGAAGTGTTGGAGTTCCTTGACATAGTATACATTCTCAAAGTCCAGTTGAGGTGTTTTGATGGTCCCTTTCCCAGTAATTCTACCATCACTTCCTCCAAAGGTTACATTGCCTCCTCCTTCAATTGGTACAAAATTATGCATCATATCCCTGTTTCCTGACATACTTCTTGAACAACCACTATCAACAATGCCAACATCTTTATGCTTAAGAGGATGATTCTACAACAACAAAAAATTATACAAAATATTAGAACACTATAGAGGCTCAAGTCATTGCTTACTTGAACCTGCCTTGTGGATCATATGAGTTATGCCATGCAGATGTATAAGATCCACTATTGTTCTTGGGTTTCCATTGAAATTTAGGTCCCTTTTAATTCCAAGAACAACCTCACGAGGACTTGACAGTATCCCAGTACCCTTTCCCATCACCATAGAGTCAACATATCCAAGCCAATAACCATTCTTAAAATATGAACTTGTTGGTTGCACATATGGTCTTGCAACGGTCTTCTCAAGAAAAAGGAGAATTAGTATAAGTTGCTTGTGGAACATAAGGTGGTATAGCATTAACATTGGTCCACATTGGTCTAGATGTCCTAGAATCACCACACCTACCCATCCTTTGCTCATGATAATCACAATCCTTAATTAAATGAAATTTACTTCCACACACAAAATATGTCTTCTGTTTAGAAGATTTATTCAAACCAAAAGATGTTCTATTACAAGCCGAAGTATTCAAACCAAAACCATGAAAAGAATTGTTTTTAACAGTATTATTATGCAAAGAATTAAAAGCAAGTCTTCAGAGGCAACTGTCTTGGAAGAGGATTCCTTGGCGAGAACTCGACATGCTTATTGGTAGTCTTGGGTGCAAGTGGGTGAAGACTTGGGAAGGTCAGACTTGTCATTTGAATCACACTCTGTAGACCCTTTCTCGGAGGACTTGTCACTGTTAACACAAGATACAAAGTCATTAGAAGAAGTATCGTGGTCCGCAAGTCATTTGACTTTTGCCATAGAGATGATGTGATCCATCAAAGTCAACAGGAATGGAAAGGTCAATGGGCATGTGCTCACCTCTAATAGGTCCACGTACAGCATGTAGGGCACCTTCTTTCACAAAATTAGCTAGGCCTGCTGGTGTAGATTTGCGTGTGTCATCCCTAGCTTCTAATCCTACATACTTCTTAAAGCCTAAACCTATAGAAGTATTTGGAGTTTGACTAGCATAGATGTGACTAGCTAACTTGTTTCCATTCAATAACCATTCTTTATGCCTAGCAATTTCTTCATCTAGTTTCTCTTTTAGCTCTAGGTTTTCTGATACTACATCTGCTCTTAATTTCTCAGATCTTTTTAATTCATTTTTAGCACATTCGAGATCCCTTTCTAACACACTTATCTTCTCATCATAAGCTATTTGATTCTTCTGAAACCAAACCTTTTGTCTTTCTAGTGTTTTTAAAGCCTGCTTATAAGCTTCAACTTCTACAAAGCATTCATTATATTTAGGTTTCAAAATATCATAAGCTTCTTTGAGTTCATTATAACGCTTACTACAACCAAACAAACAGTTTTGTACACGAGAGATGCCCATCAAGGCAACCGATCATGCCTATCCTTTGAAGTACAACTTGCAATCAAACCAACATTATCAATAACAGGACCATCATTATTTTCCTGCTCATGTTGCTTCCAGTCCACATTGGTGTCAAGAGTGACCAAAGCTGCTGATCACTTTGAAGTTCCAGCCATCCATCGATTCTGCTGATAAGTAGAGTATCTCGTCTCATCACCGGCTTTCCTATCTTTGCACTCTCTCGGAAAAGTGACCCATCCTGTTGACATGTGAAGCACTTGACCTTCCTTTTGTCAAACCTTGCTGGATCTCTTCCTTGGAAGCCAAACCTTCTGTCAGCTTTGCGCTCAAACCTCTTGATATCCATGGACAGCATAGCCACCCGCCACTTCAGCTTCATCTCTTCCATCTCCAGTGGATCCACCTGATCGAAATCCTCATAGGCAAGTTCCTGCCGAGGATCATAATCAGCAAAGAAGGATCCAAGCACATCTTCCATTATACCTCCAGATTGAGAACTTGATGGAGAGGTAGTGTAAGATGATGATGAGTAAGTTGGACTTGGACCATAACTCATCTTTAGGGTAGAGGCTCCAACGAATCTTTGTGTGACTTGCAGTAGATGATGATCTAAAAGGACTTCTTACATCATGTTCAAGAGCTTTAAGTTTGTTGTACAGCTCATCAAAAGTAAGCATATCCAAACCACCTTTAGCTTTTAAAGCAATGCTCACTTGTAGCCAGGATTGAGGTAAAGACCTCAAAAACTTAGAATTACAATCATCATTATCGGCTTTGCTGCGGTGATTTAATGACTTAAAATCTTGTGAAACTTGTCATAGCCCTTGTGAATTCCTTCCTCTTCAGAGATTTGAAAATCTTGAAACTGTTGTCTCAGCATGGACTTTCTCATTCTCCTAGACTCCTCATTCCCACCGAACTTCGCCTTAATTGCTAACCATATGTCCCTAGCATCTTGCATGAAGTGAAAATCACTCAAGTGATCCTCAGGATTAGCTTGAAGAAGAATTGTTTTAACCTTGGTTTCTCTCTGAACCGCTAGTAACTCTTCAGCAGATTTGGGAGGAACATACGTCATCTTACCCTCAACATCTACGGTAGTTTTCTTCAAACTGTTTCCCTTCTTCACTATCTCCCATAGATTCCAATCAATGTTGGAGATCCAGTTCTGCATCTTCATCGCCCAAAGATCATACTCCTCCCTTTTTAGGTAAGGAAACTTAGCATTGTTGTTAGAGAGACTTAGTTGTTGCAGATGGGTGGAGTTTTGGCTGTTGGTGATTTCGACATCAACGTCTGATCCAGGCATGGTGAGTTTTGTTTTGGTTGTATGGGTGTTTAGAAAAACCTGTTCTTAGTATCGTAGAGACTCTAACGAGGCTCTGATACCACTTGTTGAAAACTAGAAGACCTTGATAGATCTTGAAGCCAGTAGATCGTTAGTATTGCTTATGTATCACAAACAAACTAAAAGAAAATCTCTACAACTTGTATTCTTTAGCGGAATATCAACACAAGTATAAAGCTGGATAACTAAGAACTCTTTGATCCTCTATGGATCGTTATATTAATAACTTGTAAACGTCTAGTCTATAATTCATTCTATTGTGTTCCTTTTATAGACAAGGAACCCTAACTTGTTCTCTAAGAAACGTAAAACTAAATAAGATATACACAATCACTTCCTAATAAAGCTTATGCATATCCTAACTAACTATAGAAAATACGGAATAACTATATCCGCAGAATCAAACTAATAACAATATAACTTCAGTAGAACTATGTCTTCGGCAGAATCCATACACTTCAGTAGAATCCATTCAGCATAATCTTCAGCATAATTCGTACTTCACATAATTCCCAAACACCTTAGAGACCGTCCATGCTATTTACTCTAAAAATAAATTAGGTACCACGGAGTGGCTCTCGGGTTGGGGGGCGGGTTGGGGAAACCGAGCGGCTACACCATTCCGCCGATCTCGGGTAGGGCTCTCGGGTTGGTTTTGCGAGTTGGGAAGCCGAAGAAGAACGTTGGAATTTTATCCGTTGCAAAAGGAGGAGCCGTTGTCCAACGGCTAAAATGTGAAAAAAAATTCACTCCTATTTAAACTATATCTTCCACCTCAATTTTCAAAATAAAAACACACAACACAAATTACAACACACAATAATCTTTCAAAAACACCAAACTATGGATCCAAGAGAGGTAAAAACTTTCACCTCGCGTCAAGGTGGTCTCAACCATCCCGAATCAACCAAACAAACTCCGTTAGGATTTAGCCAATTTTATTCTCAACCATCCCCGAATCAATTTTATGTTCCACAACCCCAATCTCCACAATTTTTCCCATATAATATGGGTCCTCCTCAATTGAATCCACAACACTACAACATCACTGCTACAAGCGAGTTTTCCCCGTTTGAAAACCTTAGTCAAGACGTGAAGTACGTACCGAAACACAACCACTACCAAACGAAGAAGACGAAGATGAGGAAGTTCAAGAAGTCGATCCGAGATGGAAGAAAAAACCTTTCGCCGGGAGGAGGCCCCGTGAAGTTTGGATGCCGGCACAAGAGGAGGCGTTGGCGAAAGCATGGGTTCAAATCTCCGAATGTGGTGTTGTCGGTAATGAACAAAAGTCCACGGTTTTGGAAACGGATTCTCGAGCATTACGAGGCAACTTTGGGTTCGAGTTCACGAACATTTCATGCGTTGAATACCAAGTGGAGAACAATGAACACGGCCATGGGTATTTTCAACGGCTACTACCTCCAAGCGGTACATAATCTATACTTTATTATTTACAATTACATTTTTTTGTTTTAGCTATACTTTTTTATTTTACGTAATCCGTACTTTTTATTTACAATTAAATTATTTTGTATATAATGTAGAAACGTACTAAGGCTAGTGGGTGCAACGACTTGGACGTGGTGAGGCAAGCTGAAATGGATTTCTATACAGCAAGAAAAAAACAATTTCTTCATACTAGGGCGTGGGAGGTTGTCAGAGGACATGAGAAATGGACGGAGCAAGAATGTTTTCAAGATATTGCCGGTGCTGCAAGCAATTCTTCAAAAAGGAGGTCGGGGGAGTATGACGCGGCAAGCAACACCATTCACGACATGAATGAAGACCCACCTCCAATTGAATCAAGAAAAATGAAGAAGAAGCAAGCTGCATCCTCCTCGTCTATCTCAAGCGTTGCGGATGAAATCAACGCGTACACACAAAAGAAGACACAATATTTGGAAGAAAAACGCGAGATGGCGAAACAATTGTTGGCTACACAACTCGAGGGGACGAAGTTCAAGAATACACAACGGGAGTTGAAGTTTTTGGAGCGCATGATCTCATTCGCGATCGCTATGTTGGAATTAGTTCTTACCCGAGCGTGAACTGCATGGCCAAACATGGATGGGCTTGCAATTTTTAAATTGTAGTATCAAGTTATTTTAATTTCAACTTATGTAATGTTTTTTTTTTAAGTTGTAGTTTTTTTTAAGTATTATGTAATGTTTTTTATTTTTAATTAAATGGTATGTTTTTATTTTAAATATTGTATGTGATTTTATGTATTTAAAAAAAAAAAAAAAATGAAATTCGGGTACTAGGGTACCACTCCCACTTGTTAGGGTAGTGTTAGGGTAGTATTGGGGTAGTTTTGAGTTGGAAGGTTTTTATTGGATAGAAGTGACGTGACACCCTTAGGGTATTAGGGTAAGAAACTTGTACTCCCTTCTTGTACTTTTTATTTGACAAAAACAAGAAACTGGGGAAACAGATAAATTAAATAAATAAATAAATAAAACTTATTAGCTATTCTCTCAACAATCTCCCCCGAATTCAAAATCAAGAAAACCCAATAGACAAAAATGAAATGGAAAAGATTTATATCAATACCAATCTTAGCAGTTTTAGTACTAATGGAATTATTATATTATGGTACAGTTTTTATATTTCTTGATGATTGGATTGGGTTAACAAATTCAACAACAGGTTATACTAACGTTGTGATCTTCACTTTATTGGCATCTTTCACACTTTATTCATTTTTAGTGTGTGTTCTTACTGATCCTGGTAGTGTCCCATCCGGGTATTTTCCTGATATTGAAAATCATGATGGGTCAGATCAAGAATCAAGACAAGCTGTAAGAAATTTTGTTAATTTATTGTTTGTTTTGGTTAAAAGTAGTGTTTTGATGATACCCTTTTGATATTAGTGGCTATAATTGTTGAATTTGGATTATGATTGTGTGATCATGTTGTAGAAACTGTGGTTAGTATAGTTCGGTCGTTTGGGTTTGTGCTAACTGTGGATTATTTGTTGCATGTGATCGAATTAGCGTTGAGCGTATCGTTTTATTATTATAAAATGCATGATAGACTCTTAGCTTATCCTAGAAGAACTAATCGAATAAGGGACACTTCCTGTCTCACTGCTTTTTGTTCGGACACTTATACCGAAATAAAATCTAGTATCCCAAATATGATTTCCCAATTTGATCTAGAACCTTTAGACGACAAATTGTTTCCTCTAATCTGATTTTTCGTGTAGTCTCATGAGTTAACATTATATGATACAAAGCCCCACAAATAGGTAGAACCTGCTCCTTCTAGTTTTACAAAATACAGTAGACTCCTAGCGGTTGGATTACTTGGGTTATTTTCTCCAGTGATGCATCTTCATTGTTGAGGTTGAACATGCTACTATCCTAATGGAATATTGGTATGTAAGTTGTTACAAGTTGACACATTTTCTTTTTTCTGTTTTATGGAAAATTTGGAATCTTATCAAACTGTTATTAAGATGGAATTAGTGAATGACTAAATAAACGTAATATATTGTTTTTACATATTAAAATAAACGTAACACTTATAAGCAAATGTACTAGCATCAGGGGAATGGTCTAATTTTGCATCATACAATTTGTGAAGTCACAGTAACATGATTGTTTACCAATATAACATTGTCTTTAAAGAGGTTGGTGAGTTTCATTTTAGGACTTAGGACAAAAACATGGTTAGTGATGCTTGCATATGGATAAAGTGAAGTAAATGGATGAGGTTTTCCCTCTTCAAGTTACCCAGGGAGGGCGAGTCTTTAGGCTCAGATGTGCGTGGCCTGACTGACCCGTGACCGTTTCCGACCCTTTCCATGGCCACCTCAAGATGTGTACCTAGTGATGTTTAAATCTGACTCTTGTGAGGACTTTATGTGGATAAAGTGAAGTCTAGATAATAATAGAATGCAAGCATGGTTTTATGCGTTAGAGGCTTAGATGCACTCATTTACTCAAAATTTACCTTAGTGTAATTTGTGAACTAGAGAAAGGTGATGACAGTAGTGATGTAAATAATTAATCATAATATGGTGCTGACTGTCGAATTCGTTCAAACTCTTATTAGTAAAAGAAAGCAATATGGAGGAATATTGTACAGTGTTATTGACTCTCGTATCATGATGGGGCTCATGAATCGCCTTAATATGTGGCATGTTCTTACTGATCCTGGTGGTGTCCCCTCTGGGTATTTTCCTGATATTGAAAATAATGATGGCTCATATCAAGAATCGAGACTAGCTGTAAGAAATTTTTTGTAGATTTGTTGTTTTGTTTGGTTTGGTTAAAAGTTGTATTTTGATGATGCCTTTTGAGATTAGTGGTTATAGTTGTTGGATTTGGATTATGATTGTGTGACCATGATTTAGAAACTGTGGTTTAGACCGTTTAGTATGGTTAGGGTTTGCATAAATTGTGGAATATTGGTATGTGTTCAGATATTCGTAGATGCATTTTGGTGCAATGTATGGGCTTGTAGCAAGAGCAAATCCGTGAGGCGGAGGTGCCAAAGCGGACAATATTCTATGAGAATTGGCCGGTTCATATCAAATATTTGTTACCTGTGATTGAATTAGAGCTGAGCGTATTACGATGCATGATCGATTTTGACATATGATTTATACTTGCATAAACCTATGTCTTAGACTCTTAGCTTATCTTAGATGAACTAAGCGAATATGATTTCCCAATTTTGGTTTATCATATGGTGTATAGTATCCCAAAT
The DNA here is from genome assembly GCA_910596185.1 of Chrysanthemum makinoi. NCBI lineage: Eukaryota > Viridiplantae > Streptophyta > Magnoliopsida > Asterales > Asteraceae > Chrysanthemum > Chrysanthemum makinoi. Next base: position 119,847,696 of record OU343220.1, on the reverse strand, counting down.
ATGATTTCCCTATTTGATCTAAAACCTTTAGATGAAAAATTGTTTCCTCTAATCTGATTTTTACTGTCGTCTCATCTGCTGACATTATATGACACAACAACCAAGAAATAGTTCGAACCTGCACCTTCTAGTTTTAAAAATTGACTCATAGCGGTTGGATTACTATGGTTATTTTTCTTCCATGATGCACCTTCATTGTTGAGGTTGAGCCTGCTACTATCCTAATGCAATATATGTAAGTTGTTACAAGTTGACACATTTTCTTTTTCTTGTATTTGATTTCTATTTTATGAATTTTTTTGAATCTTATTAAACTGTGACGAATTTACCCTGTTTGACCTCAACGACCAAGTGTATCCATGTTAAGAGGAATGAGCGAATGACTAGATAAATGTAAGATAAGTATATACCATTCCAAAACAGAGTGCTATGCTTCAATAGGTGAGTAAATGGGCTTTAGAGCTACATTTTTTGCATATTAAAAGATTAGACTATTGTTTCTGGTCATAAGCAAATATACTAGCGTTAGGGGAAAGGTTGTAGTTTGCATCATGCAATTTGTGAATTCGCAATATCATGATTGCTTACCAACATAGCATTGTCTTAAAGAGGTTGGTGAGGCTCATTTTAGGACTAAGGACACAAACATTTTTGGTTGCATGTGGATGAAGTGAAGCAGACGAATAGAGTTTGCCCTCTTCATGTTACCCGGGGAGGGCGAGTCTTTTGACTAAGATGTATGCGGCCATCCTTGACCGTTTAGCCACCCCCAAGATGTTTAGTGAGGTTTGAACCTGATTCTTGTGAGGGCTTCATGTGGATGAAGTGAAATATAGATAATAATAGAATGCAAGCGTGATTTTATGCCTTATAGGCTTAGAGGTACTCAATTACTTATAGTTTCCCCTAGTTGTAAATTGTAATTTGTGAACTAGAAAAAGGTGCTGACAGTAGTGATGTAAATAATTAACCATAATATGGTACTGGCTGTCGAATACGTTCAACCTCTTACTTGTAAAAGAAAGCGATATGGAGGAATACTGTAAGTGTTCTAGACTCTCGTATCATGATGGGGCTCATGGATCGCCTTAATATGTGGCATGTTCCCCTTATATATTCACACATGTACCCACTATGTCCTTACTGATAATATTTTGACCCCTATTTATATGTTCAACCCTTTGACCTGACCTTAATTTACGAGAGCTCTTGATCCCTTTGAAGTCTTATTATTATGTGAATCATTCAAGAAATAGAAGATATTCAACAATGTTTTGGCATCAATTAGTAATGGGACAAATTAGTATTATCTTAGTTTGTATAATTTTGTATGTGTTGGATGGAGGTGCCTGCTGAGGACTCGATCAGAGTTTCTAAGATGGTTTTAATAATTTTTTCTGCTGACGAGTATTTAAATGTCTACTTTTTAAGGCGCTTTTATATGGCTTCCATTCTGGTCACACATGTGACATGAGAATCCAATGTTATTAGGTTTTCAGTTGAGTTTTAAGTAATGAACTGTAAGAACGATCTGAAATAATGGAGATGGCTACCTACATGGGTTATATTATTGCTATTACATACAAAAAATTTAAACCCTCCATTCCAGAAAAAATGCAGTCCAAATGTTGAGGTTGAACCTGCTACTATCCATCCTAGTGCAACATTGGCGTGGAAGTTGTTACAAAATTCACACAAATGTTTTTATTTTCGAGTCATAAGAAATAGTATGTCTTAGAGAAGGGTCTTGTCTAGCACCAAGCGTCTTGTGGAATTTTCAGTGTCATGGGTTTTACCACCGCAGCATTATATAAAAAAATGCTGGCGAAGTTCAACCTGGGACCCAAACATGTTAAGTGATGGTTGCATCTAGGTTGACTGAAGTCTTGATTGTAATATAGAGCAAGGGGTGCTGACAAAAGTGACGTGAAAAAAGATTAATTTCCGTCGAATAATATTAAGCTCTCACTGATGATTGAAAAATAAATAAATAAATAATAAAAAAAATAAAAAAAATTCAGGGATATTATGAGTGCTTTTCTATCATGATAGCCTAATCTACGGCCCCATCCTTTGCATTGTTGCCCATTTATTTGCTATGATTTATGGTTAACATTAGGAAACCCTTTATCTATATGTTCAACCCTCTAAACCAATATTACTTTTCACTAATAAATGGCATTAATATTTTTTACTATTTTCGGATGCCATGTTTTTTGGTACTGGAAATGTAGTTGTTTAATTTAATGTAGTCACCTTTTTATGTAGATAAATACAGTAAATCAAGTAAAGATAACTTGTGAAGGTGAAAACCAACGTATTACCCGCATGACCTTTAAAAGTCAACTGTAATCGTAGTAATGGGAAAAGGATTATTATTCGTTTGGATTATTTACATCTGTTTTGGATTGTTAATGCTTTCATGATTTGCACATTTTAGGAAGCACTCAAAAAACGATGTGACAAGTGTTCTGCATACAAGCCTCCAAGAGCACACCATTGCCGTATTTGCAGAAGGTGTGTCTTGAAAATGGTGGGTAGTAAATACAATAACATGCTTTATAGAATAAAAACATGGTTTGACTTTTTAGGTCAAGCTTCATCTTGTAAGCTGAAAAATTAATATGTTTATTATTAGTATCTGTCTTTCTCTGGGAATTTAATAAAGTTAGTTATTAAGAACTTCTCCTTAATATTGTACCTTAAGTTCGGGTTGTTTTTGTGTTGTCCTTAAGATCCAAGTTAATTTACAAAATAATTTGCATTGGTTTTGTTCAACTAGATCCCTTTATTTGTCATTGTGCAGTCATATGTTACATATTTGATCTAAGCAGTCAAACGCATACCTTGTTTAAGGACAGCAGTAGAGGTCTCATTAAATTTCATATCACCAGTAACTCATTTGACTAAAAAGGTAAAACCACCTTGTTTTTGTGGAAGCATGGCCATCATATTTTAGGTTCATAACGTGTGTTAATCATGATATCTTCTCACGCCTTGAATTTTTGTTTAGGATCATCATTGCACATGGATAAACAACTGCGTTGGTCAAAGGAACTATAAAGCTTTTTTCCTTCTTGTTTTCTATGCAACTATTTCATGTCTTCATTCTATGGTATGTACAGAGCACTCCATCTGGTTCTTATCATTATACGGATCTCATTTTCTATAACTTTTTCGAATTGTACAGGTTATAATCATTGGTTGTGGATTTCAAAAGGATTGGGAGTCTGCCGGGTCAACTCGTCTCAAAACCTTTTATGTAAGAATTTAAATTCTTTTTGATCTTATTTTTGTTGTGGATTTCAAAAGGATTGGGAGTCTGCCGGGTCAACTCGTCTCAAAACCTTTTATGTAAGAATTTAAATTCTATTTGAACTTATTTTGTTGGGTAAGATACTACATTTTGCATAGCATGAAACTTGGGCGATGACATCATCTAAACCTTATAAGTTATAAATAGAAATGCTTATTGCTTGTTTCCAGAAAGTTATGAGCTTCAACTCAATGTCAACAAGTTTTATGAGGGTATTTACTAAGAATCCATGGTGAATGTAAAATCTTTAAGGTTATAGTGTAGAGGTTAAAGCTTGACGGTTCATCCTGATTTTTTTATATATAACAATGTCTTAAAGGGTGTTCGAATGCGCATTTTCCAGAGTGAATATTGTGACATGATGATAAGATAATCTTATGATTAAGTTATGGATTAACTTCCCTTCTGCTAAAATTAATTTTTCCTGCAGTAAATATAAACTGACTTCTTTAGGATATGACTATTTTGGTTCTTAACAATCAAAAAGTTAGAACCAGAGTCAGTTATGTTGGACCCTATAAAATTGATTGTTATAACTTAATTATTGGCTGTTCATTTCCCGTTTATGTGACCATTATTGTTAGGATGTCGTGAATTTAACCACAAAAAAATATGAAAAGAAACCCTTAGTTGTAAGTTTATGATATGTACCCCTAGTCAAGAATAGTTTAACATGCTTGTTGAGAATTAACAATAGATTCCTTTTGTGAAATGCAAGTCTAGATTTACATGGTTACCCATATTATGCAAAATATGCGATAGTCAAGATCATACGACCTGCGTTGTAACATCTATTTGGCAACCGTGCCATCTCAATGTCAAATAGGGTGGCATATCAGGTTGAAGGATTCGGGTTGTTGCCGTCTTAATGTCAAATAAGTGTGGCAAATCAGGTTGAAGGGTTTGTCCAAGTCAACCCTATCCCATTTACACATAATTAAACATGGGCCGTGTATCTAAATGGGTAGGAGGTTAGCGAGTCAACCTGCTTAACCTGTTTAAACAAGTGGGCGGGTTACACTTGTTGGCGGGCCGAATCGTTTGATCCATTTAACCCATATAATCAATATAAATATAATTTTTAGAATAAAATTAAACAGGTTAAGTGAGTCGACACGAAACTTGTTTAGACCCAACCCTAACCCGTTTATTTTCATGTTAGTCGTGTGTCGTGTTAGGAATTGCCACCCTTAATCTCAAACATGATAGTAATGGGCTTCATGATGTCAATTTATTTTGAAGTAACGGATTATATGATCGTTTTATTTACAAGCCTGGATTTTGTACAGAATAATGTTTTCTTCATTACATGAATGACTTATTAGCCTATCTTTCACAGATTACATCGGGGGTAATGATCTCTCTCTTAAGTTTGACACTTGGAACTCTCCTTGGCTGGCATATCTACCTGTTGACACATAATATGACAACGATAGAGGTAAGAAGTTCCTTTCTCGTTATAAGTATTGAGGGTATTCATGACACATAAAATCTAACCATCAAACATGTCTCTTAAGCTATGTGTCTATATAAGCATTGTAATCTGATGAAAAATAATTTCAATTTTGTTTTGTTCCCAGTATTATGAAGGGACTAGAGCAGCATGGTTGGCACAAAAGTCGGGACAAATTTATAAGCATACATATGATGTTGGTGTATACAGAAATCTCACCATGGTACCGTCTTTACTTTTCATTTTCCATAGAGTAAGGTGGCAATTTGTGCCCAAAATAAAAATTATGGGCTAAATGGGCAACTTTTTAAAAGATTTGGGCACATTTAGCCCCCCTCTTTTTTTTTTTTAAATGGGCATGTATTGCCCATTTAGAAGTTAAATGAGCATAATAGGCACATGTTTTTCTCGAACATTAAATTTTTTTTAATGAAAAACTTATAGATATAGTATATTTAGTTACTCAAATATAAATGAGGTGTTACGTTTGAGATTTTTTTTTTTTTTTTTTGCCTTTTGGGTCTTTTCATGATTCGTATAACATGAGCCCGTTTGGCCCGTGCCCGTTTAAGCCCGTGCCCGTTTAAGCTCGTGCCCGTTTAGCCCGTTGCCCGTGCCTGCCCGGCCCGCCCGTTTTGCCAACTCAACCCTAGACATACCAGTCTTAAAAATCTGTGTTCTGGGTTGTGTTGTGTCCATAGACGAAGTAGTTTCTAGTAATGTTCCTATGCAAATGCACATCTATTTATGCATGCTGATTATCTTTGTTCTGGACAGATTTTAGGCCCAAGTATGTTGAGATGGCCATTGCCATCTGCAATGGGCCATGTCAAAGACGGAACAAGTTTCCCTACTGTTCGAGATAGCTTATAATGTCATATTTTGCATCATATTTCTCAATTTTTGATATCCATATCTTCAAAAGATACATGATCATGGCGGTAAATAGGCAAGCAGAGATCAATGGTGCTGCATTTGTACATGTATGGAGAAAAGTGTTCAATTTGTTTTTGTTGAATTGTTTTTTTATTGCTTAGATTAGATTAAGATTGTTATTCTGAAATCACAATCTTTAAAAACATCAGAGATTTATATTACATTGTAACCAGATAAAGTCATAAAAGCAGGGAAATGAAACTACTACATGAAGAACAAAGATTGTTGTTAATAGTTGTTTGATCTTAGAAAGTTTAATATGGAATTTTGTCTATGCGACTATACACTTGGCATAAATAGGTGATTGTAAATGTTAAAACTCGAACAGCAGATAAGTTTTGCATCTTTATATAAGTGTGAACAACAATATCAGCTAGAGTTAAACAAAAGTATTATGAACAATTTTCGTAGGGTCAATCAAACCCTCATTGACCTATGGTTTTGTAGTATTAAAGATACATTTGCATTTTCAGTGTCTAGCTAAAGCCTATTCTTGGGATTCTTTATTCAGTATCAAGATTTTTGAAGTTCCACTTTCATGCCAATCTACACTGCGGCATCTTTCACGCCTTCATAATGGTTCAAGTTGAGTGTTATTATTTAATGACATTACTTATACAATTCTACAAGGATTATGAATTATAAAAAAAGACATGCATGGATCATGTTACTTAAATCACTTTAAACCACTTATCATAAAAGTAGTTTTTGAGGTGGCTGTTATCTAGAACAGGTTTACCATCTTCAAGGGATCTTATTGAGTAAGGTTATATGGCGGCCCAAGAATCACAAAAAAAAAAAAAAAAAAAAAAAAAAAAAAAAAAGATTCGAATCTCATTGAGTAAACATTTTGGAATGGTGAAGGACCACGAGAATACTAATTAGGCCACACACGCTTCAAAAAGGAAAAAGCCTGACTTTCCCCGGCAGCTTGAACTCGGGGTCCCTCAACAACTAATGCAAAATTTACAAGGTTAAACATGGAGGACATCAACAATGATAGGCTGATAAAAAATGAAATGTTTTATAAAGTGACTATGTATACCGAGAAGAAGTTTACGGTGACTTAACATCTAGTATGATAACCACTCTTGGGTGGCCTAGTGGCAGGCCTTGGGTTCCAACCCCGTGAATTAGTCGGCCAAAAATCGAACTTTATAGTGTTTTATCATAGTGTTAAATTGTCCTACATCGTCAATTTTAAGTTTTTTATGTTAAGTCGTCAATAACAGGAAGTGTAAGAATATGTCTAAAACCTTGAAAAAGTGTTACAAATAAAAATGATTAACTTCTAACATTTTAGATAATGTATGGACTAAAGCTGTTAAGTTAAGAACTTCCGCCACTAACACTGTGCATGTATAAATAGAAGGATGATAGTTTCTTTTCATTTGTGTATGTAGTTGTTCGACACACCGAGTGTAATCAATATTTATTCAATAAAACTCAGTTAATCAATTATCTATGTTACACACACACACTAATTACACACACTAATCTCAAATCATGATCCTAGCTCTTTCTACACTATAGTATCAAAGTTGGTGATTATTTTGTCATAGTAAAACTGAGAACGATGCCTCATTTATATGCCAAAACAGCATAGGATATTTATTAATAATACGATACTACTGAAACCATGAGTGTGTTTGGCGCAGAGCTTTTAAGAGCGGTGAGCGTCAAGTGTTGAACTTTGTGATTTTTAATACTCGCGGCAAATAGCGAGGAGTAGTTTTTTTTTTTTTTTTTTATTTTTTTTTTATATGCTCATTTTCCAACTCTCATATCAAATGAGCATTTTTAAAAAAAAAATCCTTCAAACCCAACTCCGAAAACATAGTGCATATCCAGAATTTTTCATAACAGTGTGGCAATTTGATATGAAAACTAAAAAGGCATGATGGATAAAAGTATATTGGAGTTGGGTCTCAAGGATTTTGGATTGCCAGATTTTTGTGTGTGTTTTTTTTAATTGTGTGTGTTTATATGTGTTTGTAAAGCAAGATAAGAAGAATGGACACTTTAGTAACTTTACAAGGCACTTAACTAGACCATTTAACCAGTGTTAGCTATAACGGGGCTCGAGGGACCCATTAACAAGTTTGGGAACTACGTACGCCACTAAAATAAAATGGAGGACGAAATGTGAGAACAAAGCGAAGTTCAGGGAGCAACGGTGAAATTTTACCCTATAATAAAAGAATTGCATTATTTTGAAATGATTTTGCTAAAACATTTTTATTAAATAAAATTAAACTAACAAGAAAACTTGATTTTGCCACGTAAGCAAAATCGATCAATGTGTTCTTGCCTATTTTGTCTCACTCATACTTGAAATTGATGGAAGTTTCATTTAAAAAAAAAAAAAAAGGGGGACGTTTAAAAATAGTTTTTATATACAAAAATCCTAAATTCTATAGTGGAAACAAACCCAAATGTGGGCACCCACCATACCCAAAACGTTAGGTTATTTTGACCCTCCTATAATTTTAGATTGACCCCTTTATGTTTTTCTTTGTTTTTTTTTTATTTTTATAATTTTGTTTATATCAAAAAACTATAAATCTGAAAATGCGGAACAGTACATATAAAGTTTAATAAGTTAAACACATAAAACTGTCAGAAATACGAAACAGAAACTGACAAAAAACTATGTTTGTACTGAAAAAATGAGGGAGAAATGTGACATGATAGGGTTCCAATAGTAAAAACCTCATATAAAAATCTTAACGACCTGACTATAAAAGTCTATTAAGTATAACATAGGCACCAGACAAGACATACAAATTCCACTTGGTCATTATCGGCAACTCAGCCGCCGTGATCTACAATCACAGCCATGTCCAACACAACAACCCAATTCCCCACAATCTCAAATCTCATTCCAACACCAAATAAACCACTCATTCTTAAACCCAACCATCATCTCTTGTTTTCAAGTTTTGTTTCTGATGGGTTGAATTTAAAAAGTAAAAGATGTAATGTGAATGGAGTGCGTATGAAAGTGGTTTCGGGTATTGATTCCATTTCTTCTTCTTCGAGTTCTTTACCCGTTTCGATTGAGCTGAAACCGATATTGAATGAGACTCAATTTGATAGAGTCATTGCTGAGGCTGATCAGATTGATGAATCAGTTGTTATTTTATGGTATGTATGTTTTTTTTTTCTCAGAGTCAGTAAAATTACTTAAATACCTTTCAAAATATAATTGATAAACACGCAAAAGATTGAAATACATGTGGATTTAATTAGATGTATTTTTACGTGATTTTATAATAATAAGCTTCAATTCGAACTAATTCGTCTAATAGGTTTATAAAAATATATGGTACAACTGCCTCGTGCTCATATGTTAATTTTGTACAAATTTGTTAATGTAGTCATTATTGTTAATTTTGTTACAAATTGGTAATCGAAAGGTTTTATGTTTTATTTTGATAATTAAATATGTGAGTTTTTGGTTACTGTTTTTGTATGCTTAATCGCGTTTTGGGGAACAAGAATAAGCCTGTTGCTTTAAATGACCAATTTACTAGTACGAAATCAGATAATTTTCGCCCCGATCCCATTTACAACCGTTCCAGATGCTCTAAACCACAAAAAATATTTTAATGAGCACAGTGGGACGCAGACAAAAATTTATAACGAGATATGACCGAAAGAAAGTATGACGACAGAAGTGAAACACAAATGCATATATGTTGCTATAATAAGTAGTTTCAGTTGTACCTTTTGAGAAGAATTCTCTTTGGTATTGTAACCTTAAGGAGTGTTCTGGCATTGATTATTGCGTATTTAAGACACATATAATCAGCTTATGGATTGTGTAGCATTGATTATTGCATTTTTAAGATGCATATGGTTGGTTTTTTGTGTTCGGATATGTGAAGCTGTTTCTGGTTATGATATAACCCATACATCATAACTATAATAAAAACCCAACTACTACGATATGTTTTCTTACTATTACTACATAATGGCTTTCAGAAACCAATGCCAAACACAGCAACGTGACTACAAATCTTTTCATTTATTGTTTAGCAAGAAACTTTGATTTAACTAATGTTATGTGTATTTTGTAGGATGGCAACCTGGTGTAGGAAGTGTATATATTTGAAACCGAAATTGGAAAAACTGGCAGCTGATTATCACCCAAGGTTAAGCATACCTTTTTACTCGACCATTGTTTCTGTCTTGAATTACTTAGTTATGTTAATTTGTAATCAATAACTGAAATCATTTAAGCTACCATTCTGAGCATGTACGAAAATGGGAGAATAGTGAGCTTATACAGTTGCATATAGTAGATACGATTAAGTTTCTGATTCATGACTTGTTTGTGTCAAAAAAACAGGGTGCGGTTTTATTGCATCGATGTCAACAATGTTCCACATAAGCTTGTGGTTCGTGCTGGGGTCACTGTAAGTTGTCAATAATTGCTCTGCAGCTCTCATATCATGTAATATTATCAGCATCATTTGCAGACATTCTGATTTAACACCTGATTTGTGCCATTTCATGTTCATTTGACTCGCCGGGATCTATTAAACTTTACAGAAAATGCCAACTATACAGGTGCTTAAACTTATTTCACATAAAAGTCACCATGGTTGCCAGTTGTTTTTGGACTGCAAATCTAATAATCTTGAGTATGGTATTACAGCTATGGAAGGATAGCAAGAAACAGGCAGAAGTGATAGGAAGTCACAAAGCATATTTAGTTGTCAACGAGGTTCGTGAAATGATAGAGGACGAAGGCGAACCATAGTTTTTTTTTTCTTCTTTTTTTGTTTACGTTATTGTTTTGAGAATACAAAGCATACCCTTTGTTATAGTTGGTTTCAAATGTATGTATGTAAAGAATGGACGGAATAAACAATAAAGCCAATTTTGTTACAGTTTTTTAACATATATAGATACACGTAAATAACTTTGAAATTACACATTCCTGAAAACATAATCCCTTATTTCATCAGCATTTGCGGGATACATGTTATGACTAATTTACAGGGTTTGAATCCACCGCCACACATACTCAAACCAAGCAAAGCCCTCCCTTTTAAGGGTGGCCTAGCGGCAAAAGAATTTTTGCCTATCATGTAAAGGATGAACCAAAGTGTTCACGAGTCAAAATAGCTCAGTCCGGGCGAGTTCATCCTAAACCAAAAGCTTCCAGCTTCAACTCATTTTGACCCGTTACCCACACATCGCATCACGTACAGGCAAAACCAGCCAAAGTACCGCTAAACTACCCTAAGCAAAAAGTACCCACGTCTCATTTTGAAGTTAAGATTGAATGTGAACCTAGTGATACATTCACAAAAGAGCAAATGTAATCAAACTGATGGCGTATGTGGTTTAATAAGACCCAACTCGCCTTAGTAAGCATCGGCTTATGGGCCACTTGATAAACGCCTCTAAGATGGTCACTAAGGGCATCACCGAATGACACAGGCCGAAAGGCCATAAGGTATTCTTTAAAAAAGTATTACATCACCGGTCTTTTACTAGTAATGTAATCCTGGGAGGGCATGTTGACGTATGTGTCCGATGGACACGTGCCGAGAGGCAAAAACAACGCTTGTCCGAACGACATGTGCCGAAAGGCGCAAAGACATTCTCTAAGTATTGCACCATCGGTGTTCAACCAATAGTACAATACTGGGGGGACATGTCGACGTATATGGCCGAATGGCCTATGCCAAATTACACTAGCCAAAGGAATGTTTCCCGCCTAGACGTTTCCCGCCTAAATATTTCCTGCCTAAATATTTCCCGCCTAGTTGTTTCCCGCCTAAATGTTTCCCTCCTAGATATGTCACTATCTATGTCACTATATATATATATATATATATGTCACTCTTTACACATATCATATCATGATACTTTCACACACTACATATGTCATCTCAATATACCATACAAACATACTGATCTCATCTCTCACACACATATAACACCACATCTTTATATACACATCTCATACATAATGCATACATAACATGCTTATAAATCCTCTACCTACGAGGTTCTGACTTGACCGTCGGAGGGTGGTTCCCGGGGCTTCGGCCTCGGGGCTCCTTCTAACGAGTTCTTTCATCTTTGTAGCACGCTTCAAAGCTCGGGACAAGGATGACCGGTACGTAGGAGCCATCAAGACCAACCCGACAGAAAAATGCTTCGACATTGGCGCCATCCGTGGGACCTGTCATTCACTCTACCGGAGCTAAGAATGATAGGTCTCGTTTCAAAACTTACTGCTTCGGAGGTGGTTTGTCCACCATCCGGAGGTGGTTCGCCCACCATCCTTCCTTCGGTATGACTCCATCCGGAGGTGGTTCTTTATTCACTCTACTAAGAGTCATGAATGATGGGTCACATTTTCAGTCCGCTTATGGACGTTTGGTTCAAATCTCCGGTATGGAACTTCGGTATAAACGTCCGGTATGGACGTCGAGTATAGACGACAGTAAGGATCGACTAAGGGCCTTCCGATACGGTTTCCTCCGGTCAAATCATATGAAAACACTGCCGCTTGGAGACGTTGTGTTTTTCAGAGGTACTCCTTCGTCCGGTTATACTTGTGACGGGTTTCATTCGTGGGATCCCAAACAAAACAAGGGACATCCGGTAGGATTTCCGATACGTGTTCGTTTGTTTTCCTCGACGCTTCACATCCACACCTCGGTAAGTGCTCGAATTTCATCGGCATGTCTTCTCACTTGCTATGTTAAGCTATATTAAAAGAAGTGGATGATTTTTCATTGATCTCCTCACCCTCAAAAATAAAATCGAATTGTATATATTGTATATAAGTACATAGGATAAGGTTTATCAGTGATTCCTCACATGGTGCATGATGTACAAAGTTTGTCCTTAGTATTAAAAATAAAGAAAGTAACCTACAACTTGCCATGCCTGATGTACTACTTCATAGTATTTATATGATATTTTACTTGTCATACATGTTTATGTCATGTCATGCGTGCATCCGTGAATATGATCATTTATGTTTGTTTCATGCTAAATCATATTAGAGCATATTATGGTATATCCTCACGAGCAAAGTATGAAATTTGGCCACATTTTTTTTATCAATAGTACTTTTAAAATGTACATAACGAATGCCATGTTAAAATATATGATTCACATATCCTCAATATTGAGTATAATAAATAAGCGTATTTAAGGACAATATTGTTGTCGAACTTTTCTAAAAAAAAATTTATGGCGAAAATTATGTTATCATGTGCGAGTGGCTTGATTTTTTCTATATCAAATATTGGTACCTTTCTATGGTACATTTTTATCATCAGTGTCACACATTTTGACATAACTTGTATCATGAAAATATATATATGGGACCGTATAAAGGCGCAAAACACGAATGACAACCAATCACACATTATAAAATAAATTCAAATACCTTATTTTTTTAAAATATAATGGGTAAATAGTTGACCACTTAACCTATATGAAAAAGAGTCAAATTGTAGACTTAACGGTTGAATGGTCAAATCATTGTTGGAAAAGGCAGTGAAGCATTTTATTTAAATATTTATTAAAATGAGTTTAGCGCAAAAGCATAGCACGGTGTACAATAATTTGGATGAGTATGTCAACTCACGTGAAAATCTGACGCCAGAAAATTTGACAAATCGTAACAATCTTGCACGTGATTCCATCACATTTTACAAGTAAAAATTAATCAAAGCTGTTATAATAATAATAATTTTGGTAGAAACAATTTTTTTTTATGTACCGTTACTAAGGTACGTATATGAATGACCGGTCAGAATACTCGGTTTAAGAGATGTCTATATCCATAACCTACAATCTACAACAGGAAAAGAAAGATGTCGTGGTTTCCTTTTTCTTTCTTTGATAATGTTGCATGTCTATTTATGATTTATGAATATGACGTTAAGAGATTGGAGGGGCAAGTAGCAAGTCTACAAATAAGCACCCGTACACCCTAAAAGAAAAATATATTCGAAGATTCAAGAATGTGAGGATGCATTCTATATATTAAGGAGTAATACTCATAAACTGAAAGAAAATACATATTCCATTAAGTCTACGTCTATACATGAGATCAACGCAAAGGTTCACTATTACTAAAAAACCAACGGTTGTGTTACTGTCTAATACTACTATTAAGTAAATACTCGTAAATTTTAAGTTCAAGGTGTTCTTTCTCGAAACTTGGGAGTAATCTTTTTTACTGCTTAGTCAAAATCATAGCCTTGCGTTAGACTTTATATTGTGTCACGTATATGTGGTCGTGTCCTTTTTAGCTGTTGTCTAGATTTTATAGAATGAAAAAGACACAAAACCACCTGCTTTTTGAAAGTCCAAACTTACAACGTACCTTTCTTGGAAAGAGCTGAACACTTTACTCATGAAAGATATAGACCATGTTGATAATTTTTACTTGTTAAAGTATAGCAAAAATGTTACATCACATTGGGCATACACTTGACTTGATGTCAAGTTATTAACTAAAATTTTCTACTTAATAAGCCTATGATTAAGTCGTAATACGAAACCTAATATACTTTTTGGGTCTTCCGGCCAACTCCCGTTAGACGTTCCCATTGGTGACCTCCGGACAAGTTGTAACTATTACGTTAGACGTCAGAGCTTCGTCATTTGTTATATCTATCCATTTTTTCCTTATCCCGCAATGGAAGCACATTGGGCTTAAAGGACACACATAGGGCCTCTCGGCCGGTTCCACCGTCAGTCATTTTCTTCATCTCCAGAAGCTCATACGGATGAACTTTTAGAATTTCTAACAATCATGGCCTATGTAAAATCGGTCTTTAGTTCGTTCATATAGATCAATGACTTTCATCCACCATAATTTTGATGACGACCATGTCGACATTTTGGTTCATCTACTTAGATTTATGCTGTTCATCTTTGTTACTACTTTCGGACTCGGATCTCTGGGTTGATTGAATGTCCTTCGGTTTTGAGTTCTATTCATTTAAGTACCAAGGGGCGAGCTTAAAATACTCGGTCACCGGATGAATCGTTCCGGCTCCGTTACTAGAGCTCCGACCTAATGATGATCACATAACGAGACCTCACATTTATTGATAGGCTTTTACATTGGTCAAACAACCTATTTGCCTTCATAACTTCAACTACCAAACTACAAAATAGCGACATCACGAACAACACATTTTCCAGATCTCCACTTTTGACAAGACCTCAGCTCCTCAACTAAGCCATTACGCTATTGGCCTTCATAACATACAAGTAATGTTTTAGGTCATCACACTAATGTCGGATACTTTATGCAAGACGTATGAGAAATAAAACAAATTATATTAAAGACATGTGTGAATTCCGTGCATTTCTAGAAATTTGCAACACGTATTTTTTCCAACGTACACATCGTACGTACTAAAAATAGAAGAAGCACTCTTTGACAAGTGACACGACATGGGATGAAGACATGTATGCATCTACATCTTTATATGACAAATTAATTAAGTACAAAACTCACTATATACATGTTGCTACTTGAGAATAAATCCTTACATTACATGATAATACATGAAAAGTACAGTGACGAAAACCACACTATTACTTCTGTGGCTTGAAGTTTTAAACTCTCAAAAAAAAAAAAAAAAAATCCTTTGAAAAACAGCCTAGGAGCGTCCATATTTGAGTACATAAGGTACATGTTCTCATGCAAAAATTTACCGAAAAAGAAGCATGGTGAACACACCGGACAAAGCTGTCAGACAATTGGTGATTATCAAATATTATTGGAACAACAATATTTGATTAATATTTTAAAATATTATTGGAACATAATGTTGAATGTACAATAGTTGTTACTCAACCGTCAAGCAGCACGAGAAACACCATGTTTGACAATTGACATCCATGAGTAATGTCATTATCAATTGTTGCTTATGTTATCTAATACTTTGCTCTTTTAAGTTCAACGATACTAATAAACATTAGCACCATTGAACTGGAGGGAGTATAATGGTATAATACGTTCATATGTTGTTGCGGTCCTGCTGTGACCTAATTTTTGTTTTGATGAAAACGAAATGTTGTGTTTATCATATCTGGCACGAAAAAGCGGAAGAGCTTTCATGTTTCACTTTGCAGGGATAATTGCATGAGGTTCCACATGCATAACAGTTACAAGAAATAAGACATAACATCATAATGACTCTGACGGAGATTAGCTACCTCCGGCCGATCCATGTAGTCAATGTCTAGCCGATAAGGCATAATTTACCCCCGTAAGTGCAACGACACTAGGGAAGGCCATATACCATTCGGTAGGCGACTGCATACCCCCGAATAATGCTAAGACATTAAGGGAAGAGCCGAGGCATATATGCCCCAACGGCACGCAGATACCCCGTAGGCGTGACGACGCCAGGGATGAGCCACCAGGTAGATTTACCAACAGGCGAAACATTACCCCCAAAAGTGCTAAGTCACTAGGGAAGGCCGGGGTATATTTACTTACAGGCATAATTTACCCCCAAAAGTGCTAAGTCACTAGGGAAGGCCGGGGTATATTTACTTACAGGCATAATTTACCCCAAAAGTGCTAAGTCACTAGGGAAGGCCGGGGTATGTTTACTTACAGGCATAATTTACCCCCAAAAGTGCTAAGTCACTAGGGAAGGCCGGGGTATATTTACTTACAGGCATAATTTACCCCCAAAAGTGCTAAGTCACTAGGGAAGGCCGGGGTATATTTACTTACAGGCATAATTTACCCCCGAAAGTGCCAAGTCACTAGGGAAGGCCGAGGTACACCAACCAAAAGGCATAATTTACCCCGAAAGTGCTAAGTCACTAGGGAAGGCCGGGGTATATTTAATTACGGGCATAATTATATTCCGAAGATGCTTGGTACCAGGGAAGTCATTAACTAAACAACTCAAAATGGGATGCATGATATCTCACACAAGTAAAAAAAAAAAAGAGATGAGGGAAAAGGCATGTATGGCTTTCAGCCTCCGGTCAACAATGCACTTTGATGGTGGTCCACAGCCATTCGGAAAGAATTATGAAAAATGTATATGAGAAGACAAAACAAAGTTTAAGTATAGCATCATTGACCATTGGTCAATAATACTATACTGAGGGGACATGATGGCGTATGTGGTTTAATAAGACCCAACTGGCCTTAGTAAGCATCGGCTTATGAGCCACTTGATAAACCACTCTAAAATGGTCACTAAAGGCAACACCGAATGACACAGGCCGAAATGCCATAAGGTATTCTTTAAAAAGTATTACATCACCAGTCTTTTACTAATAATGCAATACTGGGAGGGCATGTTGACGTATGTGTCCGATGGACACGTGCCGAGAGGTAAAAACAACGCTTGTCCGAACGACATGTGCCGAAAGGCGCAAAGACATTCTCTAAGTATTGCACCACCGGTCTTCAACCAATAGTACAATACTGGGGGGACATGTCGACGTATATGGCCGAATGGCCTATGCCAAATTACACTAGCCAAAGGAATGTTTCCCGCCTAGACGTTTCCCGCCTAAATATTTCCCGCCTAGTTGTTTCCCGCCTAAATGTTTCCCACCTAGTTGTTTCCTGCCTAAATATGTCACTATCTATGTCACTCTCTATATATATGTCACTCTTTACACATATCATATCATGATACTTTCACACACTACATATGTCATCTCAATATACCATACAAACATACTGATCTCATCTCTCACACACATATAACACCACATCTTTATATACACATCTCATACATAATGCATACATAACATGCTTATAAATCCTCTACCTACGAGGTTCTGACTTGATCGTCGGAGGGTGGTTCCCGGGGCTTCGGCCTCGGGGCTCCTTCTAACGGGTTCTTTCATCTTTGTAGCACGCTTCAAAGCTCGGGACAAGGATGACCGGTACGTAGGAGCCATCAAGACCAACCCGACAGAAAAATGCTTCGACACAAACTACATCTTCCAGCCCTAAAGATTTCATGGAATGTAAAAGAATTTTCAGCAATAAATGCAGTGAAAGTCATGCTAAAAGTAAACAAATCTGTATCAGAATTATGAGAACTGCAATCTACGTATCTAGTCTGACATTTCCAATTCCAAAAATAAAATCTTTTAAGAACAATGTTAGACGCACTCACAAAATACACACAAAGAATCCACTCGCTAATGGTCAACGGGTGATTGGTGCATTTTCTAACAATCCTCTCTCTTATTAAACCAATCACCCGTGGAATTTTTGTGTGGATTTTGTAAGTAGTTCTAGCATTTCTCATCTTTTAATAACATAACACGAACCACATGAAATCATAAAGTCAACATACACTGCCATTGCACCTAAAGAACTGCTCGCCTTTGCCAAACTTTAGCTTTCTCAGCATCAATCCTCTTTAGCAATCGCAAATCTCAAAAGCAACGACTCTTTATCCTATTATAATTCACAACAATTTTGTCGAAGTAATTTTTTGTGGGTTGTTGCAGTTATCTTTCAGCCTTAGGAATAAGTCTTCTAGATACCTGCTAAGATGAACGACGCGTTAGTCTCGCCCCGGGTGTTATCCCAGGACCCGACTCCGGCGTGAGAGTGAGTATGTGTTTTACCGAAAGGTGTAGTATAAATGTATGTGTGTGAAAAATGATACTGATTCCCGGATACGTATGCGTATATATACTACTGATGTCATTATCGGTCCCGGGTGCATGTCGTACTTCATGGGGCCGTTGGCGATATCAGAGCTGACCACGGCCCCGACACTGTCTCTGGGTCATGTCCGACATCCACGGGGATGAGACAAAGGGTATCCAGGCTAAATGCCAAAAGTATCTTTGTCGGGGCGTCCTTCGGACGGATGACCTGTCCTCGTACCCTTCGGCTTGGACTGTTGCATTTGAGCATCGTTCCCTTCGGTTAAGAGTACCGGGCCTTTCGGTGTTATAGTATCGGGCCTTTCGGTGTTAGACCGAAGGGGCATATACGTCGTCATGTCCCCCCCAGTATCATGTTACTTGTTTTCGACAAGTGATGTGATACTATATATAATTGTCGATTAGCTTCGTTCGGAGTGACATGGTGCGTTCTGGTTATATGGGCCTCATTTTGGGTAATGGGCCCAAGCCCATTGGGTGAAAATGAGTTAAAATAATATATACCGTTTTCCGTGGGATCGTGCCACGTGGAAGATGGTATTCGTTGACGGTTCAGATCTCCCGCCGACACGGACGTGGCGTTTGGTGTCCCCACCTCCTTTGCCTATATAAGCCCTTTAACCTTCATTCATAAATTTTTACCCTACCCACCTTTATTACTGTTTGTTTTCGAGTATTCGAGAGATTCAGGTCGTCACTTTTCCTTTTATTTCGTTTTCGCTTGCGTTGCCTTCTCGATATTCTATGGCTTCGGGTTCAGAGCATCCGGCATCCGACCTTGTCCCCAAGTCGGATATGCATATCTACTCCTCCGTGCTTTCCGAAGGGGAGCTGGAGGGTCTCATTAATGATTATGGGATTCCTAGGGACCTCAATCCCCGTTTACCTCCGATAGATTTTACTATGGAGAAGCTGCCGAAGGATGCCCTTGGGTTGTATGAGCAGTACTTTACGTTTTCGGGAGTGCGAGTTCCGTTTTCTACCTTTCTTCTGAGGGTGATAAAGTATTTCAAGGTTCACATATCACAGCTTGTGCCCATCGGACTGAATAGGCTTGTTATGTTTGAAGTATATTGTCGGAGCCTTGAGATTGAGCCGACCGTGAATCTATTTCGAGTTTTCTATAAGTTGAACAAACAGGGACACTGGTTCTCCTTCGCTAGTCGGACCGGGAGGGAATTCTCCGGGCGTATCTTTAAGGAAACTTGCTCAAGTTTGAAGAATTGGAAAGACAATTTCTTTTTGATAGACCGGAGGGCAATCCCAGATGCAATGCCTTGGAGGCATCCGGACTCTAGTGTTTCGGATGATGCTCCCTCGGGGGGTTACGTGGATGCTGATGTGGCGAGGCTTTGTGAGGGGATAGTGGAGCTTAGGCCCGTGCATTCGGGTCTCTTGTATGAGGTTGGGTTAACGAAGGTCTGGAAGCATTCGGCTTTCGCGGAGTTTAAGGATATAGAGAAGAATGGTAACGCATAAGCACACACATTTTTTTTTTTTTACATATATATACCCATGTTTTCTATCTTTGTGCAGTTATTACCATGTCTCGCTACTTGCGCTTAAGGTCCGATCAAGGGTCCAGGTTAGGGAAAGGTGCTTCTCTTGCCGAGGGGGGGAGATACCCCACATGTGACCCAACCCTTGGAAGTGGGGAAGGAGGTTCGGAGGTTAGCCGGTGCAACGGATTGTGGAAAAGGGACCATCCGATCTTGAAAGCGAAGGAAAGAAGAGGAAACAGCAGGAAAAGCGGTCGACCGGTCCCTCAGCCTTGCTTAAAAGGAGAAGGCCTAATACTCCTTCCATTGATTTATCGTCGAGTCCGGATAATTCCCAACGGACTCGTTCGGCGTCGCCCATAAATACCGCAATGCCTGAAGACGTTGTAGATGGCCCCGAGCAAAGTGTGGCTGGCGGTCTTCGCGGTCCGGAGGCCACTTTACTGGAAGATCCTCCCGCTGTTGTTAGTCCTTATATCTCCGCTCAAGGTATGCTTTTTGAACTTGTGATGCGTCTGCCGTTATCACCTTGTTTCTCTTTTTTTTTTTATATATATCCTTCGTTTTTTCTTACTAGAAACTGGAACGAGTGGGACGGTGGCTGGTGTTCACGGTGTCGCCCAGGCTAGCACCTTCGTCGGAGGTACGTTGTAACTGTTTTGCTTACTTTGGTTTGTTCTTCCTAACTTTGTAAGCTTGTTTTCCTGTTTGCGGTGGATTTGGCGGATGGGCTCGGGGAGCCGTTCATTCTGGCTGGAGCTTGCAGCTTAACACTACTTTGAATGACGCCTTTCAGTCTTAGGGATATGATGAGTAACCTGGCCCCTCCCTTCATTTTGTCGGAGCAAGAGGATTTGGCCGATGACAGGGCTTTGTATAGAGGATGGTTCGAGTTATGTCATGGGGCCATTGCTATCACAGACGTGTTTAAGAGGTTCGAACGCTTGAGCCACCATTATGCGGATCTCTATAAAGCTCATTCCACCTGCTCTAGCGTCGAGACTCAGCTTTAAAGCTCAAAATAATCTCCGGATTCAAACAGAGGTTAACCAAAAACTTGCTCAAGACAATCGGGATCTCCGGCGTCTCATGATGACTGCGGCCGGAAGGCAGAGGAGATGGGTTCTCGCCTGGTTGCTTTGGAGAGGGAGCTGAATGAATTAAAGATCAAGGATGAGGAGAGGGAGAAAAAGGTGGGATCGTTGGAAGAAGCTTTGAAGAGAAAGTCGGAGGAGCTGGACGAATCTGAAAAGGAGGCTGCAGTTTTAAGGGCTGATTTTGAGAAGCTCGCCGTGAGCGCTGGTCACGAGGAGATCGTAAGGTTCAACTATGTGAAAGAGTTGATTCCGGCGGTCGTTAGGCGCCTACATGGGAGTGATGAGTACCAGCAAGCTTGGGGGCGTGTTTTTAATGCCGCTATAGATTCTGGTTATTTGGATGGTCTCAAGGTAGGTCGTAGCGACGAGGAGGTCGCGGGGATCCTTGCGGCTCAGAAAGACTTTGACATGGAAGCAGTCGAGGGTTTTGTGGCTGCTTATGATGAGATGTTCTTGAGGTCTTTTCCTTATATTGAGAAGATCAAGCGGTCTTATCATCTTCCTCTTGCAGACCTGATGAACGTGCTCCCGAGGGGCCGGAGCTACCCCTGGGGCAGGCACATCCGGAGAGTCTTAGTGTCGGTTATTATTCGGCCTGCGTGCCTTAACACTGATGTATTTGAACAATTTGATGCTTTTTTAGTACTTCTGTGGTTGTACGCTATGTTGAACAATATTTATCGTTATTTATGATCAGACGGGGCCGTTCCGTATATCGGACCCTCATTTTTGGTGTGTATATGCTTGTGTACGCCGTGCCTTTTGTTAGCGCCTTGACACTTTCAGTCATTAAATTATGCCCGTAAGCAAATGTGCTGCGGCCTTCCCTAATGACTTAGCATTTTTCGGGGTACTGTTTTCGCCTGGTGGTAAATATACCTGGTGGCTCATCCCTGGCGTCGTCACGCTTCCGGGGTATCTGCGTGCCGTTCGGGCACATATGCCTCGGCTCATCCCTTAATGTCTTAGCATTATTCGGGGGTATGCAGTCGCCTACCGAATGGTGTGTGGCCTTCCCTAGTGTCGTTGCACTTGCGGGGGTAAATTAATTTTAGTTGGGGTTTTTGGACCGCGGTCGGAGGTAGCTAATCTCCGCCGGTCCGCCCCTTACGCATGAGATATGGTTGTGGAAAATTTTCCTCCTCCGTCGTAGGTAGGGGAATATATATCATTACTTAGTGAGAATAAAGTAGTTCATGCCCGTAGGCTTACAATGCATTTTTTTTTATTTAAAGAAAACATTTCTTCAGATTCATGGCGTGCCATTTCCGGGGTACTTCCTCTTCATCCAAAGTTTCCAACTTGTATGAGCCGTTGAGATTTGCCTCTTTGATCCGATAGGGGCCTTCCCACTTGGGTCCTAATTTGCCTTGATCTTCGGCTCTGGCTGGCCGTTTTTCGGTACACGAATTCCCCCGGCTTGAAAGAAACCAGGCGTGCCTTCCGGTTGTAGTATTTTTCCAGTTTCGTTTTGTATCGGGCTTCCATCACAGCGGCCTCTTCTCTCCGTTCTTGTAGCAAGTCAAGGTTGAGACGGATATCTTCTTCGTTTTGGTCTGCCGTTCGGTGGGAATCTTCCTCCTCCATCCCGTCTCTTATCCGCCTTACTCATGACGTTGGCATGCCTATTTCTGCCGGTATGACCGCTTCGCTTCCATAAGTGAGGCTGAAGGGGGTCTCCCCGTTACTAGTCTTGATGGAAGTCCTGTGTGCCCAAAGGACGTTCGGTAGCTCGTCTATCCATCCGGCTTGGCGCCCCAACCTTGTTTTGATTCCCTCCATCAAGCTCTTGTTGGCCCTTTCTACCAGCCCGTTGGCACGTGGATGGGCCACGGCTGTATTAACCTGCTTGATGTTGAGCTTTTCGCACCAGCTTTTGAAGGGGTTGTCTACGAATTGCTTAGCATTATGCTGTGACGATAACGGCGGGGAGACCGAAGCGGCACACTATGTTATCCCACACAAACTTCGTGACATCCTTCCCTGTGATCTTTGCCAGCGGCTTGGCTTCTGTCCACTTGGTGAAATAGTCGATTGCGACCAAGAGGAACTTGACCTTTCCGGCCGCCGGTGGTAGAGGTCCTACTATGTCCATACCCCATTGGTAGAAGGGCCATGGAGCCATGATGGGCGTCGACTTGGTTTTGGAAGCTGTGGTATCGGGGAGTGGATCTGGCAGGAGTCACACTTGATTATCTCGTTTCTAGCATCCCGGTGCATTGTAGGCCAGTAGTATCCTTGCCGCATGGCCTTCGCCACCACCGATCGAGGACCGGAATGCATACCACAGGCTCCCATGTGTATCTCTCTTATAACGTAGTTTGCTTGTAGGGGACCGACGCACCTCATCATAGGTACTAAATAGGCTTTCTTGTAGAGTATGCCCTCTTCCATGACATATTGGCTGATTTTCATCCTCAGGTTGCGGGCTTCATTAGGGTCTTCCGGCCATATTCCTTCCTCGAGACACCGAATGATGGGGGTCATCCAGTTGTCTCCTTCCTCTTCAACAACATTGTTGACTTCTTTGCTTTCTGTCGATCTTTCCCTTAGCACCTCCACCAGTACTTCCTTCGTCAAGTGGTCAAAAGCGACCGTGGCCAGTTTACTAAGAACATCTGCCTTTTGATTCTGACCTCTAGGGATGTTCCGGATGGTGAAGTTCTCAAAACTAGCTATGTACCCTTTTGCTTTCGCTAGGTACTTGACCATACTTTCGTGGCTTGCCACATAATCTCCATTTATCTGGTTGGCCACCAACTTAGAGTCCACCCGGACCTCAAGGCTACGAACCTGCATACTCTCCGCCATCCTTAACCCCGGTGCCAGAGGGCTTCGTATTCGGCTTCGTTATTAGTGCTGTCGAACTCAAGTCGGATGGCGTAAGTGAATTCCATTCCCTCCGGGTTGATTAGCACGAGACCTGCTCCGGAGCCTTTGTTATTGGATGCTCCGTCCGTGTATAAAAGCCATTTCCCCTCCTCCTTCTTCTTCGGCATGGGTTGGTTGAAGTACTTCTCATTGTTTTCTCCGATGGGGGCTTCTGACAGGAAGTCTGCTAATACTTGACCTTTGATCGCGTTCCGGGGTTCGTAGGTTATGTTGTATGCACCCAACTCCACCGAGTATTTAGCTAACTTCCCGGACGCTTCCGGCTTGTTGAGGACTTGCTTTATCGGTTGGTCCGTGATCACCTTAATAGGGTGCGCTTCGAAGTATCTCCGGAGCCTTCTTGACATGTGTAACAGACATAATGCTAGTTTTTCAATCGGGGCATAGTTCTTCTCGGCTTCGTTGAGTGTTCGACTCACATAACGAACTGGTAACTGCCTTCCCTTCCTTTCCGTGAGGAGAACCGCGCTGACTGCTTCTTCCGCGGCTGCTAGGTATACGTACAGTGTTTCTTTTGCCAACGGCGTTGTTAGTGAGGGAAGATCTGTTATCAACTTTTTCATCTCTTGGAATGCCGATTCCGCCTCTTCCGTCCACCGGTACTCCTCCTTATTCTCCTTGGTGATGCTTTTGAGTGTTTCGAAAAACGGTAAGGATCTTTCGGCCGAACGAGCCAAGAAACGGTTAAGCGCCGCCAATTTGCGGCTGAGGCTCGCATTTCTTTCAGGGTCCTTGGCGAGTGCATGTCCATTATTGCCTTCGTCTTCTTTGGGTTTGCTCGAATTCCTTCTGAAGTTACCATATACCCTAAGAATTTTCCTTCCTCCATCCCAAAGAGCATTTTTAGGATTCAACTTCATGTTGATCTTCCGGAGGTTGTCGAATGTCTCCGCTATGTCAGCTAGCATTCCCCGTTCTTCCTTGCTTTTGATGACCATGTCGTCCACATATGCTTCTAGGTTTCTCCCTATCTGTGATTGAAAAGCGGAGTCTATCATCCGTTGATAGGTAGCTCCGGCATTCTTCAGGCCGAATGGCATCTTGGTGTAGCAGTAGGTTCCTTGCTTTCGTGTAGAACGCTGTTTTTTCTTCGTCCTCTCTTGCCATTTGTACACGGTGATACCCTTTGTAAGCATCCAAGAAGCATTTGTATTTGTACCCCATGACCGACTCGATCTTCTAGTCGATCTCTGGCAAGGGGTAGTAATCTTTGGGACAGGCGGAATTGATGTTCTTGAAGTCAATGCACATACGCCAGCTTCCATCGCACTTCTTCACCGAGCGAGGTTGGATATCCGGTGGGGTATTTTACCGGCTGACTATGCCGCCTTGATCCATTCTTCCACCTCCTTTGTGACTGCCCGACTCGATCCGCAGCCAACATTCGGCGTTTTTGACATACCGGGTCTATTGAAGGGTTGGCATTCAGGGTATGCTCTATGATTCCTCTAGGAACTCCAGTCATATCCGCCGGTTCCCATGCGAATATGTCGATGTTCCTTTGCAAAAGCTCTTTGAGGCGTCGTTTGCCCTCAGCGGACAGTGCACCTCCTATCGTCACAGCTTGCTCGGGGAAGGCAGGGTTGATCGCCACTTCCTCGGTTAAACCCACCTCTCCTGTGCCTGTTTCTTCCTTGTCTTGCTCCGGAACGATGGTCTGTAATTTTTCCAACCTCCTACATTCCGAAATGATGACGGAACGAGTGACCAACGTGGCAATCCCTCTAGGGGTTGGGAACTTCATCATGGAATGGACCGTAGAAGGTATGGCTCGCAGGATCTTTAATCCGGTCCTTCCTAAGATGACATTATATGGTGACGGTGCTCGAATAACTGTGAACTTCATCCTGACCTTCCTGTACAACCCCTCGTCTCCGAATGATACATCTAACTCGATTTTTCCCGATTGGGCGTGTTACCTGTCCGCAAACCCTAGCAAATCCGTCGTGTTTGCTTCATTGGTTCCTTATCTCATGAGGCGGTTGTTGAAGCGGTGCTCGAACATTACCTCCACCGAAGCTCCTTCATCTACGAAGACTCTCCTTACTAAGTATCCTTCCATCGTGGCTTCAACTATGAGGAGGATCATCGACACGTCCGTCGGGAGAGGAGGAACGTTATAGGTACATTCATCCATCTTTCCTCTTGTTCCGATGACTTCCTTTTCCTTCGTTCGGGCCAGGTTCGGATCATGTTGATGACCTTGTCTTTAGCTCCTGCGTCATTCCTTGGGGGTTCTTTCCTTCCCTTACGCACGAGATCCCGACCAGGTGATTTAGCTTCCCGACTCCAACGCTATCTCTAAGCTGTCTTTTGAGCCGAGATAGCAATCATTTGTGTAGTGCCCTTTTCTCCATGATAATCACGAGTACTTATCTTGATTTTCCTTGCGTGGGGATCACGCATCGGCTTTGGTGGGGGTAGTAGCGCAACTGGTGCTTTCGATAGCTAAGATTTCCTTAGGTGGTTTAATAAGGGAATCTAGGGTTAGGCGTGGGTTGCCTCGATTCTGATGGTCACCGCGATGGGGCACATAAGGAGCCGACACATCACCCTGGCGGTGTGAACTTCCACGGTCTCTTCCTGAATACGCATGCCGTCCTTCATTCCTCTTATCTCCTCCGTAATGATTCACGGACGACCCTTTCGTCCTTTCGGAAGGGTCCGTCGAGGCTCTTACGTTGTATCATAGTGTTCTCCCGAGGCAATTCGGTCTTGGCGAAAGCTTCTTCCGACCTTACGAAGTCGTCGACCCTAATCATCATTTCCTCCACGGTCTTAGGGATCTTATCGGCGAACCGCTTGGCCATTTCGGGGCACTTGCCCGTTCATGAATGAGGAGATCCTCATGATCTCCGGAGCCCCCAGTATGAATCCTCTCGGTGGTCCACCTTTCCTTGAACTCCGGCAGCGTTTCATTAGCCTTTCTCACTATCTTGGCGATCTCTGTAGGGTCCTTGACACAAGCTTTGTGCAGGGAGAAACGAGCCTCGAACTGATCCCTGAAAGTTGCCCATTCGTCAATGCCTCCCGGTGGGAGCCCATCAAACCATCCCCGGGCTTTTCCATCCAACGTTTGTTGGAACATGCGGCACCACACGGGCATGGGCCACTCTCCATGTCCGGCGGCTCCAGTAAATCTGTTGAGATGGTCTTGGGGGTCCGTAGACCCATCGTACAGCTTGATGTGGGTGGGCATCTTGTGTTCGAGAGCGGAAAACTTCGATGATTCGCCCTCTGAATGGAGATTTCGAGACTTCTTTGAAAGGTTTCGCCAGTCTTCGCCTTTCACTTTGTTCCCGTGACTATTTCCTTCTTCTTATTAGCCGGCCGCTCGTCCTTATCAAGAGTCGTTTCATCTTCGAAGTCCAACCGTAGTGGCTCAACAGTGTCCCTCCGGCTATTATGTTCTTTTATCATTGACTTAAGAGCAGTCACGTACCCTTCTAACTGCTCCCTCGTCAATGGTGTGGAGCTTCCTCACGAAGTTTCGGTGGTGTCGAACCCGTCATCCTACAGCTCTGGTAGATTGAATTTGGGTCCCACGGATGGCGCCAATGTCGAAGTAATTTTTTGTGGGTTGTTGCAGTTATCTTTCAGCCTTAGGAATAAGTCTTCTAGATACCTGCTAAGATGAACGACGCGTTAGTCTCGCCCCGGGTGTTATCCCAGGACCCGACTCCGTGAGAGAGTAGTATGTGTTTACCGAAAGGTGTAGTATAAATGTATGTGTGTGAAAAATGATACCTGATTCCCAGAATAGTATGCGTATATATACTACCGATGTCATTGTGCGGTCCCCTGGTCTGCGTACTTCATGGGGCCGTTGGCGATATCAGGCGACAATGCATCCCGACACTGTCTGGGGTCATGTCCGACATCCACGGGGATGAGACAAAGGGTATCCAGGCTAAATGCCAAAAGTACTGTCAGGTCGGCGCGTCCTTCGGACGGATGACCTGTCCTCGTACCCTTCGGCTTGGACTGTTGCATTTGAGCATCGTTCCCTTCGGTTAAGAGTACCGGGCCTTTCGGTGTTATAGTATCGGGCCTTTCGGTGTTAGACCGAAGGGGCATATACGTCGTCAAATTTCAAATCTCATTCAAACACCCAAAAAACCGCTAATTCTTAAATCAACCCATCATGTTTTGTTTTCAAGTTCCATTTCTGATTGTTTGAATATGAAAAGTAAACGTAATATGAATTGAGTGTGTATGAAAGTGATTTAGGGTATGTTTCATGTGAGATGAACCCGATACCGAATGACACTCAATTTGTTAAAGTTATTGCTGAGGCAAAACAGATAGATGAATCAGTAGTATACGGTATGTGTCTTCATTGTCTTGAATTGGATTCAGGTTTATTTTGATGGACGGTTTAGTTTCGTTTTGGTTGTCGTACTTACTATTGTTACCTTTTTTTTTTTTTTTTTTTTTTTAAATAATGGTCTGAAATTGTATCGACGTAGTTTAGTGTGCATCCTATTGAATGTTTTAATTATCCTACTGTTAAGTTACAAGCTTGATGCATCCTAAAGTGATTATCCATTAAAATGTATCAAACTTTACCCATATGATACACATTGAGACAAATCAAGGTTATAAATATCGTGAGGCATGGCGTAGCGGCATGACTAAGCCTTACGCCTTTGCGGTTAAGACGAAACTTTTGCGTTTATAAGGCGTGGCATAACACGGCAAAAAGTATGAAAATATTTATATATTTATATCATAATTCATATATATCGAGTTTACAGAAACATGTGTCGTAAGGCGGCGTGGCGGCATGACCAAGCTTCACGCTTTTGCGAGCCCTTTAGAACAGTGATACACACTAACAAATAAATATGTCAATGTTGATACATTTTCAAATGGTTACTTTTTCTTTTAGAACATGTTAGGGTTTTTTTTGTTTGCTCAATTGCGCTTCAGGACCAAAATAAATGATTTGCTTTATGTGCCCAAAATGGAAACGAAGTAAGGCAAAAACGTACTTTCAACAGTAAAATTCGAGAAAGCAAGTATAGTGACCAAAATGAAACAAAAATGTAACAATGTTGTTGTTCTATGTAACTTTCCTTGTATTTTAAGATTTATATTCAGTAGTGTTTGAT
This sequence comes from Chrysanthemum makinoi, assembly GCA_910596185.1. Classification (NCBI taxonomy): domain Eukaryota; kingdom Viridiplantae; phylum Streptophyta; class Magnoliopsida; order Asterales; family Asteraceae; genus Chrysanthemum; species Chrysanthemum makinoi. Next base: position 119,818,720 of record OU343220.1, on the reverse strand, counting down.
CTTAATGTTTGGCGTTGATTATTGCAGATTTAAGACACTCGGCACATTTTAGACGCTCATAATCAACTTTTGTGGTATTTGATGTTGATCATTTCAAATTTAAGACATATATAATCAGATGCAAGTGTAATGAACCTGGTTTTAATTTTTTGATAAATCAACTGTGGTATAAATTTTTGATAAAGTCCGCCACCAAACTGATTATGATTATTATGAGTCAGTCATTTTACAAGTAAATTTTCAGATAATTATAATCATCCAAACATACAAATCATCTGTTGTAGTAACTCCACACATAATGAATAGGTTCGTAAACAATCTCAAATGATCCTTTTTGTTATGACATACTGTAATAACTTTCGAAACCGAATGCCAAACATGGCTTTGTTACTATATATCTTCCGTGAACAGTATATGATTTGTGGTTTGGAAAATCTGGCAGCTAATTATCACCTAAGGTTATACATATCCTTTAACTCAACATTAACTCTTGAATTCCATATTTATGTTACTCTCTGTACATATAATCACTTACAACTAGATTCACTTATAATCATGTACAGAAGTAGGAGAGCTTACTGCTTAGCAATTAGTATCAATCCATGAGCTTATAGTAGTGGACTAGTCATAATAGATACGGATATAATTTTCTGATATTCATGTATTGTTTGTGTAACACCCCAACCCGACACGGGTCAAAATGTTACATTATGGTGTCATACAAAGCATATAAACGCAAGCGGAAGTCTTATTAAATAAAATATCAAGTCATATAAACGAATGACTTCAAAAGAAAATACATAATCCAACATGTCTAAAAGAAATGAAATATCAAAACAAATGTTCTTCAAAATGAGTCCAAAATGATAAGGGAAACTAGGGTCAGTTCACTCAAATGCTCCTACTCTCAGCCCATCAAAGCCCAACATCCCACTTGGTACATGCCGCATGAAAAATAAAATGCGGTTGAGCTTAAAAAGCCATGAAAAACACGAAAGCTAAACATAATAAAAATACAAAAGTAAATCAAAAGAAATTAATAACGAAATCGTAACGAATGAGCACAATGAGTCTATGAGGAACCTGCAGAACACAATATTACAAATATCCAGAAGGAACATAAATCAAATGAGACCAAGGCAAGGCAACACATCAGTAGACAGATATAAGCACATATAGATATCCAAAACATACCAATACCGAAACATAATCAAATAGGAGTTGATGAACACTATCATAATCAAAACAAGTAACCAAACAGTGTATAAGCGTATCAGCCAGCGGATCAACTAAACATAAATATGGCAAAACAAACAAATCAGATAATCAGATATATATATATATATATATATATATATATATATATATGTATATATATATATGTATATATATATATATATATATCTATATATATATATATATATATATATATATATATATATATATATATATATATATATATATATATATATATATATATATATATATATATATATATATATATAGGGGACCTTTATTTTGAGAACCCTGTTAAGTGCGAGAACTGTGAGAACCCCTCTAAACCAATGAGATTTTTTTAAATATTAAAAATTATTGTTAATCCAAAAGGGTATTATAGTAAAATACAATTTTTTATATTATTTTTTTTTATTATTATTAAATCCCGATTTTAAGCATTCCTAAATTTTCAGAATTTTTTTTTTTTTTTTTTAAGCATTGTTTCATAATCTTACAGGTGCATGCATTTTTTTTTAATGAGATACATGTTTGTTTTAAAGCACGTGCATGTATGTTTTTTAAATGAGGTGCATGTATGTTTTTTAAATGAGGTGCATGTATGTTTTTTAGTGAAGTACATGTATGTTTTTTGCTAGCATTATTATTATTTTTTTGAAGTTTGAAGCATAAATTAAAAAACAAATTTATAAAAAGAAGAAATACATGAATATAATCTATCTTTACACTTGTGCACTAAAAATAATTAACGTAAACGGACATATGTGCACAAAACATATGTGTTTCAAGTTTCTCATCAGGTTACTTTTGAACATGTGTGCATGTCTTCCAAAAACATACGTGCACGTCTTCCAAATACATATATGTACTTCCGGTATGTGTGCACGCCTTCGAAAAATGTCACGCCTAGAAAAAAAATAATAGCCAAGATTAAATACTTTTAAAATAAAACTCAAGATAACATAACACACATGCACAAGCTGAAACTAACAACACAAATAAACAAGAGAAATTTTTTTATGTATGCACAACATATAGAATTCAAATACAAAACATATATGTTTTATAATTCAAATACAAAACATATATGTTTTATGCATAAACATACATGTTTTATACGTAAGAAACATGTATGGCGAAAATTTATTAATCAATTTTGAAAATCCTACCTGGCAAAATGGATCCATTGATCAATTTTGAAAATCCTACCTGGCAATTATCACTACTCATCTAGTTAGTATTACAAAAAACTTTTGTTTACTTAAAAGAAAAAGTAGTGTTCTCATATATATAAGCTGCTTTTGTTACTTTATATACGAGACAATTTATGAGGGCAAGGCAACAAGTAGAAGTATGCTAATTCAGAAGAAAAGCTAGAATCTTTATTATCCACAATCTCATTCTTGGAATTTAAGGTGTAACAAGGTAAACAAATGAAATGAGAACACAAACAGCAATTAAAAGGAAACCAAGTTGAATCAGCTGCAGTTAGTAGTTTCAAAAATATAAGATCTCTTACTATTGTTTTAAGGTCATGATAAAACTGTCATACAAATGATCAGGCATCTGTTCTCTATACCGCTCCAAAACCTGTTTCAAAAAATCCACATTAGATAAACACAACACTGTATTAAACTCCTTAACCATCACCCCTTTATCCGTCAAAACCTTAAACACTTGATACCTCGGTTTCCTTATAATATTTTCTGTATAACTAATCTCGGATTCCTTATAATAATTTTCTGAATATCCTTAAACCCGACCCCATATTTTTCCAACAAAACCACATTACTCTTGAAAACGTACAACACAAACCTTATAATATGTGACAAGATTCTTCCATTTGGCTTTACAGTGCTGGAAAAAAACGCAACTGCCACATCATAGCCGCCACTGGAAAAATGCAACGACAAAACACAACCGCCACAACTGGAAAAAAACGGTGGTTCGGGATGTAGGTTTCACAGATCGGATGTTTAGGGGTGGTTTTCATAATTGCACGATTTAATCTTGATTCGATGTGAGAAGGTGTTGAGGGTGACCACCACCGTTTGTGTTTGAACGTGGCTTCACCAAACAGCAGTAATGGTGAAAGATGGCGGCTAGGGTTCTTGAGGAAGAGAGATAAAATATGGAAGAGAGTAGATCTGGAAAAAAAAATAAGACCTGGAGAAACTGTTTTTATGATTTGATCCTTTTTTGGGCAAATCGCATAAAAAGGTACTTAACTTATGTTCAATTTTAATTTAAGGTATCAAACTTTTTTTTTCTCAATTTAAGGTATCCAAGTTTTTTAAGTGTACAAATTGAGGACTTTTTTACCTGCTAGTCAGGTGACCGGTAATTTTCTTGTGACTTGGCAATAACTGCAGATATGGCATCCTTGTTGGCAACTTTATGATGATGTGGTAGTTTATTTTTCTTCCCTTCTTCAACCTCACATCCACCATCATTAAACACCACCTACACCACCAAAGTTCAAGACTAATTTATTCTTTTTTAAACCCATTGTTAATTATTTCATTCCTATATGAAACTGTAACTAACTTAACCAAGAAATTGTATAATGAGTCTGATGATAATCACAAAAGCAAACTCCATAAAAACTTTGACATAAAAACATTCAAATAATCAAGATTAACAGTTTGTATCAAAATCATTAAATGATTTTTAAAAGTATATATGATAAACACTTTGACATGATGGAAACAAGCTCTGAGAGTTTCTTTTGGAATTGTTGTTTCGTGAAGTGAGACTGGAGAAAAGGGAGAAACTCTGCTTATATTAAGCCATATGGTGTACGAGAGGATGAAACTCTGCTTGTGGAGGTGGCAGCGAGTGTGGGTGGCGGCGACCGTGGAGGTGGGCAGCAACAGTGGTGTTTAATGGTGGTGGTGGGTTGTGGGTTTTGATGGGGGCAATGGTTGTGGTATGTAATGGGTGGTGGTGGTTGTGGTGTTTGATGGGTGGTGGGATGTGATAAAAAGAAGAGGTGGGAGATGGTTGAAGAAGACTAATGTTTGGATTTGAGAGTAACTAAGAGAAAAAGGGGTGTTTGGTTTTAACTTGTTGACTAGACATTCTAACCTAGAAACCTAATAATTGTCTAACATTGCATATAAAAGAAAGTCTAATACCTTAAATTGAGGAAAAAAAAGTTTGAAACCTTAAATTAAAATTAAACATAAGTTGGGTACCTTTTTATGCTATTTGCCCTCCTTTTTTTATGGAAGAATTGAATTCCCATATTGCCCCTAATTAATTTTTTCCTCTCAAATTAAGTTACATGTATTTTCAAAAATGCCATTATGCATTAACTTGGTGTACATTATGTATTATTGGGAGTACAAAAGGAGGTTCTCGCAGTTCTCGCACTTAACAGGGTTCTCAAAATAAAGATACACCATATATATATATATATATAATATATATAGAATCTAGATCAAATAAGATCAAGCTTAAAGTTGTTAAAATGAGATCCAACTAAAATTTGACAAACGAGACTCTCCTTATAACAAAAATAAATTTTTTATTAACTACAACTAAAATTGTTAAAGTTTCAATAGATTTCTTTTTAAAATTTACGAAACCTAAGTGATACACTTTGATTAGAAGTGTAATGTGTATCAGGTTTTTGTATGTGTATCAGATTTTGGAATATATATTATTGTAATGTGTATCAGGTGTATCACTAATCCAAACTCATGTATCATTTGGTTATTAGTTGCTAAAATGTTAATTTGTATTAAAATATTATTTTTGGGTGTATTATTGCTAAAATTGTTATTTTTAAATGTTTTAGTAGTTTTTTAGACTTGATCTTATTTTTACAACTTTAAGTTTGATCTCACGTTAACTCTCCCCTCTATATATATATATATATATATATATATATATATATATATATATATATATAGAGTTAGGATCAAATAAGAAGAAAAATTAAAATGAGAATGATAAGAAGTAATTTCAACCAATCATTTTAAACAAAGATTTAAGGGTAATCTTGTCATTTACATAATTACCAAAAGACGTTTTCCATGGCTTTCCCTAAAATAATGGTGATTATCATTTTTCAATTAAATTGAAACTGCATATCATGTGTCATTCGTGAACAAAGTTTTAAGGGATTGCATATCATGCATCTATAATTATTAATTAATTTGGATATATAGATCCATTATTGTTATAGCGTCGTATAATCATAAGTGTAAGGGATTACATCTAAAATATTTGGTGCATCTAATTAATTCAATGCATCAATAGATTCCTTGTTCTTGACCAGTGTGCATCACAAAATTAAATACGTTTTAATAATATCTATAATCTTAATTCGAAGCTTCGTCAAATGCATCTAATGGTTGTTTCTAATTTTGTTTGAAGTATATGATAAATATGTGTTAATCGCCCGAACACATATTATTGAAATGATGCGCATCCAAGTTCTGTTAAATCAAATACTAGATGCATTTAATATGTTTTAAAGATGCACTAAAAAAATTCAAAAATGCGCATCCAAGTTCTGTTATACAAATACTAGATGCTTCTAATATGTTTTAAAGATGCACTAAAAAATATTCAATTTTTTTTTTAATAGATGCATGCAATGGTTTTAAATTTAGAACAAGCATATGATGCGTATAGTTTGTGAAAGAGATACATGCTGTGTTTTGTCTTTGTGTGAGATGAGATGAAAGATGCATGTGTGAGATGAGATGAAAGATGCATATGCAAAATTAACGAACTTTAATTATCAATTTTTAGATGCATTCAAAGAATGCATGTATACCTCCTTCACTTCTTTTGTTCAATATTTGGATGGAGCATCCACGTGGATGCATTAAAAACAATTGCACTACGTTATACATTATTATATAATCCACTGACCACTGTAAATGTTTAATCGATATTTAGAGCAATTCATTTTGTTACATTCGAATGAAAATAAAAGGGAAAGAAGAACCGGTTTTCCTATGAATAGATTAGTGGTTTGTGGTAGTTTCCGGTTTTTGTGATTACGTTTCAGTTGAAATAGTATTGTTTTACAATTTTACCCTCCTTGCATCTCATAAAATGGACTTGATTTGGTTGTTTATTACCATCATGCCATTATTTGATCTTATCCCTTGATTTATCATTTAAAAGTTCATATTACTTCTTATCCTTCTTATTTTAGTTAATATTCTCACTAGATCCTTGCTATATATATATATATATGTATATATATATATATATATATATATATATATATATATATATATATATATAAAAGCTAAATTTGAATTCTATAAGCAGGTGAAAGCAACTGAATAGAATGTAAGCATGGCAATCACAAAAGTCAAATAATCAACAATTAATAAACATAACAAATATCATAACAAGCGGAAATACCAACAGAAGTATAAGCATATTAGTCACATGTATCAGGTAGAAATACTGAACGAACATCATAATTAAATGAAGTAACTGAACAAGAATATAGCATTGCAAACTAAAAAAGTCACTAAACAGATAACATAAGTTGAACCAAGTTCCATCATCAAACGGTAGCATGAATAGGAGTGTAAGCAAGGCAGGTCAATAAGTCAAGTAATCATCAATTACTATACCGAACCAAATATCATAAGCAACAGAAAATACAAAACAGAAGTACAAGCATGGTAGTCACAAAGAGCAGATAGAAGTACTGATCGGTGCAAAACCGTCAAGTTTTCTCACGCGAGCTGATCACTTGTGAATGACCAACCGTAAGAAACTTAAAACAGCTCACACACCAACTCAATGAAGATCAGGAGAGTATAGTGTTTCCCCAGGTCGTTAAGTCCCAACGAGCTGTGCGAGAATAGTCAAACGTGTAGTGATCGAGAGATTTGAACGGAAAAGAGGGATTGGATTTATTATAACTAAGGAAGAGTACATAAACTACAAGGGCTTAAATGCAAATTAAAGGAAATTAAAAAGATAAGAAATATTAAATAAACGCTATCACTATTTTTAAAATGATGTTTTTGTTTTTATGTTTTTATAAAACTTAATTAAAAACTACGTAGCGTACAAAAGAAAAAAGTGAAACTTACACAATACTAATCCTAAAAATATGAAAATGATATTTTTACAGACCTAATGATAAAAGAAAATTTATAGGAAAAGAAAGTTATTTTTATAACTATTTAATTAATTATTATTAATTAAAAACTATTTTTACTTATTAAATAATAACCTAAAATACAAGAAAATATGAAATAAAGCTAGAAAAATAAAATTATGACTTGGAAAAATCTAAAATAACAAAATAGAATTTTCAAAACTATTTTTGTATTTTTCTGAATATTTTTGAATTTTCTAGGAATTAAAAACTATTAAAAACTAATTAAATTACTTAAAAATACAAATTTAACTAAGAAAAATATGGAAAAATATTTTTTTGGCTTTTTATATTTATCTTAACTTAAGAAAAATGGAAAATTATTTTTTTGAAACTTTTCTTAATTAATTGTATTAAATGCTAATTAAAAAGACTTAAAAAAGAAAAATAGCAAACTGACTTGGAAAAATATGAAAATTTCAGGAAAAGTCTAAAATATTATTAGGAATCTAGGAAAAATGGAAAAACAGGTGGTTATGTGGAGGATTAAGGAACTGCTATACAAGTGCTTATTGAAATAAGCACTTGAATAAGCCAAAGGGGCACAACAAGTACCAAACAGAAGGTATATTATGCTATAACTACCCAAAAGGAACCAATCTCAACTGCTTTACACCTCTAAATCACCATGTACACAGATTTGATGAGTTGAGCAATTTGAGCTAAAAACAGTTTTGAGGCTAACTTTGGGCTTAAAAATAAGCAACTAAATAAACTGGAAACTAGAAAACAGAAGAAGGGACTTGAAGGAGACCTGGCCAAGTACTTACAAGCCAAAGACCGGCACCTTGGTGAGCCAAGATGAGCCTTGTGCAAGCTTTGCACACACCCTGCAGACTTCGGTGTTAACTGAGTCAATGCACAGGGCAAATGACCCTATGTTGACAAGCCATTTTGGGTTTTATAAAAATTTGACAAAAATCTATAAAATTCACAATAAGAAAATAGACCAGAGTAAGATTTTAAAACCACAAGTTTCACTGAATTTGACTCAAAAATGAGCCCATGAAAAATCAACTCAGTTTGGCTAAAACTGAGTTTTCCAATTTTGACTTTTGACATGAAAATGGAAAGTTGACTTCCATGAGTTTTGATCCAACTTTGTGAACTGAAAATGAAGTTAATGGATGAAATTAAACTACTGCAAGTTATAACTATGTATTTTAAACACAAAACAAGAGTTTGCTTTTCAAAAATCCAAACAGATAAGTACTTAAGACAGATTAAAGGGAGTTTTGACTATTAGAGTCCTAGAGTGCAAAGCATTGACAGTTTTGACTCTAATTATCCTATATGTATCTAAGACAACTGAGCTAATCCACTGCACAATCCTCTAGCTCAGATTATGCTGCATACCCAAACACTATTTTATTGACTGATTTGCACAGTTTAATTACCAAACACTGAACCAGCTATTACAGATACTTAAACTGAACTCAATTATACTAAATACCACTAGATAAACATATTTGAACTATTCTTAACCACAGATACCACTTATGCAGTTACTCATGAAAATGGACTTACAATTGATCCTAGCCACGATGGCTTGCCGAGTACAGGACCCATTTATCTATTCTAAGCCATAAAACAACTTGATAACAACCCAAATCCATGCTCTGCATCACCATTGTCCATGGTTATCACTGTTTGAACCAAAGAGACTGCACAATTTGACTTTTGTTGACCAATGATCAATATTGCTTAAATCTATTTCATAAGCTTACTAAAAGCTACATTAAGCTTAAATAAGCTTATTTGAGCTTAGATAAAGCTACTTGAAAGCTTTAATACAGGAGTTTGAAATTAAAATTTTTAACAGTGTATATAAAGCTTGAACTGAAATGAAACTTGGAATTTAGGACTTAAACTTGATTAAGAACACTGAATTACTTTAAATTCAATACATAGAAACTAAAAAATTACATTTTAAGATAAAACTAAGACATCTCTAAAAAAACGACATACAGTTTAATTAAAAACTAAAACTGTCTTTTTCTTGTTTCTTCTTCCTTTTTATACACCCAAAAAGCTTCCACGTGTCCTCTTGAGCACATCCCACCACTTTTGTCAACCAATAGATGAGTTTTGTGGGTTTTGGCCATTTTATGTTTTTTGGCGGGAAATCTCTTTTTGACCTCTGTGGCCTTTAGACTGCAACTAGGGGGGGTGGCTAGGTGATATGATGAGGGGGTGAGAGTGGAAGGTGATAAGGTGATGGGATGGTGTTGGGAGAAGGTATGCAGAGGAGCAGGCAAGTGGGGAAGAAGGAAGCAGGAGGTGGCGGGAAGGGATAGAGTTTGACTTGGGGTTCAAAAAGAGAAAAGACAGGGGTCCAAAGGGGTTAAGTGGCAGGGGGTCAAATCTATTTTGACAAGGCTTAGGTATTATGACAAGGACTAATATTGCAATTTCTGAAAGACCAAGGACCAAACCTGCAATTTTTCTAAAGTTTACACAAGGATGAAAATTGACAAGCTTCCATAGTACAAGGACTATTTTTGACATTTTCAAATTTTAGGGACCAAACTTGACATTTTTGAAAGTTGAAGGACCTTTTCTGCCATTTGACAAAAGATTTATTCAAGGACCATTTTTGACAATTTAGAATATTTCAGGGACCTTGAATAACATTTTTCTTTATTTTGGTTTACCAGGGGACCTGCTTTTTGACAACTTTTGAAACTTGGGGACTAAAAGCGCCAATTATGCAAACTTTATACGTTTTTTCACCAGATTTTGATATTTTTGCATTTAAAACACATAAAACACTTATTTGTGATATTTTTATCATTTTGATGTATTTTCTGAGTGTTTTCAGATATTTTTGCAGTTTAAATGGTACAAAAATGATGAGTATTTAGACACTCATCAATCCCCACATTAAGATATTGCTAGTCCCTAGCAATGTTTTGAGAAAATTAATGGATTTCATCTCTTTACCAAAAGCCATTACTTACGGAGTAGCCAAATGTTTTCAGTTCAAGTAAGAACCTTGGTACACCGATAACCAAATGATTTTGAGCAAATCATCAGCTTTCAACAGATTTGATTTGTCTTTACCGCCGTTGCTTCGGACTAGCCAACTCTTAGATAAATTATCAATATTATCTTTGGTGAGCTGATTACCAATTATGGTTTTTCCACTGCCTTTACCACAAGCCATAAACTTGCGGGCTAGCCAACTCTTAACTTTTAAGGATATGGTGAGCTGAACACCATACAATTTTGGGCAAATTGCAAGCCGTCAACGGATTTGAGATATCTTTACCAAGAGCCGTTTGCTCCTGGATTAGCCAATCCTTATGTGGGTTAGACATGGTGGACTGATTACCATTTGTTGTGTTTAGTACATAGTACTTCCACTAATTTTTTTTTAAATTTGGCCATTTTGGGGGAAAAAGGGACTAAAAGGGTACGTTTATGATCAAATTCGCCAGAATTTCCCCCACACTTAGAAATGAATATTGTCCTCAATATTCAAAGTGTGGAAACACAACAATTATTCTCTTTTTTAATATTTACAATTTTCATTCATTTTTAAGATCTATATACAACATGTGGGGCATCTCCCCCACACTAGGGTGGTACACACGGGTGAAAACCCATGTTTAACTATTGTTTTTGATTACCGAGTCGCTAGCTTGACTCGACCCCGAATTAATTTGTTCATGGGGAAGTAAGTGGAAGAGACAATCTCCATCGGACTTTCATTCAAGATGTTTGGACAAACATTTGAAGCACGTGAAAGTTCCACACCGATGAGATATACATAGACAGACCCGGCTCACAAATGGTACATGGGAATGCCGGGGTCAAAGATAATGTCTTCATTCCCGAAGGAGTGAAGAACAGGAGAAGTGACAGAATATATGAAGAAAAGAAAGAAAATCATGATAAAAATCATGACTAACTCTTCATCCTCAATAGGAGAATTCATAGTTTCATGAATCTCATCAGTTAAGCTCGTTTGATCAAGACATATTATGGGAGTGTCTAGATCAAAGTGGAAGTTATCATACTCCGGCGGAGATATGATATGAGTGAGTTCATCGGCGAACTCCTTGTGAAGAGAATCAATCACAAGATGTAAATCTGTGAATTCTTGTTCCACTGTAGACTCATCACTATCCTCAATCGAGTATCAAAGAGTGGATTCTCAGAAATTAAAGTGAATTCAGAGTAGAATTCAAATAGAGGATTGGTGAAAGTAGTTTTGAATGTTTCAGGAACAAAGTGATTAATATTCTCTATTGTACTGTTGGGATAAGAAGTGAGTGAACGATCATTATCAATGAGACTTTCAGTCTCTCCCAGATCGGCTTTGAAATCAGAAAGACTATCATTACTTTCCGATGAAAGTGGATTGATGTGAGTGAGTTCATCAGTGAACTCCTCAAGATGATGATCAGCATCAGACTGTGGGAGTGATGCCTCAACATATTCGATGTTTCCATAAGAAGTACAATCGTCGCTAACATCGGAGAAAGTTTCAAAATGATCTTTTGAACACTCAAGAGGGGAATAAGAATCACACATATGATCGAAGTTCCACGTGACTCTCGGGATTGGGACAAGGTTCTCAACACTAGACTTTATGAATTCGTCCGATTCCTTTTCGGAGAACAGTGTCAGATGCTCATCCCCATGTTCAAAGAGTGAGTGGGAATATCGGGTGTGATAACAAATGCTGAGGGAGTTTAGAAGGACTAGCATACATATGTTTTATACTTTCCATTTGTTCTTATGCTAGTAATTCCATCATAGTCTTTTCTCCCGATTTTCATGGAAGGAATTTCAATGATGAACTTGATGAACACGTACAAAGTTGACTAATATCAGGGTAACTTCATCATCATCGTCATCAGAATGAAAGCGGAATCGAGAGCTAGATTTGGTGCTTTTTTTCCTTTGCAATTGATTCCCAATAGATTTTTCAAAGGCAACTGGGAATCTAATTTAGCACCGCTCTTGACTAACAAAACTTCCATGGATTTCTCATTTGGATTATCTTGGGAGTGTTTACATTCCTTCAAATCTTTCACTAAATCCAAATATCAAGGAGAAGATTTTGAGGAAGTGGGTCAACCTGAGGTGGTGCACGATTCATTTGGTACTTGTGGAGGTTGGTCATGATACGAAGAGTCGTCATTGTTACAAGGAAATGGAGTCCTTGTTTGACAATCGAAAGCTACAGTGTGGACCTTCACAATACTCACAACAGAAAACTGATGTGGCGTGAGTCATTTGTGTTGTAGTTATAATTGTTATCGGGAACGCTCATAGACAAGCGTGTTTCCGATTGACAATCGAAGCTGGAGTGTGAACCACCACAGGTACTCACAATAAGAAAAGCTGCTGAGTCTCACGGTGTGGTATCTGATGGAATAAATCAGTTGTGTTATGGTAGGAATAGGGATCTTGGTTATAGACAGGCCGTTTCTCTGATTCCACCATGCTACAAGCTGGGGCAATTAACCATTATAAGGACCACCACACCATTGACAACCAAGAGGGTGAGGATAAGACATAGAAAGAATCAAAGGGTTCTAGAGGGTAAGAAATGAAGAATCAAAAGGGTAAGAGGGTAAAGAGGAATATTTTTGGTATTTTTGAAAAACATGCTATAAAAACAAAGAATGAAAATATTTTTGGGTTTTTGGATTTTTATAAGAAGATATAAATATATAGATGGTATAAACAAGGAGTGAATATCCAAATCACTAATCTGCTAAACGTAAGACTATTAGTTGCCCTTTGCTCCGTGTGGCGTAAAATTTGATCGGTGCAAAACCGTCAAGTTTTTCTCACGCGTGATCACTTGTGAATGACCAACCGTAAGAAACTTAAAACAGCTCACACACCAACTCAATGAAGATCAGGAGAGTATAGTGTTTCCCAGTCGTTAAGTCCCAACGAACATGCGAGAATAGTCAAACGTTTAGTGATCGAGAGGATTTGAACGGAAAAGATGTTTTGGATTTATTATAACTAAGGAAAGAGTACATAAATTACAAAGGCTTAAATGCAAATTAAAGGAAGTTAAAAAGATAAGAAATATTAAATAAACGCTATCACTATTTTTAAAATGATGTTTTTGATTTTATGTTTTATAAAACTTAATTAAAAACTACGTATTGCGTACAAGAGAAAAAGTGAAACTTACACAATACTAATCCTAAAAATATGAAAATGATATTTTTACAGACCTAATGATAAAAGAAAATTTATAGGAAAAGAAAGTTATTTTTATAACTATTTAATTAATTATTATTAATTAAAAACTATTTTTACTTATTAAATAATAACCTAAAATACAAGAAAATATGAAATAAAGCTAGAAAAATAAAATTATGACTTGGAAAAATCTAAAATAACAAAATAGAATTTTCAAAACAATTTTTGTATTTTTCTGAATATTTTTGAATTTTCTAGGAATTAAAAACTATTAAAAACTAATTAAATTACTTAAAAATACAAATTTAACTAAGAAAAATATGGAAAAATATTTTTTTGGCTTTTTATATTTATCTTAACTTAAGAAAAATGGAAAATTATTTTTTTGAAACTTTTCTTAATTAATTGTATTAAATGCTAATTAAAAAGACTTAAAAACTAATTAAAATCAAGAAAAATAGCAAACTGACTTGGAAAAATATGAAAATTTCAGGAAAAGTCTAAAATATTATTAGGAATCTAGGAAAAATGGAAAAACAGGTGGTTATGTGGAGGATTAGGAATCTGCTATACAAGTGCTTATTGAAATAAGCACTTGAATAAGACAAAAAGGGGCACAACAAGTACCAAACTGAAACAGAAGGTATATTATGCTATAACTACCCAAAAGGAACCAATCTCAACTGCTTTACACCTCTAAATCACCATGTACCTGATTTGATGTGTTGAGCAATTTGAGCTAAAAAAGCATTTTGAGGCTAACTTTGGGCTTAAAAATAAGCAACTAAATAAACCGGAAACTAGAAAACGAAGAAGGGACTTGAAGGAGACCTGGCCAAGTGCTTAGAAGCCAAATACAGGACCTTGGTGAGCCAAGATGAGCCTTGTGCAAGCTTTGCACACACCCTTGGACTCGGTGTTAACGAGTCAATGCATTGTGGCAAATATTCTATGTTGACAAGCCATTTTGGGTTTTATAAAAATTTGACAAAAATCTATAAAATTCACAATAAGAAAATAGACCAGAGTAAGATTTTAAAACCACAAGTTTCACTGAATTTGACTCAAAAATGAGCCCATGAAAAATCAACTCAGTTTGGCTAAAACTGAGTTTTCCAATTTTGACTTTTGACATGAAAATGGAAAGTTGACTTCCATGAGTTTTGATCCAACTTTGTGAACTGAAAATGATGTTAATGGATGAAATTAAACTACTGCAAGTTATAACTATGTATTTTAAACACAAAACAAGAGTTTTGCTTTTCAAAATCCAAACAGATAAGTACTTAAGACAGATTAAAGGGAGTTTTGACTATTAGAGTCCTAGAGTGCAAAGCATTGACAGTTTTGACTCTAATTATCCTATATGTATCTAAAACAACTGAGCTAATCCACTGCACAATCCTCTAGCTTAGATTATGCTGCATACCCAAACACTATTTTATTGGTGATTTGCAGTTTAACTACCAAACACCTGAACCAGCGCTTATTACTGATACTTAAACCCGAACTCAATTATACTAAATACCACTAGATAAACAGATTTGAACTATTCTTAACCACGGATACCACTTATGCGTTACTCATGAAAATGGACTTACAATTGATCCTAGCCACAGTGGCTTGCCAGAGTACACAGGACCCATTTATCTATTCTAAGCCATAAAACAACTTGATAACAACCCAAATCCATGCTCTGCATCACCATTGTCCATGGTTATCACTGTTTGAACCAAAGAGACTGCACAATTTGACTTTTGTTGACCAATGATCAATATTGCTTAAATCTATTTTGTTAGTGCAAATATTACGATATTTAATCTATACAGTCTCGTTTGTTTTGATTGATGACAAACATGTAACTTGTAATACATAACGTAAAATGTACAAGTTACTTGTAAACACACTTTGTCTCAACATACATTCAACACCTCTCGATGTCTCAAGTCCTCGTATGTTACAACACAGGTTCGTACATGTTTGTTATGTGGCATTATGATCAAACCCATTAACAAATCATTTAGAATGTTTAAAATACGTTTAGAGTCACTAAGTATTTTAATAGGTTAACCATTCTATTTTGAACCTCATTTTACATTTTGCATTCACAAGTATTTCATACAAATACTAAAGTTTACTTACACTTGACAAAATATATTTTATTTTGACAAGCACTCCTTTACAAAAGGTAACTAGACATTTTATTAACTAGTTACATAATACATTTTACAAGTTTACCTTGATAAACTTTTTAATCTAAAATGGAAATACATGTTACATCATGTCATGCATCATCTTTGAAATCCTTGGAAGATCACTTGAATATTTTGGTTAGATTGACACACAATATATCAAATGTGATCTTAGTAAGATTTGGTAATATCTTGGAAAGATTTGAAGAAAGACTTTTTAGATTTTATGTCAGGCACCCACGGAACCAATTTGTATAAAGGGCGGAACCCTTTAAAGGGCTCCTTGGTCCGTGGACGCTCCTGATCACTTTTGCCTATAAATAGAAGCCCATTGTTTTGCCATTTCTTCACCACTTCAAATCACATCTTCTCCACCTTCTTGCATACATTTAGATCAATCATTAACAATGTAATAACATACATTAAACACCCTAATGATCATGATCATAATGCTTCTAACATTCATCTTTGTTGTAAGCATACTCTTTGATCAACCAAGGAAAGTTTGGAGATTTAGCCATCCCCACTTACCACAAGTTGAAGATCTATCACAAAAAGTTTAGGGAACTTGTGATCTTCATCATGAAGGCTTCCTATCAATGGAAGTTCATTTAGAAGTAGTTATTCATATCCATTAGACATTTGTGTCATGGATCATTAGTGTAAACATCATTGCATCATAACAACACTTTCACCAAACTAGATTAGATGGTTTATGTGTTTGTGCCATAAAACACAAGGTTTATTATGTTGGGCCATAAAACATATTGGGAGTGGTTGTACCCTTGTAAAAGAACTCGACATCTAGCTTAGTGTCGGAAATATTGTATAGGCGACGTTAGGTTGGTTCTACCTCGAACTAGAACCCGATATTTAGCTTTGTACCGGAAAAAGTGTAAGCGCCGATTGTAAGGTTTTCTCCGCCGAGAAGGGAGCTTGTTGATTTAGTGAAGTAACTCTCGATTTGGGTACTCGAGGAGGAGTAAGCGGAAAGGAGATCCGTGACCGAACCACTATAAATCCTCGTGTTCGGTTTGCACTTTCCTTTCTTTATCTCTTTACTTTTATACTTGCACTATACTATTGTTTGTGATGTGGTTTGATGTTCATGATTGTGTGACAACTTGGTTTACCATACTTTATATTAGTCACAAACAATAATTGGTACTTTCATATTATAACAAGCTTCATAAGCGATTTGATACTAAAGATCTAAAGTTTTTAAATGGTAACGTATTCACCACCCCTCTACGTTTCCACAATTGGTATCAGAGCCATGTAGCTCTTATTTTCAAAACAAATGGTTTTAAAATAGAGTACGATCCATGTATCAAATTACCATTGAAGCGAAAAATAATATGAAAAATGTT
This sequence comes from Chrysanthemum makinoi, assembly GCA_910596185.1. Taxonomy (NCBI): domain Eukaryota; kingdom Viridiplantae; phylum Streptophyta; class Magnoliopsida; order Asterales; family Asteraceae; genus Chrysanthemum; species Chrysanthemum makinoi. Next base: position 119,801,600 of record OU343220.1, on the reverse strand, counting down.
TTGCTTGTTATACTTAGAAATTTTGTTGTTAAATGTAACTTTGTATACAAGCTTGAAGGTTTTCTTGAAAAATAAAATAAAAAGTTTGTTGAAAGAACTAGTAAGTATTGTATTGTGTGCTTATAGAAAATTTATGAAGAAATATGATTTTAAAGGAGTGTTTGGGATAACTATAAATTTAGTTGAAAAATCACCTCCGTAAATGTTTAAGATAAGTTACACAAGTAGATATGTTGTTAAATATGTGTATTATATGTTTACTATGAAATCTAGTAAGTCACACATGTTTTCTCTATGTCAAATACTAGTTTTGGTGAATCTGTCTCAGAGGACCACGGCACCAAATCTTATAAAGGGCGGATCCCTTTATTTGGTTCCGTGAAATCCGTGTGTACAAGTATGCGATTTTGGGCAACTTCAAAAAATCATAACTAATTAACCGTAAGTCCGCAATGAGTCGAGCCACCTATCATTTTAAAGGGAATTGAGTCTACTTTCATTTAAAAATACTCTCATAGCCTGAGTCTAATTTTAAATAAGTGAAATATACCAAATACTACAGTATGTCTAAAATATTGAGTTTCGCTTTAACATAAAAACTCAAATTTTTGAATCAAGCAATTTAAGTTGGTATTCTTAGAACTTTGATACAACTTCCTTTGAAACTAAATAATTTGGTAATATGTTTAAAGGAAACTAATCAAGCTTGGTATACATCGTCATATTTAAACATAAAATGACGAAAAGTGTCTTTCTTGTTATGCTATGCTAAATGACCACTTGTTTATGTTGTTTGCATATATGTTGCTTGCTTACTTTTCAAATTGTTGTTTACACTTGTTTGTTTGCATAATATAAGTGTCAATCTTGCCATGTTATTTATTCGTTTGTTTGACGATTTCTTGTTTATGCACAATAGGTTATTTGATAGATTTTGTGCACTAAGTTGGAAAATTGTTTTATCATCGCTCGTAGAATTAGATCACTTCATTTGCATAGGTTATACTAACATCTCGCATAACTTATGAAATGTCATAACTCACTTAGCAATAAGTACTAAGTAAATTAGTCAAGTACTTTGAAAAATGAAGGTTTTAAGAGAGTGTTTGGTACAAGGACAAAAACAATGTTGTATGATGTAATTTATATGTTTTCACTTAGTAGGATGATAAACTAACTTAAAACATTGATGTATGCTAACCGGTTCATGCAGGGGGATAACACACGGGTGTTATCAAATTTTACCCATTTTCACTTATATGTGAAAATCGTTAGCCCTTGGTCAAAGTCTATGCTCCACTATGTTTGTATATGTGTTATTGACTTTTCCTAACTAGAAATGATTAATGTCACATGTTTTAAGCAAAAATTCAGGTTTCGGAAAACTCCCCGACACCAAAAAATGGGTCTGTGAAGTTTTCTGGTGTCCACGGATTAGACGGCACCAAAATTTGGTACCGTCTGTTATGCATTTTGGTACCGCCGCTCACATGCAGGCGGACCAGCGGCACCAAATTAAGGGTTCCGCTTGTGCGAAAAATTGGTGCCGTGGATTCTACAGGTAAGTTGTTTAATTTTACTAAATCTCGCAATCTAGATTACCAAATTTTGTTTCTAGGATAGTTGTTAATGCATATCTTTCATACCTCACTCAACACATCCTCAATGAATTAACTTAGGATGTTTGACATGATCTTAGACACTTCCATCTCATTAGAAACTACTATCTTTGTATGAATTAACATCAAGTGCATGAATCCTTAGTTCCATAAATCGACACATTCAGGATGGTCATTTTCACACCTTCACTATTACTTTTCCTTAAGCTTAGCATTTCTCAAAGCAAAGTCAAAATGACTAAATCTTTAACCTCAAATAAGACACTTAAGAAAACCACTAGGATTAGCATTCGATCTTGTTGCTTCATTAACTTGAACTCTTCATCCTTAGACTCATTACCTCTCAACATCTCATCACCCATTCAAGATGTGAACTTTCTAAACTTAAGTACTCCAACTCCACCACCAAAATCACCCACCATTATGACTACTTCACAACCATCCAAAACACCTTCACTACCAAAGTCTCCAAAGCTTGTCTCTATCAAACTTTGTGCAACACCACCAACATCTCCTCACCCGTTTGCGGATGACTTAGATGACTTACCGAGACTAACAAATCTGGACTCATTATTTGCAAAGGTATCATACACAAGTCTATCATATGACTATAGATATTGTTTTGTATCTACATGTATTGCCTCACTTGGTTAACATGAAAATAATGTGTCATCCTTCAAGACGATAAGTATTTACATAGAGTCATAACTCACACGTATGTTAAAGACATACTATTATACTTGAGTTCAATCTAAGCTTTATAATCTCAACAAATTAGGATTGACAACTTAAGTATTTCATCCGAAATATTCAAGTATATGCGACTTACGATTGTAGTCATTAAAAGTCATATCCGAAAAATCAACACCCAAGTATTTTAACAACACATGTTGAAACACTTATCCAAAACAAACAACCCATTGTGCCACTTATCCCTCTCTGACACCTATTATCCCTCTTCCATCTTTTGGCACCATTAAGAGTATTGCTCATGATCTTCCAAGAGCATCCTTTAAATCAAACGTCCCTTTCAAGGTGAACCTATACCTCAACCCCTAAGCTTCATAGACATAACCAAAGCTTCAAGCACTTCACCCACTAGTTGTAGCAACCAATGAACCATAAGAATTAGTATCCGTACTTTTTATGTTCAACATCTATGGACAATCAACCTAAGTATTCACATAGCACAACAAACCCCTACATCACCACATCCTTTTTTAGACACACTAGAAAACCTACCACCTAGATCAACCAATCCACCATCCTTACCATCATTTGAATTCGTTGAGTGTATTGCTCAAAAGCCCTTGTGTCCAACACTTGTACTGAATCAAATGCACGTTTGAACAAACTCAAACATTCCTTCCCACATATAAGGACTTAGATAATTCATTATGGCTAGAACCTCAACTATCAAATAAGCATGGTGCTCTTGGTAATTGTTGTCAATTTCCACTAGGTATAAGTAGTACTACCTTCACAAATTATCAAAGTATTAGTAATAATTTGTCATTAAACTTCGCATAAATTTAGTTAAACCTCAAATCAACATTTTAACAAAATATGTTAAAATGCAATCTCAAAAGCAACATCATACACCCCAAGCAACAATGACTCTTGAGGAGTATACATAAGAAACTCGAGTGAATTCCTCTTGTCATCATCTAGTGAATATAATCTTGAGACCAAGTTTATTTAGATAGGACTATCCAATTCAAACACTTTGGCTTCATATCTTCATTTAGGAAAACATGATGTTTTGAAAAACATTATGCCTAAGAAATCATACGTTAAGTATTCATCTTATTAAAAGGATATTGTATATCCTATGCATCATTCTCTCTGTGCGACATATATGGTTTATGTTACAAGAGATTTCATTACACCTCATTGGCTAAATGATCTTGAAACGAACATTCAAAAGTTCTATGAACTAGCATATCCAATTCATCTTGTCATACTTATTTTCATAAGCATGATAACTTTATCCCATGCGATAATCTCATTTGTTGAAAGATACTATTTGTATTCATTTCCTTTCAAGCGTACATCATAACCTAACCTTGCTCAAACCTTGTGCACATCCAAGGTTGAAACTACACATCTCTAGAACATACACATGATCTATTGAAGTTAGTAACCTTATTTAGATTCTTGTCAAATAAAGTTCCAAAGAACTTTCTTGAGAACATTCTTAATTTAACATATTCCATTCCCTAGTCTTAGATAATCAATCACTTTTAAAGTATACACTTCAAAGATGTCATCCATTAGATCATACAATTAGCTTTGTAATTTGAACAAACCTTAGATTCTTAACACAAGATTAAAACACATTGTTTATCAAACACACCATTGTTAAAATTCATGTGTATAACATGACGTCTTCATCACTTTAGTTATATTGCATATTAGTTAAGTCACATTAAGCCAAGTATTGGTAAACTATCATCTTTTATGCACTTTAATATGCAAAAGTAGGAGTTCCCATCTTTTTAACATGAGAATGACTCTTTGGAGAACCTATTGCACTAGAAACTCAATTTGACCTAACGGTTGAATTGCTTCACTGAGAGAAGTTGGGTATGTGGAATCACCCGTAAAAATGGTCGTGTTTAGCCTTAATTGAGCACTTCTAGTAATAGTCTCATATTCATTCTCCAACTTGAAAAATCTGTATTCCTATACTTGCCTAAAGTAAGTGTTAAAACATTGATAGTTTGCCTCGCCTTAGGAATACTAATCAAACAAGTAGTATATATGACTTTTCTTTTAAAACCACTTGCATTGCACTTACATGTGTTGATTACATGTTCTTGTTTGAATCGATAAGTTGATTTGACATTATCTTAGTGTTTGATAACTAGTCAAATGTATAAACCTTAGTAAAACCACTTGCATTGCACTTACATGTGTTGATTACATGTTCTTGTTTGATATGATAAGTTGATTTGACATTATCTTAGTTTTTGATAACTAGTCAAATGTGTAAACCTTAGTACGGGTTTTATAATGCTTGTATCCTTGTTTCATGCTACTAAACGTTTAAAACCTAAACTTTATTTGCATGATACTTACTTTTGAATTATCCTTAGCATGATTAACATGTTGCTTATGAACTCATAATATGTCATTTTGATATGTGATAATTTTTTATATGATATATTTGTGTTTGAAAGCTATTAGTTGGCATTCATTATATCTATGTGTAGTACGATCTAAATGATACATGCTCCAAATTGTTATGTCTTAAACATGGCTTGCATGACTCTTTCATCTTGTTTCTTTTGCTTCTTGTCACATAATTTGTTTGCTACGTGTGCACATATAATATGTCAAAGCGCTTTTGGTATGACAAACTTTTAGAAGCCTTTTTATCTTACAAATTAATCACATAGATTATTGTGTTAATTTATAAGCCAAGTATGCTTATACGTCTAAGTCTAACGACAAAACAATCTCAAAATGAAATTTGATCTGTGCTAAACCGTCAAGTCAAACAGACTTAAAACAGCTTAAACACAAATGCAATGAAGATCAGAGAATACAATGAATTCCCGGGTCGTTAAGTCCCAAGGAGACTCAATGGTGTGTTAAACAAACTCAGAGGATAGAATGATCACTAAGGATAGTGATCTGTAAAGGTTATGATTAGGAATATTACACTACTGATTGATTGGAATAGAATGGAGTACAGATTTGGAAAGCACAACAATCAGCTCAAAGAAACGTAAACGTAAGTTTTTTAAAAAAAACTACGTATACGTACAAAATAAAAAAAAATGAATCTGAGAAATAAAAGACCTAAAAATATAAAAATGACATTTTTGGAATCCTAAAAATAAAAGAAAATTATTAGAAAAAGAAAATTATTTTTAAAACTATTTAATTAATTATTATTAATTAAAAACTATTTTAACTATTTAATAAATACTCTAAATTAGAAGAAAATACAAAGTAAGGCTAGAAAAATAAACTTATGATTCTCAAAAATCTAAAATACTATAAAACTAATTTTAAAACTAAAAATATATTTTTCACACTTTTTATATAATTACTACTAATTAATTATTATTTAAAATACACTTAAATACTAGAAAATATAAAATGAACTTGGAAAAATAAAACTTTAACTTTGAAAAATCTAAAATATGATAAAACTAATTTTAAAACAGAAAATATATTTTTTTGGCTTTTTAATTATTTATTACTAATTAATTACTATTTTTAACTATTTAAAATTATAATAAATACTAAAAAGAGAGAGAAAAATCTGAAACTTTTTCTAAAAATCCTATATGATGACAGAAACCTAAGAAAAAGAGAAAAACAAGATTTGCTTATTAATAAGATGAAAAGAAAAATCAAAAAGCTAAAAATATTAAATAAACGCTATCACTATTTTTATATTGATGTTTTTCTGGATTTTCTTTTTGAAAACTACTTATATACTAATAATATGAAACTTTAATAAAGACAAAAAATTTACAAAACACAAATAAGCTGATTTGATGGCTTATGAGTCCAACAGTGGACTTAATAGCTTATTAGGTGAAAATAAGCTCAAATAAGCTTGCACACTGAAACAAAGGATGGAATAGGATACAATAAGCTGAAAACTACTCAAATGAAGTTAAAAGGTAAGAAAAAAGCAACCTGATAAGCTAGATTAAGACAATAAGCACTTGCATTCACGAAAAGTGGGACAAGCTAGAGGCTTGTTGCGACCCCTAGTAAACAAGCTCAAAAGTGAAAAACAAGACTTGATACTCCAAGAGGACCAGGTTGGCTTTCCAAGGAACCAGAGAACAAAAGATTTGGACAACTAATAAGCTCAATTAAGTGAGCTTATCAAATTTAATACCAATAGCGTGCACTGGGCAATTTTAGAACATGTACTGAAAATAAGCACTTAAAAGTTGAGAAACCAAGAACTATCATTTTTCTATTTTTGTTAAGCAACTAGACTATAATATCCCAAGAGCTTATAATTTGAAACTTAAATTTGAACACACAATGAAATTCCCAAGTTTATTCAAAAACGACCTAGTGTAATTTGACTTTTGATAAAACCAAAATGTTGACTAAGATGGATTTTGATCTGATTTTAAGTACTTAATATGTTATGTTGAGGTTAACTAAAACTTATTTAAGCTGGATTGACAACTTTTAAACACAACATCAAGATCTGCTATCCTAAAAATCCAACAGTGAGCTCATAAGATTGAATCAAATGTATTTTTGACTTTTTGCTTATAAGAACTTGTTTTCTTGGTGATATGAGATATAAGTCACTTATGTGACACAAAACAAGCAAAAACAGCAACTCAAACAGGACTTGATGCAGCAACAATTCCAAACGTGACCTTTATATTGACTGTTATGAACTTTTACAAAGCAAATCTCAAGTTTAGACCATGAGCTTAATTTCAGACCTTGAATTATGATTAAATAGGACTAAATAAGCTTAAACCAATAGTAATAACAACATAAAACTGAGACTTGATGATAATACAACTTTAACTGTTGAAACTGAATTTTTGTAAACTACAAATTGAAAAGAACAAGCTACTGATTTTAAGGCTTAAACACACTTGATTATAACTAGATATCACAAAGAAAAGCAATTAGAACTAATGAACACTTGACACACAGTAAAAGCCAAATTAATCAAAAAGCTTACAAATGGTTTGAGGCACAAACCGAGAACTAGGAACTGAACCAATCCTAAATGCTCTGCACAGAGCTCTAAACCAAGGCCATCAAAAATATACCTTGCTCCAGTGAGAACACCTTTCCAGTGATTTTTATTTTTCAAGTATTTAATTGGTATTTTTGTGATTTTTCTATTCTTGACTCTCAACTGAATTTTAAGATGTCTAAAAGCTTCAATAAGCTTTCTAGGAGCTTAAGTGATCTATTCTAGTCCATTTAAACAACTGAAAACAACATTTGATCCAACATGAGATTTGCTTTAAACATGAAATTTTGCATAAACTAGATAAATGGTTAAGACTTGAAATTGCTAATTGAAAAAGCTTTACAATATATTAAAATACTTAAACAGAGTGCTTGGAAGCTTTAAATTACACTTTAACTTTAAAACACTTAAAAGCGACATTAAGATACTAAATAAAAACTACACACTTTGATACATTGCATCTTCTCTCCATTTTATAGACTTTTCATCATCCTTGATATCCTCTGAGACTTTCCCACCAAGTTCTAGCCATTGGATCTTCATCTATCATCATAGCCGTCCACTTGTAAAATTTGGCGCCAAATATCTTCAAAGCAGGTTTGAGCTTTAATTGGATTTGGTTGAGATAATTAAAGGATTTGGAGTTTAGAGGGGGTTGGAGGGAACATAGTATGGAGGGGGGTTGAAAATGTGGTGAAAACCACTCTGGTTTTGATGTTTCAGTGGTTGAGGAGGAAGTGAACAGTGCCTCTGGTTTTGGGCGCGTTTTTCTTGGGTTTGACTTTCTGTTGACCGGGGATTAATAATATGAAGGGGGGGTCAAAAGGGGGTGTGACTGGGGTCAAAAAGAGTTGTGAACTGGGGCTCAAGGGCAAAGGGTCAAGGGGATTGGGCCTAAGGTTGTATTTGGATTGGATTTGGGCCTTAGTGATATAAGGTGTCCGTTTGGTTTAAGCTATAACAACAAGGACCAAAAGTGTAATTCGACCAAACTTCAAGGACTAAAAGTGAACTTTTTCCAATGCTCTCACAAGGACCAATCATGACAAACATTGATAAAACAAGGATCCTTTTTGCATAAAATCCATTTTTTTAAAAAGTCCAAGGATTAATTTTGCAATTTTCAAAGTTGAGGACCTTTCTTGCCACTTGACCAAAGAATCATTCAAGGATCATTTTAAACAACTTAGAATACTTCAAGGACCTTGAATGATAAATTTTCACATTTTTGAATTCCGTGGACTAGATTTGACAACTTTCAAAACTTGGGGACTAAACCGCCAATTTTGCAAACTTGATACGATTTTCATCTGATTTTGATATTTTTGCATTTAAAACACATAAAACACTGATTTGTGATATTTTGATCATTTTGATGTGTTTCTGAGTGTTTTCAGATGATTTTGCAGTTTAGATTGTTCAAAAATGATGAGTATTTAGACACTCATCAATCCCCACATCTGAAATATTGCTAGTCCCTAGCAATGATTTGAGAAAACTTGATGGATTTTATCTCTTTACCAAAAGCCATCACTTCTGGAGTAGCCAATTGTTTTGATTCAAGTAAGAACCTTGGTACAACGATAACCAAATGATTTATTGGCAAATCATAAACCATATAACGGTTTTGATGTGTCTTTACCGTAGCCGTACTTTTCTGGACTAGCCAACTCTAAGATAAATTATCAGGATTATCTTTGGTGAGCTGAATACCAATTATGGATTTTTCACTGCCTTTACCACAAGCCATAACCTTGCGGGCTAGCCAACTCATTATCTTTTGAGGATGATGGGGAGTTGAGGAACCATACAATTTTGGGCAAATTGCAAGCCATATAAACGGATTTGAGAAATCTTTACCAAGAGCCGTTTGCTCTAGGATTAGCCAATCCTTTTGTCTTACTCACAAGGCGACTGATAACCAAGATGAGAAAGTGTAAAACACTTACTCCAAAAAAAAAATTTTGGCCAAAAACGGGGAATTTGGTATAATTATATGATAAAATTCGTGAGAATTCCCCCACACTAGAAATGAATATTGCCCTCAATATTCAAAGTACCCTGGTTATGCCGGAACAAAGAACGTAAAAGGAAATATTACGGCCATTTATTTGGAAAGAAGATTTTTTTTTAAAAGAAAGAATGAGAATATACAACAGTGTGGGGAAACTCCCCCACACTAGGGTGGTAGAAAGGAGGTAAGAAGGCAGAATCATGGGTGAAAACCCATATGGTGCGTGCTAATGTTTTTGATTACCGAGTCACTAGCTTGACTCGATCCCCGCATTCATTGGTTCATGGGGAAAGTTTGTGTATCTGGGACAACCACAGGAGGAATGTCCTCTCCAAAGTAATGCTTCACTCGATGACCATTCACTTTAAAATTAGGACCATCGGGTTGAGATAACTCAACGGTACCATAAGGATAAACCTTTGCAATAGTGAATGGACCCGGACCACGGGACTTAAGCTTTCCCGAGAAAATCTTCAATCTGAATTGAAAAGAAGGACTCGATCACCAACGTTGAAAACGCGGTTCTTGATCTTGGAGTCATGAATCTTCTTTGTCTTTTGCTTGTAGATCAAAGAGTTCTCGTAAGCTTGATCACGAAGTTCATTTAGTTAATTCATTTGAACTTTTCTCGTGATCACCGTACCACCTGTCAATATCGAAGTTTGCATGCTTTAAGGCCCAGTAAGCCTTGTGCTCTAACTCGATCAGAAGATGACATGCCTTCCGCATTACACTAGCTTGTATGGAGTACACCCGATGGGTGTTTTGTAAGTTGTACGAAAAGCCCAGAGTGCGTCATCTAGCTTATCCGACCGAGGAGGCACGGTTTCGCCAACCGTCCTCTCCGAATTCTTTTAATACCACGGTTTGAAACTTCCACCCCACTTGTTTGGGGGTGGTATGCGAAGAGAGAGACGGTGGGTAACACCATACTTTTGCATGACTCTTTCAAATTGGTCATTACAAAAATGTGTACCACGATCATTGATTATCGCTCTCGGAGTTCCAAACCTGGAAAAGAGATTTTTGACAACAACTCGGCATCATTGGTGGGTAAAGCTTTTGCTTCAACCCATTTTGACAGATAGTCAACGACCAGTATGTACTTGTTACCACGAGAAGATGGAAATGGCCCCATAAAATCAATACCCCATATGTCAAATATCTCACAAACTTGAATGGCATTTTGTGGCATTTCATTCCTTTGAGAGATATTTCCGTGACGTTGACAAGCGTCCACGTGTTTTGACATAATCATGGGCATCCTTATAGATTGTGGGCCAATAGAACCCGGAATCAAACACCTGTTTGGCGGTGTAGTTTGGACTATGATGCCCCGGTGGGTCCGGCAGGCAAGCTTTGAGAATGTCAAGAGCTTCTTGTCCATAAACACACCGCGGATGACTTGATCCCACAGATTTTGAACAAGAAAGGGTCGTTCCAGAAATAATGTTTAACATCTTTGAAGAATTTGTTCTTCACTGGGTCGACATTCCTTTCATAATGAAGTTACCCGCATGGTAATTTGCAAAGTCAGCAAACCATGGGGTGGTAGAGTTTCCACGAAAAGAAACCGGATTGAGTGTCTCGAGAGGAAATGTTTCATTTATTTCCTTTTTCTCGAAAACATCTTTGTGAGGGTTTTCTAACTGACAGATGATCGCCAGCCTAGATTCTCGCTCCTTTTTATCACGTATAATGATATCAAATTCGAGGAGGAGAATCCAACGAAGCAATCTCGGCTTTGCATCTTGTTTTGCAAAGAGATATTTAAGAGCCGAGTGATCTGTATACACTACGCATTTGGTCAAGATTAAGTACGGCCGAAACTTCTCAAATGCATACACCACGGCTAATAGCTCTTTTTCCGTGGTGGTGTAATGAGTTTGAGCTTCAGTCATAGTCTTACTTGCGTAGTGAATAGGCTGAAAATGCTTGTTCCTTCGTTGCCCTAGGATTGCACCGATAGCAAAATCACTTGCATCGCACATGAGCTCAAAAGGCAAGTCCCGGTCGGAGCAACGAGAATAGGTGCTTCAGATAGCTTTTTCTTCAATGTTTCAAAAGCTTCTATGCACTTGGGGAGAAGATAAAAGGAGCATCCTTTTCAAGAAGATGGGTCATAGGCCGGGCGATTTTTGAAAAATCTTGAATGAATCTACGATAGAAACCGGCATGACCTAAAAAGCTCCTAATACCTTTAACGGTAGTAGGATGAGGCAGCTTAGCAATAACATCGACTTTTGCTCTATCAACCTCAATCCCGTTCTTTGAAATTTTATGGCCAAGGACAATGCCTTCTTTGACCATAAAGTGGCTCTTCTCCCAATTTAGACAAAGATTGGTGTCTTCACACCTTTGAAGCATTTTATCTAAATGGGAGAGACATGATTGAAAAGAATCCCCAATGACCGAGAAGTCATCCATAAACACTTCCATTGTTTCCCTGATCATGTCGTGGAAAATGGCCATCATACATCGTTGGAACGCGTGCTGGGAGCATTACATAAGCCAAAAGGAATACGTCTGTAGGCAAAAGTTCCGTATGGGCAAGTGAATGTGGTTTCTCTTGATCATTCTGGATCAATGGGGATCTGAAAATAACCCGAGAAACCATCAAGGAAACAATAGTACTCATTCCCTGCTAATCTCTCAAGCATTCGGTCCATGAAGGGTAGAGGAAAATGGTCTTTACGGGTGGCGTCATTCAACTTACGATAGTCGATGCAAACACGCCATCCCGTAACCAATCGAGTTGGAATTAACTCGTTATCTTCATTTGTGATAACCGTAATGCCACCCTTTTCGAACACAATGAATTGGGCTGACCCAAGGACTGTCTGAGATCGGGTAAATCAATCCTGCATCAAGAAGTTTGATAACCTCTTGTTTGATAACATCATGGATTTTTGGATTCACTCATCTCTGATGTTGAACTGCTGGTTTAAAGTCATCCTCCATCAAGATTTTATGAGTACAAAACTCAGGGTTTATACCTTTGATGTCGGAGAGTTTCCAAGCAATTGCTTGCTTGTGTGACTTCAAGATTTTAATGAGAGCAGCTTTTTCATCTTTACTCAAATCTCGAGCAATAATGACGGGTAATTTATCATCACCTTCTAGAAATGCATACTCAAGATGAGGAGGTAAGTCCTTAAGCTCAACCTCAGGAAATTCTTCAGTTTTCTCAACTGACTTGATTTCCTTGTTATGAAGTTTGATGGGAGGGAGAGGAAGAGAAGTATCCAGATTTGACAATTTCTCAAGAAGAATATCTCCCTCCAGATTAATCTCATTTGGGATTGAATCACTAGGATGAGGGTTTGATGATGGATCACCATTGAGCAACTTCTCAATAAGAAGTATGTCCCCCTCAATATCAATTGGAGCGTGATCAATTTCCCAAGGCACAGAATCACTAGCCAAGTATGCCTCATCTCTTCGAGATGGAGTCATTTCCCTCAAAAGGAGTGATAGAAGGAGTAGAATTGGCTATGATAGGTTGAGAAGATATGGTGGAATCCCCACTCACAGAATTATGAGAATAACCAAGAACTTCTTGAGAATACTCTTTAGAAGCAACATCAATGATATCTATTCGTTAACCGACTCGAATCATAATTTGCGGAGTACCTCGAAGTTTGGTCAAGGTTGAAGGTGACAGCTTCGTTACCAACACGTAATGTGATTTCTTGCTCAAATACATCTATGAGAGCACGGCCCGTTCTCGGGAATCCTCGACCAACAATGAGAGGAACCCGATGATCGGCATCAAAATCAACAACCACGAAGTCGTACTGAAATGGAACTTTCCTACTTTCACAAACACGTCCTCAGCAATGCCAAGAGGACGGGATATGGAACGATCAGCAAGCTCGAGAGTCATGCATGTAGGAGTGAGTTCCTGAAGAGAAAGTTTCTTCCACACTGAATATGGCATAAGGTTTATGCTTGCACCAAGATCTGCTAGGGCAAAGCATTCAACCATTACTGGGAATACACAAGGTAAAAGAAATTTCCCAGGATCTCCAAGCTTTTCGGAAGCTTCTTCGGATGACTGCAGAAGGCTTCGTTAAGAGGAGTCTTAGCCATTTCAAACAGCTTTTCCTTATTGCTTAACATGTGCTTGAGAGTTGATGCAAACTTGGGCATCGATGATAGCATCCGCAAAGCTTATGTCAAAGTGTAACTCTTGGAAAATTTGGAAAATTTTATCCATTTGATGACTAGCTTTCTCGCGGAGCTTTTGCCATTCAAGCGTGATGGGTAAGGAATAGAAGATTTGGATTTCGATGCTCACAGGAGCTATAGGAGGTTCAAAAACAACTCCTTGATTTGACTTGGGTTTCTGGACCACTTGAGGTTGGACTACCGAAGGTAGGACGTGTGCTGTACTTCGTGGGCTAGAATAATGCACCTTGTCCGTTGTTTCCTTGGTAACTTGACTCATTGCCACAGGAGGAGGGGGCATTGGAGTCGTAGGTCCATTGTGTGTCGGAGGTTCACTGTCCACTACCTTAGGGAGAGAAGAAGAAGTAGAGGTAGTAGGAACAGCGGGTCCAGTGTATGAAACACCACTTCGGGTTGTGATCGCCTTGGCATCGCCCCTCGGGTTAGCGATCGTGTTGCTAGGTAAAGTACCTGAGCCCGAGGGTCGATCAGTTAAAGACTTCTTGAGATCGCAATTACTGACCAACAACCTGTTCATTTCATCTTGGGACTTCATGAACTGCTTCAAGAACTCATCGGATGATGGTCCGGAGGAACAATGACGGAGGAGCTGGAGGGACAATTTGAGGCCGTATGTTTTGATTATAGCCAAAATTCCCTTGATTAGGATTCATATTCCCATGAAATTGATTCCCTCGATTGAAATGGTTTTGATGAAGGTTTCCTTGATGTTGGAAACCTTGATTGGGTCCCGGATAGAAATTACCTTGGTTTTGATAACCTTGGTTCATTCTAGGTTGGTTTTGGTTTCGGTTTTGCATGTTATGATTTTGGTTAAAACCGGGTGGTGCTTGATTAGTGTTAGCACGGTAGTGTGGTTCATTTTGAGGACGGTATTGATTACCTCCTTGCTGTGAACTACCGGCTAAAGCATTTGCTTCAGAAGGACTACCATCGGTGGCGCATACAATTGTAGTAGGCATGAGGACCACCACAAGTGACACAACTCTCGACTTTCTTCACTTCAAAGATGTGTTGGTGGTCGAGTGAAGGAGACTTTCTTCTGGTTAGCAAGAACCAAAGTCTGAACAATGTCTGTGAGTTTATCAATCTTAGCATCGGTGCTAGATGTACTCACGGGGAATGAAGAAGAAGAAGGTCCAGCATGAGACTGATATGTCTTTGCTCGAAGGACGGACTTGAGATTTGTTCTCAATGATCTGCAAGGCCTCTTTGGTGGTCTTGCTCAGGAAATTACCTCCCGCGGAGGCATTCAAAGAATCTTGATTGGCCTGATTGAGACCATTGTAGAAAGTATCCATTTGCATTAACTCGGTAAAACCGTGATGCGGAAACTTGCGAAGCAACTCTTTGTAACGATCCCATGCCTTCCCGAATGATTCATCAAATCTCTGAGAAAATTTCATTATCTCATTCTTAAGACTTGTGGTTCGGGATGGAGGATAGAACTCGTTAACGAACTTGGTGACAAGATCTTCCCATGTCTCAATAGAATCGAGGGGGTTGTTTCTCAAGCCAATTCCGGGCTTGTCCCTCTAGAGAAAATGGGAACAGGAGAAGCTTGATAGCTTCGTGTGGGACATTCTTGTACTTGATGGTAGATGCTATCTTGTTAAACCATCGAATGTGTGCATGAGGATCATCCCGCTCAAAACCATAGAATTGGCTTTGGGTTACTAGATTGAGCAACCCGGATTTGAGCTCAAAAGTGTCACCACGATGGTCTGGAACAACAATGGCATCTCCGTAACCCTCGATGGGTGCTTGGAGAAGCTCAGTCATGGGTTTGTCTTCGCCATTTCGGACAGGAGGTGGTGGTGGTAGACGCTCACGCCAAGGAGCTGAACGTCCTCTACGTCTACGAGGAATGCTTCCAAGTTCAGAAAGTGGACTTGTAGAACTGGAAGACGAAAAGTCGCATGCACTATGTATAAAAACCAATTTTCAAAACAAATGAGGCAAAACACAAGTGAACTTAACCAATAATCACAGATGAAATGGCTTCTTTGAAAAAGGTACACCAAATCACAAGTGACACAAAAGGCAAGTTTTAAATCGATGTTCGGAACTTATTAATGGTCGCACCCCCAGTTAGGTAGTGCCACGCCTTGATTTGCGGTGGTTGATTTTTATGTATATTAAGTACCACTGAAAAGACGTAGGTAAGATTTGTGCAGATGGGCTCAAAAACTTTTGGACAATATTTTTCTTATCGTCCCGTTTCACCAAATCGTATTTCTTTAAGAATCACCTTAAAAGAAACACAAGACAGAAAACGTTACGATTGTTTTGTTGTTTTATATTTTTTTTGGTGTTTTAACACTTTAGGAAAAGTGTTAATGAACTTTTTGATTTATATTAACTTTACAGAAAACTTTTTACAAATGGTGGGATATGTGCAACAATGGATCTGAAAATGGCTAAACACACGCTAAAGCCTCCCCGGCAGCGGCGCCAAAAATTTGATCTGTGCTAAACCGTCAAGTCAAACAGACTTAAAACAGCTTAAACACAAATGCAATGAAGATCAGAGAATACAATGAATTCCCGGGTCGTTAAGTCCCAAGGAGACTCAATGGTGTGTTAAACAAACTCAGAGGATAGAATGATCACTAAGGATAGTGATCTGTAAAGGTTATGATTAGGAATATTACACTACTGATTGATTGGAATAGAATGGAGTACAGATTTGGAAAGCACAACAATCAGCTCAAAGAAACGTAAACGTAAGTTTTAAAAAAAACTACGATATGCATAAAAATAAAAAAAAATGAATCTGAGAAATAAAAGACCTAAAAATATAAAAATGACATTTTTGGAATCCTAAAAATACAAGAAAATTATTAGAAAAGAAAATTATTTTTAAAACTATTTAATTAATTATTATTAATTAAAAACTATTTTAACTATTTAATAAATACTCTAAATTAGAAGAAAATACAAAGTAAGGCTAGAAAAATAAACTTATGATTCTGAAAAATCTAAAATACTATAAAACTAATTTTAAAACTAAAAATATATTTTTCACACTTTTTATATAATTACTACTAATTAATTATTATTTAAAATACACTTAAATACTAGAAAATATAAAATAAACTTGGAAAAATAAAATTTAAACTTTGAAAAATCTAAAATATGATAAAACTAATTTTAAAACAGAAAATATATTTTTTTGGCTTTTTAATTATTTATTACTAATTAATTACTATTTTTAACTATTTAAAATTATAATAAATACTAAAAAGAGAGAGAAAAATCTGAAACTTTTTCTAAAAATCCTATATGATGACAGAAACCTAAGAAAAAGAGAAAAACAAGATTTGCTTATTAATAAGATGAAAAGAAAAATCAAAAAGCTAAAAATATTAAATAAACGCTATCACTATTTTTATATTGATGTTTTTCTGAATTTTCTTTTTGAAAACTACTTATATACTAATAATATGAAACTTTAATAAAGACAAAAAATTTACAAAACACAAATAAGCTGATTTGATGGCTTATGAGTCCAACAGTGGACTTAATAGCTTATTAGGTGAAAATAAGCTCAAATAAGCTTGCACACTGAAACAAAGGATGGAATAGGATACAATAAGCTGAAAACTACTCAAATGAAGTTAAAAGGTAAGAAAAAGCAAACTGATAAGCTAGATTAAAGACAATAAGCACTTGGCTTATTCACAAAAGTGGGACAAGCTAGAGGCTTGTTGCAGCCCTAGTAAACAAGCTCAAAAGTGAAAAACAAGACTTGATACTCCAAGAGGACCAGGTTGGCTTTCCAAGGAACCAGAGAACAAAAGATTTGGACAACTAATAAGCTCAGTGTGAGCTTATCAAATTTGTACCAATAACTGTGCACAGGGCAAATTTTAGAACAGGTACCCCAAGAAAAGCTGAGAAATAAGCACTTAAAAAGCTGAGAAACCAAGAACTATCATTTTTCTATTTTTGTTAAGCAACTAGACTATAATATCCCAAGAGCTTATAAGCTGAAACTTAAATTTGAACACACAATGAAATTCCCAAGTTTATTCAAAAACGACCTAAGTGACAATTTGACTTTTTGATAAAACCAAAATGTTGACTAAGATGGATTTTGATCTGATTTTAAGTACTTAATATGTTATGTTGAGGTTAACTAAAACTTATTTAAGCTGGATTGACAACTTTTAAACACAACATCAAGATCTGCTATCCTAAAAATCCAACAGTGAGCTCATAAGATTGAATCAAATGTATTTTTGACTTTTTGCTTATAAGAACTTGTTTTCTTGACTGATATGAGATATAAGTCACTTATGTGACACAAAACAAGCAAAAACAGCAACTCAAACAGGACTTGATGCAGTTCAAAACAGCAATTCCAAACAGACCTTTATATTGACTGTTATGAACTTTTACAAAGCAAATCTCAAGTTTAGACCATGAGCTTAATTTCAGACCTTGAATTATGATTAAATAGGACTAAATAAGCTTAAACCAATAGTAATAACAACATAAAACTGAGACTTGATGATAATACAACTTTAACTGTTGAAACTGAATTTTTGTAAACTACAAATTGAAAAGAACAAGCTACTGATTTTAAGGCTTAAACACACTTGATTATAAATAGATATCACAAAGAAACAGAAATTAGAACTAATGAACACTTGACACAGTAAAAAGCCAAATTAATCAAAAAGCTTACAAATGGTTTTGAGGCACAAACTGAGAACTAGGAACTGAGAACCAATCCTAAATGCTCTCCACATGAAGCTCTAAACCAAGGCCATCAAAAATATACCTTCCAAATCAGCTGAGAACACCTTCTCCAAGTGATTTTTTATTTTTCAAGTATTTAATTGGTATTTTTGTGATTTTTCTATTCTTGACTCTCAACTGAATTTTAAGATGTCTAAAAGCTTCAATAAGCTTTCTAGGAGCTTAAGTGATCTATTCTAGTCCATTTAAACAACTGAAAACAACATTTGATCCAACATGAGATTTGCTTTAAACATGAAATGTTGCATAAACTAGATAAATGGTTAAGACTTGAAATTGCTAATTGAAAAAGCTTTACAATATATTAAAATACTTAAACAGAGTGCTTGGAAGCTTTAAATTACACTTTAACTTTAAAAACACTTAAAACGACATTAAGATACTAAATAAAAACTACACACTTTGATACATTGCATCTTCTCTCCATTTTATAGACTTTTCATCATCCTTGATATCCTCTGAGACTTTCCCACCAAGTTCTAGCCATTGGATCTTCATCTATCATCATAGCCGTCCACTTGTAAAATTTGGCGCCAAATATCTTCAAAGCAGGTTTGAGCTTTAATTGGATTTGGTTGAGATAATTAAAGGATTTGGAGTTTAGAGGGGGTTGGAGGGAACATAGTATGGAGGGGGGTTGAAAATGTGGTGAAAACCACTCTGGTTTTGATGTTTCAGTGGTTGAGGAGGAAGTGAACAGTGCCTCTGGTTTTGGGCGCGTTTTTCTTGGGTTTGACTTTCTGTTGACCGGGGATTAATAATATGAAGGGGGGGTCAAAAGGGGGTGTGACTGGGGTCAAAAAGAGTTGTGAACTGGGGCTCAAGGGCAAAGGGTCAAGGGGATTGGGCCTAAGGTTGTATTTGGATTGGATTTGGGCCTTAGTGATATAAGGTGTCCGTTTGGTTTAAGCTATAACAACAAGGACCAAAAGTGTAATTCGACCAAACTTCAAGGACTAAAAGTGAACTTTTTCCAATGCTCTCACAAGGACCAATCATGACAAACATTGATAAAACAAGGATCCTTTTTGCATAAAATCCATTTTTTTAAAAGTCCAAGGATTAATTTTGCAATTTTCCAAAGTTTGAGGACCTTTCTTGCCACTTGACCAAAGAATCATTCAAGGATCATTTTAAACAACTTAGAATACTTCAGGGACCTTGAATGATAAATTTCCACATTTTTGAATTCCAGGGACTAGATTTGACAACTTTCAAAACTTGGGGGACTAAAACTGCCAATTTTGCAAACTTGATACATTTTTCATCTGATTTTGATATTTTTGCATTTAAAACACATAAAACACTGATTTGTGATATTTTGATCATTTTGATGTGTTCCTGAGTGTTTTCAGATGATTTTGCAGTTTAGATTACACAAAAATGATGAGTATTTAGACACTCATCAAAATGTCTTGAATAAAGTTGTATTCTTGCATAATATGATTGTCTTGATGCTATCTTGTATGGTGATCTCTTGTCTACTTAAGTGCAATGTGTTGTTCTTGCTTATATAACATGTTATCATTTGATTTCTATCATGTTAACATCTTTTGTCACTAACAAATTTGTTTTGTGGGTTGATAACAAATTATTTGTTATCTCAATTGGTTTTAACTTTTGTATGCTCATTTTGCATAATCCCCTTTATTGCTACATAGATTAGTACTATGCTTTATGGGACCCCTACACTTGCATATAGTTTAAAAGCATATAGAATTAAGTTCTAGCGGGTTGGCTTTGCATTTTTGTCTTTCAACCGACCTCTTTCCAAATCTCAATTTAAGCTTCCGCTTTCCAAAAATCATCTCCATCAGTATTTAGTTATAACAATACTCTGATCCTCTTCACTTCCTATTAGGAAACCACATGCCTCATCATACGATCATCTCGTATTAATCGAGAAGAAGTACGTGACTTTAAGGTTGAAGCTCATTGTATGCTAACCATCATCTAGAAAAACATTACTAAGCTACCTCTTCGTTAACCCGAATAACCTCCTAAACACTTTGTTGTCATTCCTTATTTGATACATTGCACATTATGTTAAATATCCACCAATTAAGGGGAGAGAAATCCATTCACATAATTGTCTTTTGTCAAAATTTATGTCTCTTAGACTCTAAAATACCAACACATAGGTAAACACCACTTAGCTAAAACCGGTTCATGAAACCACAACTAGTTCAACCTTTTAACCTTATATCACAAGTTTGCACCAATACCTCATCAAGTGAAAAACACATCATGTGTTTTACAAACTTCTTCATCTCCACAATCAACGAATCTAGGATTTTCCTTAAAACTAGCACCTTACAACTTCACTATCTAGAACACCATCATAGGATCTTATCCTTTCTCGCTTGACATATATCATGCATGTCATCGTTAGTGCAAACAATATATTAATCAAAACAGCCATTTCCAACACGTTGGTCCATCCAACTCTCACTTATATGATGTCATTCTCATCCTCATATAGGTACTCATTATTATTATTAGTATTTTCCATATTGTCTTCACTTCTTTTCAAAGTGATAATCATCCATGTCGGTCAAAACCATGCTAATACTATCTTTCCCATTGTCACCTAGAATAGGTCATTTTATAATTCGTGTCAATCAATGAACGAATTTATCTTCATGTTATCACTTTTATATATTCTTAGATAGAACACATTATTGATTACTCTTGGGTTGAAGCATATGAGAACTTGCTCAAAACAATAGGTTGTTAGCATCAATAAATCATAACCCTTATGCATCATTGAAATGCAATGTCCATTCATATTTTTTTCTTCTTAGCTTTGGTCACTTGACATGACGAAAGGATTGCATGAGTCCATATTTTTATATTTGCTATACATACGAGTTTCTAACTCCTTAATAGCTTCCTACCTAATCACCACCACCTTCCATCACCACTTTCACTAATCATCACCACCATGGATTAGCGAAAACTTACTTTTGTAAATTTCGAGTCATCTATCATCACCACATGAATCCTACTAGTAAACCGACACCAACACTAGCACCACTAGTGGCACACCCAGTGGAAGACTTCATATCTTCTTTCTAGGAACTATTTTGTAGGCTTTTATCATATTATATTCTCACTTTTCTTATGATTGTAATTAGGAGACTACACTTCATGAGATCTTTGATTATATCATTTATCACATATATACATCTTATTTTCCTTTGTGAAAAGACTTAAATATATTGCACTAATGTTTTTTCATTGTAGGTTCATCACCATATACACTCGATTGTATATAACTTACTCATCTAAGGATGAAGTTTGCATCAATTATTTTTCTTATTTTAGGTGCTTCTTGACATCCTAGAACAAGGAGGAATACCCTTTAAGCACTCATATTGCATCGTCTATACACTTGGTTGTATATGACATATTTGTCTAAAGACAAAGCTTCTATTATACTAATATTTATTTTGAAGGTTCATCTTGACGCCCTAGAGCAAGGGGAGCTTCCGTCAAGAAATTACTGAATGCATCTTATACACACTTTGTGTATATCACTTACTCGTCCAATGACGAATATAGTTTTGCACTAATAATTGTTTTGTAGGTTTTAATCATACCCCGACACCTCAAACAAGGGAACAAGGGGAGCACGCATTTAGCATCATTCTCACTTTTCAACAAGTATTTGTGCTTCGATAAAAAGTGGAGAAAATAGGCTAACATTGCTATGGATTTTCCTTTTTCATATATTTCTCATAATTTTTGTTGCATAGAACTAACCTTGATGTAGGTTAAGCCTCTTTATTTGATCCTTGGATCCGCTACCAAACAAGGGACGGATTGAAGTGGACGATTTAACTTCACTAGGGATGATGCAAGCTCGCCTTTTTGGGAGAAATTAAGTTAAACTCCAAGGACACGCCCTTTTTGTTTCGACAAAAGGGGGAGAAGAGTATAACGGAGAAGGTAATGTAAAGGTAGTAAGGATACAAGTAACCTTTTACATTTTACTTTCTATTACGTTTAAATATTTTGTCATCATCAAAAGGGAGATTGTAGTGCAAATATTACGATATTTAATCTATACAGTCTCGTTTGTTTTGATTGATGACAAACATGTAACTTGTAATACATAACGTAAAATGTACAAGTTACTTGTAATCACACTTTGTCTCAACATACATTCAACACCTCTCGATGTCTCAAGTCCTCGTATGTTACAACACAGGTTCGTACATGTTTGTTATGTGGCATTATGATCAAACTCATTAACAAATCATTTAGAATGTTTAAAATACGTTTAGAGTCACTAAGTATTTTAATAGGTTAACCATTCTATTTCGAACCTCATTTTACATTCACAAGTATTTCATACAAATACTAAAGTTTACTTAAACTTGACAAAATATATTTTATTTTGACAAGCACTCTTTTAAAAGGTATAGACATTTTATTAACTAGTTACATAATACATTTTACAAGTTTACCTTGATAAACCTTTTAATCTAAAATGGAAATACATGTTACATCATGTCATGCATCATCTTTGAAATCCTTGGAAGATCACTTGAATATTTTGGTTAGATTGACACACCATATATCAAATGTGATCTTAGTAAGATTATTAATATCTTGGAAAGATTTGAAGAAAGATTTTAGATTTTATGTGTCAGGCACCCACGCTAAATTGCATAAAGGGCGGAACCCTTTAAAGGGCTCCTTGGTCCGTGGACGCTCCTGACCACTTTTGGCTATAAATAGAAGCCCATTGTTTTGCCATTTCTTCACCACTTCAAATCACATCTTCTCCACCTTCTTGCATACATTTAGATCAATCATTAACAATGTAATAACATACATTAAACACCCTAATGATCATGATCATAATGCTTCTAACATTCATCTTTGTTGTAAGCATACTCTTTGATCAACCAAGGAAAGTTTGGAGATTTAGCCATCCCCACTTACCACAAGTTGAAGATCTATCACAAGAAGTTTAGGGAACTTTTGATCTTCATCATGAAGGCTTCCTATCAATGGAAGTTCATTTAGAAGTAGTTATTCATATCCATTAGACATTTGTGTCATGGATCATTAGTGTAAACATCATTGCATCATAACAACACTTTCACCAAACTAGATTAGATGGTTTATGTGTTTGTGCCATAAAACACAAGGTTTATTATGTTGGGCCATAAAACATATTGGGAGTGGTTGTACTCTTGTAAAAGAACTCGACATCTAGCTTAGTGTCGGAAATATTGTATAGGCGACGTTAGGTTGGTTCTACCTTGAACTAGAACCTGATATTTAGCTTTGTACCGAGGAAAAGTGTAGCGACGATTGTAAGTTTTCTCTCCGTAGAAGGGAGCTTGTTGATTTAGTGAAGTATCTCGAGTTGGGTACTGAGGGAGTGGAGTAGGAAGGAGATCCGTGACCGAACCACTATAAATCCTCGTGTTCGGTTTGCACTTTACTTTCTTTATCTCTTTACTTTTATACTTGCACTATACTATTGTTTGTGATGTGGTTTGATGTTCATGATTGTGTGACAACTTGGTTTACCATACTTTATATTAGTCACAAACAATAATTGGTACTTTCATATTATAACAAGCTTCGTAAGCGATTTGATACTAAAGATCTAAAGTTTTTAAACGGTAACGTATTCACCCCCCCTCTACGTTTCCACATATTTCATAAGCTTACTAAAAGCTACATTAAGCTTAAATAAGCTTATTTGAGCTTAGATAAAGCTACTTTAATCTGAGGGGTTTGAAATTAAAATTTTTACGAGTGTATATAAAGCTTGAACTGAAATGAAACTTGGAATTTAGGACTTAAACTTGATTAAGAACACTGAATTACTTTAAATTCAATACATAGAAACTAAAAAATTACATTTTAAGATAAAACTAAGACATCTCTAAAAAAAACGACATACAGTTAATTAAAACTAAAAGCTGTCTTTTTCTTGTTTCTTCTTCCTTTTATACACCCAAAAGCTTCCACGTGTCCTCTTGAGCACATCCACCACTTTTGTCAACCAATAGATGAGTTTGTGGGTTTGGCCATTTTATGTTTTTTGGCGGGAAATCTCTTTTTGACCTCTGTGGCCTTTAGACTGCAACTAGGGGGGGTGGCTAGGTGATATGATGAGGGGGTGAGAGTGGAAGGTGATAAGGTGATGGGATGGTGTTGGGAGAAGGTATG
Source organism: Chrysanthemum makinoi (assembly GCA_910596185.1). NCBI lineage: Eukaryota > Viridiplantae > Streptophyta > Magnoliopsida > Asterales > Asteraceae > Chrysanthemum > Chrysanthemum makinoi. The sequence continues at coordinate 119,777,107 of OU343220.1, read as the reverse complement.
CAGAGGAGCATGCAAGTGGGGAAGAAGGAGCCGAGGAGGTGGGGAAGGAATAGAGTTTGAATTGGGGTTCGAAAAGAGAAAAGACAGGGGTCCAAAGGGGTTAAGTGGAGGTCAAATCTATTTTGACAAGGCTTAGGTATTATGACAAGGACTAATATTGCAATTTCTGAAAGACCAAGGACCAAACCTGCAATTTTTCTAAAGTTTACACAAGGATGAAAATTGACAAGCTTCCATAGTACAAGGACTATTTTTGACATTTTCAAATTTTAGGGACCAAACTTGACATTTTTGAAAGTTGAGGACCTTTACGCCATTGACAAAAGATTTATTCAAGGACCATTTTTGACAATTTAGAATATTTCAGGGACCTTGAATAACATTTTTCTTTATTTTGGTTTACCAGGGACTGTTTTTGACAACTTTTAAAACTTGGGGGACTAAAACTGCCAATTATGCAAACTTTATACGTTTTCACCAGATTTTGATATTTTTGCATTTAAACACATAAAACACTTATTTGTGATATTTTTATCATTTTGATGCATTTTTTGAGTGTTTTGGATGTTTTGCAGTTTTAAATGGTACAAAAATGATGAGTATTTAGACACTCATCAAGTACCGAATAAGAATATAGCCAATGGAAATAACTGAATAAAGGTATAACATGGTAAACAGATGAATCAGTTAATCACATAATAGCATGGCAATCAGATGAATCAATTAGTCAGATAACATCATAGTAAACGGATGAATCAAATGATCGTATAATAGCATGGTGAACAGATGAATCAAGTAATTACATAATAGCATGATAAATGGATGAATTAAATAATCACATAATAGCATGATGAACAGATGGTGTGGTAATATGAAGTACAAGTTTGGTAGCAAAAAGAAATGGAGTGAGAGTATAGTAAATCAAATGAACTGGAGTATAGTATGGTAGTCGGATGAATCACATAAGGATACTGGGTGAATATGTAATCAATGAATAACTGAATCAAGTATGCCATAACAACCAAATGAATAAGAATGTCAGAAATCACATAGTCACAAAATTAGAATACTGCCCACGAGCTCAAATACTAAAGGAGATACTCCAATAGCCACATATCATAATCCGTCAAATCATAAGTTGTACATGGAGTAGCTAGCTCCAATGTACCAAATGTGAGGGGGTGTATTGCATACACTCACTACATCACCAAAGCGAATCAAAGTACCTAGGATGCATCCATACGCTCCCTGCAAAACAAATCAAATATACATATGCCAGTTCGCGACTGTACATATGTATTCATAATGGCCAAGTGATCACATATATCATACCATATCAAAAAGGGAACGCCGTAGACTAATCACACCGCCACAAATAGTGTCATGCCACTGGTGCTTCAGTGACATGGTCATGGTACCTCCATGACTAGTTAGCTCGGGCAACTGAACAAAACGAATCATATCAAAGCATATCCATAATCATATCATATCCAAACAGATCATATCAACAGAACGAAATTATATCAAAGTAAAGGATATCAAACAAATATGATGGCAAACGAATAACTAAACGAATATCAAATCAGATGATCATATCAAAGTGAACCATATCAAACGGATCATATAAAATCAAAGCAAAGCGAATACGAATCGAATATCGAATATGAACAAGAGTCATGAGAGAAAGAACGTCATTACTGAAATGACAGAATATATGTACCTCAAAACCACAACTGAAACCATATCAGAAACACAAGGATAGGAAGTTACTCCTTCTTCAACAAATCTACACGAATTAATGATCGTCTTATTATTTAAGAACTATTTCATAAGTTATCACTGATTCAGTAATGATTGTTGTTCAGATTGACATATTTAGGTTTTCCTGTTATTTATAGCAACTTCCCATATTTAGTAACTTTCCATATTTAGTACGTTTCCAGAATTAGTAACTTTCGATTACAATTCATAATTAATCAACTTGGGGTTTCATTATCGAAATTAGGTTAACATAAGACCAATTATATTATAATTATCACTTGCGTACATTTTAGAGTCCAAACACATCAAATAGTATTAATTCACAATGACCTAAGTTTCTTAATAAATTTTTTGATTTTAGTAAGTCTTATCCTTCACTTTAAGAATTTTCAAACCATATCACGACTCCAATTCAGAAGCTATAATAATTTACACAAGTACCTATATGTATTTGAGCTTATATGAATTTTTCCAGAATTTATTACCAAGTTCAAAGTTTCAAACACCATTCCAAAAATCGTTTATCCAAACATACCCAGAAAGTTAACTACAGGTACACCCCGAAAGTTTACATTTATTAGACCCGCTTGAACACTTCATAAAAATCCACAAAAATTCTAGAAAGTCAAAAATATCTTAAATATCACCCCTGTAAAAGGAGAGCTCTTAAATCCCTGTGGTTTGAAAATGAAAAATCAAAAACGTCGATTGATTTTAAGTTCCAAAAACTCAGAGTTTTTACATGAACCCATAAAATTCAAAAACATGATCAATACAACTCCAATTCATTCCAAACCAATTGAAAAACTTAAATAAGACATTAAACAAGGTTTACATGCAAAAATCCAGAATTAAAAACTTATGAAACTCAAGTTGTAGTGTTCACATATTCAGCCTTCAAAACTGTTCCATTTGAAAACCGTTTAAGGCCATAATAACACATGTTTACTTACACAAACGCACACGAGACTTATAATATATCATAAGACCTGTTTAAATATCACATTAACACATATTCATAATCATTTTAACAACACTCTAACACAACTCATAACAACCCTAACCCTAATCCGGTTACCAAGACATTTTCGTATTAACATTAATGAACCAAACGAACCCTAATCCTTTTACCCTTAATCCAATTATAACACACGTACGTTTTAGGCTGATTTATATCACTCATTACACACACGTCACAAAAACTCAGCAACAAATGGCGTATACCCTCTATTATTCATGTGTGATTTTATGTGACAAATATTAACGAGACAACCAAGCATGATTCTCACGGTTTTCTTTAGCATGACTATACTTGTTAAGGGTGTGTATAAGTCGAATAAAAGGGAACAAAAGAAAAAGCAAATAACTTGATGTCGACTAGAAAGAAAAGGAAACGAATGGAACCAAAGAAAAAGCAAATAACTCCAATGAATTGCCATACTCGATCACCAAACTGCTACACCCCAACCGATCACTGCTCTTGCTATACTAATCCGATTACACCTTCTTGATATCACTTTTCGTACCTCGAGTCTTGGAGAATAAATGAAGCTACCGATCTTATAATATTTTTAGGGTTTTGTATGTGAAATCAAAAGGGTATACAGCATAGTTGTCAGGATCCCGATCCTGATCTCAGGATCTTACGATTTTACGATACTGCAAAGCAAAAACGATCCAGATCTTACATAGGATCTTTGCAAGCTTAAGATCTTATAGGATCCCGATCTTGACCATGCGATCTTACGATCTAATCCGATCGATATTACTTTTCTCGAATTACAAACTAAAAACTACAAATTTATGGGTTGTTTGTTTGTAGAATTCAAAAAACAACATGTTAATCTTTTAAACATTTTATAATCATAATTTAGGACAACATTTATATGAAACATTCATAGTATTTTGTGGTTATAATGTATTGAAATTTGTAGATTTGTATAAAATTACATAAAATATTAAGAAATAACATTAGAGTAGGATCTGAAGATCCCGATCCGATCTTACGATCACGATCTTGCAAAAGACGAAACTCGCAGGTAGGATCCGTCTTGACAACCTTGGTATCAGTTGGAATGAATGACGAGTTAGGTGAGTATAAGTTGGGAAATATGCTTTGAATATGGGGAGTATTGTGGGGGGACTAAACCCTTTCCAAATATTTTCATTCAGAGTGATGATACATAGGCAACTAAATAGGCACAAGGAGACCATGCATAAATGTATTGTACGTTGCTACATGCAATACATTTATCATGAGTCTCCTTTAACCTCTTTAATAGGTCCATTATCATTTCCTTTCACTAAAATTCAGTATTATCCTCTAATAATTCACAAAAAAAATGCGTGTACACAATATACACCAAGCTAGGAATCGGTCCATGGCAATATGTTAACGTGTGATATAAATCCTTAGGTTATTTAAATTGTCGATTTCATATGTAACTTAGATTAGGTCGAATATATATGTAGTCTTCGGTTTAGGGTTCGTATTTTGTAGTTTTTAGATCTTAACATAGTTTAAATCATAGATTATTTCGTATCAAACTTTCAATTGTCGTTTCGGATTTTCAGGTCATTATAGTTTGTGTCAAAATCAGAGTACAGTTTTACTGCATTGACGTCAACAATGTTCCGCATGAGCTTGTGGTTCGTGTCGGAGTCACTGTAAGTTGTCAATAATAGCTCTGCCGTTTTCATATGATGCAATTTTATCAGCATCATGCACAGACATTTTGACTTAACGCCTGATCTGTTACATTCCATGTTCATTTACTCGCCGGGATCTATAAACTTCACAGAAAAGGCCAACTTCGCAGGTCACAAAGCATATCTAGTTGTCAATGAGGTTCGTGAAATGATAGAGGACGATGGCCAACCATAGTTTCTTTTTTGTTGTTTCATTGTTGTTTCGAGATTAGAAAGCAGACACTTTGTTGTAGTTGGTTTTATATGTATGTAAAGAACGAGGGAGTTTGCCCCCACGCGTTGTGGCGGAGCCAAATTGAGTCTAATATTTGTCCTTAATTATTGTCGGCTTGTTTGATGAAGGAATAAGTTTCCAACATTAGGTATAAATGTTTTTTTGCTGCAAAACACCAACACCTCAAAAACTAATTTTTTTTTACCAAACAATCAAAATACCAAAGAAAATTCATTTGTAGATACATTGGCTTTAGTGTCCATGATAAGGTTTACATTAGCCGATGGCTATGTTTGGCAAAAGTAGCTGTGTGGCAGTGAAACGTGGCGATGCAGTGAGCTGTGAGCGATGAAGCTGTGAGTTGTAGCCACAGTCCTGCTTCATGCATCCAAACTTAAGAAGCATTGAAAAAATGAGCTTTCAAAAATAGCAAGCTCACCACTCCTTTGCCAAACGAACACTAAAAATAAAAAAGTTCACTCCTCAATGCTCATCGCCCCAAAAAGCTTCAAAAAGCTCTGCGCCAAACATAGCCATCAACTAATCAAGGAGCCAACACCATTATCTCATTATTATAATTATTGGTTGCTTTAAAAGATTCATAAGTTATAGTTCCAGCACAAAATCAAAATAATACTAACCCACAGAAAATTAAACACTTTTGCTCGGCTAATTTCTACCAATTTCAGTTTTGATATTACTCTGAGTTAAGTAGGAATCAATATAGTTTGTGTATAATTAACATTTTTGATCCAGTTACATGTAAATGAGTTTTATGTTGCTGCAAAAAAGAGCTACTGAATGAGTAGTAACAAATCATCAAAAAATTGAAAGGAGCCTAAATCCTTTGAATAGAACTTGAAAGAGGAATAGGTTAGAATCAATTCTTAAACTAGGATGGTTATTGAAAGTATAGCTAATTGTAGGATGGTTTGCTTTTTGTGTTCTAAATATAGGATGATTTTTTTTTTTACATTCTAAATATAGGATGTAAAATAACAACTAGACATTTGCCATAATACGTAGTACATACAATACAAGATTCAAATTCAGCATCTCATAGCTTAGCAACTAAAACATACAATACAAGATCCACCTTCATAATAACAGTTCGAACAAATTAAAGCATACAAACATGTAATTTAAATCCTAGAAGAATAAGGACGGACATTTTCTTTGATTGTGACCAGCAACTTTGCACTTTCCACACTTACGAGGTTCTTTAGGATCACGAGTGTCCATTTCATTTCTGAATCGACTTTGTTGTCTTCGTCCTCTACGCACAACAAGTTTCGTCGGATCCGCTTGAATGCTCCATTGGGGATTGATCCAGTAATCAACATGAGGTAATGGGTTAAAAGTAGAACTATATTGTTGTCGTAAAGTCGAAGTAGAGTACACATTATCAACGATGTGAAGTGGGTTGTCTCTTTTTTGTCGACAAACGGCGAGTGCATGCGAACATGGAAATCTGTATGCTTGCCATTTACCACAAGTGCAGGTCCGCTCGAGATATTTAACGGTGTGTACATTGCCACCAGACCCATTTATTTGTTGTTTTGTCACAACTCTAGACACCTTTACTGTTATCAAACTCTTGTACTCGATGACTTTGAGCATGAATATCATTCTTCTTAAATATACGCCATGGGGTTGGTGGTAGAGGTGCCTTGCTATTTTGTGCCACATAACTATACTTTCGAACATACTTACATTAAAAGTAAGGTTTATCAAGGCCTTCATTGGTAGTAATCTAGCCCCCCGCAACACATTGTTGAAACTCTCTGATTCATTTGTAGTTTGAAAATCCCATCGAAGACAATCATCAAATGCTATACACCACTTGCTTTTATCAGTTTGGTAGGAAGAATTTATTGTTGTGTAGTTTATAAAATAAAAAATTGACAAAATCCTACTTTTAGAATAAATAAAGCAAATCATCACATATTTAGAACATTAAAATGATTTCATCCTACTTTTAGCTAACTTTTGAAAAACCATCCTAGTTTTAGAAAATTTTCAATAGGTTAACATATACTAGCTTTAAAACATTAATGGAAGTTTCAGTATGCATACATATTTATATTGGAACTTTGCGGTGTTAAAGTGCTGAATCTGTAAGTTTCAAGAAATCCAACCTGCTGTGGCTCGTTACCTAACACGTCTATATCGCCAGGTCCTTTAGAATTATATAAGGAACCGGTACCTATATTGTGTCAACTGCGTTCATATTTCCTCTGATCTCCTTCCGTTCCCGAGTGCAGCAACTACCACATTGTAAAAGATGCAACCAAAAAAGGGCTGCTACAAAGTTCATTTTTGACGACCGCGGTTCTGTTTTCGCAACTTTATGTAGTGTGGTAGCCCCTTTTTTGTAGCGCCGTTAGTGTCCCTTCCAATGGTAGGGTACCCTTTCCACCGAGTCCAGCTGCTTTCATGAAGTCACTTAAAATATGCACACAGGTCATGAGATCAGTTGATATGTGCGTATTTGAATAACCAATAATAATAATAATAATAATAATAATAATAATTAATTAATTAATAAATAAATAAAATAAATACTTGCATGATTTGCTCTAGTTTATAAGTGCTTTTAAGTGGGGCATATGCACCCTTCTTTATGTTCAATGCTATCAAGTATCAATGCTGGATAACCGTAACCACCAACTCAACATGCTTTTCGGGTTCTAGCTGTTTACCTGCAACAGCCCACACATAGCCGCACAAAGATTTAACTCATTATTGATATTTCAGAACCTATTTTTATACCCACTACGAAAAAAACAAACTATTCGTTACGGAAATCAACACTGGTTAAAACAGGCTGGCTTGGATTGGAACCAAAACACTTTTTGTCCATGTATCTTGTTACATGTAAATAATTAGTGTGTTAAGACTGATTACACCAACCATATTATCAGACTGTGAACTAAATATGTAACAAAAGTGATCTAGAAATGCCTTGAAATCATTATAGCTACATGACCCGGATAGCACAAAACGAATTTCTAACAAAAAAAAAGGGTGAGAAAGCAATACAGAGAACTAAAAGTTTAGAATATTTATTTAAATTTCCATTTATCTACCTTGTGTGGCTGATTCTCCTCATATCATATGAATGAGACCGTGGTCAGACAAACAGTGGATCACCTAGACTTTCATATAAAGAATACAGTAAGAAAGGATACTTAAACGGACAGAAATAATGATCCCATAACCCTTGAACCTGCGAGGGCCTTCTGGTGTAAGCTTGGCTACTTCCCCTCTTGTTTAAAGCGAAGATAACTTATTTCCATTTGTGGGCAGCAACCTTTGACACAGCATATAAGATTCAACATATATTAAGACCAAACTTAAAAGGTAACCACTGAACATTCATGGTATGCAAGTGATAAGACTGAAAATTGAGCCATCCTTTTTTGAAAGCACTTCAAAATAAAGGAACTTACCAAGCTCGCGTTAGTATCCACACGTCATGTGAACAACTTGCAGATTACTATCAATCCGCAGCCGCTATAAATGTTCCACCACTTGAGTAGTACTCCGCTCTTTTACAACAACTTCAGTAGCTTCCAATAAGAAGTTAATCTAAGTGTTTGATCAATTTCATATGATATAAGTTACCTGATAAACTTTATATATTTAATCAATTCTTTTAACCGATCCAGAACAAATAAGAAGCATTCATTGTCAAAGTAACAAAGATTGCCAGTTTTGAACCATCCTTCTGAGTCCACCATTGTATCGATAACTTCTTTGTTAGTCATTCTGCGAAGAATTAAAGTAAAATCTAACATAAAAGTCCAGAAGATATATTAGCCTTTCATTATGAATGGATTTCTAAGCAATAGTTCACAATGATTCATCGGAGGTAAACTAAACGTGGTGTTATATGCCATTGAGTTAGCAATAGGGCGGCTCATAGTTATAGCAAATCGATGCCTCGTTTCAAAGCAAGAAAACATGAACCCAATCCCAACTGCGTAGACCGATGCCTCATTTCAAAGCAAGAAAACGTGAACAAACTATATCGAGAAAGAACAAACATACCATGATTCCTGAATCCAAAACTTATCCCCACAATGCAGACACACTTGGTCACACATTCCCATATGAACATATTCTGACGGTGGCCCTGAATCATATCAAAAATTTTAAAACACAAATAAGAACGAACCTTTGAAAACGCAAAGAAACCGCCAAATATAGTGCTGATAACAGCATTTGCTGATTAGAGATATATTAATAGTGCAACTAACCTTGGGTCATGTTGCGCCTGCAAGTATTACTTTCATTTGAAAGTGCTAGGATAATTTAAACTGGGAAGCATATGTTAAACGTGACAATTTTGGGAAACTTCACTCACTGCGGGGAGTTTGCCGGGCACGTTTGTTACAGCGGGATGCAGGAACAGTAGTTGTTTTTTCTTTAGTGTCTGCTACAGCCAACAAATAAAGTTTAGAGAAATTGATAGTATGATTTGCATGTTATGCTGTTTGATAGTGAAATCATGGCTGACCAGTTTAGGACATATACATACGTGCAGTATGATGTGCAGACACAGGTATGTCCTTAGAGATAGAGTAATCCATGTGCCGTGCTGTTATTGAGGAAATCTCAGGTGTACTTATGTGATCATGCCGAGCAGCTGTATTTTGTCCACCAGATGGTGTTGTGGGTATGCATTCCATCAATATGTTGTTATTATATACTGCCGGTAGTTTCCTTTTACTGTTCTCAGCAGCGTGTACAGAGCTGTTTTGCGTGCTGGCTGCAATGTATAGACAATTAAGAACAGCGATAGCTATTAAGGGCATATGTAAGTATTAAAACTTCAAGAAAACAATGTACTTACATAGGCAGCTATTAGCCGTTCTGCTGAGATTTACAGAATCTTTGGTAGAGGATTCGATAATGAATCTTTGCCGGCTGCACTTACACTCACAGATGGCTGGTTCTTAAGCTGAGTACCAGATAATCCCTTTTTTCGTATGCGCATGGTTGCCGCTTTGTGCGTGAGTATATCGATCACTTTTGTGCGAAGAAGTATAATGAGTCTGTTGTTGCACCTCGTCGACAGACTTAAAGATAATTCCTTTATTGGTAGTTTTTTCTTGTGGAAACCAACAGATGGCACTCTCGGATGAGCAGGCATGGGTTGTTGCATTGATTAAGTTAATAGGACTATAGGAGTATTATTTATATTTTGTTTCTTACCACTAACTGTGACATTCAAAACTTTTTCAGATGCATATACTAATTTCCTTTTGGCTTTCATATCTGGCAACGTATGTATTGGGCGACTATATTTATTTGGCTTACATTACACATAACAAATAACCCAAGTCAGCTGAATTTAGAGATCGAATAATTTAAAATTACAAAATTCATATTACACAATATATTAAATAAGTATATCCAGCACATGTAATGCATTCTGGCTACATTAATCAGGCAATTTTAAAAATCATGCACCAACACAAATTTAATCAGTCCCACAGCTAAAAACAATGGCAACACAGTATGAGGGAAAGAAGTACTTACTGAAAGTAGTAGTCAATGTACGGTGGACACGCAGAAGAGAGCAAACCTGAATGACTGAGGAAGAACCGAAACATCTAGGCGTGTCTGTGAGATGACGGTGAAGTAATTTTTTATTTTTTTTGGTTATTTATTTATTTATTTTAGAATGACGGTGGGGTATTAAAAGAATGTAAAACGACAGCGTTTGTTGGCAAAGCGACCGAAAATTCCAAAATGATAATTGTTACCCTCGAAGAACGAACGAAACGACAAAAACTTCAAAACGGCGCCGTTTTTTACCCGGCCAAAACGACGCCGTTTTAAACCGTAAATGATGGATTGTATAATGGAGAGAATAAACAATAAAGGCAATTTTGTTACAGCTTCTTTACATATAGTTTTGAAAGAATCAATTTGAGACTGCATCCTCATAACATCAAATCCCAAATTGCATCAGTAGATTGCAGAAAAAAATGTACACTTTAAATGGAATAGCTGTATGGAAAGGGTTGACTTTGGGTTTGTGACTTTGTTTTGTAATTGTATCTAAAAAAGGGCGAACGGCTCATATCAAAATATTTAGCTAAAAAATGAACGGGGTGAAGTCGGCCTAAATATGTTTTTAGTGCAGACAACCTTGTTCGTTGTTTTCATTTTAAGTTTTAGATTATAATTGTGATAATTTTGCTTTTCTTAGAATCTAGACCATTAGTCATGTAAAAGAAATTAACTAAAAAGTGTTTGTGAGTCAACATAACCTAGCCCGGGCGCATCCATCCAATGCCAAAAATCTCCAGTTTCAATCCATTTTGACCCGTTACCCACCCATTGTATAATAGGTAAAATCAATTAATTTGTGTAGTATCATGAGCAAAATATTGCCCGTGTCTCATTTTGAAATTTGAAGTCAAGATCTATTGGGAAACCTTATTATAGATTCACAGAAGAACAATGATAATCAAGCTACATCGACGAGTCCTAAACCTAACTTCTACACATTTCTTGGAATGTGAATGAAATTTTCTCAAATGAAGTCAAGCTAAAAATAAAATACTTTGTATCAAGATTCAGAAATTGCAATCAACATATCAATCTAACTATTAAATTTCGATAAACCAACAAACATATGTTTGACTAACAAATCATAAACCACATCAACACAGAAAGTCAACATACACTGTCATTGCACATTTGCACCTAAACAACCGCTCGCCTTTGCCAAACCTTAGCTTTCTCAGCATCAATAATCGACTCAACCGTCTTAACACAGCTCTCCAATTTCCCTTCAGCATTCACAACCACATAATCAAAATTCTTCATCTGTCTCAACTCCTCTTTAGCAGTCGCAACTCTCACAAGCAACGACTCTTTACTCTCCGTTTTCCTATTAATCAACCTATTAACCAACTCACTCTCACTCTCCGCCACCAAAAACACAAAAACCGCAGAATCACCGAGTATCTTCCTCAAGGTCGCCGCACCTTGTATATCAACTCTCAACACAATATCATACCCTTTCGCCATATAATCCCTAATCTGTTGTTTCGGTATCCCTTTATAATCACCATACACCAATGCATATTCCAACAACTCATCATTTTCAACCAGTTTCAAAAACTCATCTTTCGACATAAAAAAATAATCTTTACCATGAACTTCACCAGCCCTCATAGCCCTGCTAGTAGCAGTAACAACAAAATGTATATTCTCCCTTTTTTCTCTTAAACAATTTACTACACTGTCTTTGCCCACGCCACTTGGGCCGCTGATCACGATGATCAGCGGCCGTGGCGTGGGGACAATAGGGTCAGAGCCGAAAGACGAGCCCAGGGAAGATTCCAGGGCTCGGTACAATTCGGCTCTGTCCGCGGACTCCACCGCAGGGATTGGGACCGCGACGGGGCGCGTGGGGTCACCCATTTTAGGAATTGAGGAAAAGGGTTTTGGTATAAGGGTTTTAGGGGTTTTGAGATTAAATTTGGTGAATTTGAGAAGTGGGTTTATGCAAGTTTTTGTTACGGAAAATGGGTTTATGAGATTGATGCAATATCTTGAAATTATCATTTGGGTTTTTGTTTTTTATAAAAGGGTTTTATTGTCTGGAAACTGAACTTTGTTTTTGATGAAGCTGAGCGAATGGGGCGCACCAGGCGGGCAGGGAATAATGTGGAACAATTTAGTTTTTGTGATTACATTTATGCCCCTTAGTGTATACGACAACACTCCTTTATAAAAGACGTGCACACATTTTTTTTACTTCATCTATACTACATAAAATACAAAAATGATTAACAAGTCAAGAATTAAAAAAGTGAAATGTGGAAAATATAATTTGCATGGCAACTTTAGAAAATATTCATGGTTTGCAAAAAAAAACTGTCATTCGTGAATGTCAAACTTGATTTCTATTACTTTCGTGATAGTAACTTTGGAAAATATTCATTATTTGAAAAAAAAAAACTGTCATACCATATATTCTCATAACATTCGTGAATTTCAAACCATGTTAAGAATTTTTGTTAGAGTTGAATTATCTGATATTACAACCGTTTGCAATTACATTTTGATCTTTTCACGTTTCATTTTAAATGTTAAACAAAACACTTGTCATAATATCGTATATCGTTGATTGTCTACCGCTAGGAACCGCTGCCGCCAGGCGCGGGTACTCGCCTAATGTAATATAATTGAGGAATTTGACAAAGCACAAGATACGATCAAGTTTTTCGGTGAACAATTTTCTTTAATTGTGTTAATTGTGTTGTAGAGTTTGGTTGATCAAATAAAAATTAAAGATCAAATAAACCATTATCAATTATTTATTTTTTCATCAAAGCAATAAAATAAACTTTCATCTTCATTTTTAAAACTTAAATATCTCACAAACCATTGATCGTTAGACGAAACTAATCATATCATCACGACAAGCATAAAATTATATTTAATTTGATATCCCACATCATATACTTTCTATGATTTTTTTTCGACTTTTTTGTGGGTTTAGGTTTTTAGGGTTTAAGGAATTGACTTTTTTGGGTTAAGCTTTTAGAGGTTAAGGGTTTAGGCTTCTTACGGTTTAGCAGATAGGGTTTAGGTTTTTTTGGTTTAGCGGTTAGGGGTTTAGAGTTTTGAGGGGTTTAAAGTTTTAGAGGTTTAGGGTTTTAGGGTTTAGGGGTTAGGGTTTTTAAGGTTTAGGGGTTGTGTTAACACAAAAAAGTATTTTTAAAATTTTCATTTATAGTGTAACTAGCTTAGAGACTCGTTGACACCGGGTTATTTTTTAAAGAAATAGATAAATGAGATGATAATAAATGTAATAACGTAAATTTGTTAAATTTAAAATATGTGTGAGTCGCCAATCTAAAACAGATTGACTCGAACATAAAATGATGTGTGATTTTAATGATCAATTGAGTTGCTAACAAACCTTGTAACATTAAAAATAATGAACCATAGTATAATATAACGTGATTACATCAATGATACATACATGATACAAAATGAACCTTGTTCAAAGACCTTCAAGTACTTTATACACGACACATTTGTGTGGTTTTGGAGAGATTACCATCCTGATCACAAACGACAACCTTCAAACCCGCTTGCTTTTTACTCTTGATACGGCAACGTACAGTTGTCCATGTGTGAACACAGGACGGGGCAAGTACAAACCAACTTTAGAAAGCGATTGCCCTTGGCTTTTGTTGATCGATCTTCACTTAGCAGCTTCTTTCTCCATCTTAATCTCGACAATCTGTTTTTTCATGCTTGAACCATCACTTTCATCCTCCACATCGGCTGAACGTTTAGAACTCTTTTGTTTATCAACTGGCGTAGTATTTTCGTCAGTTTGAGATTCCAGATCCTGGATATCAAAACATATTATGAGTTACTGAGTATTATAACATGAATTTCCCAAAAAACATGATGCACTTACCAACGGAGTTATTTGAGGTACTGCAGAAGTTGTCGCCTCGGGATCCTATTTAAAAGTAAGTGTTAAACACTGAACAACATGCTCAATAATAGAGTATGCATTATAGAAAAAATGTCGCAGAATCATTACCTTCACGGGAGTTGCAATGGCAACAACAGAAGGGTTCATATATGATGTACAATTAATTCAGGTCTTATAAGAGATTAAGAGCAGGGGTCAACTTTTTCAAAAACTCTTTATACTACTATAAGTTTATAACTACATATAATTGTATTGTGATAACATATATTACAAATCAAGTATAAAAACCACCGAAAATAGTTAAAACAAAGAGGATTATAAAGATATAAGCTGCTTTCATTGATATTTAAGCGACTTAAGTAGTATAACATCTTTTTTGTACGTCTATGTATGAAAATGAATGGTGTTTCATGCAATGTTGCAAAAATCGGTCAACTCGGCCGATTAATCGTTAATCGGCCGAGTACCTTGTCGATTTTTGAAAATCGGTCGAAAAATCGGCCTAGGAAAAAAATCAACACTAAGCAGTCAAAAAATGGGCTGAATCGGCCTATTAATCGGCCGAATCGGTCAAATCGGTCATTTTAAAAAAATAATAATTTAGGCATTCTACTTAATTTGGGGATCGTATATTTCATTTATAACGCACAATGGGAATCATAATCAGAATTTGAGCCTTTTATTGAGGTTTGGAAACATAGCAGGCTTGGAATCGGTTAAGATTTTTAGTTTGGTCAAAAATTGCAGGAAATACCAATCCGATTAATCCCGATTTGACTGATTACTCGCTACAGGGTGGTCGACCGCCCGACTACCGATTCACGATTTTTGCAACATTGGTTTCATGTCAACCCAACATGTTTTCAC
Organism: Chrysanthemum makinoi; assembly: GCA_910596185.1. NCBI lineage: Eukaryota > Viridiplantae > Streptophyta > Magnoliopsida > Asterales > Asteraceae > Chrysanthemum > Chrysanthemum makinoi. Next base: position 119,762,072 of record OU343220.1, on the reverse strand, counting down.
CTGTGCCAAAAATATACCCTTATTGACCCATTACCCAACTGGGCGCCTATGGATCCTTGTGTCAAATATATATATATATATATATATATATATATATATTTAATTTTCTATATCACATAATGACTTCCAAATTGCAATGCCACACACCCTTAATTTAAAAAAAAAGGTTACTTGAAGGGGCATTTGGGTAAGAGCTGATTTCGGCAGCTGATTGCTGATTGCTAATTGCAGGCATAAAACAAAAAAAAAACTATTTTGGGTACCCAAACAGCCTATTAGTAGAGAATGCCACACACCCTTAATTTTTTAAAAAAGGTTACTTGAAGGGGCATTTGGGTAAAAGCTGATTTCGGCAGCTGATTGCTAATTGCTGGCGCGAAACAAAACAAAATATTTTGAGTACCCAAACAGCCTATTAGTAGAGGCGTTTAGCTAAAAGAGCTTATTCAGCTCATAAGCGTAAGTTTGAGCTTTGAATTTATGTATTGTGGAAAAGATAATAATAGAGATCGTCGGGGATATTTGAATGTAGGATATGTTTGTGGGTGAAAAAAGAGCGTATTTAAAGAAAGTTTTGTGCCAAGCCGAAATTTGTGCCAAGCCGAAGAAACATCATAGCACGATCTTCAGTATCTGTATCATATTGTAAAACACCTTTCAAAGCGTTGACATAAAAACATTTCGGCATATATGTACTGTATATGCTTACCTTATTACTGAAGAGCATCCCATCAGCTTTTGATACGCCTGTTGATGCTGCAGTTGGCCCGCCAGTGGAAGCCTGTGGCTGGCAGGTCCAAATTTTCTGTACACTGAAATGTAGACATTTACATAAAGAAACAAAAGAAAGTTAGTTTCATCAAATTTCCATTTTTAAGTTCAGTAATATCTAAGTTATTATATCATGAAGTTCAATATTTATTTATAAAACAAACAAACACGATAAAGAAACAAATCAACCATATAGTAATATCTTAGTTATTCTATCATGAAGTTCGGTACTTATTTATAAAACAAACAAACATGACAAAGAAACAAATTAATCAAATCAAGTTATCTTAATGAAATACCATGTGACTAAATATATTTACATCTTTTACTTAATTTTCATAATTTAAAAATATCTTAATTTAACCATAGTATAGTAAAACCAAAGAAAAGGGGACGTAAAAAGACCTTGATCATGAAAGGGATACATTGAAAAAATGTCCACATAATGTGTACAGATTGAACCAACTCGACAAATTCTGAAAGCTTCAAGGTCTTATCGTTTTCTCATGTATTAACAATATAGTATATTTTTATCATAATTATCATTGATGGCCAAATTATATAAGGTAAAGCAAAGAACAAAAATATAATATTAAAAACACAAAAACAAATCAAAAGAATATTTATCTAAATTTCACCTTAAAGCAACGGTTGAGTAGGAACTGAGCATCTATTCTTTTAAGTATCACAAAACCTGCTACAATCAGGTCTATATAAGAAGGAACATGTAACACCCTTGCTGCAGGAAGTATCTACTTTTTAACATATGCTCCAATTGGCGACCTACCATACACAACTACAACCCCAACTTGTAGGTTAGTTATTCCAGGGCCCACAACTATACCACTGCCATTGCCTCCACACCTTCAAGTAAAATGTATAGTTAATTGAGAAAAACATTATATTTATTTTGTGACGGAAGAGAGTTATACATACACATATACCATTATCTGACAATCAAAATCTTTGTCAAAGAAGAGACAATATAGGCATCAAACCTGGTGTGAATGGCATCGAAGGTGCCTTGAATATAATACATCTACGGATATAAACATCACAAAATTTTAGCCCGATGCCGTTGTTCCTCACCTTAACGTCTCCATATTTCTGGTCTCCTCTACGTCGTCCCATTTAAGGACCTTTGACATAATACGGATATCATAATGGGCATTTTTCACTTCATTTTTCCCATTTAAGGACCTGCTACAAAAGAAGAATTCCATTACTATAATCGTTGTTATACGCACACTAAACTTAAAAATAAACGAATAAGAAAGGACGTTATTGATGTCTCCTAACTTACGATAATTGCAGTTTAAGGCATATGGTGACCTTTAAAGAGTAGACTCAATAAAACAATCAACCAATCGAAAGATCAAGTGGGTTTCGTGCATAACTTAAACATGAATTCATAATCAGTGACCGTTAGATGAAGAAGCTCCTGCAATGAAGAAAATAAATATGGATAAGTCGATTAACAATGGATAAAAAGTTCAGTTTAATTCATAATTCAGTTGGTTAATCAGTAACACATCAAACACGGTTTCAAGTAAGAACTCTTTAACTTCATCTGTTTGCGACTCGTGCAGCAAAGTACTCAAGTTAATATATAGTATTTGATCACACAAGTCTCAAAGCTTAAGTTTTAGAAGTTTACATGTATAAGTATATAAATGGAACAAAAAATACAATCTTTTCAGTAAATTGGGTTCATGGTATGAGTTTTAATCACCCTGCCACTTCTTTTACCTCTGCACAATTATTTTCTCTTAAGCAAGTAGATATTGCCATAAATGCCACTTCAAAGATGCCTCCTCTCCCTGTTTCATTTTGTTTCACTTTTAAGATAAATACTCAATTTTAATAATTGATCAACAGACTCTTTACAAAAACTCCACTATCTTGAGAGGCCTTCATTAATTGAAATTAAAAATTTTATATCCAAACACATTCTTCGTTTAAGTTTCACCTATTAAATAACCTCAAATATCGTTCAACATAGAATAAAATGTCATAATAGAAAAGAATTATCAACACGGTTCTTAATGTAACTTGATTCACAACCTTTATAAAGCTATCACCGCTACATATTATTTATAGGTTGGCTAAGAGGTAAAGCTACGTTAAGGTAAAAAAAATCAGCAAAGGATACACATTTAACATAATAAGTAAAACACAATATACTTGATGAATATGTTCAACACAATCTTACCAACATCTGTGAGGCCTTCCCTTATTATCACATATGTCCGCTTCCTTTCATGATGAAGTACAACAACATTATTAGGAGACCCAAGATACACACGATCAAACTGAAATACCACAAAGAACCAATTTGAACGTTATTCACATTGCCATTAAAATGAAATTGAAAAGCGAAATTATACACAATTGAAATACCTATGCTTCAAAGTTATTGGCGTCTACTTGTTCTGTAAACCATCTATCAAGCTCTCTCAGAAAGTCAGCGTATACATTCAACACTATCATTATTCAAGTCTCCATAATTGATTCCAAATTATGTTATTTCCGCTATTGTAATTGAGGTTCTGTTTCTGAGTTTTGCTTCAACAATCCAAATAGCCCCTAATAGCCCCTAATAACATGTTAAAGAAGCCAAAATGGTTGCTCAAATTTGGTATCCGAACAACCTCTAATGACATTTTAATGATGCCAAAATGGCAGCCCCTAATGACATGTTAATGACGCCAAAATGGCTGCTGAAATATGCTATCCAAGCAGCCCCTAATAACATGAAAGGTCATTTTTGTAACACCCCAATTTCGTGATACGCAGCGGAATTCAAACTGGGTGTTACTTCATGGCACAACAGTCATAACAATAGAAAACGAACTCTAATGGAGTCGTTTTAAAAGATTTATCATTCGATTTATATAAATATCAGAGTTTACAAAAATGAGGTCCCAATAGTTTAACGGTTTACAAAATAAAGTTTCGAATGATAATAAAATTTATAGCCTTCTTGAGTATCCGTGCTCCTTCGTGCCAACCTCGTTCATTATGAACCTGAGATAAACATGCTAAAAATGTTAACACAAAGGTTGGTGAGTTCATAGAGTTTATAAAAAAATAATGTGAAGACCTTGTAAAAATCATCGTTACTAGTATAAATAAATAGTAATTGTAGTTTTCTAGGATTCCAAGTGTATGACTATTGTACTAAATACAATATCACATGTAGGTACTATTTCTGTTGCTCTTATTTCTTGACATCGAAACCTTAAATTTCTGTTACTGGTTTGTTCACAATTGTACCAAGTCCGTTGGTTTGATATTATATCAATTCTATTAGTTTCGAGATTTACACTAAATCCATTAGATCACATAACTTGTACCATGTACATGAAATCATCCCATTTTGTAGATTTCGATAACCTCGACAATCTACCCGGTAGGGGGCCACCAATCGTTTTATGTCTGGGTTACGTTGTTATACACCCAAGGCGTTGAAAATCGTTTGTTATTGCACTATCTTTATGAAACTAAAATTTAAATCTCATACTAATAGAAATTGGAATAATTGTTGCAATCATAATCTAGTAGGCAATCTGCTCTTATACCTAGTGTTCTCAAATATTTGTTGCGTTTGTTTGCTCTAACTGAGTCAACTTAATGGTTATATTAATCCCAATAAATCTAACGATAATATTCGTGCTCACTACACATAATGCTTAATGGTCCATGATATCGAAACTCTAAGTATGGCAATACTGTTACTTAGTATAAACATTTAGTTCAGATACAACATATAGTTTACAAGTAATCATGATTGTTATAAAAGCAGTTAAAAGCATGTATCTCCCCCAAAGATAGTTCAAAACATTTAAAAGAGGGGCCATGAACTCACCTGATAATAACCGATGAATGATACTATTAAATTGGGCAGCGCTTCCGCATCTAAATTCAAAAATCCATTTCCTAAACTATAAAAACCTCTAAATCACCTCATATCTACCCCACAACTATCCCAATTGCTCCCATAATAAAAACCCATCCTTAGAATTAGCCGATCTATCCTTGCTAAAGTTTCAAGAAATTTCGAGAACCACAAACTATCCACATTGTGTAGCTCTTAATCCAACCGCGGAAATACAAAATAAACTTAATTTTTACGTAGAGAATAATTATGCCTTCAACTTATGTGTATAATTCGGAGCCTGAAAATCAAGTATGGAGGGTGTATGGAGGGTTGAGGGTGGCGACATCAAGGAGGAGGAGGGGGTTTTGTGTGTTTTTCTGTGTAAATAATGAACTAGTTTTCTTTCTATTTATAAGGAAAATATTTGAAAATATCTAGATTTTTTGATGATTACTGTTTAGATATTTTGATGAATAGTGTTTAGATATTTTTAAAAATATCTAGATATTTATAAATAGTAACTAGATATTTATATATTATGAGTACATAATACATTGTTTATGCATGAAAATCGTGTAAAAGTATTTACTTGTTCAATTTAGACAAAATTAGTAAATAATAAAAAAATACGGTGAATAGTAACTCGTGAATAGTAATTTGTGAATAGTAATTTTTCAGGAAAAAGATTGAGTTTAAATAATGACCCAAAATACGATGAATAGTAAAATTGAATAGTGAAAATGAATAGTAATGGTAAATAGTGAAAATCCGAGGATGATTAGTTAAAACCCGAAAATGCGAATTGTTACAGTCTCCACCCCTTAAGGGAATTCCGTCCCGGTATTCAGTGTGTATTATATCTTAATGTACTAATATGTTCATGTAGCATAAACTACCTAGAAGTCACATAATCGTCAGGAGGATGGAAGGTACGGAGAATGGAAGGCTATAAAATGTTTTTGTTTATAAAAGTAGTTATAGTTTAAATTTCAATTTAGACTCGTTTCTCTATAACTATAGCTCTGATACCAATCTGTAACACCCCCAATTTCGTGATACGCAGCGGAATTCAAACTGGGTGTTACTTCATGGCACAACAGTCATAACAATAGAAAACGAACTCTAATGGAGTCGTTTTAAAAGATTTATCATTTGATTTATATAAATATCAGAGTTTACAAAAATGAGGTCCCAATAGTTTAACGGTTTACAAAATAAAGTTTCGAATGATAATAAAATTTATAGCATTCTTGAGTATCCGTGCTCCTCCGTGCCAACCTCGTTCATTATGGACCTGAGATAAACATGCTAAAAATGTTAACATAAAGGTTGTTGAGTTCATAGAGTTTATAAAAAAATAATGTGAAGACCTTGTAAAAATCATCGTTACTAGTATAAATAAATAGTAATTGTAGTTTTCTAGGATTCCAAGTGTATGACTATTGTACTAAATACAATATCACATGTAGGTACTGTTTCTGTTGCTCTTATTTGTTGATATCGAAACCTTAAATTTTTGTTACTGGTTTGTTCACAATTGTACCAAGTCCGTTGGTTTGATATTATATCAATTCTATTAGTTTCGAGATTTACACTAAATCCATTAGATCACATAACTTGTACCACGTACATGAAATCATCCCATTTTGTAGATTTCGATAACCTCGACAATCTACCCGGTAGGGGGCCACCAATCGTTTTATGTCTGGGTTACGTTGTTATACACCCAAGGCGTTGAAAATCGTTTGTTATTGCACTATCTTTATGAAACTAAAATTTAAATCTCATACTAATAGAAATTGGAATAATTGTTGCAATCATAATCTAGTAGGCAATCTGCTCTTATACCTAGTGTTCTCAAATATTTGTTGCGTTTGTTTGCTCTAACTGAGTCAACTTAATGGTTATATTAATCCCAATAAATCTAACGATAATATTCGTGCTCACTACACATAATGCTTAATGGTCCATGATATCGAAACTCTAAGTATGGCAATACTGTTACTTAGTATAAACATTTAGTTCAGATACAACATATAGTTTACAAGTAATCATGATTGTTATAAAAGCAGTTAAAAGCATGTATCTCCCCCAAAGATAGTTCAAAACATTTAAAAGAGGGGCCATGAACTCACCTGATAATAACCGATGAATTATACTAGCAAATTGGGCAGCGCTTCCGCATCTAAATTCAAAAATCCATTTCCTAAACTATAAAAACCTCTAAATCACCTCATATCTACCCCACAACTATCCCAATTGCTCCCATAATAAAAACCCATCCTTAGAATTAGCTGATCTATCCTTGCCAAAGTTTCAAGAAATTTCTGAGAACCACAGCTCCTATCCACCATTGTGTAGCTCTTAATCCAATCGCGGAAATACAAAATAAACTTAATTTTTACGTAGAGAATAATTATGCCTTCAACTTATGTGTATAACTCGGAGCCTGAAAATCAAGTATGGAGGGTTGAGGGTGGCGGCATCAAGGAGGAGGAGGAGGAGGTTTTGTGTGTTTTTCTGTGTAAATAATGAACTAGTTTTCTTTCTATTTATAAGGAAAATATCTAGATATTTTGATGAATAGTGTTTAGATATTTTTATGAATAATGTTTAGATATTTTTAAAAATATCTAGATATTTATAAATAGTAACTAGATATTTATATATTAGGAGTACATAGTACATTGTTTATGCATGAAAATCGTGTAAAAGTATTTACTTGTTCAATTTAGGCGAAATTAGTAAATAATAAAGAAATATGGCGAATAGTAACTCATGAATAGTAATTTTTCAGAAAAAAGATTGAGTTTAAATAATGACCCAAAATACGATGAATAATGAAAATGAATAGTAATGGTAAATAGTGAAAATCCGAGGATGATTAGTTAAAACCCGAAAATGCGAATTGTTACAATTTTCATTTCTTAAATACACACTTAGCTCAAATTACTTCTGATCCTCTCAGCCTGCTCCGGTTTTACAGAAGTAAGAAATTGGACTTAAGTAAGAAAACATTTTAGGCTTTTACAGTTATAAAGATACTGCAATTTGGCGGGAAAAAAATATTGCCAAATTGACTAACATATTACATCCATCTCGTTAGATATAAACCATAATTATATGCAAATTTTGTTATGATTATTATATATATATATATATATATATATATATATATATATATATATATATATTTGGGTTATTATGAAAAGTTTCTTAGAATGAAAAATATGAGAAGGCATACCTTTGCCACATCACCATGCCCCCCCCCCCAAAAAAATTTTCCCGCAAAAAAAATAAAAATAAAATTTGGCAATATTTTTTTCCCTCCAATTATTTTTACTGCATCACAGTTATAAAGATACTGCATCATAATCATGATTTTAGTGCATTAAGGTTATAAATCACTGCATCACAGTTATAAAGTTACTGCATCACAATCATGATTTTAGTGCATTAAGGTTATAACATTGATTTTAGTGCATCATAGTTGATGCACTGAACTATTAACTATGATGCATTAACTTATAATAAAAATGCACCAAAACTTATTAGTGCATTAAGGTTATAAGTTACTGGATCACAATTATGATTTTAGTGCATTAAGGTTATAAATTACTGCATCACAGTTATAAAGTTACTGCATCACAATCATGATTTTTAGTGCATTTAAGGTAATAACCTTGATTTTAGTGCATCATAGTTGATGCACTGAACTATTAACTATGATGCAGTAACTTATAATAAAGATGCACCAAAACTTATTAGTGCATTAAGGTTATAAGTTACTGCATCACGGTTATAAATTTAATGCATCATAATTATGATTTTAGTGCATTAAGGTTATAAATTACTGCATTACAATTATGATTGTGATGCTGTAAATTTATAATTGTGATGCAGTAATAAATTTTGGCGGGATTTTTTTTTGCCCAATTTTTTTTTTGGTGGAAATTTTTTTTTCGGGGGGCGGGTGGTGGGTAGGTGGGGGTGACACATGTCACATGACGTGGCATGGTGATGTGGCAAATGTGACACATGTCACCTCCACATGCCTTCTCATTCTTTTCATTATAAGAAACTTTTCATTTTAACCCTACCCTATATATTACCCTATATATATATCTCTATATTATATATAACAGGAGTCATATGGCATTAATGCCACCTCAATGCCAAATAATCCAATTTAATACCACATAAGCATGTGTTGTCCAACTAAGCAATTAATTGTTAATTTTCGGATTTTTTTTTTTTGTGTAATTTTCGGATTTTTTTTAAGCATTTTTTAAAATTGTTTATAAAAAAGGTTCCTTGCAAGGTTTGAACCTTGGTTGTTTTGATAAATAACTTGTGTGTTTACCACTTAGGCAACAAGTTATTTTGATAATTATGTTGCATATTATAATCTATAAATGACTATAATTTTATTGGAATCATATAGTAAATACAGTTTATCTACAAAAATTATATTAAGTAATTATCTTTTTAAAAAATTATTATACATATCTTTTCCTTAATTATATATTTTTTCTTAATTCATTCATTATATATTTTTTTACACAACCCTAATATCATCGTCTTAATCCCGTATCATCTAAAAACAGCAGTGTTGCAAAAAAAAGGTCTACAAGGCCGATTAATCACCGATTAGGTGCTACTGGACCACCGGCCTTTCCAATTTGTGTAAATCGTTCAAATAAATCGGTCAACCATGGTCAACGACGGTTAACGATGGTCAAACTTGCCGAAAACATGGAAATCTTACCGGAAATACCCTAAAATCGCCGTAAATTAGTTATAATCACTTATAATCAATGTTTATATCTATTACAAGATGTTTTTCAAGGAAAATCTTGCTGAAAATACCAACACTTGCCGTAAATACCTAAAACTTGCCAAAAATGCCAATACAATAAATCACCGATTCGCTATTATTGCAACCCTAAACAAATGTAATCACTTAGAGTCGCTGTTTATATCTATTACAAGATGTTTTTAAAGAAAATATTTTCGGGAATACCCAAAACTACACAGAAATACCCAAAACTTGCCAAAAATGCCAATCCGATTAATCACCGATTACTCCCGCCTAGACCGATTACAAGCTACAGGGGGTCGACCGCCTCACTACCGATTCGCAATTTTTGCAACCTTGAAAAACAGTGTATTCTCATCATTAATATGTAGAGTTAGATATATGTTTGCATCGTTTTGGAATAGAAATCATGCAATAAGAACCTTACAGCGTGCTTCAAAAAACTACCACTCAATGATGGAAGCTGAGAAGAAGGTATACATTGTTGCTTTTTGTTCTTGATTAATCGAAAATTTGAAGTTTATGTTCATCTCTATTTAATTGCCATGCATATATGATGTACAGGAGCAGCAACCAAGAGCTTTTATCTTTTAATTTTCGTGAATAGTTTCCCTACATGGCGTGATTGCAATACATATATACATAGAAGGGGACATTATCTGGTATGATTTCAGTGTTCAACATACTTCCTTAAAAGCTGGCAACAACACGTTGCTCATGGTATTCATCTCGGCATGAAACTAATGATGTCATTCTCATTATTAAATTGGAACTATTCATATGACATTTTGCCCATGATTGAATGTCAAATTACCACGTTTTGAACACTTGAAGCATCTTCCAATAGCATTAAAGAGACAATGCATCATTGCACTTGCTATTCTCAAACATCACAGGTGTAGGAATCTCAATAATACTTTAAATGTGCTATGTAGTTAATAACTTATATGCTGATGAAGTAATCATAACACTGAAGTGGTAAAAGAAAACAACACCAGTTGATGCTCTGACATTTCCTCTATCATCCACGTTGTCTTTCATTATACCCGAACTTGCTTTCTCTTTTCATTAAGGTCAGACATTTGGTTGTAAATTTTTCAGTCTCTTTTTGTTGTTGAGATGAAGTTCTAATAGTGTGAGAATTGCTTTTCCATGTTCAGATAACCAAAGGCAAAAACTGAAGTCATGGATGGCTCTGTAAAGATTGATTTTATTTATGTTCAATGTCCATTGAACCAAATATTTCAACAACACCATTAGGGTATGTTTGGCAAAACTAGCTAATGTGGGAGCTGGAGCTAGAGAGGGAGCTTCTTCTGGAAGCTCTTATAAGCTTTGTCATGGGTCACAAACACGTTGTCACTACCCTTACCCCATAATTTACTTGAAACAGATTTTGAGAGGTGATTCTGGTGGTCAGTTAATTTCATGGACAATGATGGATGAAAGCTTGAGGAATAATATCAGAAAAGGTTAATTAGGTATAGGTTATTACTAAAATGTTGTCTTTCAGAAAAGAACCCTTAGGGGTTCTATATGCATCCTTCTAATCCAAAAGCCATACAGTAGAGGTGATCCCCAAGTTATACGCAAACTCACATTCGAAGAGTTCAAGGTGCATTTTATGCTCCAACTGATTTATGTTAAGTTATTTATTAATTATTTTTGAAAGGTTCTTCTCTAAGTCTCTGTTGTAAGAGCTTGCTGAGTTAATTTATCTGGTTTACTCAGAGATAGATTCTTAATATAATATATAAATATAAATTATTTGAATATAGGAGAATAATGGTGTATCTGTAATTGCTTTTTTTAGCATCATGTGTACACTTTACTATAATTTTGAGTAATTTTTTTACTGTACACAGGATGTTCATCGCAAGTATTACCATCCAAGAAATGCTAGAATTTGGTTTTATGGAGATGATGATTCAAACGAGTGGCTGCGAATCTTAAGCGGTATGCCATTTTCACTTATGGAATAATTGTGGTTTTTTATTAGTCTATGTACCACAAGAAAATATAATAGAAGGATGTGAACACCATTGCGTGGCCACTATGTCCAATAGTTAGTTAACCACTTATCTGTTGAAAATACCATGAGGGTGTGTGGGTTTGCGTTCTGGGGTTATTATCTGATTATTAGTGCGTCTGCAAAACACACATCACGACTTCAAAATCAATATATACAAAAGGTTGGAAAACACTTCAATCATTATGAATTGAAGAAGTCACATATGTCACACCTATAAAGATCTAGAGACAAAAGGTTGCAAAAGCTGCTCGCATGCTTGCTTCAAAGTCTTGAAGTTGTACAAGAAGATAAGTTGTGCACTATTATGGCTCTTCTAGATGGAGGAACTTTAAGAAGACAAAAAAGTTGGTTAAAGGTACTAATATCTCTCATTCCATATGTGTATAACTCGGTTATGTGTATAACTCGGTTTCAAGGTGGCAGCTTGACCCGTTTACATAGATTTGGTTAATTTTGATTATTGTTTGTGATAATTGGTCAAGTGGGTATACTTGAAAAACTTAGCTAAAAATAAAACTGGTCAAAAGTGACCTGAAAAGTAGTTACCTGCTTACAACCTCTTATTGCTCTTTACCCGCAAAGTTAGATTTTTATTTTAAGAGTATGGTCATTTAATCATATTTAACACTTTAATTTGGCCAACCTTCGTTGAACCATTACCCAACGGTCCATTTTGCCACCTCTACCTCACATTTCATCACAATACCTCAAATTTTATCACATTTCATTCCCGAACCTTATCTTGCAGCCGTCTGTAAACAGGTTGAAATTTGCAAACATTATTTCAATAATGAACTCTTTATCAACTATCAAGACACATAATAATACTCCCTCGATCTCTGAAAATACATTGAAAAATAGGTGTTGAAAGGTTTGTGGTATATTCATCGCGAAAAACATATCATTCACAAGAAAAGCTATTGCTGCTGGTGCTAATGTCAGTATGAATGGCCAATTTGGTGTTGGGTTCTACTCAGCTTACTTGGTTGCTGATAAAGTTGTATTCACCACGAAGCACAACGACGATGAGCAGTATGTTTGGGAGTCGCAAACTGGTGGTTCATTCATAGTAACCCATGATCAAGTTGAGCCACTTGGCAGAGGTAAAAAATCACTCTATACCTCAAGGAAAGGTTGAATGTTAATGACTGAGTTTCTGAGGATGTTGTGATTCAACATGATTTGTCTCCACTTTGTGAAATTGACCTAAATGGAAAGGTCTATGGAGCAGTCGAAACCTTTAAAGGTGAAGATGCATGGGTAATGTCTAAACGGTTCAGAAACTACCTCAACTTTTCTCACCCATTGGTAGTTAAAAGTTTGGACCCAAAGGAGTGTGCTTGGGCTTATGGAATGAATGTCTTTGATTTACGTGCATGGAGAAAGACCAACATTAGAGAAACATACCATGCATGGCTGAAAGAGGTAAACAAAAAAATCAGCATATCGATGTTTTTTCTCTCAAAATTATTTAAATACTTTTGCGAGGCATGGCTGCAATTAGAATTTTGGATTTATTGTTGCAGAATTTGAGGTCAAATTTGACGTTATGGAAGCTTGGAACTCTACCACCAGCCCTGATTGCATTTAGGGGCCATGTTCAACCTATTGAACCTTCGTGGCACATGCTGGATTTGGGCTACCAGAAGAATACAAGCATCGAGAGTGTACATAAGGCTGCTGTAATACATTACAATGGCCAATCAAAACCATTGTTACAGATAGGTTACGAGCATCTTCGGCCTTTTTGGTCAAAATATGCCAACTACTCAAATGAATTAAAGCTCTTCATATCTTAGTCATTCATAATGTGGTTTTTTGGAATATTTTATACTGATTTAACTCAATACTCATAAAAGATTTGTTGTTATGTCTAGCTTGTCTGTACATATTTTTTTAAGGAAAACTTCAAGTATTAAGTAAATAAAATGCTATCAATCCTGAAGATAACAACAGGTATGATGTCAGTCAATCGTAGGATGTGCTATTTATGTGTTAATCCATGTACGTCTAAATTTCTGGTATTTATAATATATGTATGTATAACATAGTTTTATTTCAGTTTTGATACATGCTTATGATTTCATTTTATTCAGGAGGATCGCCAAGAATGAAGGGGTATGAGGAGGGCTTATAGAGCAGTATGGGACATGCCGAACCCACCAGAAGGAGCTATCAACTTGAGGTTCCAGGTGAGTGGTTCTAAGTGGGTTCAACATAAGAGTTTAATTCCAAGTGAGTGGAAGGTGGGGGCTACTTACGACACTGTTGTTCAGCTTGATTGAGTGGAACTCAGCAATGAGAATGGAATATCTATACATCTTCATACGATTATCTAACTATAGCTAATTAAGTGAGCAAATAATATATGTTTGGCTTTGTTAATTGTAAGGTTTATCTGTGTTTTTAGTAATATATGTTCTGATAAGTTATATGCTTGAATAATTAGTAAACCAATTGATATAACCCATAATAAATGAAGTTCAAACAGCTGAGTTAAATAGCGTTTGAAGGTGTATTAGAGGATCCTTCATATAGGCAGTAGTAGGTTATGGTGAAGCTGTTGAGAACAATGGTGCTTGTGTGAAAAATGTAACTTCAAAGTATATCTGTTATTTTAAAGGCAAATATAAACATGATAAACGAAACCACTCATATGATTGTGCTGAAGACCAGATGTCATTGGTTTCTTTCATTTACAATGCTACGATACCTGCTACTTTAGCACATATGGAACATTTAAATTAGTATTTATGTTTGACAACCATACCTATAAATGTTCTCTGCGCGACATTTTTTTATGGCACTGGGCAGTTTATAATTAGGTAATCATGATCATTTTTCAGACACGGTTGTTCTATGTTAGTATACTCTTTATGTGAAAGAATCCTAGGAGAGTAAGATGTTTAGATTTTATATATTCAATCTCGCCTTTTTTTGATTTCTTGTGAGTTTCTTCTAGGTCTATCCCAATTAGCTTTAACTTAATGCCTTTTGTTGGAAACAGATAATTTAATTTATTATTTTGTGATGGAAATTGAATCATGTTAACAGCTAGAATTCTTCTTTAAGTATATGTAACCGTTGTCGCCATTCAAGTAGCATCATTGATTACTTTGAGGTTAGTTGGTCTGAGAACAAGTGCACATGTTAGATATGCATATTATCCTTTTGCTGTTCGAAATAACTCAGATATTATCTTACATTCAAATGTAATGTATCTGAAACAGAGCATTTCTGGGATACCAAAGATAGAAGACAACTACAATCAAGCAACATGGATGTTAGAGGTTTCTTCTACATCTGGAGAAGCTGCACTTGGTGTCGATTTTGCACAAATCTATTCTACTTCAGCTTTGTGTCAGTAAGTTACATCGTCCACCTTATGTGATTTTTGCACTCACGGCATCTGGAATATACACTTATCATAAGTTTTGTGCCAAGTAATGCATGTCATACATATGAACGATGATTGTATGGCATTTGTCATATATCAATAATAGTTGTTATCTTAAATCTATGATTAAGCATTAACTGAACTCACAGTTACCTCTTCCAAGCAAGGGAAATTACCGGGTACCCGATGATCATATACATGCACTCATCCATCCCCCTCGATGCCATTACTCACACATCCTTTAAACCTATTCAAGTTGATTATTTTATCCAAAATATTGTGTACCTCTTATATCTGCAGAATTTCCAAACACTCCCGAACTGGATTTGCAATATGAAATACATATTGGACGAGTAGTTCTTAGCCGCACAAAGAAGCCAGTGAGTTACCATTTAAATGATACTCAACATGTTAGTAAAGTTCAATTCTAATCATGTATTTTGCTTATTATAATTATTTAAATTTCTTTGTAAAGCGGTCATCAAGCCATTCGTTGTTTACAACAAAAGATGGACCAACCTAACCTGACCAGTGAGAAACCCGACACATATGAGAGTAAGTATAAATATATCTCAATAACTATGTGGTCCAATGAAATTTCCGTCATTGAATATTTTGGCATAAAACATAATTTAATATATCTAGTGTTTTTTTTGGTGTGAGATTAGTGTTTAAACTTAGTTCTTAAGATTTTTTACTTAAGTTCTCACTTTTTATGCACAGGTTAAATGCAAGGAGGTGAAGAAATTTGATTATATGAGTGCACCAACTACAACCAAACTTTCCATTGCATATTACACTATTAAAATCAGGGATGCGTATCTTCCTCCGTGGATAACAAGCAATATAATTTATACAATCTGGTCCAACAAAGATAATATTCTGAGACAAGATATGACGACTTTTTGTTTTTGTTTTTGTTTTGTGGATCTTTTTTGTTTTTTATACAACATGTTATCTAACTTGGCGAGTTATTTGTAGTTTTGTGATTGAACCCATGTCAATTGGATTGAACGTTGGTCTTGCATCGTTGGCCACAAGTCTGAACCAAAGACGCGACAGTAGGAGGGTTGCATGAACATAGTCATTCGTTTGGTGTTAGGAACACTGTTGTCTGTCATCAGCTGCGGCATGTATTTCTAAATGGGACTACTAATCTATGAGCCCCGTAAGATTTTCTCCACTTTTTAAACATCGATATGTACATTTTTGAATAGGTTTATTTGGTTTATAAAAATACAGGTTTTCTGCTCCCACTTTGTTGGTTAAAATGATAGTTCTAAATGTTGTGTTTCAGTTTAGTTGTTTGTTATTAAAATTATTGTAGATATAGAATAAACTTTACTTTGTTATATGATACTTTGGCTTCTCAGTAGATAGTTTCTAAGAATAGTCAAGGAAAAGAAACCGGAAGAACGAGAACTCACAAATACCTATCGGTGCAATTAAGAATAGCACCACTGTTAACTTAGCTAGAGCTAAATTGTTAACACATGATGATTTCTTTGGTTAATACTTTGGTTTATTTATCAGGAAGTCCAAAAAACTATTTCCATAGACGATTTCTATTTAACACATGAAGACCATGTAACATTCAAACACAGTGTGAAATATACTGATTGCAATATAATTTTTCGGGGGGCAAAAGTTATTGAAATGGTTACACTTTTTATACTGAAAAGTTAAATTGTTAACTACAAAAATTCTATTGTTTTTCTGCTGTATAATGTGGTTATAGTTTTATTTAGGTTAAACTAATAGTAGTAGAAAGCAACCCCGAGAATTCTCTTTTAGAGTTAGGATTCCATTGAGTATGATTTACTCATTTTG
The DNA here is from genome assembly GCA_910596185.1 of Chrysanthemum makinoi. Lineage (NCBI taxonomy): Eukaryota > Viridiplantae > Streptophyta > Magnoliopsida > Asterales > Asteraceae > Chrysanthemum > Chrysanthemum makinoi. The sequence continues at coordinate 119,745,343 of OU343220.1, read as the reverse complement.
CCATTTATAGCGTCGTTATCTGAGTCCTTTGATTACTGTTAGTTTATCCAGGAAGCTAAACTTGAATTCAAGTTGGTGTCGTGTCAAGGAAAGGTTATGAATCAGTTGCTTATAAGTAGAGGTGGCAAATTTAGACCCAATGGTTAAATTTGAGTCTAGTTGGGTAAATTTTTTTAATGAGATGGGTATAAATGGTTTTAGTTTATTTTAATAGATGAGTCTAGATGGGTTTAGTTTATTTTAATTAATTAATATTGATGGGTCTAATAATATACCCACATGGGTCTAGTACAATATTTACATGGTTTAAGTTGGTTGTTAACTAAAATTATAAAAATCACACACAGTCTATTTTTATACGTTTTCTTACGTTTCCATACATTTTTATCATTTTCGTCCGTTTTTATACGTTTTCGTCCGTTTTAACGGTTTTTTACGTTTTTGTCCGTTTTCGCACGTTTTCGTCTTCTTTTTACGTTTTTGTCCGTTTTACACCTTTTCGTCTGGTTTTTTTACGTTTTTGTCCGTTTTCGTATGTTTTTTTACGTTTTCGCCCTTTATTTCACGTTTGCGTATGTTTTTTACGTTTTTGTTCGTTTTTACATGTTTTCGTACGTTTTTTGACAATTTTTACGTTTTTGCACGTTTTCGTCAGGTTTTTTTTACGTTTATGTCCGTTTTACATGTTTTCATCCCGTTTTTTCTGTTTTTACACGTTTTCGTCAGTTTTTTTTACGTTTTTGTCCGTTTTCATCCATTTTTTAACGTTTTCGCCTGTTTTTCACGTTTCCGTTTGTTTTTTTACGTTTTTGTCCGTTTTTACACGTTTTCGTCTATTTTTTTTACGTTTTCATCCTGCTTTTTTGACAATTTTACGCACGCTTTTCGTCATGTTTTTTTACGTTTTTGTCCGTTTTACATGTTTTCGTCTGGTTTTTTTTATGTTTTTACACGTTTTCATCTATTTTTTACGCATTTGTCCGTTTTTACACGTTTCCATCAGTTTTTTTTACATTTTCGTATGTTTTTACGTTTTTGCCGCTACCGCTTTTTCACGTTTTCCCGCTTTTACGCTGTCCACTTTTTACGTTTTTGTCCAATTTTACACGTTTTACGCGCCGCTTTTGCCACGCTGCCGTATTTATTATAGTTTATCCGTTAACACGCTGCCGATTTATTATGTTTTTATCCGTTTTAACACGTTTTCGTCCGTTTTTTTTACATTTTTGTCCAATTTTACACGTTTCCGTCCATTTTTTTAACGTTTTCGTCAGTTTTTATACGTTTCCTTCCATTTTTTTACTTTTTCGCCCATTTTTCACGTTTTTGCCATTTTTTCGCTTTTGTCCGCTTACACCTTTCGTCGTTTTTACGCTCCCCGCTTTTTAACTTTTAAACGCTTTTGTTCTTTTGCACGTTTTGTCGTATTTTTTAAGTTTTTGTCCGTTTTACACGACGAAAACGTGCAAAAAGAGACAAAAAACATTAAAAACGGACGAAAACGTAAAAAAAATGGACGGAAACGTGTAAAAATGGACAAAAATGTAAAAAAATGACGAAAATGTGTAAAAACGGATAAAAACATAAAAAAACCGGAAGAAAACTTGTAAAACGGACAAAAACTTAAAATAATCTGACGAAAACGTGCAAAAACAGACAAAAACGTAAAAAATCGATAAAGAGGACGAAAACGTAAAAAAAACAGACGAAAACGTGTAAAAACGGACAAAAACGTAAAAAGCGAACGAAAACGTGAAAAACGGGCGAAAACGTAAAAACGACGAAAACGTGTAAAAACGGACGAAAACGTGAAAAAATGGGTGAAAACGTAAAAAAACGGACGAAAACATTAAAAAAGGACAAAACGTAAAAACCGGACGAAAACTTTAAAAAAGTGTCGAAAACGTGTAAAAACAGACAAAAATGTAAAAAAACTGACGAAAAGGTGTAAAACGGATAAAAACATAAAAAAACCGGACGAAAACGTGTAAAACGGACAAAAACGTAAAAAACGGACGAGAACGTAAAAAAACAGACGAAAACGTGTAAAAACGGACAAAAACGTAAAAAAGCGGACGAAAACGTGAAAAACGGGCGAAAAAGTAAAAACGACGAAAACGATAGAACCTAATAAAACGTATAAAAACGGATGAAACCAGACAAAAATGGATGAAAACATATAAAAACGTAAAAATACAGATGAAAACGGATGAAAACGTATAAAAACTGACGAAAACGTAAAAAAATGGATATTGAATACTTTTTGTCTTTGTTTACAGTAATTAATTATTATGTTCCATGATGAAATAAAAAAAAACTAGCAATACCCAAAAAAACCCGACCCGACCCGACTCATACCCATTTATACCCATACCCATCTCGACCCATCCTTCCAAGTGACTCATCTAGACCCATACCCATATATACCCATACCCATCTAAGACCCAAGACCCAACCCAACTCAACCCAACCATTTTGCCACCTCTACTTATAAGCAACTGAGCAAGGACAGCCAACGGTTGATAAGGACCATCTGAAAGTGCTTCAAGACTGTAGGGAAACACATAAAAAAAATTAACAAGCTTCTAAAGGTGAAGGTATGTGTTTCTGTTTTTAAGCGTTTTACATATTCTTGGACTAGAATGTAAATTTTTAGAAAAAACTACAGACTTCCTAATACAATATGAATTTATATTGTATTACAATTCTTTAAAGCCCACAATACAACCGACTTTAAACCTTATATATACTCCATTCATATGCCAATTTATTATTGCATCAAATTCATCACAGCTATATGTAGTTGCTAATTCAATAAAAGCCAGGTTTTCGTATGACAATCAAAATCACTACTTTTCAATGATAAAGGTAAATTGAATATATGCAGTTGTATGCTAAACAAAATAATGATGTTAATATCATGGTGGATGTAATGAAACTCTTGAAATCAAATGATGTGCCTCTACAACCTGGTACTAAAATATTATTTTAAGTACGTAATCAACACCATTTATGTTTTATATCATGTGAAAAACTGGAAGTTGTTAGTTTGTGGATCCTATTTACTTGACTTGAGCAAAAATTAAGACCTGGCCCATTACATGGAGAATGGAGAGAAACAATTAATAGTTTTATATAAATGGGTCATTTTTCATTTCCAATTTGTGGTTATCATATGGATGGTGTGCTACATGATGATATGACACACAAAAATGAAGACCGCAATAAGATGGTATAGACCTTAGAATTCAATAGAAGCATTGGAGGTGCCAAAATGTGTGGTATGGGTAGGTTGGGTAATTGGTCAACGGATATGTGATGTTTTAATTCATAATCAACCTATACTTTTTGGTGCAGTCATCTCTGAACGGACGAGCTTCAAATCTTCAAGACAACTACGGGCGGCCATTATCTCCATCTTTCAAAACTGAATCTGGTGCACCAACCCCTAATTTCCACCAAAGTGGTTAGTGTCACATAGGGATGCTAAGGAAATGAGTTGAGGTTGAGTTTGACTCAATAAGATCAATGTTAAGCTAAGCTTGAATTCAATTTGTTAAGCGCCAAGTAATATGGATTTAGTGACAAGCTCAATCCAAGAGCTAGGAACTATTTGTAAAGGTTATACTCTAAATCAAGGTTATACTATCGTGTCATGTGACATCAGCAACCCCCCATCAGTAAAAGCTTGATTCGTTTGGCTTTCGACTTGAATAACTTAAAAAAATCTCGGTTCATTTGTAGCTCTTATGTCATGTGACATCAGTAGCCCTATGTTGGTCTCAACTTGAAAGAGAGCCATGGTCTGTACTCTGTACTTTGTAGCGCATAACACAATGTACATCGTGCCCTGAAATAGAAGATATAAAAAAATGGAAATGCAGGATAATAAATTAATTTGGAAGTAATCTAACATGTTGCACGCCTTGATTACCATGCTACGAAGTCCTAAGTTTGAAAATCACTCTCATTTGTTATTATTAATTTTTCAGATAGCTCATGGCAGTTCACATGGTCATTCAGGGCTAAGTAGCAGAGGAGGCATACGTGTTGTTGGAAGCCATGGGTTTAGTAGTGGTGCAAATGCAGTTGGTGGTTCAATTCCGAGAATTCCTACCTCCGCATAGCCGAAATTCCATTTCTGGAGTTGGGGTGTCTCCAATTTTAGGAAATAATGGCTCTCATATTACAGGTTCAGCTGGAAACATTGGTGGTGGCAGTAACATCGGAAGAAGCATGAGCTCTGAAGGAGGATTATCAATCTCAGACCTTACTTCTCGATTAAATCTAAACACTAATAGCGGGTCTGGAAATTTGGATGTGTAGGGATCAAATAGATTAATAAAGGTTGAGTCATTTGTATTCTCAATTGGATGTGGCCTATTATAGTGCTTTTTACACCCGTTTAGTTTTCATCTTGATGCATCTTATTACTGTTTAAAATGGGTAACACCATGCCCAATAAGATTGCCTAGACATTGGTTATGCCATTTAATGGGCTCAAGCTTACCAAATAAGATGCCACTTTATTGTCACTTTATAACTTACATATATACATTTTTTTGGTTAAGAAATATTCAGTCATTTATGTAATCATATAACAAGTGTGTGGATTTTGTTGGGAATTATGCAAAGTAGAGATTCTGCTGAAGTTAATGCTGAATGGATTCTGATGAAGAGTAAGGATTCTGCTGAAGAAGGAATTCTACTGAAGTTATATTCCAGTATAGTTGGTTTCTGCGGATATAGATATTCCGTATATTTTAGATTTAGTTAGGATATACATGAGCTTTATTAGGAAGTGATAATGTATATCATATTTAGTTTTATGTTTATACGTTTCTTGGGAAACGAGTTAGGGTTCCTTGTCTATAAAAGGAACACAATAGTATGAGTTATGTACGAGTTGAAAAACCAAGTTTTAGTATTATTAAAAGATCCATAGAGGATCAAAGAGTTCTTAGTTATTTGTGTTTGTTCTTGTGTTTAAGTTCTGCTTGAATACAAGTTATAGAGACTGTCTTTTAGTGTGTTTATGATTACATAGACATTACTAACGATCTGCGAGTGCTTTAAGATCTATCAAGGTCTTAGATTCAACAAGTGGTATCAGAGCCTCGAGAGAGTCTCTACGATACTAAGAACAATCTTTTCTTAGTATTTGCACCAACAACAATAACAACACATCTCTACAACAATAAACATCTCTACAACAGCTTAGTCTTTCAAACAAAGAATGCAAAATTTCCATACCTAAAGGAGGAAGGAATTGATTATGATGAAGTATTTGCACCTGTTGCTAGAGTTGAGGCCATTCGAATTTTCTTGGCCTATGCATCTTACATGGGATTCATGGTATATCAAATGGATGTCAAAGGTGCTTTTCTCAGATGGTGAAATAGAAGAGGAGGTTTATGTCACTCAACCCAAAGGATTTGAAGACCCAGATCATCCTAAACATGTTTACAAGGTTGTTAAAGCTCTCTATGGACTACATCAGGCACCAAGAGCATGGTATGCTAGGCTTTCATCCTTTCTGCTGAAGCATGGTTATAGAAGAGGTGCCATTGACAAAACACTTTTCCTGAAGAAGAATTCCATAGACATCATACTTGTGCAAGTGTATGTGGATGACATTATATTTGGCTCCACAAAAGAAGCTTGGTGCAAGGAGTTTGAGGAGCTAATGAAGGGAGAGTTTGAGTGCTATGGGAGAGCTTACTTTCTTTTTGGGTTTACAAGTTCAGCAGAAACTTGATGGTATCTTTATACATCGGAGAAATATGAGAGACATTTTGAAGAAGTTTGATATGGAGAATGTCAGAAGTGCCACTACACCTTATGAAGCTCCAAAACTAAAGAACAACCTTGAACCGATCCATCGCTGAATGTTCACTTATACGATCTATGATTGGTTCATTGATGTATTTAATACCTTCTAGGCCCTGAAATTACCTTTTGCTGTGAGTGCTTGTTCTAGACATCAAGTAACTCCACTTGCTTCCCATCTGAATGCAGTCAAAAAGATCTTTAAGTATCTAAAAGGCTAACCCCATTTAGGTCTTTGGTACCCAAAAGAGTCTCCTTTTAAGTTGGAAGCAAATAGTGATAGTGATTATGCGGTGCAAATCGATAGAAGATCCACAACCTGAGGTTGCCAATTCCTTGAAAAGATTGATTTCTTGGCAAAGGTGCAAGAAACAAACTATTGCCGCCACCTCATCTACCAAGCGAGTATGTGTGCTGCCAATTGTTGTGGTCATGTACTATGGATACAAAATCAATTGTTGGATTATGGGTTTAACTTCATGAACACAACAATTTTTATTGAAAATCAAAGTACCATATGCATTGTTAAAAATCCAGCTTTTCCACAAGAGAACTAAGCATATTGAAATCAGGCACCACTTTATAAGAGATGCATATGAAAAACATTTGGTAAAAGTGGTTAAGATTCACACTGATGATAATGTGGCAGATTTATTGACTGAGGCTTTTGATGGACCAAGGTTTCTACACATAGTGGTCCATATTGGGATGCTTAACCCTTAACTGCAAAGTTTAAGGGGAGGCATAGGCCTCAGGGGAGGCATATGCCTCAGGGGAGGATTTGTAAACTTTGTAAATTATTGTATATTTTTGTTTGCTAACACTAACCTGCTAATATTCTTTGAGTTTTGTTTGTTTGGTCTGGTTTGTGTGTCTCTCTGTGTCTGTGTTGCAAGTAATGCATAAATAAGATAAAGTTCACCAAGTTTGGTTAATTGGAATATGGTCAAGTAAGCAACAAGCGTGTTTCACCGAAGACAAGTAATCAAGTAAACTAACTAAAGAGAAGTATGAGTTAAATTGTTCATTCATTCATTCAAGAAACAGTTTACTACTACAACTTACAAACTTACAATCAACTTCAAATGAAAATACAAGACCATTCCTATACAAGATCTACTAAACCTATACTAGCTTCTATCATCTATTCCAAATGCTGGATATGCATGACCAGTACGACGAAGAAGCTAAGGATCAAAATGGGAAGGATGGATTGATGAAAACGAAGATGATGAAGATGAATACAGTAGATGGACTTGTGATATGAAAATCTTCAGTTGTTCCATCTACTCGTTCCACCATAAAGCAATCACTTCATCTTTCTTTTACCCTTTCCCTTACCGATATGAGAAGAAGAAGGAAGTGCTATCACCACAAGATTTGGCTCTAGACGACCTGAGGAGTCATCAGAATCACTAGAAGACTCACTTGGATCCACTACACTATCATCTTCAGAAGGAGAGAGAAAGGGGGACTTCAAAGGTAGAGGTTTATATTGATATGAAGATCGTAAAAACTGGAAAAAATCATCACTGGATGATGATGATGATGATGAGGATGATGGAGAGGAGGTTGGATCAATAACCTCTGGTTTGGTAGACATGACTTTTGTTGATGATTGTGGTATTTTTTGGAGAAATTAGGGTTTGAGAAGACAATTGGGGGTAATTGATGTGAGTTAAGTGTGCATTGGGATTGTTTTATAGACGGATTCAAGGTGTTATGATAATTAATGTGAGTTGGTGTCACAATAAAAAGATATTTACTGAAGGATACTTAGCAACTTGAGTTGGATCTGCTGATTGACCATCTTCAGCAATTTGACTCTTGTTTCTGCTGAAGTGGTAAGTTTGAATGTGGTTGAAGTTATTTTCCACGTAAGATATGGTCAAAATTAATTACGATATATTTGACCATCAATTGGGAAACTTCTATAATTGACCAATTCACATATCTTCACCCAAATTAACTGATTCCCTCTTCACTTGATTTAAACATACTATCAGTTGCGTGAATCATAACCCACTCTCATAAATTCTCTAATGGTGCTTCTAATTAAGAAGGATCATAACAAAGTTGCTTATCTGGGAAAAGCAAAAGGTCATGAAATATATGAACCAATGGTGGAGTTCTTGAAGCGATCAAAGATTCATTATGCTTTAACGCATTCTCCGGAAGTAATATATGAATCATTGGTGACACAATTTTGGGCTTCTACTGTGAAAAGAAGTGGCACAGAGATTGTAGCTACGATTGATAGTACAGAGTATGTTATTACGGAGGATTTGATAAGGAGGCAACTAAGGTTGGAAGATGCCGATGGGGTTTATCATGCTAATTCTGTGGAGATACTAGAAGGACTAAGAGCTGTGGGATATCGTGGCATGAACCGATATGTGGCGTAAGAACAAGCTTTGCCCTACATGGAGGTTTTGGTACACACTTTACTACAGGTATTAGCAATAAGTCGGGGGATGGGATCAATTTTCTACACAACCGGTTGTGGGATTGTATGTCTATCACAAGGGTTAACTTATAATTTTTCTAAATATATTTTTGATAATATGGTTGAAAATGTTCAAAGAAAAAAGCATAAGTTTTTAATGTACCCTAGGTTTATGCAAATGATTTTAGACATAACAACCCAAGTCCAAGCTTTTTGTCCCATAGGAGCTCTGTCTTCTAAACTGCTTGTTTCTATGAAAACTCATTATGAGGGGGAACATCATCCTTTGCTAGCAGCTATGTTGCCTCAAGGCAATGAGGTTGCTGATGAGGGTAATGTTGTTGGTTCTCCACCCTCTACTATCGTTGTTGATGGTAACCCATCGTTGCCATGGATGAGGGCCCTTCTAATATGCTGCCGGCTACACATGTTTCTCCTGACCAACCACCATCTACTCCTTTGCCCATGCCTACTTCTAGTCCACCACCTACTCAGGTTGCTCCTGATGAATTTGAGACTGACTTTGATAGAATGCCTACACCCAGTCCTATTAGAGAGCCTGTTGTTGAAAGCTCTCCTATATTTGAGCAAAACCATATTTCTACTGAAAGGTCCAATGAAGCTCCCATTACCACAGAGCAACTGCACGGTGGAGCCGAGGATCCTATTACTCTTACTTGTCTATGATTTGCTCAACAGAATGTCCAAGAGGTTGCAGATCTAAAAAGGGACTTGTTTGAAACTAGATCTACACTTGGTGGTGAGATTGTTGATTTAAAGAGAAAGGTTCAGGATTTGGAAGAACAACTTGGGCATAGTTGCAACAGAGATTTGTTGTTTCTTCTGATGAGGAGCAAGTGGATGCTAATTTGGATTCACTTGATATTTTGGCTAATGTGGCTCAACAATCTCATGCTTCTACCCAATGGTCGCTAAATCAGAAAGCAAAAGGAGCAAATTTTGTTTTCTAGAGGAGGAGAAGGCAATATTTGAGCAAGGATACGCTTGCAAAGTGTGGATGTGTGCAACTAATGAAGAGCATGTTGTTGCTGATACACCTATGATGGATATTGCTCCTGAAGTTGGTAAAGCTTCATCTGTGCAAGCACAACCTGCTTCTACACCTTCAGCAGATCCTAATGATGTGTTTGTTGCTGGAAGGAATTTTAATTTGGATTCAACTGATGGTGTTTCTCCTACTCTTGTTGAAGATATTCCTCAACATGTTACTTATAATGCTTTTATGGATGTTTCTTCTGAAGTTCCTATTGTAGATACTCTACACACTGATTCTACTCATACATCTGCTGACAAAGGAAAAGGTGCAATGATTGATGAGGAGCTTGGATCAAATCTAGTCAGTGAACAGGAATTGCAAGCCCAAGAGAGATTGCTAGCTGAGTGTGAGAATATCAAGAAGAGTCAAGCATTGGCTCAAATGCTTGAAGCTCAGTTTGCTACCAATTTGTCTCCTGAGAGACAAAGAGAAATTGATGAAATGTCTACTCAGTTCACTGATGAACAATGGGATACTTACACTAATCAAGCTGCATCCAATCCTACTCTTGCACAAAGTATCTTAGGAGCAGACTTTGATAGTGAGAACTTTGCTACACATATGGTGTCTCTTGGTCAACAAAGGAAGCAAGCTGCAACCGCACAAAGAAAAGTAATTGCTGCTCAGAAAAATAAAGCAAAAAGGGACATACCACAAACTGCAGCTCAGAAGAGAGCTTATATGAGGAATGTGGTGTATAATCAAAGCATTGCTATATATCAGTCTGGTTTAACAAAGAAGCAAGTTTGGGCTTTTGATGATGATGAGTTGAATAGCAAGTATTAGAGGATTATGAAACAGATTGCACCACCTTCTACTTTGAAGAGGATTGCTGGTAGTACAGATGTTCCAAAGGCAAAGAGCACTAAGCAAGTTGAGATTGTAGATTCATTTGATGATGTTATGCCTAAAATAAGTTCTCATGTTGTTCCTTCTGAGGCATCTTCTGAAGTTATACATTCTACTGAAAGGGTTCAATCTGCTGAACCACATGGTATTTCTTCTGAAACAGTACCTAGTGTGGCTACTACATCTTTGGATTCAAAGGATATGAATGCTTCTATTCCTAGAGTTGCACCTGTTGATACAGTAGGAGAAGAGATGGGTAAGAAAGCTGAACAAGACGTTGCTAAATCTAAGAGGGCCAGAGAGGTACTTGAGAGAATGTATGCTTTGCGTGGTTGTGTTTCAAGTTCTACTTCTTCCATTCCTGCTAAAGATGTTTCTGATGAATCTGAGAAGGTACCATCCTCTGTCTCTATGGGGATCTATATACCTGGTAGGAGGAAGAAAAGGATGTCTAAAAGGAGACATGTTAATCTAAAAAGGTCTGTGAGATCAGATAGGACATACACTTCTAGGATTCATAAGTCACTCAGGGATAGTTCTTTGAGTTTTAAGGCTGCTAATTCAACTTTCATCCAAGAAGGATCTGCTGATGCTTTTCATGAAGGATCTCATGATGTGTTGACTGCTTGGACTTTGACTAATGGACAACTTAACACCATTTTTAGGCTGGATAATTCTTCTATGCAGTTTAACTTTTTGAAGGAAATCTTTCATATGGTGGATAGGCAAGATTTGAATACACTGTATGGCCTTATCACTAAGCATTATGCTAATCATTCACCACGTGGTTCTGGTCTATATTTGTTGGGTGATCTTCAAGTTCTGTTTGATTCTCAATCTTCTGATGGTAAAGGGTATTCTGTTTGGAAGAATTCACATAAGTGGAAGGTTGAGACTTGGAGATTTTATCCTATGCCTTGTGTGCATGTGGTGGAGACACAGAATGGGATGACTGTTTGTATGTTCTCTGATAATATCTATCCTTTGTCTGTGAACTTGATGCGAAGTATGCTTAAAAAGAAGCTAGAGGTTCCTCCTGATCCAGTTGGAAATGATAGGTTACATGCTGAACAATTGATTGGATTGATTAAGACTCAACTTTAGCAACATCTAGAATCTTCTTAAGTATGGTATCTTGTTGTATCATGTATTATTTGTATTATTTGTTTGTTTCATTATTAGTTAAAAAATATATATATATATATATTCTTTGTTTGTCTAACCTTTCTTGCAGATTTGTTGTCCATTTATGGTTATTGACTCACCAGATGTACCTTGTGTATGTCAAAGAGTTGGCTAGTCCAAAGGGTACAACTTTGGTAAAGACACATCAAATCCGTTGATAGCTGTAATGGTTTGCTCAAAATCATAGGGTATGCAACCACCCATGCTTAGTTGCTGAGAGTTGTATGGTATTCAATTCACCATGGTTTATTCCTTTTTGGAATCCAAGAATTGGCTAGCCCACACGTATATGGATTGTGGTAAAGGCAGTGGAATACCATATTTGGTAATCAATTCACCAAGGGGATTCTTTCTACCTAAGAATTGACTAGTCCTGAGTAAACAGCTACAGGTAAAGACATGTCAAATCCATTCATAGTTGCTGATTTGCTAGTAAATCAGATGGTTATTAGTGTACCATAGTTTTCAAACTCAAACATATGGCTACTCCAGTAGTAATGGCTATTGGTAAAGAGACATCAAATCCATTATTTTCAATGATTCACCTCTCACAGGAGTTAACACACCTGGATGTGATGAGAATAGTATGAAACTAATATGTTTTGATGTACATTTTGTCATTTGTTGCTGCAATGATCTGGAGATTTAAAGATTTGTCATCATCGAGGTGTCATTGTTTTGGTTCTTTGTTGCTGGAGTTCAAATACAATCCTCTTGATTATGTTGTAAGATCTATCAAGAAACTCGAACTTAACCTAGTCAAATTCCAGTTTAGGGGAGGATTGTTGGGAATTATGCAAAGTAGAGATTCTCACTGAAGTTAACGCTGAATGGATTCTCGAGAAGAGTAAGGATTTTGCTGAAGAAGGAATTCTACTGAAGTTATATTCCAGTATAGTTGGTTTCTGCGGATATAGATATTCCGTATATTTTAGATTTAGTTAGGATATACATGAGCTTTATTAGGAAGTGATAATGTATATCATATTTAGTTTTATGTTTATACGTTTCTTGGGAAACGAGTTAGGATTCCTTATCTATAAAAGGAACACAATAGTATGAGTTATGTACGATTTGAAAAACCAAGTTTTAGTATTATTAAAAGATCCATAGAGGATCAAAGAGTTCTTAGTTATTTGTGTTTGTTCTTGTGTTTAAATTCCGCTTGAATACAAGTTATAGAGAATGTCTTTTAGTGTGTTTATGATTACATAGACATTACTAACGATCTGCGAGTGCTTTAAGATCTATCAAGGTCTTAGTTTCAACAGATTTTGTTATTTTCATGAGCTTCAGCAGTAGTTTTTATAGTTTTATATGACAAATTTACTAATTTAACAAAATATTTTAATTGTCGTGATGAAGTACTTATTATGATGGTATCTTAGATGTATTAGTAGTATGGTGGATATCATATTTCTTGACTGCTAATATGACTGGTGAATTTTCCTTCTCTAAATTATGCAATTTTGGTTTCGTTGAGTTTTTGTTGGTAAATACTGAGAGTTGCTTCACAAGAATGCCAATTTTGGCCATAGCAAACACTTAAATTGACGAGTGTTTAATTATACTTCAACTCCAAACACATTTTAACAACATCTTGGCAAGTTATGAAAATATTTTGTTAGGTGAGTACGAGTAGGTACAAGTAAATTCTACATAAGTCCCAAAAAGTATAAGTTCATTTTGACAATTTTAATACGACTTTGACCTTAAATTTTAATGTTTGTATTATACAATACTTGATCAAAATTATACAAATGAAAATACATTTAAAACTCAATCCATCTATATATTTTGAATCAACTATTTCAGAATATCGAGCTAGAATATTTAAGAACAAAGTTGCATACAAAATGTCAGACTATACTTATATTATAGGACAGAGACAATAATATCTTAAGAAGTATATAAATAGACCACTTATACAAGCTAAACAGTAATAAGACATTAACATATTGCAAAATCATTTATAGTTAAACAAACCGATTCCTATAAACAACTACTATTAAGATTATGATTTCAATCATAAAATATCTGCTTATGAATAAATACGAACACATTAACTGTTTCATAATTAAAAACGTTAATTAATTTCCAGTGAACATGCAACACATGCATTAGTCACTAAATTGTAAACAACGCAAAATACTAAAATTGATCATAACCTTTTATCAACTATCAATATTTAATCGACACGTATTACAAATGCAAATTAATATAACTAAACAAAAAAAAATGATATAACACTCACTCTAAATTTACTTATTGATATTCTTACATGCCAAACTTTAAAAGGATGAATAAATAGTTATTAACAATAAAAAATGGTATATTCATTTACTATCAAACAAACAAAAACGTATATGTATCTCTAACTACTCGCAAACAAATAAATTCAATGAATACTCATAAATCATGCCCGCCCATTGGGCGGGCTTCGACCACTAGTGTATATATATATATATATATATATATATATATATATATATATATATATATATATATATTACATTCAAAACTGAAAACAAAACAATGAATCTTTGTTTAGAAATAAGAACATGTGTGGCATCATAGTTGATTTTCGATAAAAATTCAAAAAGAAAGTTTGTGTCTATGAAAAAGTACCATGAGACATTACAATTGATTTGTAATGATTTGACCTCTTAGTTGATTCATTATTCTCAGGGGGAGGGAGTGGTCACCTAATACCCAACACTACCCAAATTGCCACATCACCTCTATCCAATAAAAACTCTCCAACTCAAAACTATCCAATTCTACCAAAAAACTACCCAATTTGGAGGGAGTGGTACCCAATCTACCCAAACCCTCCAACTCATGTGGTTATATTGATACCGAATCGTTTGATTTATAAAAGATAAAATATATATATATATATATATATATTTTTTGTGTTTGATTTCTTAACAAGAGGAACCATGAGAATTTATGATATATGTTATACTTCACCATGTTCATTGCTATGTGCAAACTATGAAAAAAATATGGAACTGATTTTTACTATGCACTATTTGACATGTTATTTAAGCTCCAAGATTTTGTATGGCTTTGAAACTTAATCTTTGCTAGTATAATAATTAGTTGGCTATATTGAAAATCTAACGGTATGATTTCTAATTTTTATATGTCATTACACCTTCATGTTGGATCATGTAAAATGTGATTTTGGTGGCTTTGACACAACTATAATAGGTTATTCTCATCAAAATATTTTATGTTACAGAGGTTGGCGGGAGTGGGGTTACTGCTGTTGGTGAGAAAACTAACCCCTCATTTCCTATGGTCATTCCTTTGGTTATCGTGTATCCTATTTTAGATGATGATACGGAGGCAGTTGAGTAAAGGACTTCCTCAAGGAGGAAGTCTAAGTCTAAGAAGGCCAAGGAGGTCGTCCAAGCTGATGATGGTATTTCCGTTTTGTTTTTATACCTTAATTTTCATAGAGTTCACGCAACTAAGTCTTGAGTGTGTTGTTTTATTCAAGTGGTTTAGGTGAAGCGAGTAAGCCATCCAGTACTGGTGGATCTGGTTCTCAGGGTGGTGGGAGCGGCGAGGTTGGAGCCGCCTCCTAGGGTAGGTCGCCCATAATTTCTGAGGCTCGGCCACTTGTATTCCAAACTGGTCTAGATGTAGGTGATGTTTGTACTTCATCAAAGTTTTCCTAGGATTTTGTAGAGTCAATTTTTCTTCTTGCTCGCAAGGCAAGTTTTCTCATAGGCCTCTGTCTAAGATCCTTGATATATTTGATCGTAGCATGTGCGATATTGTTAATGAGTATGCGTTCCTCAAGGGTCGAGCTGGGTATGATCAGAGTTGGAGCTGAGGTCATTAAGCATAAAAACTTTCCGAGGTTGCCGAGGCTCGAGTGAAGAGTCTCGAGAAAGAGCTTGCGCGGGTTGGCGTAGTTGAAAAAGTTGATCTTGAAGCCCAAGTCAAGAGCCTGCAAGAAACCGTCCTTAGGGTTACTTCTGAGAAGAAGAAATCCTTTCATGCCCTAAAGGCAAATGAGGTAGAGGTTGCCAAGCGTTATGAGGAGGAATTGGATATCTTGAAGGGCCAGGATACTAGGTTAGATATTGAGGTTAAGGATATGACTGATTCTTTGGCTATGACTACTCAGTCTATACTGAGAATAGTGAGTGTGCTGCTTACTTCGAGGCTGAGAAGAAAAAGCTGATAGGACAGTTGCCCGTGGTTGTCAATAATCTGCTTTGCTCTGCTGAGTATCAAAAGCTTTTCTTCATGTTCAAAAGAGGGCGATGTGTCTAGGCTCTCACAATAATTCCAAAATGGTGCATGTGAAGCACCCTGAGTTGCATTTTTCTGACCTTGACTTGGATGAAAATGTTGGTGACAGGTTGATGGATGAAGTTGCTGAGCTGAGTACCAGGTCGTGGCCCTATCTGTCGAGGCTCGTAGCCTATCAAGAACATAGTGTTGATGACCTCCTGAAAATCGATGTTGATGTTCCCTCTTCATCTCATGTCTAAATGCTTTTGTGAAGCTGTAGGTGTTTTGTCCGTGTGTTGGGCCTTGTTTTTGAACAATTGTTATGTTTTTATCATAGGTACTTTTGTTTAAGTAGACCTATATATTACCAGGTTTATGTTGGCCTGGGTTTTTGATATGATCAGGGTATTGTTCGTCCTGTATCTTTGAATTGAATCTAACTTGTTATCAATGGCTCCGTAGTGAAATTGATAGTACATCAATTTACTGAATTTTTTCCTTGTTGTGTCCCATTGTTTTAAGTTATGTTAGAACCGATGTCCAGTTCATTTGTTTGTGCCAGTTTTCATGTCTTGGGCTTTTGAATTTTACCAGGTTTGTGTAGGCCTCTAGTTTTTAGTCAGGGTGTTGAAACCCTTCACTCTTAATGATATTAGTTGTTGTGCTAATTTATTGTATGTATTTTACTAGGCTTGTGAAAGCCTGGGTTTTTAGTTAGGATGTTGCGATCCTGAACTCTTAGTAAAATTAGCTTGTCCAGCCAATTTACTTTATGCATTGTTATTCCTATGTTTAGTGATTGGTTAAACATGAAGAATATTTGTCATCAAAAGTTTGTTTAACTTTAGCATGATAACAAGTACTTGTGTTGCCGTGC
This sequence comes from Chrysanthemum makinoi, assembly GCA_910596185.1. Lineage (NCBI taxonomy): Eukaryota > Viridiplantae > Streptophyta > Magnoliopsida > Asterales > Asteraceae > Chrysanthemum > Chrysanthemum makinoi. Next base: position 119,728,846 of record OU343220.1, on the reverse strand, counting down.
ACATGATAACTAGTAACTATTGACTAGCTATCTTCCAGCAACTCACTCATGGCAAGTTGTGTGTATATGTACTTTAGAAAGGGCTTGCACGATGAAACCTTATCTAAAGCGTCGTCGGGTTTACTCCCTGCTTTATGACCTGTAGTCACATTTTGTTCATGAGCATGTTCATAAAAGCTAATTTACGTTCAAGTAAATGTTTGCTTGTATGAATAGTCAGTTAAATGTGACAATTTGTTAGAAAAGTGTTGGCTTTGTCATCGCATATTTGTAGAAATAGTACAGATGAGCTATCCTGGCTGTTAGAAGCCTTTGTTTGATTGAAAAAATAAAGTAAAATCCACCTAAGTGTAGTATGCCATAGGGCTGAATGCTTGCCATTATAGGGGAGTGTGATCCCCCTTAGGTGGTGCCTAGCAGGTAGGGCTTGTTTTTATTGACATGTATTGTGATACGAGGCTTCCCCTGACCAGGGTTAGGCTTGCGTGGGCCTCCAACTTCTGCTTTGAGTGATATGTCCTTAGCAGGATCAGAGGTGAATTTGCACTTTGTAGCGCCTAGCCCTCTTGCCTTTGTAATGAGTTGGTTGCATGAGTGACATGCCTTTTGCTCTTTCCGAGAGTGTATAGCTTGGCCTATTGTTTTTATCACTCCCAACATGATTGAGCTTGTTTACTCCCCTTGTTTTCTGAGGCTCTGTAAAGATTACTTGCATGAGGCTTTGCCTTGGTGTCATGATTTGGTTGTTTTGCCTGGATGTCTAAACTCTGGGTTTGTCCCTTAGGATGTTTTCCTCATATTTATTGCTGGATAAGTACTCATCCTTGATCAGTATGTTTGCGTTTTCAGACATTGATTCCTTGTGAAGGAGATCATTTTTCTTTGTAACCCAGATTGGTGTGGTTATCCAATTGAGGTGTGCCGAAGGTGTACCTGATATGTCCTTCTTATTGAGATGTTTTTCTGCATCGAAGGTATAGACTGGAATTTCTTCCTGTTTTTGTCTTTTGGAGGTGACCTCCTCTGTTGTTAGCTCAGGCGGGGTTTCTAGGCATGGATATTCGTATGGTGGCCCACCATGTGTCTGTTGGGAATTCAACAATAGACCTGATGGTTGAAACTTCCATGCTAAGCTTCCATATTGCTTTCATTCCTAGTAGCACATTGTACTTAGATATGGATATGATGATATGGAATTGCAACATGATCATCTTTGATAGTGGGTATGTTCCCACTGTGAGTTCTAGGCTTTTGATGCCCTGAGTATAGAATGTTTCCCCTGTAAAATCTTTTATTGGTGTTGTTGATGGTCTGAGGTTGTTTCTTACGTGTTCTGGTAGCTTGCTTAAGCAGTGATCATACATGATGTCCACTGAGCTTCCTTCTTCCATGAATATTTGCCTTACCTTATGTGCTGAGATGATCGCTGATATGACGACTGGGTCAGATGATGGGATGAAGGTGTTTGCTGGAGTGTTTCGCGAATGAGTTTGTTTCCAACTTGTAATTGCATAGCTATCCTCGTCGTTCTCATGTTTTCCGGACATATCATATTGATATGGCCCACTGGTTCCTCAGGGCCGATGGTAGTTGTCATTTTTGCTGCTAGGAGTAAGTGATCCAGCTTGCCTTGGGTAATTGCTTTCTCAATTTCTTTCTTGAGCTCCCTGCAAGATTTTTTGTTGTGCCCATGGTCATTGTGAAACCTTCAGAACAATGTCTCATCTTTTTTATGCCACCTGGGAGTGGACGTGGCCTGGTCCAGGTTTCTGGTACTCTTTCAGTTATAAGGATTTCTGCTGGCATTTTTGACAGGCTGTTGATGATACCATTCCTAGTATCAATGCGTTCAGTGTTCCTTATATCGCTTCTGTCTCTTTCCCTTTCAGGGTGACCGAACCTTAGCCTGAACCTGTTGTCATAATGCTACTTGTTGTTGTCATTGTGATTTCCTTTGGAGGCTTATTCTCCACTTCGCTATTTGGCGTTTAATTTCTTTCCTTTGAAGAATTCTCTTGCTAGTTCCAAGCATTTATTCCACGTTACAGGTGGTCTGCAACCCAACTCCTTTGAGAATTGTCCTTTGGTCATCCTGGAGATGAAAGCTCTGATTAGTTATTGATTACTAAGGCCTTGGATTTTCATGGTTTCATTGTTGAATCGTTCGGTGAAGTCTTCAAACGATTCACCAGGGCTTTGTCTTAGTAGCTGAATTTCGATGAAATTTTTTGTATAATTTTCATGGGCTGGAAGTTGGAGAGGAACTTGTATTTCAGATCTTGCCAGCCTGAGATGCTGTTTTTGGCATGGCTTTTGAACTAGGCTACTGCTGAGCCGGCTAGGGTTTGTTGGAACATGTGGCATGCTATTGGGTCATTCCAAGAGCATTTTTTATTGTCCCTTCGAATGCCTATACATTAGAATCATGGTCTCATATGCTTTTGTAGATTCCTACGCTCTTGGGCATGACTAGGTCATTAGGTAACTCATACTCGGATATCCAGCGAACGAACTGCTCCCTAGGTATGGCTATGGCTTAAAGGTGATCGATTATGGATGACCCTAAAAGGTATTTATCTTTCGCTATAGAAAGTGCCTTAGTAAGTAGCCTAACTAGGTTTTCTCCCTCGGTATGTTGTTGACTTCGAGGTGGTGTGAGGGTCGGGTTGCTCTGAGGGGATGCAGTAAGTATGGATATTAGGGTGTCACGTTCGGCTAGGCTCATGGTTATGTTAACTTGGGAGTTTGTGTTAGATGGTGGAGTACCCTGATTGCTAGGTATGTTGCTATGCGGGAACGAGTAAGTAGGATGGTATACATTTACCTCAGAACTATCCATCCTCCTTTCTTCTGCAAACTGTTCCAGTCATGCTACCACAACTGGCGTAACCTGAATATACTATAACCCTTCCTTTTGTTGTACTCGAGAACCTTGTTTGTTGGTGGATATTGGTGTAGTGAAGTCATCTGTCTGCGATTGTGCCCTGAGTCCCTCTAAGATACCCTGGCCTCTACTTTCTTGTGTGAGCCAAACTTGAGGGCTTGGCATGGGTGTTTGAAATTCCTCATGGGATCTTGGAGGTCCCTCTGAGAAGATTGCTGTATGCAATTTTACATGGTCATTTGTTGCATGCATATCTCCTAATGGCCTTCTTGTAAGGTTCTTTGACTGCTGGTGTTCCTCATTTTTTAGTGTTTGCTGACCTTCCTCTGTGTGAGTGAGGTCTTCCATCTAGGTATGGATGAGGTGGTCGTTGGTTATGTCCGAAGTTTAAGGGGGTTATTCACCACACATGTTTGGCTAAGGAGTTTGTGCAAGAAGAAAAAAGTGTTTCTTTTTTTTTTTGTTTTTTTTGTGAGAAATGAGTGAAAAATTTGTGGCTAATTTGTATTATGTCCCACGGATGGTGCCATGTAAGGTATGTAAATCGGTTTAGAGATAGGATGAGCATGGTTTTTGATCATGCAATAATAGGCACTACCAGGCTTCGATGGTGATCGAAGAATATGTTGGTGAGGGATGAGTTGTTAGGCTGTAAGTAACCTGTGTCAACACTTATGACATCAAATAAATGCATCTTATTAGCATCATTTATCCTATGTATATTGCTTATTTTATTTTATTTTATATAGGATTTGATACTTAATCGCTTAAATGTTTCTATCTCAGATATTTACAAGAAATTCGTGAAAGTTAGCAATAATGGACGTGTTTTGAACCAAATTGATCGAGTTCGATAAAGTCCACAAAACAGACAAGAATACGCCGTGTCATTCTAGACAAATACGCCTTATACCAAGACTTGGACGATTATGAAGACCATTGCCTTACTTTGAAGAATATGCCATATCCAATTATTGGATACGCCGTATATAAAACTTTGGTCAACATGAAGATCTAACTTGTTTTACTCCTGATACGCCATATGAAGACTAATGAATACACTGTATCAACCTCAATGACTTCACCAGAACTCCAAGATAAGAAGACATCATATGTCGTATGAAGATTTGGTTGGCGGTGTATGAATATTTCAGAATATAATAATCTTGGACCCCACGCGAAGTTACCTTGATACACCGTATCGGATAACCCGATACGCCGTATCGACCCTGTTTCCAGAAAGTATAAATAGAAAACCTTAAGTCCGGTTTTCAAAGAGGAGAAACCACCAAGTACGGAGCCAGAGACAAAAGAAGACGAAGAAGGTCCAACTAGTGCCATAATTCCATAGGAGAATTCACTTAATTTGTTTGCTACACTATAATCATTCGGTTAGTGTATTTTTCTCTTTTGATTTATACTTGAAGCTTTCAGAACATGTTATCTTGTATTATGACTAAGATTATGGGCTAATACTTATAGGTATTAGCCAAGTTTAATGATTACTTGATGTTTTGGTTTGTTCTAATTCGAGAGTTTACTTAGTCTTGAGTATTGATTAAATTTATTACTTCATTAGTATTGTTTTCCGTGTTAATGTAAGCCCTAAGTGGGTAAATAATAAAGTGATAATCATTAAGGTGTGCTTTATACGGATTGGATTACATCTTTTAAAAAACTTAATACGTAAATTTAGATCCTAGTGACGAGCTAGGTTTAAATCTGATAAACGCCATGTATTGAGTATCGTCATTACAACTCTTAAACTAATCAAACATCTTGTATGACTAAACTTGGTTAATATGTTTTCCTTACTATCGGCTTGAAATCTTCTTTTTATCTGTGTTTTTGCTTGTGTGTGTTATCTGCCTCATTGCTTTTACAGTTTTATTAAATCTAAACATTGTGTCAGTCTCTCAAGCTGAAAAACCCTTTTGCTGCATTAGAATTAGGTTTAGATAGACTAACTTACATAACTAAAATACTGATAGATTTAAGTGTTAACGTTCCACTCTTAGTGATTGACACTCTACTTACCAACTAGCTCACCCTCGGCCAGATAACTGTAGGTAAGTGTTTGTTATAGGTAAAGTCGGCTAAATATAAATTTAAAACTTGAATACATAAATTACCTACACGACAAAAGAACACATCAAACACAAATGGAAACACTACGTTAAGTAAAGAGCATACCTGCGAATCACCTTTGGTATGAGAGTAAGTATGTGTATTGAGATAATATTAAGTGTGTAAGTATATAAAGTAGGTATTCAGAGTTTGTCCATACCTGAGTGCTCTGCCCGTCTATTTATAGGTGATAAAATGGGCATAAGCACGTCTCTCACTAGAACCGGTGAACTTGGAGGAGTTTCACGCTTTTAGGGGATTACAGGGGGTTGTGTACCACCATCCCGATCTTGGCGGGAAAGCCTTGACAAGGACTTAGAACGTGGGTTTGAATTGGTCAGAGTAAACATCTGCACTAGTCTTATCGAAGGGTACACCTCAAGGGGCATTGTGTTTCGGTTGACAAATTCCCATTCCGGTAACCATCCTAAAGATAGTTTTACGCCATGAGAGACTATTCGAAGGCTCTTAGATGTTTAGTGGGAGTAGATCCCAGTGAGCTCGGAGGGGTGGTCTCCGAGCTAATTCGGAGGGTACGTCAACAAGCCCCCTAGTTGAATGTGATATATGCATCCATGGATGTATCGCTTTCGACTTCAAAACTTGACTCTTGAAAGCCCCTGCATCTTGTTAATTCATATCCGCATTTAATGCCAATCCCAACTATATCGGGAGTTAGGGTACTCATAATTACTAAAAACTCAACAGTCATTCCTTGGTATCCATAAACTGTCAAATCGAAATTTTATCCTCATTTCAAATCCGGGTTACTCCTCTTCCTGACACATTGACGATATCGATTACTTCTTTAAATAATATAAATACCCTGAATCATCCATTCACAAACTTTTTTACCCTTTCTCTCGTCAACATCTTCTCTGCAACGGTGTCTTCACATTCAGGTAACAATCTTCTCACTCTTAACTGTTTGAATATTAGCGCCCGACATATCCTTGTGTTTTCTTTAATTCTTTCCTTCATTTCACAGATATGACTCTAAAATATCTCCTTTGTCAATACCCAATTACCTTTCCCGCCTCCCCTAATGATACTCTAATGACTGCTGAGAGTCCTTCGTCTTATTCAAACCATGATAACAGGGATAGGATTATGGTGTAGGTCAAACTTAGTGTCGATAGAGTTGGTGGGGGGGATATGAATTCCTCATATTTTGGCTCTCCGTATGTCACTATTGGATTGCATCAAAGGGCATCCTCTTCTAGGGGAGCAGAGATTACTGGTTCATCCTCCTCCCAAACCCTTATTGGCTTTAAAAGGCAAAGGGAGTGTGCGACAGGTGAACCTCATTTAAAAAAAAGCATCTACCTTCATTGTTGTTGATGAAGCTTTCCATCATTTCGGAATAAACAACTCATTTGTATCGATTGTAATCGGTACTATATTGCTCCATCAGGTACTTCAGAGGCCACTACCGCCCGCAACCTTTTATCTGATTTATCCTTGCCGGAGGTTCGGGAAAAACTTAATGATTTATCTCTAGAAGGTTTATCATATTCTTTTGACATTCAGGCATTCCAGTTAACTACGACGGGGAATCTATTGGGTGTTCACAATAGCAGTCTTCTTACTGAGATCTCAAAACTACATTCTAAACATGCTGCGGAAATGTCACTTTTGAAAAAAAACTGGTTTCTATGCCCTAGTATTGCAGGGCCTATGATGAAAAAGAATCTACCCACCTTTCGATTGCCGCTAGTCTTCGAAAAGAAATTGATGTAATGTCTGAGAGGGTTGAGACTGCTGAGTCAGAACGTGTAGCCATCATCAAGGATTTACTTCCTCATGTTGTGAAGAAGTTTGTTGCCTCTGATCATTTCATTGTTGTGCTAGCAGAGTTGCAGCGAAAAGCTTGGCTTGCGGGGAGAGCTCAAAATTTGGAGAAAACTACTAAACTTGGAGGCTCATGGAAACCAAGAGACATGAAGGACTATGATCCATGTGCTGGAGCTTTTGAGAATGCAATTTGTTAGGTCACCATAATAGAACACAAGTAACAATATGAAAGAAATGAGATGAAGTAGAGATCGGTTGCACACAATACACACACACGTTAAGACAATATTGAAAGGATAAGCATATGTGTAATATGAAAGTGAACAACCAACCTTCAAGTGAAGGTTTACAATAACTTATATAGGGGAAGGGGACTAGGGCAACACATCTGGTCCCTTCCTTTCTTATGGGCTTGGGCCAAGGCTTATGGGCTTTCTACATAAGCCTTGCCTTTAATACAAACATAAAAGCCTAATTAAGCAACCTATAACAAGTTAATTACAAACACTTGAAATATAGTTTAGGAGTGATTCCAACAATCTCCCCCTAAGTGTTGGTAATTAATGACTTAAGTAATATTTAAACGTTGTTGGTGTTGATGTAATAGTTGCTTTGACGTCTTCTGACATTCTTCTTTCTTGTGATAATAATTGCCTTGATTCCAACAATCTCCCCAGTGTGAGGATCTTGTTTTCTTTGAAGTTTTCAGCTTTGACGTCTTCATTTATCTTTGTTCTTTGTTCTGGTGTGGATATGGTGATGTTATGTTGTGGTAATCTGCATCAGGTCCGCTTCGTTGCTCAGGTGTCTCCACGTCCTTCTCCAACACGCTCACACACTCTTTTGGATATATGTAGTTCTCTTAGTATTTATACTTTGTTGATTCTTTGGCTTTGAGGAAGAATCGTTCTGACTTTTGTGTTGCCTTTCGAGAGAACTTCAATTTGTGTTGTTGTTGGTATGAGCATGTGGAGAATCTGCACGATCATTTCCCAAGAGCATCCATAAGAAGAAAACATAAGAATGAGTTAGTGATAAACACTAATCGATCATTGTGGTAAATTCTAAAAGAATTGGCCACTACGATTGTTCTTCTGATGAATGTCTTGATTCCATTCACCTTGGTCGGGCGAATCAGCCGTCCGAATCCCATAAGAGAGAGTTGGCATTACATTGAACAAGTTCAAGTAATGACCCACATCTTCAGGACTCGATTCATGAAAGGAATCTCCTTAACAGGATTTCCAAAGACTTACAAGTTTGAACTTCGAGAGTGTTAACAGCATAATGTGAAAACACAACTCTAATTCTAGCAAAGGTCGCTGAATGGAGTCCCTCAAGTAGGATAGCACGATGTACTGGTACACCTACAGTTGTGAGTGGCTGAGGTACACCAAGCATCACCCCACGATCAGACCTTTTGAGACCACACTAAGCGTAACCCACAAGGAGTTACCTAAGTGACCTGCTGTTAGGGCTGTTTGATGTTTACCCTGGCAGGAGTTTCCATTCAATCACTGAGGATCACAGTTGTGAACCCCTCATAAATGTTCTCGACAGATTGCTAAGATCTGTGTAGGACTCTAGAATAGTATCACTTGTGTTGTTATTGTTGAACGACAAGTGATGAAATGTTGAGTGTTCCTAAAAGATATTTTGATGAATCTCGTGGCTCTAGACTCAATAGTGCGCTTTTGTTTTCCTGAGCGGAGACTAGGGAGAGGGGCTCCTTCTTCAATACCAGCAATCTCTAAGAGAAAGCCGATAGTTTACGTAGTGTTCCCTGTGAGAATGAAACAAGCTTCTGTTGAGAGAGACTTGAGTGGCTAAGAAGGTTTAGTGCATGCGTCACTGGGTCCATGACGACTTTGATCTTCAATACCGGTGTCATCTAGTGACATCCAGTAGCATATGTATTGAACCCGGTGTCTGCCCTAAGTTGAATAATCTGGAGGGCTATTTCTTTTCACCCTTTTCATTACGTTTCTTTTTAATTCTTCAACTCCTTCTTTCTCCGATTCTCATTTTTTCCTTTTTATAATCATACTTTGTGACAACTGGCAATTTACGGAGTCTATTTTAGGTAACCGCATTACGTTAAAGAGAAACGAGCATTGCCTTTAACACTATTTTTATAAACCATGACTTGATTTTATATCGTCTATTGGTTTTTATGGTTTATTTAATTATTAAATGAGTTATCGTATGAGTTTTAACTCTATTTGGTAGGCACTATTCGATTCGGCACTAGAAAAGCCTAAAACAAGAAAGATTGTAACTTTTAGACCGTAATTCAAAAATTGGCAAATAAATAGTCAAAACTCGTGGAAAACATAAATAACGATGTTAGAAAGTCGAATGAACGTCGTGGGACACTCGGGGGACAATATATGAGCTCGGGAATGGGTAAACGGGACATTTTACGAAAAATGGCAACCACGGCCCCTCTCCTTTGGTTTGGCCGGCCACCCCTCTCCTCCCTCTCTTTTATTATTTAGTCCCTATCTCCTAATATATATACTCACCACCTCATTCACTACTTTCATTTCTCTCTCTAAAAATACACACACTTCCACTTTCTCTCTCTACTCTCTCTCTCTTCCACCAAATAAAAACCCTAGCCACCACCACCACCATTTGGCCGCCCCTCTCCGGCCAAATTCTGGCCAAATTCCGGAAGTGACATTACACCTCCACCACTATCTTGTAGATCGTTTCATCCTCTTTCTATCCATATAAAATACTCCCACAAAAGCCTTCAATAACACCTTAAAATTTAAAGATTAAGATTCGTACTTTTAGGGTTTTCATCTAATATTGCAATTGGTGCTTGAATAAGGTAAATGGAACATGTGTAGAGCTTGTTTAAGCTATAAAACCCACGTATGGGTTAATTAGGGTTTCGACCCAATCTTGAAATTTGGGGCTTTTAGTTTAAACATGAAATTAAGTCTAATTAACATCTAAATAAACATGTAGATAGTGTTTGGTAAGCATGTGGTGTATCAATTTGATAGGTTTATGCATTTTAGGTCTAGTTTCATATTTTTGGTTAGAATAGATGATGGTTTTTGTGTTTGGTTAATGATTGGAGCTTGAATGATTGGATTTGGATGTTGTGGAATTGATTTGGTTGTGTTTGGTTGGAGTTGGAATGGTGTACGAGCCACCATGACCACGATGGTCATGGCTTGGATGTCGTACGAAACCCACATGGACCATGGGTCCGGGTCGGGTCGAGTTGGTAGCTTGTTGGTTGATGTAGTTGAGGTTTGGATGAGACGCGTGGAGCTGAAAAGCTTCTAGAGCTTGTTTGGTTCACGTGGTCTTTACCATGACCGCACGTGTCATGACCATTAGGGTCATAACATTGGTTTCGAGTATGTTTGATTGGCGAGATTGATTTGAGTTGTTTTGGGATTGAATTGCGATATTGTGACTTTTAAATTTTGACTTGATATATATATTGTTGACTTTGAGCTAAGTCGGCGTTACTTTGACTTTTTAGTCAATAGTTGACTCCGACAAAGCCGTAACATGGACTTTAGTATAATTTGGACTATTGATTGATTAAAAGCTGAGAAGTTATGACTCGTGCTTGTGGACTTGAAACGAATAAATATATATATGAGATTAATAATGGAATTTGACAAATATATATATATATATATATATATATATATATATATATATATATATATATATATATATATATATATATATATATATATATATATATATATATATATATATATATATATATATATATATATATATATATATATATATATATGAAAATGCTAATAAACTATGAAATAGAAATAATAAATGGGCTTTTGTACCAAAAATGTCGATAACAAGTCTTATCTTGTTATTTACTATTTTTAAGCGGAAACTAACGTCTAAATTAGAAATATTTTGTAATAAATAAGTAATTAATGTTTCGAGTACACGTCTATCAATAAATGTCAATTGTGGACATTTAATATTGGTTTAAGTATTTAATTGCTTACGTTGTGTGCATGGGTTACGGATAACCTAGCATTAATATTGTTGATCCACGTGGGTAGCGGACTTATTAGGTTGACGAATCTAATAAGAGCTCGCTAGGTACGTTGGGTAACCTTATTAATGGGTGACTTATCCTTATGACTCTTTAAGGATACGATTGATTTATGGGATAATAAGCGACACGAATAAATAAATGAGTTTATCGAGTTGACGAATTCGATAAGGTCTACTATTTATTCCGAAACTTATTGAACTATGGAGCTTATCATTTAGAGGTCTCATTGTGTCGCATTGAGTTATATATTGGTTGGTTGAATGCATTCATGACATCATATTGAGTCGATACACCCACACGAGGAATACCAAACACTAGGATTAAACGGTGAAATGAGACATTTTGGAAATAACGAAATGGAATACATCGGGGTAGATAACGTTGATTATGAGGAATGTATATATTAAGTTTGGTCTACATTAATAGGTTGTGCCGATTCGATAGTTGCTGTTCCGTGATACCGTTATCTTCTTCTAGTGTTTATTTGTGCTTTGATTGCTTGAGGTGAGTTTCATAGCCCCACTTTTATCTACATTTTAACTACGTTTTGAACTATTTTGGGGTGAGAATCATGCTACTGTTTTTGGACCGTGAAAACTATTTGGAGTTGCTTATGTGCTTGATCAGATAGATAGATGTGCGGTAGTTGTTGCCTTAGTCTAGGTTTAACCTTGCCTAGCTAAGAATAGACTTCTACATCGACCTAGTCCGGGGTTGGTAATTGTTCTAGATTTTGCCACAACAGTGCTGGACTTGAGTCGCGGGGCCCGAGTAATCCCTCGGATGCGGATTTGATTAGAGATCCGGTAGGATCGTGTGAAACGGTATTTATCTATCTTAGGTCTTGCATAGCAAATCAACTCTTACATGTCCATTATGATTTTGTTGAACTTAAACCTATGAACTCACCAGTTTGACCTTTTAGCATGATTTCTCCGGTATTTGAGAGATGTTTGGAATACATGATCGGTGGAAGCTTGGCAAGAAGGCGGGTTCAAGGATCATTTCTGACTCTGATAAACTTTGGGGACCTATCTTAATAAATCATGTTTTGGGCCTAATATTTATATTTTGGATTAAATGTTTTGAATACTTAAATTTGGGATTGGTTTTAAATGTTAAATGACTATATTTTTAGTTATACTTGTGTGCGATACCAATCCAATAGTAACGCCCCGAAAACTTGATTAAGTCTTCCGCTGTACCTTGATTTGGGGGTGTTATGATTGGTATCAGAGCTCAAGGTTATAGAGAATTAGGTATTTTATAAACCCTAAACTATAACCACTTTTAAGAAAATCGATCCTCGACCGACGCACGCCCGCTTGCCAAGCCGAAGCTTCTTATTTGATTATGGTACGAACTGCGATTTGAATTATGAGATGATATGTTAAGGGATATTGTGAACTGATTATGGAAACGTTATTAATTGGAGATACGATTATTGATGTTGGAAATGAGATATGATTATTGATTTTGGAAATGAGATATGATTATTGGTTTTGGAAAATGAGATGTGATTATCGAGATATTACGGTGCTGGATTTGAGTAAACGGTATATTATGATTTTGGAGTTTTGAACTCGATTGATTTGATATGTGATTATGTGATGGAACGGAACTTATGTGTTTTATTTAAAGGCATATTTTGAGTAATGCGGTACCTACACTTTTAAAGCTTTCATTGTGTGATATATGTTTTGGTTGAGTTAACACGCTTTTTAGAACTGGTTGTTTTCGAACACTTATACCTACCCTATGTCATTGTCACAGACTATGCCTTCACTAGCTTTTGATGTGTCTGAGGAGGTCCTTGCTGTAGCTAGTTCGCCAGCCTTGACTCTCATGACGGTTGCGCAGGGTGATCCTTATGAGATCGCCCGTCGCACTAGTTCATCATCATCAGATCGTCCTAGCTCATCTAGGCAGCTCACTTTACATCAAGTTTTAGCGCGAGCACAGACTCCTAGGCTTGCTTATAGCACTGCCCACATATCCGTGAGACCACCATCATCACCTATCCGTTTAGCAGTATCACCATGTCTTAGGAGGCCTAGATCTCCTAGTGTACCACCTTAGGATTTACCTGCACAGAGACTCCGACTCATGGACTCTTCCCCTATGGATGAGGGCGAGGAGGAGCATGAGGTCGAGGAGGAGGATGAGATTGAGGAGCAGTATGTTGATGAGGATGAGGATCCTCTGGAGGAGGATGATGAGGATATCCCGAAGGGGTACTCCTCCATTGCAGAGTCCTCACATTCTCCGGGACCAGTTCTCCTTTGCTCGAGCCCGAGTCCCCTGGACAGCCTTTTAGACATCGACTCACCACCTTACTCACCTTATATAGGTAGCCCGTTAGGATCTAAGATACCATCGGAGATTGTTTCTGAGCCCGAGGAGTATGGTGAGACGGGTCTGATGTGGGAGAGGATTACGTCGCAGGGTACTAGACTTAGTCAGTTAACGGATCGATTGGTTGGAGTATTTAGGATTGGTGTACAGGATTTGAGGATAGATTTGACTAAGATAGGGAAGAAGTCGATGGCCTTGAGATAAGGTCTGTCGGGACTCTTTGAGCTGGTTGGAGACCGGCATACAGAGTGCCTGACAGCCTTGGAGGCCGACCAGGCGCTCCAGCGCAAGGTCGACGGTTTGGAGAAGGAGGTCGTGAATCTTAGGAAGGATTGTGACTCTCAGTGTTTGGGGATTTTGTCACTATGGAGAGTGATGGATGATGTTTGGAGATCATTTAGGAGTGCTCGTAATCGTGGCTAGATAATATTAGGTTTATGGTTTTGTACCATCTTGAAACTGAGTAGTACTTGGTTCGAGATGTAGGATTATCCTAGTTGTCTTATTGGTATCGTCGTTAGGATCGTTTTTGATTTCTTCGTATCCTTCCATGTATTTCCACTTTTGAAACCTATGAGTTATGGTTATGGGAACGTGCATCCTTAGTTATGATTCGGTAATTGATTGTTTCGCTTTGGAATAGCGTTATCCCTGTTGGCATTGGTTATGTATTCAGGCGTGATTGGGTGACCCTTGGAACCCAACTCTATTTTAGAGCGTGAATTTGTGAACTTATGAAACTGTCCTTCTTGCCTCTATAATGGTGGCAACAAGACGAAACTCGCTTAGGAACAACCGAGCAGCTCTCGCTGTTGTTGCCCCCTGGTCATCGAGGTCGTCGTCCGGCCCCGACCACACCACATGTTGAGAACCCTAACACTGATAACCCAGCTGTAGAAAAACCGAATGTGAATGACCATGCTGAGAATGGTCCTGTTCCACAAAACCCTCCACCTATGAACCCAGCCCACATTGACTAGCTAGTGTCGCAGCGTGTCGCTGAACTGCTAGCTGAGACTAATCTCTCTAACACCTCTGGTGGAACCCCAATGCTGAATCGAACTCGAGGTTGCACCTACAAAGAGTTCGATCTCGTGGTCCCATTGAGTTCAGAGGAACCGAGGGAGTAGTTTACCTAACTAGGTGGTTGGAGAAAACTGAATCTGTGATTTGCCGTGTAATCGTGAGGAGGATTGTAAGGTTAAGTATGCAACATTTACCTTGAAGGATGAGGCGTTGACCTGGTGGAATAACTACCACATATCAGTAGGAATTGATGTAGCTTATAGTATGACTTGGACTCGCTTAAGGCTCTCCCGATTAAGACTTACGTCCTAGGAATGAAGTTAAGAAGTTAGAAAGTGAGTTCTGGAACCATAAGGTTAAGGGTACTGACATGGCGACTTATACTCGTCGTTTCCAAGAGTTATCGTTGCTTTGCCCTGAAATGGTTCGCACTGAAGAACTTAAGATTGAGAGGTATACTGATGGATTGCCTTTAGCTACTCGAAATGATGTCATCGCTGCCAAGCCAGTTAATTTGCAAGAGGCAATTGTTGTGGCTCAGTGTTTGATGGACTCTTATGTGCTAGAAGTAGGAGACCAGAGTAAGAATGATAGGAGTGATAAGAGGAAGAGGAATGAAGTTGTTAAAGGGAATGGCAACAAACGGCATGAGACAGCGAGAGTGTTCGCCATAGGAAATGGAGGTAGGAAAGATTATGAAGGTAGTAAGCCTGTGTGTGGTCGTTGCAACTGACACCACCATGGACTATGCCCGAATGTGTGTAGGAAGTTCTCTAAGGTAGGACACATAGCCAAAGACTGTAGGTCTCGTCCACTTGCTGCAGCTCAAACTGCACAAGGAGCGGACTGGAAGGCCACTGTCACCTGTTTTGGATGTGGAAAGAAGGGACACTTTAAGAATGAGTGCCGAGAGCCATGGATGAGAGGAAATCCTGGTAATGTAGGAGGATTTGCTAATCGAGGTGTAGGAGGTAATAGCTTAAACCTTATGAAGCGTGAGGTTGTGGAAAACCAGGGAAACAATGGTGCTAGGAATCAGCAGAGAGACATGGGAGTAGCGCGTGTTTATGCTATTAGGAAGGAAGCTGGTGAGGACCCTAACGTAGTTACGGGTACGTTCCTTCTCAATAATCGCTATGCTTCCATACTGTTTAATACCGGTGCGGATATGAGTTTCGTATCCACCAATTTTATGCCATTACTAGGAATCTCTCAAACACCTCTAGGGTTTAGTTACGATGTGGAACTAGCGAATGGGAATAGAGAGAAGATAGACACCGTAGTCCGAGGTTGTACCTTAAGTTTCGTAGACCTCCCGTTTAGTATAGATTTATTGCCGGTTACCTTAGGAAGTTTTGACGTCATTATCGGAATGGATTGGTTGTCGAAGAACGGTGCGCACATCATTTGTGATGAGAAGAATGTGCGTTTACCGTATGGAGGAAAAGTTCTGAGCATACAAGGAGATCGGAGAAACTGTGGAAGCCCTTCCCGGTTGAGCATCATCTCTTGTATTAAGGCCCAGAAGTACATCGATAGAGGAGGTTGTCTTTTCTTGGCTCGAATTTCTGAAAATAAAAGCGAGGAGAAGTATGAAAGAAACCTTAATGATGTACCCGTCGTTAGAGAATTTCCGGATGTGTTTCCCGACGATCTGCCAGGGATTCCACCTGTCCGACAAGTGGAATTCCAAATAGAGTTGATACCCGGCGCGGCACCCGTATCCCGGGCACCTTATCGACTTGCTCCAAGAGAATTGGAGGAACTGTCTAAACAGTTGGCAGAATTGTCAGAAAAGGGATTCATTCGACCAAGTTCGTCACCGTGGGGAGCACCAGTGTTGTTTGTGAAGAAGAAGGATGGATCGTTTCGGATGTGTATAGATTATAGGGAATTGAATAAGTTGACGGTGAAGAACCGATATCCGTTACCTAGAATAGATGATCTATTCGACCAACTCCAAGGAGCTAGTGCCTTTTCTAAGATCGATTTATGATCTGGTTATCACCAGCTTAGAGTTCGAGAGGAGGATATCCCTAAGACTGCGTTTAGGACTCGTTATGGACACTATGAATTCCAAGTGATGTCGTTTGGTTTGACCAACGCGCCAGTGGTTTACATGGATCTCATGAACCGAGTGTGTAAGCCATACCTGGATAAGTTTGTGATAGTATTCATAGACGACATCTTGATATACTCTAAGACTAGTGAGGAGCACGAAGAGCATTTGAGGCTCATTTTAGGATTGCTGAGAGAGGAAAAGTTGTATGCCAAATTCTCTAAGTGTGAATTTTGGATTCCGTCCGTGCAATTCTTAGGGCACGTGATAGATAGTCGAGGTGTTCATGTTGACCCAGCTAAGATTAAGGCCATTAAGGAATGGGCAGCTCCTAAGAACCCATCAGAAATCCGACAGTTTCTAGGGTTAGCAGGCTATTATAGGAGATTTATTGAGGGATTTTCCAAGATAGCTAAGTCGCTGACCAAACTAACACAGAAGGATGTTAAGTATGAATGGGGAGAAAAGGAAGAAGAAGCATTTCAAATTCTGAAGGAGAAGTTGTGTAGTGTGCCCATCCTAGCTTTGCCTGAAGGAAGCGAAGACTTTGTCGTGTATTGCGACGCTTCGCATAAAGGCTTAGGTGCTGTTTTGATGCAACATGAGAAGGTGATTGCTTATGCATCCCGACAACTTAAGAAGCATGAGAAAAACTACACCACCCATGACCTTGAGTTAGGTGATGTAGTGTTTGCTCTTAGGATTTGGAGACATTACCTGTATGGAACCAAGTGCGTAGTATTTACCGACCATAAGAGTTTGAAGCATATCTTAGATCAGAAGGAACTGAACATGAGACAACTTCGTTGGTTAGAATTTCTTAGTAATTATGACTGTGAGATTCGTTATCATCCTGGTAAGGCTAATGTTGTGGCTAATGCACTTAGTCATAAGGAGGACATTCCACCCCTACTTGTTAGATCCTTAGGAATGACCATTGTTTCGCCCTTACCATCTCAAATTTTAGCCACCCAAGCAGAGGCATTGACGGAAGAGAACCGTCCTTATGAGAATCTTCATGGAATGGTAGAAAGTGAAAAAGGCTTCTTGAAGCGTTCCGACAGAACATTATGCTTCAAAGACAGAAGCTGGATACCATTTCATGGTGGAATCCGTGAGTTGATTATGCACGAGTCACATAAATCAAAATACTCTATTCATCCCGAAGCCGATAAGATGTATCAGGATCTTAAGAAACTTTATTGGTGGCCCAATATGAAAGCCGATATAGCTCAGTATGTCAGTTGGTGCCTAACTTGTTCTAAATTTAAGGCCGAACATCAGAAACCATCAGGACTTTTAGTTCAACCCGAACTCTCGAAATAGAAATGGGAGCGAATAACCATGGACTTTATCACTAAATTACTGAGAACAGTTAGCGGCAATGACGCTATCTGGGTAATCGTTGATCGTTTAACTAAGTCTGCTCACTTCTTAGCTATTAGTGAAACCGATAGTCTTGATAAGCTTACTCGATTATATCTTAAGGAGATAGTATCGCGTCATGGAGTACCGATATCTATCATTTCCGATAGGGATAGTCGTTTTACATCCCACTTTTGGAAGTTGTTACAGACAGTATTAGGAACGAATTTGGATATGAGTACTGCTTACCATCCACAGACCGATGGTCAAAGCGAGAGAACCATTCAAACTTTAGAGGACATGCTTAGAGCCTATGTTATTGATTTCGGCAAAGGCTGGGAGAGACACCTCCCTTTAGCCGAATTCTCTTACAACAATAGTTATCACTCTAGCATTAAGGCCGCCCCATTTGAGGCACTATATGGCCAAAAATGTCGTTCTCCTGTTTGTTGGGCTGAAGTTGGCGAGAGTCAGCTTAGGTCCTGAACTTGTCTTAGAAACCACTGAGAAGATAGTTCAGATTCGTAATCGGTTGCAAACCGCTCGTGATAGACAAAAGAGTTATGCCGATAAGATACGTAAAACTTTAGAATTTCAGGTTGGAGATCGTGTTATGTTGAAAGTTTCTCCTTGGAAAGGAGTGATTCGTTTTGGAAAGTGTGGAAAACTCAATCCCCGATATATTGGTCCCTTTCCAATCCTGAAAAGAATCGGACCGGTAGCATACCGCCTGGAGCTACCATCGGAACTGAGTAGTGTACACAATGTCTTCCATGTTAGTAATCTTAAGAAATGTCTTTCGGAGGAAAACATGGTGGTGCCCTTAAGAGATATTCGTCTTGATGAGAAATTGAATTTTGTTGAGGAACCGATTGAGATTATGGCCCGTGAGATCAAAAGGCTGAAGAATAGCCGTATTCCGATTATTAAAGTTCGTTGGAACTCCCGGCATGGACCGGAGTTCACTTGGGAACGTGAGGACGTTTTCCGTAGGAAGTATCCTAAACTGTTTATGACACCAAGCAACTCGGAGTGAAACCCGGGACTGGTTTCTTCTGAGGTCGGAGGTCCGTGACAACTGGCAATTTAGGGAGTCTATTTTAGGTAACCGCATTACATTAAACTGAACCGAGCTTTGCCTTTAACACTATTTTTATATACCATGACTTGATTTTATATCGTCTATTGGTTTTTATGGTTTATTTCATTATTAAATGAGTTATCGTATGAGTTTTAACTCTATTTGGTAGGCACTATTCGATTCGGCACTAGAAAAGCCTAAAACAAGAAAGATTGTATCGTTTAGACCGTAACTCGAAAATTGGCAAATAAATAGTCAAAACTCGTGGAAAAACATAAATAACGATGTTAGAAAGTCGAATGAACGTCGTGGGACACTCGGGGGACAATATATGAGCTCGGGAATGGGTAAACGGGACACTTTACGAAAAATGGCAACCACGGCCCCTCTCCTTTGGTTTGGCCGGCCACCCCTCCCCTCCATCTCTTTTATTATTTAGTCCCTATCTCCTAATATATATACCCACCCACTACCTCATTCACTACTTTCATTTCTCTCTCTAAAAATACACACACTTCCACTTTCTCTCTCTACTCTCTCTCTCTTCCACCAAATAAAAACCCTAGCCACCACCACCACCATTTGGCTGCCCCTCTCCGGCCAAATTCCGGCCAAATTTCAGCAAGTGACATTACACCTCCACCACTATCTTGTAGATCGTTTCATTCGCTTTCTATCCATATAAAATACTCCCAAAAAAGCCTTCAATAACACCTTCAAATTTAAAGATTAAGATTCGTACTTTTAGGGTTTTCATCTAATATTGCAATTGGTGCCTGAATAAGGTAAATGGAACATGTGTAGAGCTTGTTTAAGCTATAAAACCCACGTATGGGTTAATTAGGGTTTCGACCCAATCTTGAAATTTGGGGCTTTTGGTTTAAACATGAAATTAAGTCTAATTAACATCTAAATAAACATGTAGATAGTGTTTAGTAAGCATGTGGTGTAACAATTTGATGGGTTTATACATTTTAGGTCTAGTTCCATATTTTTGGTTAGAATAGATGATGGGTTTTGTGTTTGGTTAATGATTGGAGCTTGAATGATTGGATTTGGATGTTGTGGAATTGATTTGGTTGTGTTTGGATGGAGTTGGAATTGTGTACGAGCCACCATGACCACCATGGTCATGGCTTGGATGTCGTACGAGACCCACATGGACCATGGGTCCGGGTCGGGTCGAGTTGGTAGCTTGTTGGTTGATGTAGTTGAGGTTTGGATGAGACGTGTGGAGCCAAAAAGCTTCTAGAGCTTGTTTGGTTCACGTGGTCTTTACCGCGACCGTGTCATGACCATTAGGGTCATAACATTGGTTTCGAGTATGTTTCGTTGGCGAGATTGATTTGAGTTGTTTTGGGATTCAATTGCGATATTGTGACTTTTAAATTTGGACTTGATATATATATTGTTGACTTTGAGCTACGTCGGCGTTACATTGACTTTTTAGTCAATAGTTGACTCCGACAAAGCCGTAACATGGACTTTAGTATAATTTGGACTATTGATTGATTAAAAGCCGAGAAGTTATGACTCGTGCTTGTAGACTCAAAACGAATAACGATATGAGATAAATATTGGAATTTGACGAAGTATATATATATATATATATATATATATATATATATATATATATATATATATATATATATATATATATATATATATATATATATATATATATATATATATATATATATATGAAAATGCTAATAAACTATGAAATAGAAATAATAAATGGGCTTTAGTACCAAAAATGTCGATAACTAGTCTTATCTTGTTATTTACTATTTTTAAACGGAAACTAACGACTAAATTGGAAATGTTTTGTAATAAATAAGTAATTAATGTTTCGAGTACACGTCTATCAATAAATGTCAATTGTGGACATTTAATATTGGTTTAAGTATTTAATTGCTTACGTTGTGTGCATGGGTTACGGATAACCTAGCATTAATATTGTTGATCCACGTGGGTAGCGGACTTATTAGGTTGACGAATCTAATAAGAGCCCACTAGGTACGTTGGGAAACCTTATTAAAGGGTGACTTATCCTTATGACTCTTTAAGGATACGATTGATTTATGGGATAAAAGCGACACGAATAAATAAATGAGTTTATCGAGTTGACGAATTCGATAAGGTCTACTATTTATTCCGAAACTTATTGAACTATGGAGCTCATCGTTTAGAGGTCTCATTGTGTCGCATTGAGTTATATATTGGTTGGTTGAATGCATTCATGGCATCATATTGAGTCGATACACCTACACGAGGAATACCAAACACTAGGATTAAACTGTGAAACGAGACATTTTGGAAATAACGAAATAGAATACATTGGGGTAGATAACGTTGATTATGAGGAATGTATATATTAAGTTTGGTCTACATTAATAGGTTGTGCCGAGTCGATTGTTTTTGTGCCGTGATACCGTTATCTTCTGCTAGTGTTTATTTGTGCGTTGATTGCTTGAGGTGAGTTTAATAGCCCCACTTTTATCTACGTTTTGAACTATTTTGGGGTGAGAATCATGCTACTGTTTTTGGACCGTGAAAACTATTTGGATTTGCTTATGCGCTTGACTGTATAGATAGATGTGCGGTAGTTGTTGCCTTAGTCTAGGTTTAACCGTGCCTAGCTAAGAATAGACTTCTACATCGACCTAGTCCGAGGTTGGCAATTGTTCTAGATTTTGCCACAAAGGTTGGACTAGAGTCATGGGGCCCGAGTAATCCCTGGATGTGGGATTTGATTAGAGATCCGGGTAGGATTAGGTGTGAAACGGTATTTATCTATCTTAGGTCTTGCATAGCAAATCAACTCTTACAGTTCCACTATGATTTTGTTGAACTTAAACCTATGAACTCACCAAAGAATGACCTTTTAGCATGATTTCTCAAGTATTTGAGAGATGTTTGGAATACGTGATCGGTGGAAGCTTGGCAAGAAGGTGGGGTTCAAGGATCATTTCTGACTCTGATAAACTTTGGGGACCTATCTTAATAAATCATGTTTTGGGCCTAATATTTATATTTTGGATTAAATGTTTTGAATACTTAAATTTGGGATTGGTTTTAAATGTTAAATGACTATCTTTTTGGCTATACTTGTGTGCGATACCAATCCAATAGTAACGCCCCAAAAACTTGATTAAGTCTTACGCTGTATCGAGATTTGGGGGTGTTACATACCTAAGGACATCTAAATTCTAACTATTGGTGGTGTCCTTGGGTAGATCCCTCCGGCTCTGGCGGATCATAGGACGACTATTCCTAACCTTGGTCACCTTATAACTCCATGACTAACCTATGTTGCCATAAAACCATTTTCATGAAAATCTCTCAAAGTGGTTATTAGTAAAAACATTTTGTACCACTGTGATAGTTTTGTATTTAGCAGAAATACTCCCCCTCAAAACGTGCTTAAGTGTTATGACAGAAATATGCACGGTGAGAGAGGAGCGTGCACTTTTGAATTGATCGACTCAAGATAGACAATTCCCCGCGAGACACGGTTATGTTGCATAGTTAAAGAGTTACATTGTCAGCTTTTAGGTGACAACTAGCTCTAATAACTACCTTGAAGGTGTGGACAAACCTCGAAAGGTTGTCAAACCCGTCAAAGTTCATGTCTACCAAGAGTTTCTCGAATAGGTACAATCTACTCGGATAAGTCTTTGATGACACATCTTTTTGATGTATGACAGTTCAGAACTCGTCAACTCATTGGTTAAGTCTTTAGCACGAGGATTCAATCATAATTTTCACAACATATTGGTATCACACAATTTTTCTCCCCCTAAAAAATGGCATATAAATGTTATTTTTTGACGAAATTTTGATATCGAATATGTCCATTTCGAGTTTTGTGGGAAGATTTCCACGAAGAATCATTTGTGAACAAAGGTTTTAAGCAAGTACTCCCCCTCAACAAGAATATTAACTTTTGAGGTTTTGAAAAACATAAGGAGAAGTACTTGTTCTTTTGAGCAAAACTT
Organism: Chrysanthemum makinoi; assembly: GCA_910596185.1. Taxonomy (NCBI): domain Eukaryota; kingdom Viridiplantae; phylum Streptophyta; class Magnoliopsida; order Asterales; family Asteraceae; genus Chrysanthemum; species Chrysanthemum makinoi. The sequence continues at coordinate 119,706,088 of OU343220.1, read as the reverse complement.
TGAAAAATGAAAGTTTTGATAAGTTTTACTCAAAAGTAAGAAGCTTTCGCTCCTTTTATAAGGATTGTGGCACTGATGCGTACCACAGGGGTCCTTTCATTACTAGAACGGGTTGTACACTGTTATGTGTGCACAAGCCATAGTCAAATATAGATCAACACATGCAAATATATGAAGATCGTTTATAAGCTCAGCTAGGGATCAATAACAAAGATAATAAACATAATACGCAGCGGAATAATCAAAACAATACTTTGTTATTGAACAAGGTTTTTCATTATCATAAACTAACTAACTAACTAACTATAATAAAGATCAAAGACTTGATCTAACACTAACTAACTAAACCCTAGACGTTTTCCCTACGCCTAGGTTCCCACACACACACACCTTTTAGTTTACATCTTGTACGTACGTACTAAAACTAATGACCCTATGTCTCTTTATATACTAGAGACATCTAGGGTTTACAAGAGGAATCATAATATAATTAGGAAACTAAATATTCTTTTAAGCATATCTTCTAGAATCTTCCAAATCCTCCATCTTTTTGTAGTTTCCCTTCTTGTCACTTTAAGTCCTTCATGTTTCATTCTTCTTGTTTTGTATCATCAAATCTATAATAGACCCAACAATCTTCCCCTATGTGATGATGACAAAACAAACACGATTCTTGTACGAACTTCCCTAGACGAAGTAGTAGAAGTTGAGATAATTAAATCTCACCATGAATGAAACAATCTTGTCTTCCATGCTTCCCCTTGACTTGAACATGTCACTCAAACATCTCTTCCCCTTTTTGTTATCAACAAATAGGGAACGTATGTAAATAATGATCTTGACCACCACGAACCAATATCATACTTCTAATCTAAGACTTCCAACGCTTCAAATCGCCCACCATTACGCATCATAGGAAAAATGGTTCCAAAACAGTAGAAAACTTCAACTAGCAGTAGTAATAATGATCAACAATAGTATAAATCAAACACTTCCCCTTGAGTGATGCATGTAGATGGTTAAACATTTAACAATAAGCATCCCTTAAAAACTCATATGTTAACCATCTTCTTGATTCTTCAAATCGGTAAGCTCCTTGTAATGATCACTTGTGAAGAAAATCAAATATAACGAACTTGATGAAGAAGTAGAATAACCCAAACTTGTGTCTTATGTCTTGCACTATAGATGACATCGAACGTATACAACCTATGTATAGGGAGACCTCAATCTCTTGACGATAATCACTGAGCACAATAACGTCACTCCTTTAAGCGTTATGTCAATTCTTTGTCATAATCATTGAACCACGAACAAGTTACCTTCGACTAAAAGGTATGATAAAACACGTATCCAAGCAATTCCACTTTACCTTCAAATAAGTGATAAATAATCCTCTTCGTAATCAATTCTTCAATAAAATCAACTTCGAGCTTTTTAATATCTTTAAGAACAAATAACCAAACTCCTTGTGTGTGTGAACCAACTCTTGTGTGTGTGTCGTCCAAACTCTATAACAAATATCAAGCTTGACTTCCCCTCAATTCCAAAACAGGCCTATTAGCAACACTTTTTCTGTCACTAAACTGTCGCTAATCTGTCACAATCATGATTACTCCTTCCTCCCAAATCAGTTAGCGACACAAATTCTGTTGCTGAACTGTCGCTAAACTGTCTCAAATCAAAGAGCAGTACTTTAAGAACAAGAGCAGTACTTTCAAATTTACTGTAGTACTTTGAAAACACAACCTTAATCACCGACGTCCAAATAATCCAAGCTTCAATCCAAAAGTAATCATGCATATAATACGTATGAGACCATCCATTATCTTTTAAGTTCCTTGGTATGCTTGAAACCCATCATTAATAAGCCTTGAAACCTTTGTAACTATCTAAATATAATGAGCAGTGGTAAACGAATAATATTAAAACAAAGCCTTCATCAATAAGTATCTCCATCCACCTCCATCTGACCACTTTTAAAATTCGATGTTACCAAAAGTGTCACCGACCCATATGCAAGAATAAACACACAAAGGTCACACTGTCCATGATATTTAATCATCATCACATAATATAATTTCTCAACAGCGTTTGTACCCCTCGATATATAAACAATCATGTATTACCCATGTTAAGTAGCAGTACAAATCCTCAAGGTCGGCAGTAGTAACAAACTTTAACAATTTTAAACTTCTCAAAACACAATCCCAGCAAGCTCGATCTTCCAAAAACCAAACAACTTTGATCGACCATGTGCTTTACCTTGCCGTTATACATATATATAACCCTTGTAAATCGATTCTCATCGTGTCGCAAAACCCAGCTTTCAACATCATAAACAGTAGCAGCAATAATAATATTCATGAAGAGTCAAAGTATCATGCCACTTTCCCTTGATCATGGAGCAAATAATGATAAGACCAATGAAAACATCCATGCAAGAAACAACATACTTTACATAGGGTTTTGAATTTTTTATTTGCACTTCCCACATATAATCGACTTTAATAATCTGCTATATGACTCTTCCATGGTGCAATAATATAAACGAATTAATAACTAGCAACTAATCATCCTTCATATTTGGCATGCAAGTATTGACGTTCAATAAAGGATTATGTCCATGATTAAACAATACCTCATGCACATGACAAATATAATGAAGATCAAAACCCTGAAATCGAATAATATACCCTTCACTGCAGCAGACTTCGACGGTTCATATCTTTTTACTGGAATTTCAGATCGAAGATCCCTTCGGTGTAAAGTTAGATTATCATATAGAGAATGTCCACCAAAAATTTCATCACGATCCAACGGTTAACGAAAAAGTTATGATCGTTTCAAAACAGAGGCTGTAGAAGCTTTACGGAATTTTTTCAGTTTCAGCAGCAGACTTTGACATTGAATAACTTTTGATTGCGAGCTCCAATTCACAATCCATTTGGTGAAAAGTTAGATGGATATACTGAGATGCACCAGAAAAAAATTTAGCTCGATCCAACGGTTCAAGAAAAAGTTATCGCTGTTTGAAAAAAAGTAAAGATACGAAAATTTTTAACAACTTCGAATTTTGTATCTTTTCTTCGAAAAACCTTGTAGATCCCTATATCAAGAGCTCCCCGCTCTGATACCAATTATGAAGATCGTTTATAAGCTCAGCTAGGGATCAATAACAAAGATAATAAACATAATACGTAGCGGAATAATCAAAACAATACTTTGTTATTGAACAAGGTTTTTCATTATCATAAACTAACTAACTAACTAACTATAATAAATATCAAAGACTTGATCTAACACTAACTAACTAAACCCTAGACGTTTTCCCTACGCCTAGGTTCCCACACACACACACCTTTTAGTTTACATCTTGTACGTACGTACTAAAACTAATGACCCTATGTCTCTTTATATACTAGAGACATCTAGGGTTTACAAGAGGAATCATAATATAATTAGGAAACTAAATATTCTTTTAAGCATATCTTCTAGAATCTTCCAAATCCTCCATCTTTTTGTAGTTTCCCGTCTTGTCACTTTAAGTCCTTCATGTTTCATTCTTCTTGTTTTGTATCATCAAATCTATAATAGACCCAACAAAATATTAGTGAAAGAAACAAATTAAGGAGTACCAGGAAGTCCGTCAATAACACAATGAGTTCTTTCTGGACGTTGATAGCCTGTTAGAGATATGCACGGACGTCCACCCACGAAGCTCTCCAAAGTCCTCATCTGATCGCGACGAAACAACCTTTCATCAATCCTTGTGATGATTTTCTTCGCATCCCTCTTTTCCCTAGAATTCCACCTTTTCTTCGACCCTATGCCTTCATGAATCTCCTTTAACCGATATGCTAACCCGTCCCGAACCTTCTTTAAAGTGTGATCACAAAACTTGTGAAGCTCCTTGCACGCCATGAAGCAATTACGGTGAAGTTCACTACGATAAACTACCCCAAACATTGGTTTATTAAGGATGGTGTACTGAGCCAGGTGGTTGATATCGGGAATGTATAGCATTGGTTGTGTGAGATTAACACGTTTTTGGTATGATTCTACGGCAAGTTGAAGGTCTTCAACACGCCTCGATAACGATGCTTCGGATGAATATCAATGACTTGATGTACGAGTGGATGTTGGTGGAGAAATGTCACATTCGACCTTGTACGTTAGCAAAATACATGTCTTCAATGTCATTGAGTGACAATCTCGAAAATCCGCTTAAAAAGTCATATTCTTGTTCGTCTTGGCGTTTGACTACGATTTTCTTCAGGAATGAGTAGTCCCACTTAGTAGACAGGCTGACATGCATTATAGAAATGATCCGTTGGTCATTGTACACATCTTTCTTAGATTTGAGTACCTGACAGCTTCTGTAGTAGATTCTTCTTCGTTCAGGCCAGTGATGAATTTCATACAATGCATCGAGGTCATAATTACCCACATTATCAACGAAAATACGTGTGGCTTCTTCCTCGATGGCCACATTATTGGAGAAGATTGCTGCCGGGATAGAGAAGGTGAGTGAGGTAGCGTATTTCTTGCTAACATCGCTACCGTGTTGAAGAAATTCCAGGTCATTTGATCTGTGCTAAACCAGTCAAGTTTAATAGACTTAAAACAGCTTAAACACAAATACAATGAAGATCAGAGAATACAATGAATTCCCGGGTCGTTTAGTCCCAAGGAGACTCAATGGTGTGCAAACACTGATTCAGATAATGGAGTGATCACTAAGGATAGTGATCTGCAAAGGTTATGATTAGAATTACTACACTACTGATTGATTGGAATGGAATGGAGTACAGATTTGGAAAGCACAACAATCAGATCAAAGAAACGTAAACGTAAGTTTAAAAACTACGTATACGCACAAAATAAATAGTGAATCTGAGAAATAAAAGACCTAAAAATATAAAAATGACATTTTTGGAATCCTAACAATAAAAGAAAATTATTAGAAAAAGGAAATTATTTTTAACACTATTTAATTAATTATTTTTAATTAAAAACTATTTTAACTATTTAGTAAATACTCTAAAATAGAAGAAAATGCAAAATAAGGTTAGAAAAATAAACTTATGATTCTGAAAAATCTAAAATACTATAAAACTAATTTTAAAACTAAAAATATATTTTTCACACTTTTTATTTAATTATTACTAATTAATAACTATTTAAAATACACTTAATTACTAGAAAATATAAAATAAACTTGGAAAAATAAAATTTTAATTTTGAAAAATCTAAAATATGATAAAACTAATTTTAAAACAGAAAATATATTTTTTAGACTTTTTAATTATTTATTACTAATTAATTACTATTTTTAACTAATTAAAATTATAATAAATACTAAAAAGATAGAGAAAAATCTGAAACTTTTTCTAAAAATCCTATATGATAACAGAAAACAAAGAAAAATAGAAAAACAAGATTTGCTTATTAATAAGCTAAAAAGAAAAATTAAAAAGCTAAAACTATTAAATAAATGCTATCACTGAGTTTTAATGGGACTTTTTCTGGATTTTCTTTTTGAAAACTACTTTAATACTGATTTTATGAAACTTTAACAAAGACAAAAATTTTATAAACCACAAATAAGCTTACAAGCTTAAAACCCAACAGTGCTTAAATGAGCTTATTTGGTGGAAATAAGCTCAAACAAGCTTGCCAAATGAAACAAAGACTCAAAGTGGATGCAAGCAATCTATGTGAACTGAAATGAAGCTAAAACATTCAAAGAAGCACACTAATAAGCTAGAAATAAGCAGATAAGAACTTATGATAAGGATGAAATGGGACAAGCTAGAGGCTTGTTGCGCACCCTAGCTAACAAGCTCAAAAGTGAGATCTTAAGCTTGAAAATCCAAGAGGACCAGGTTGGCTTTCCAAAGAACCAGAGAACACAAGATTTGGACAACTAATAAGCTCAGTGCAAGCTTATCAATTTGGGCTTATCAACTGTGCACAGGGCACTTTTATGAAACAGGTACTCACAAAAAGCTAAGAAATAAGCACTCAAAAAGCTGAGAAACCAAGAACTAGCATTTTTGTATTTTTGTTTAGCAACCAAACTATAATACCCCCAGAGCTTTTAAACTAAAACACAGTATTGAACACACAATGAAATTCCAAAGTTTATTCAAAAGTGACCTAATTGGAAATTTTGACTTTTGTTCAAAACCAAAAGTTTGACTTAGATGAACTTTGATCTGATCTTAAGCACTTAATATGATGTGTAAAGGTAAACTAAGACTGATTTGAGCAAGATTATTAACTTTCTAACACAAAATCATGATCCTATCTTATTACATTCCAACAGTGGACTCCCAAGATTTGATTAACTGCTATGTTGACTTTTTACTTATGAACACTTACTTTTATGATGAAATCGTATTTAGACTTAGTTAAACAGAATTCCAACAAAACCAAAGACCAAAGTACTTTCAAACTCAAAGATCCAAACACCACTTTATATTACTGTTATGAAGATTTTTAGAACAAAACACAAATTAAAACCATGAGATTGATTCCAGATCTTGTATAATCCTAAATTAGAACTAATGAACACTAAATCAACAACCATAACAACCATAAACTAAGAATTGATGATTATGCGTTTTAACTAAAACCAAATTTTTGTAAACTACAACTTGAAAAGAACAAGCTACTGATTTTAAGGTTTAAACACACTTGACTATAACTAGATATCACAAAGAAACAGAAATTGAAGCTAATTAACAACTATAACAATGAAATGCCAAATTGGTCAAAAGTGCTTACAAAAGCTTCCAAGCTCAAAACTGAGATTCAGAACCAATGAACACCCCTATAAGCTTACCAATAATCTACTAACCCAAGGCCATCCATAATACACCTTGCTCCAAATTGAGAACACCTTCTCCAAGTGATTTTTGATTTTTCACCTATTTAATTGGTATTTTTGTGATTTTTAACCTTTTGAAGCTAAACTGAATTTTAGTGTTTCTAATAGCTCTTATAAGCTATTTGGGAGCTTATGTGAGCTAACTCAGTTCATATAAACAACCAATAACAACATTTGAAGCATATGAGATTCTTAAAGAAAAATTGCATAAACTGATTTAAACTTTAAAACTTGAAATTACTTATTAAAAGAGGTTCAAATACACATGAGAAACTTAAACAAAGTACTTGGATTTAAAAACATACACTGGAAATCTTAGACTAAAAAAACGACTAAAGAAAATTTTAAAAGTACTCTAGATACTTGATGCATTGCTTCCTCTCTCCACTTTATAGACTTTTTAGCATCTCTCAAGTCCTCTGAAACTTTCCCACCAAAATCTAGCCATTGGATCTTTGAAACTCATCAGAACCGTCCACATGGATTTGGCGCCAATTTTTCTTTGAGCAGGTTTTAGCTTTAATTGGGTTTGGTTGAGATAATTAAATGTTTTGGAGTTTAGAAGAGGTGGAGGGGACATAGTATGGGAGGGGTGTTGAAAATGTGGTGAAAACCAGGACTGGTTTTGAGATATCAGCTATGGGAGAGATGGAGCTACAGTAACAGTGGTATTTGGGCGCGTTTTTTCTCTTGGTTTGACTTCTCACGGGACCGTGGTATATCAAAGGGGAGGCCAAATGGTTGTGGCAGGCCAAATTGTAATGGCCTGGCTCAAGGGTGGGGGGTCAAGGGTCAAGCCAAAGGGTTGGGCTTGATATTGTTGGGCCGGATTGGATTGGATTAGATCAAAGGGTCCGTTTGGTTTAGTGATATTGTAAGGACCAAAAATGCAACTTCATCAAACTTCAAGGACTGATAATGCCATTTTTCCAATGCTCTCTCAAGGACCAAACATGACAAACATTTATAGAACAAGGACCCTTTTGCATAAAATCCATTTTAAAAGGTCCAAGGACTAAATTTGCAATTTTCCAAAGTTTGAGGACCTTTCTTGCCAATTGACCAAAAATTCATTCAAGGATCATTTTAAACAACTTAGAATACTTTAAGGACCTTGAATGATAAAATTCCACATTTTGATATTCCGGGACTAGATTTGACAACTTTTAAAACTTGGGGGACTAAAACTGCCAATTTTGCAAACTTGATACATTTTTCACCTGATTTTGATATTTTTGCATTTAAAACACATAAAACACTGATTTGTGATATTTTAATCATTTTGATGTGTTTCAGTGTTTTCGATGATTTTGCAGCTTTTAGATTATACAAAATGATGAGTATTTAAGCACTCATCAATCCCCACATCGAGATATTGCTAGTCCCTAGCAATGATTTGAGAAAACTTGATGGATTTTATCTCTTTACCAAAAGCCATCACTTCTGGAGTAGCCAATTGTTTTGATTCAAGTAAGAACCTTGGTACAACGATAACCAAATGATTTATTGGCAAATCATAAACCATATAACGGTTTTGATGTGTCTTTACCGTAAGCCGGACTAGCCAACTCTTAGATAAATTATCCGAATTATCTTTGGTGAGCTGATTACCAATTATGGATTTTCCACTGCCTTTACCACAAGCCATAACCTTGCGGGCTAGCCAACTCTTCACTTTTTAGGATATGGTGAGTTGAGAACCATACAATTTTGGGCAAATTGCAAGCCATATAAACGGATTTGAGAAATCTTTACCAAGAGCCGTTTGCTCCTGGATTAGCCAATCCTTTAGTTTATCAAACATGGCGGACTGATAACCAAGATGAGTAAGTGTAAAACACTTACTCCAAAAAAAATTTTGGCCAAAAACGGGGGAATTGGGTAGATAATATATGAAATTCGTGAATTCCCCACACTTAGAAATGAATATTGCCCTCAATATTCAAAGTACCGGCGGTTATGCCGAAACAAAGAACGTAAAAGGGAAATACTACGGCCATTATTTAGCAAGATTTATTTTTTTTTTATTTTTTTTAAAGAATGAGAATATACAACAGCGTGGGGAAACTCCCCCACACTAGGGTGGTAGAAAGAGGGTAAGAAGACAGAATTATGGGTGAAAACCCATATGATGCGTGCTAATGTTTTTGATTACCGAGTCACTAGCTTGACTCGATCCCTGCATTCATTGGTTCATGGGGAATGTTTGTAAATCCGGGACAACCACAGGGGAATGTCCTCTCCAAAGTAATGCTTAACTCGATGACCATTCACTTTAAAGTTAGGACCATCGGGTTGAGATAACTCAACGGTACCATAAGGATAAACCTTTGCAATAGTGAATGGACGGCACCAGTGGGACTTAAGCTTTCCCGAGAAAATCTTCAATCTTGAATTGAAAAGAAGGACTCGATCCCCAACGTTGAAAACGCGGTTCTTGATCTTGGAGTCATGAATCTTCTTTGTCTTTTGCTTGTAGATCAAAGAGTTCTCGTAAGCTTGATCACGAAGTTCATTTAATTCATTCATTTGAAATTTTCTATGATCACCACCGTCAGTATATCGAAGTTTGCATGCTTTAAGGCCCAGTATGCCTTGTGCTCTAACTCAATCGAAAGATGACATGCCTTCCGCATACACTAGCTTGTATGGAGTACACCCGATGGGTGTTTTGAAAGCTGTCGGAAGGCCCAGAGAGTCGCCATCATCGCTTATCCACCGGATGCACGATTTTCGCACCATCGTCCTTTCAAGAATCCTTTTAATACCACGGTTTGAAACTTCCACCTGCCCACTTATTTGGGGGTGGTATGCGAGAGAGGACGATGGTAACACCATATTTTGCATGACTCTTTCAAATTGGTCATTGCAAAAATGTGTACCACGATCACCTTGATTATACATTATCGCCTGAGTTCCAAACCTGGCAAACAGAGATTTCAAAACTTGACAACAACTCGGCATCATTGGTGGGTAAAGCTTTGCTTCAACCCATTTTGACAGATAGTTATAAAAGCCCACAGTATGTACTTGTTACCACGAGAAGATGGAAACGGCCCCATAAAATCAATTCCCCATATGTCAAATATCTCACAAACTTGAATGGCATTTTGTGGCATTTCATTCCTTTGAGAGATATTACCATGACGTTGACAAGCGTCACAAGTTTTAACATAATCGTGGGCATCTTTATAGATTGTGGGCCAATAAAACCCGGAATCAAACACCTTTTCGCGGTGTAGTTTGGACTATGATGGCCCCCGGGTGGGTCCAGATGGCAAGATTTGAGAATGTCAAGAGCTTCTTGTCCATAAACACACCGTCGGATGACTTGATCCGCACAGATTTTGAATAAGAAAGGGTCGTCCCAGAAATAATGTTTAACATCTTTGAAGAATTTGTTCTTTTGCTGGGTCGACATTCCTTTCACAATGAAGTTACCCGCATGGTAATTTGCAAAGTCAGCAAACCATGGGGTGGTAGAGTCTCCACGAAAAGAAACACGATTGAGTGTCTCGAGAGGAAATGTTTCATTTATTTCCTTTTCCTCGAAAACATCTTGGTGAGGGTTTTCTAATCTGGATGAGATGATCGCCAGCCTAGATTCTCATCCCTTTTATCACGTATAATGATATCAAATTCACGAGGAGGAGAATCCGAAGCAATCTCCGCTTTGCATCTTGTTTTGCAAAGAGATATTTAAGAGCCGAGTGATCCGTATACACTACGCATTTGGTCAAGATTAAGTATGGCCGAAACTTCTCAAATGCATACACCACGGCTAATAGCTCTTTTTCGGTGGTGGTGTAATGAGTCCGAGCTTCGATCATAGTTTTGCTTGCGAGTGAATAGGTCAGTGCTTATTTCTTCGTTGCCCTAGGACTGCACTGATAGCAAAATCACTTGCATCGCACATGAGCTCAAAAGGCAAGTCCCAATCGGGAGCAACGAGAATAGGTGCTTCAGTAAGCTTTTTCTTCAATGTTTCAAAGTTTAGCTTCTATGAGGGGAGAAGATAAAAGGAGCATCCTTTTCAAGAAGATGGGTCATAGCGGGCCCGATTTTGGAAAAATCTTGTATGAATCTACGATAGAAACCGGCATGACCTAAAAAACTCCTAATACCCTTGACGGTAGTAGGATGAGGCAGCTTAGCAATAACATCAACTTTTGCTCTATCTACCTCAATCCCATTCTTTGAAATCTTATGGCCAAGGACTATGCCTTCTTTGACCATAAAGTGGCTCTTCTCCCAATTTAGACAAAGATTGGTGTCTTTACACCTTTGAAGCATTTTATCTAAATGGGAGAGACATGATTGAAAAGAATCCCCAATGATCGAGAAGTCATCCATAAACACTTCCATTGTTTCCCCGATCATGTCGTGGAATATGGCAATCATACATCGTTGGAAGCGTGCAGGGAGCATTACATAAGCCAAAAGGCATACGCTTTAGGCAAAAGTCCCGTATGGGCAAGTGAATGTGGTCTTCTCTTGATCCTGTGGATCAATAGGGATCTGAAAGTAACCCGAGAAACCATCAAGGAAACAATAGTACTCATTCCCTGCTAGTCTCTCAAGCATCGGTCCATGAAGGGTAGAGGAAAATGGTCTTTACGGGTGGCGTCATTCAACTTACGATAGTAAATGCAAACACGCCATCCGTACCAATCGAGTTGGTATTAACTCGTTATCTTCATTTGTGATAACAAGAATGCCACCCTTTTCGAACACAATGAATTGGCTGACCCAAGGACTATCTCGAGATTGTAAATCAATCCGCATTAAGAAGTTTGATAACCTCTTGTTTGATAACATCATGGATTTTTGGATTTACTCGTCTCGATGTTGAAGCTGCAGGTTTGAAGTCATCCTCCATCAAGATTTTATGGGTACAAAACTCAGGATTTATACCTTTGATGTCGGAGAGTTTCCAAGCAATTGCTTGCTTGTGTGACTTCAAGATTTTAATGAGCGACTTTTTCATCTTTACTCAAATCTCGAGCAATAATGACGGGTAATTTATCATCACCTTCTAGAAATGCATACTCAAGATGAGGAGGTAAGTCCTTAAGCTCAACCTCGGGAAATTCTTGTTTCTCAACTGAATTGACTTCCTTATTATGAAGTTTGATGGGAGGGAGAGGAAGACAAGTGTCCAGATTTGACAATTTCTCAAGAAGAATATCTCCCTCCAGATTAATCTCATTTTGATTAATCTCAATTGGGATTGAATCACTAGGGTGAGGGGTTGATGATGGATCACCATTAAGCAACTTCTCAATAAGAAGTATGTCCTCCTCAATATCAATTGGAGCGTGATCAATTTCCAAGGTACGAATCACTAGCCAAGTATGCTTCAATCTCATCTAAGATGAAGTCGCTTCCCTCAAACGGAGTGAGAGAAGGAGTAGAATTGGCTATGATAGGCTGAGAAGATGTGGTGGAATCCCCACTCACAGAATTATGAGAAAAACCAAGAACTTCTTAGAGTACTGTTGTCAGAAGCAACATCAATTATATCTATTCGGTTAACCGATCAGTGAATCATAATTTATGGAGTACCTCGAAGTTTGGTCAAGGTTGAAGGTGCAGCTTCGTACCAACACGTAATGTGATTTCTTGCTCAAATACATCTATGAGGCCGGCGTTCTCGAGAATCCTCGACCAACAATGAGAGGAACCCGATGATCGGCATCAAAATCAACAACCACGGTCACTGGAAATGGAACTTTCCTACTTTCACAAATACGTCCTCGGCAATGCCAAGATGACGGGATATGGAACGATCGCAAGCTCGAGAGTCATGCATGTAGGAGTAAGTTCCGGAAGAGAAAGTTTCTTCCACACTGAATATGGCATAAGGTTTATGCTTGCACCAAGATCTGCTAGGGCAAAGCATTCAACCATTCTTGGAAATACACAAGGTAAGAGAAATTTCCCAGGATCTCCAAGCTTTTCAGAAGCTTTTTCGTGATAACTGCAGAGCGCTTCTGATTAAGAGGAGTCTTAGCCATTTCAAATAGCTTTTCCTTATTGCTTAACATGTGCTTGAGAGTTGATGCAAACTTGGGCATCAGCATGATAGCATCCGCAAAGCTTATGTCAAAGTGTAACTCTTGGAAAATTTGGAAAAATTTGTCCATTTGATGACTAGCTTTCTCGCGGAGCTTTTGTTCATTCAAACGTGATGGGTAAGGAATAGAATATTTGGATTTTCGATTCTCAACAGAGCTACAGGAGGTTCAAAAACAACCTTGATTTGACTTGGGTTTTGGACCACTTGAGGATGGAATACCAAGGTAGGGACATGTGCATGTGTTACGTGGGCTAGAATAATGCACCTTGTCCGTTGTTTCCTTGGTAACTTGACTCATTGCCACAGGAGGAGGGGGCATTGGAGTAGTAGGTCCATTGTGTTTGGAGGTTCACGTCCACTACCTTAGGAGAGAAGAAGAAGAAGAGGTAGTAGGAACAAAGAGGTCCAGTGTATGAAACACCACTTCGGTTGTGATCGCTTGGCATCGCCCCTCGGGTTAGCGATCGTGTTGCTTTCGGTAAAGTACCGAGCCCGAGGGTCGATCATTTAAAGAATTTTGAGATCAGCAATTTGGTCGACCAACAACCTGTTCATTTCATCTTGGGATTTCATGAACTCGCCTTGGTAACTCATCGATGATGATGGTCCGGAGGAACAATGACGGAGGAGCGAGGGACAATTTGAGGCCTCTATGTTTTGATTATAGCCAAAATTCCTTGATTAGGATTCATATTCCCATGAAATTGATTCCCTCGATTGAAATGGTTTTGATGAAGGTTTCCTTGATGTTGGAAACCTTGATTGGGTCCCGGATAGAAATTACCTTGGTTTTGATAACCTTGGTTCATTCTTGGTTGGTTCTGATTTCGGTTTTGCATGTTGTGATTTTGGTTAAAACCGGGTGGTGCTTGATTAGTGTTAGCACGGTAGTGTGGTTCATTTTGAGGACGATATTGATTACCTCCTTGTTGTGAACTACCGGCTAGAGCATTGGCCTCAAAAGGACTACCATCGATGGCGTTACAATTGTAATAAGCATGAGGACCACACAGTGACACAACTTTCAACTTTCTTTACTTCAGCATGTGTTGGTGTCTGAGTGAAGGAGACTTTCTTACGGTTAGCAAGAACCAAAGCTGAACAATGTCCGGTGAGTTTATCAATCTTAGCATCGATTGCTAGATGTACTCACGGGGATGAAGAAGAAGAAGGTCCAGATAGATTGATATGTCTTAGCTCGAAGAAAGGACGGACTTGAGACTTGTTCTCAATGATGCCTCAAGGCCTCTTTGGTGGTCTTGCTCAGAAATTACCCGGAGGCATTCAAAGAGTCTTGATTGGTCTGATTGAGACCATTGTAGAAAGTATCCATTTGCATTATCTCGGTAAAACCGTGATGCGGACACTTGCGAGGCAACTCTTTGTAACGATCCCATGCCTCCCCGAATGATTCATCAAATCTCTGAGAAAATTTCATTATCTCATTCTTAAGACTTGTGGTTCGGGATGGAGGATAGAACTCGTGAACGAACTTGGTGACAAGATCTTCCCATGTCTCTATAGAACGAGGGGTTGTTTCTCGCCAACCCGGCTTGTCCCTCTAGAGAAAATGGGAACAGAAGAAGCTTGATAGCTTCGTGTGGGACATTCTTGTACTTGATGGTAGATGCTATCTTGCTAAACCATCGAATGTGTATGAGGATCATTCAAAACCATAGAATTGGCTTTGGGTTACTAGATTGAGCAACCCGGTTTTGAGCTCGAAAGTGTCAGCCACGATGGCTGGAACAACAATGGCATCTCCGTAACCCTCGATGGGTGCTTAGAGAAGCTCATTCATAGGTTTGTCTTCCATTTCGACAGAGGTGGTGGTGGTAGACGCCTCAGCCACGGCGAAGGAGCTGAACGTCCTCTACGTCTACGAGGAATGTTTCCAAGTTCTGAAAGTGGACTTGAAGAACTGGAAGAACGAAAAGCATGCACTATGTATAAAAATCAATTTTCAAAACAAATGAGGCAAAAACACAAGTGAACTTAACCAATAATCACAAATGAAATGGCTTTGAAAAACAAAATCACAAGTGACACAAAGGCAAGTTTTACATCTGATGTTCGGGAACTTATTAATGGTCGCACCCCTTGTAGGTAGTGCACGCCTTGATTTCGGTGGTTGATTTTTATGTATATTTTAAGTACCAATGAAAGACGTAGGTAAGATTTGTGCAGATGGGTTCAAAAACTTTTGGACAATATTTTTGGTATCGTCTCGTTTAACCAAATCGTATCTCTTCAAGAATCACCTTAAAAGAGAATACAAAATAGAAAAAATCGCCGATTGTTTTGTTGTTTTATATTTTTGGTGTTTTAACACTTTAGAAAAGTGTTAATGAACTTTTGATTTTCTTATAACTTTACAAAAACTTTTACAAATGGTGGGTATGTGCAACAATGGATCCTAAAATGGCTAAACACACGCTAAAGCCTCCCGACAGCGGGCCAAATTTGATCTGGCTAAACCATCAAGTTTAATAGACTTAAACAAAACTTAAACACAAATACAATGAAGATCAGAGAATACAATGAATTCCCGGGTCGTTTAGTCCCACGGAGACTCAATGGTGCAAACACCGATTCAGATAATGGAGTGATCACTAAGGATAGTGATCTGCAAAGGTTATGATTAGAATTACTACACTACTGATTGATTGGAATGGAATGGAGCAGATTTGGAAAGCACAACAACAGATCAAAGAAACGTAAACGTAAGTTTAAAACTACGATACGCACAAAATAAATAGTGAATCTGAGAAATAAAAGACCTAAAAATATAAAAATGACATCTTTGGAATCCTAACAATAAAAGAAAATTATTAGAAAAAGGAAATTATTTTTAACACTATTTAATTAATTATTTTTAATTAAAAACTATTTTAACTATTTAGTAAATACTCTAAAATAGAAGAAAATGCAAAATAAGGTTAGAAAAATAAACTTATGATTCTGAAAAATCTAAAATACTATAAAACTAATTTTAAAACTAAAAATATATTTTTCACACTTTTATTTAATTATTACTAATTAATAACTATTTAAAATACACTTAATTACTAGAAAATATAAAATAAACTTGGAAAAATAAAATTTTAATTTTGAAAAATCTAAAATATGATAAAACTAATTTTAAAACAGAAAATATATTTTTAGACTTTTTAATTATTTATTACTAATTAATTACTATTTTTAACTAATTAAAATTATAATAAATACTAAAAAGATAGAGAAAAATCTGAAACTTTTTCTAAAAATCCTATATGATAACAGAAAACAAAGAAAAATAGAAAAACAAGATTTACTTATTAATAAGCTAAAAAGAAAAATCAAAAAGCTAAAACTATTAAATAAATGCTATCACTGAGTTTTAATGGGACTTTTTCTGGATTTTCTTTTTGAAAACTACTTTAATACTGATTTTATGAAACTTTAACAAAGACAAAAATTTTGTAAACCACAAATAAGTCTGTTTACAAGTTTAAAACCCAACAGTGCTTAAATGAGCTTATTTGGTGGAAATAAGCTCAAACAAGCTTGCCAGCTGAAACAAAGACTCAAAGTGGATGCAAGCAATCTATGTGAACTGAAATGAAGCTAAAACATTCAAAGAAGCACAATAATAAGCTAGAAATAAGGCACAAGAACTTATGATAAGGACGTAATGGGACAAGTTGTAGAGGTTTGCAGTCCTAGCTAACAAGCTCAAAAGTGAGATCTTAAGCTTGAAAATCCAAGAGGACCAGGTTGGCTTTCCAAAGAACCAGAGAACACAAGATTTGGACAATTAATAAGCTCAGTGCAAGCTTATCAATTTGGGCTTATCAACTGCGTATTGTGGCACTTTTATGAAAATGTACTCACAAAAGCTAAGAAATAAGCACTCAAAAAGCTGAGAAACCAAGAACTAGCATTTTTGTATTTTTGTTTAGCAACCAAACTATAATACCCCCGAGCTTTAAACTAAAACACAGTATTGAACACACAATGAAATTCCAAAGTTTATTCAAAAGTGACCTAATTGGAAATTTTGACTTTTGTTCAAAACCAAAAGTTTGACTTAGATGAACTTTGATCTGATCTTAAGCACTTAATATGATGTGTAAAGGTAAACTAAGACTGATTTGAGCAAGATTATTAACTTTCTAACACAAAATCATGATCCTATCTTATTACATTCCAACAGTGGACTCCCAAGATTTGATTAACTGCTATGTTGACTTTTTACTTATGAACACTTACTTTTATGACTAAAATCTGTATTTAGACTTAGTTAAACAACAAAACCAAAGACCAAAGTACTTTCAAACTCAAAGATCCAAACACCACTTTATATTACTGTTATGAAGATTTTTAGAACAAAACACAAATTAAAACCATGAGATTGATTCCAGATCTTGTATAATCCTAAATTAGAACTAATGAACACTAAATCAACAACCATAACAACCATAAACTAAGAATTGATGATTATGCGCAAATTAATCGTAAAACCAAATTTTGTAAACTACAACTTGAAAAGAACAAGCTACTGATTTTAAGGTTTAAACACACTTGATTATAACTAGATATCACAAAGAAACAGAAATTGAAGCTAATTAACAACTATAACAATGAAATGCCAAATTGGTCAAAAGTGCTTACAAAAGCTTCCAAGCTCAAAATCAGATTCAACCAATGAACACCCCTATAAGCTTACCAATAAGCTACTAACCCAAGGCCATCCATAATACACCTTGCTCCAGCTGAGAACACCTTCTCCAAGTGATTTTGATTTTCACCTATTTAATTGGTATTTTTGTGATTTTTAACCTTTTGAAGCTAAACTGAATTTTAGTGTTTCTAATAGCTCTTATAAGCTATTTGGGAGCTTATGTGAGCTAACTGGGCATATAAAACAACCAATAACAACATTTGAAGCATATGAGATTCTTAAAGAAAAATTGCATAAACTGATTTAAACTTTAAAACTTGAAATTACTTATTAAAAGAGGTTCAAATACACATGAGAAACTTAAACAAAGTACTTGGATTTAAAAACATAACGGAAATCTTAGACTAAAAAACGACTAAAGAAAATTTTAAAAGTACTCTAGATACTTGATGCATTGCTTCCTCTCTCCACTTTATAGACTTTTTAGCATCTCTCAAGTCCTCTGAAACTTTCCCACCAAAATCTAGCCATTGGATCTTTGAAACTCATGAACCGCCCACATGGATTTGGCGCCAATTTTTCGAAAGGTGGTTTTAGCTTTAATTGGGTTTGGTTGAGATAATTAAATGTTTTGGAGTTTAGAAGAGGTGGAGGGGACATAGTATGGGAGGGTGTTGAAATGTGGTGAAAACCAGGACTGGTTTTGAGATATCGCTATGGAGAGATGGAGCTACAGAACAATGGTATTTGGGCTGCTTCGGTTTGACTTTCTCACGACCAGTGGTATATCAAAGGGGAGGCCAAATGGTTGTGTGGGGGCCAAATTGTAATGGCCTGGCTCAAGGGTGGTCAGGGTCAAGCCAAAGGGTTGGGCTTGATATTGTTGGCCGGATTGATTGATTAGATCAAAGGGTCCGGATTGGATTAGTGATATTATAAGGACTAAAATTGCAACTTCATCAAACTTCAAGGACTGATAATGCCATTTTTCCAATGCTCTCTCAAGGACCAAACATGACAAACATTTATAGAACAAGGACCCTTTTTGCATAAAATCCATTTTAAAGGTCCAAGGACTAATTTTGCAATTTTCCAAAGTTTGAGGACCTTTCTTGCCAATTGACCAAAAATTCATTCAAGGATCATTTTAAACAACTTAGAATACTTTAAGGACCTTGAATGATAAAATTCCACATTTTGATATTCCAGGGACTAGATTTGACAACTTTTAAAACTTGGGGACTAAACGCAATTTTGCAAACTTGATACATTTTTCATCTGATTTTGATATTTTTGCATTTAAAACATATAAAACACTGATTTGTGATATTTTGATCATTTTGATGTGTTTCTGAGTGTTTTCAGATGATTTTGCAGTTTAGATTATACAAAAATGATGAGTATTTAAGCACTCATCATCATTGTTGAAGAAATACCGGTAGGGAATCTGAGGTTGATCAGGTCGACCAATAGTGGGTAGTGGCTTTGTCCAGTTGGTGTAGTATGGAGCCTTGTCAGGTCTGGTGAAGTCGATGTTGGATTCAGGGTTGAGCCAATCAATATTGTTGGACATGGCTCATGCTATGTTGTCGAGATGATATTCGACTTCAATGGCACTGTCAGAGCTGTCCTTCAGTAGTTGAAAAGCTTCGTTCTTGATTCGCTTTAACTCTGCTTTCGTCATCTTCTTTACTTTAAACTTTTCTTGGATGATCTTGACATGCTCCATAGTTCGACCATTTACCGGTTCTTGGCCTTCCGACAATTGAGGGGTGGCATCAACAAGCTTTGAAAACCATTCATATTCGTCAGTTTCATCTTCATCTAGCCATGATACAACTGATGTTGACTTTTTCTTCTGTAGCTTGGAGGATGATGCTGGTTGCTTAGTTGATGTAGAAGAAGGGGGTTGTTGTTGGGGCTCAGGAATCTCTTCGTCATCACCACCGGTGTATTCGAAATGATCACCGGTTTTCTCCTTTGGTGGTGAAGACGCAAAGTCCTGAGGTTTGTCACTAGCAGGAGGTTGTTGTGAAGATATTCTAGTGGTGGTGGTCCTTAGGGTTGGTGGAGGCATAGATGAGGATTTGCCAGTTTTCTTTTTGCGTTTCGGCTCAGAATCCTTGTCTGCATCATCATCGTCTCTTGGTCGCTTAGCCCTTTCAGCTGACTCTTTACACGATGTCTTGAGTTGATATTCTAGCAATGCCTCAAATAGTTTAGCTTCGTCAGAAGTGAAAGTGCCAGATCGTTGAGACATTTGCAATACCAGCTTCGATATCAATTCAGCATCGGAGACAACCGGAGGCGTGACTGGATTGATTTGCATAGCAACAGGGGTAGTCGACAGTGTATGCTTGACCAATGCCATGAGATTTGGATAGAGTTGTCTGGCGAATATTTCTCTTGTCACTCCAGGGACGATGTCGAGAAGAAAGTTGTGAGTATAGTCTCTGATCGTCTTGTCCATTTCCCCTTGGATATCCCTATTGAGAAACTGTTGAATCTGTTCCCTTTCATCTGAAAACTCGTTCATCACGTCTTGAAGTAAGTTAAGTCTGTCGGCCAGTTGATTGAATTTCTTGTTGACCACGTTTCATTTCCTTACTTCCCTGACAGCTTTGACAATTTTGGTCTTTGCACGCGATGCCCAAGTGTTGGTCGGTTTTATGACAGATTTGGATGTTGATCTTGTGGTAGCATCTTTGGATGGTGGTGGAGATGAGTGAGATGATGAGTCTGAAGATGATGAGTCATGAGAAGGCGCTGGGTCTTTTGGTGGCTCAGAAGTTCCTTCAGGGTTGTGTTCAGGATTATCTAGAATATAATCATCAGCTTCTTTATGAGCTTTAGCCTCTTCTTCAGCCTTTACCCGGGCCTCTTTTTCTGCTTTAGCCTTTTTCTTAGCCTCTTCATTTGCCTTAGCTTGAGATTCCTCTTCAGCTCTTTCTCTAGCAGCTTCCTCAATGTCTTCATCAGTAATCTTTTCATCCTTCTCCTTTTCTTCTCCTTCAAAATCAAAGATGATTTGATCTTCTTGCTGTTGTTGCTCCGTTGATTCGTGAGTGGTAGTACCAGTTCCCTTATCGGGTTGATTAACCGCATCGAGAACTGGTGTGGTTAGTGCACCACCACTTGAACCTCCAGGGCCACGAGTTTGTTGAAGATTAAATTCCTCAGCAGCATGTTTAATCCTCAGGTGCTTCAGTGTCTTATGGTAGTCTTTTTCTTCATCCTTTGGTTCTTCATCTGAACTTTCTTCTTCTTCTTCAGTCACTGGAGTCTTACCCTTATCGGCTTTGGGACTTTGAGGTTTTTCAACAGTTGTAGTATCATCCATAACAGACTCTGAGTAGTGAACCTCCTCATCCGTCTCAGTATCCTTAGAGTCTTGATCCTCTAATTTAGGTGCCGGTTTAGGAGTAGGAGTGGCACCCTCAGATGGAACCTTTCTTTTTCATGAAGGATTTCTCTTAGGATACTTCCGAATACTCCCAGTGCTTGCTATACTTCCAGTACTACCTCTCCTGGTCTTCTTAACTGGTATGGCTGAAGATTTTTCATCCATGAAGCCGAATTTGCCTAAGGTCACTGCTTTTTGATATCGTGAATACGATTGAAGGATTTTAATCTCATCAGTGAGTAGGCAGTCAGTCAATACTACACCTTCTTTCTTTGTTGACGAGTCTTTGAATCTGACAACATTTAATGTAGGCTCAAACAACGCAGAATGATGGTTGGGGTCATCAACTCTCAAGGGAATGTCATGATTATTCCCGAGTATCCTCTGGATCAACAACTTTGTGTATCTGATGAAAGGGACCTTTGTGCCAGGATTCTTGAGGTAAGACATCATGTCTTCCCATATCAGATTTGCGTAGTCAATGTGAATTTTGTTGACCATGCCCCAGAAGATTTGTAGTTCCATTAGCTTCGGATGCTCATAACCACTGTCTCTACCGGAAACAGACTTTGCGATCATGATGTATAAAGTTCTCCATGGCTGAGGGATGTTCTTTAAATCGACTAAAGAGTGTTTGGTAATGATTCCCGCAGCTTCATCATAGCCAATATCGACCATGAATTGGAGTGTAGCCTCTTCAGATGGAGTAGGAACATATTCAGCAGGCTGGACAGCAGGGAGCAGAAGAATTGCTCGAACATCAGCAACAGTGACGGTGACTTTTTTATCGTTGAGTGTCACTGTAACAGCATCTTGACCATCAATTTTCTTCATTGTATGCCAGAACTGATGAATATAGATCTCTGGTACAGTTGCTGTGTTGGTGAGCATTTTGTTGTAAGGATGAGTCTTAAGAATATCCACTGCAATTCGGCATGAGGACTCAAAGCAGGTGAAGTTATCAAATTCAACTTTAAGGTTGTTCTTTCCAATCTTCATACGGTAACCAGTAGGGAAAATGTCTTCTATTGTGAGTTCGTTTGGTGCGTTAACGTTTTCCTTTGTGATGTCCATATCGTGATCTTAAAGATATTGAGCCAAAAGAACCAACATATTGAAAGACATCACGTTAGTCAAACGTTGATTTTATTGTCCAATTATTGAATATGTTATGTTAATGAATGTTACGAGTCCAATGTCACTTGTTTGTCCAATAGTCCAAAGTAGTCGTGATAAGTTTCGTGAGTATATTAATTTTGAATTTTAACGTCCAAATTTTCACTCATTCACACAACATTTTAACCATTATAGCTTATTAGTGACATTTTGGTCTTGTGACGTTATGAGTAACTTATTTACAAGTTAGTACGCGTAACATTTCATTGGTAAAGTTAAAATTGTGGCTTATGTGTAAGAATGTAAGCTTACGCATAAACATTGTGTAACCATACGCGTAGGCCTAAGCTTATGCGTAAGAAATATTACGCGTAGGAAAAGCCTCTTGGCATAAGGCTTACGTGTAAGCGTATGTTGGGAGCTTATGCGTAAGGTTTACTCGTAAGAGTGAACCTTATGCGTAAGACTCCAAGTTTACGCATATCCTTCACAGGATACGCGTAGTCCCCATGTAGACCCTTACGCGTAAGATTTCTCTTACGTGTAACCTTCTACATGTAAGGTAATCCTTAAGCGTAGAATCCAATTTTACCCTTGAATCTGAATTTGTACGCGTAGAATCCTGATATAAATCATTCATAACATTCAAGTTAACATATTATTCAATCCTCTTTCAAAACACATGTTATCACAAATTATAATGGTGACGCGTAAAGTTTGTCTATGCGTATAGTTAAACCCTAAGAATTCAAATCCTACGCATAAACGTTTCAACCATGGGAATTCAACTAAACAGTTTCTGGAACATCTTAGAAGCTATGTGATGGGTTTCCAACAAGTTTTAACATCTAACACCTCAAGAATCAAAAGTACCCAATTAAACGAGTACTTAAACCCTAAATCTCAATCTAGCAAAATTAGAGTTTCTGGGTATGATTCAAGTTAGGTTTTGGTTAATTAAACATGTAACAAACTTCATACAAGCCTCTAATTAGACAGAAATACTCACAAAAGAGAACCCCCAAATCCACGCATAAACCCTAACTTTTGAAAAATGATTAAAAACCGTTTCTGGGTGAAATATTTTGATAGGAATGATAATGAGACTGGTTTGTAACACTTATATCCAAACCATTTCATCAAAAACATCATTAACTAAGAACTTCATTCTACGAATAAGCGTAAGAACAAGAAATTCCTTGTTTTGGAAAATCTAACCGTTAAAATTGTATGAGATTAAAAACCAATGTTAGAAATCACTCATAGAAGCTAAAACCACTTACAGATTTGAAGATTATAACACGGATTTGAAGATTTGATTTTAGGTGTGGGATTTGGTTGGTAAGATAATACATGTTAGTAATAAATGTGAAAGTGTTATTAGGTGAAGGTTTTGATAAAATTAAGTATTGACTTTTGACAAATATGACCCCTCCACCTCAACCATTTTCATCCACAGCCCATAACTTCCATTTTGGTTAAGCGTGAAGTAAAATTTTGGAAAAAAACTTGACGACACTCCCCCTCGACTTTAAAAATATTGAAATTTTATAAATTAGAGTCCGAGGAGTGTTTAAGAAACAAGAAACGTATCCACCATTAACAAAGATACAACCAAATCTGGGTAACATGCAAGTACGAGTTTTTATGAAACAGAAAAATATTTACATTCTCCCCCTCAACACTTGACCGAGAAAATATTGAAAGTTTTGAAAGAGTGAAGTGTTGACGGAAGATTTGTACTTGCCATGTTAAAAGAAATTTAGATAGAAGAATATTTTTGTATTTTATAAATTTTATATTTTTGTATTTTGCTTTTGATAAAATATTTACAAAAGAGGTTTTGGTGTTTGACTAGTTTTAAGAATGTGTAAAAAGTTCATCCAGTTCCTCTAGAGTCAAACACCTCATACCAATCCGGTGGACCAACTCAGTAAACCTAGCAGGAGCTAAGGCTTTGGTGAGAAGGTCTGCCAGTTGATATTCTGTACCACAAAATATAATTCAACAGTACCCTTTTCCACATGCTCCTTGATGAAATGATATCTAAGATCGATGTGCTTAGACTTCGAATGTTGGACGGAGTTGCACGAGATTGCAATAGCACTTCGATTGTCGCAGTACATCAGGATTCTGTCAAATACGTAACCATAGTCTTTGAGTTGTGTTCTCATTCAAATGACTTGAGCACAACACGCCGACATGGCTACATATTCTGCTTCGGTTGAGGACAGCGATGTACAATCCTGCTTCTTCGATTGCCATGACACCAGTTTATCACCAAGAAATTGTAGTGCTCCTGAAGTACTTTTCCGAGAATCTAAGCAACCTGTGTAATCGGCAGCGAAAAGCTATTAGTTCAAAACCGGAATCCTTCGATACAGATCCCTAAATTAATGGTTCCCTTGATGTATCGGAGGATTCTTTTGGCCTTAGAGAGGTGAGTTTCAGTTGGTCGTGACTGATAACGGGAGCAAAGATATACAACAAATACAATATCAGGTCTATTGGCTGTTAGATACATGAGAGACCCAATAATACTACGGTATTTTGTAGGGTCAACCAATTTCCCATGCAAATCAGCGTCCAGTTTCTTGTTATGTGCCATAGGTGTGGCATAGGTATCACAAGTTTGCATTCCATGTTTGTTTAAAATTTCAAGAGCATATTTGGACTGACTCAGAAAATACCACGGGGTGATTGATGAACTTGGAGTCCTAGAAAGAACGTAAGTTCACCCATCATGGACATTTCAAAATGTTTTTTCATAAGTTTTGAAAAAGCGTTTGAGTACTTTAGATGTGTTGACCCAAAAATGATGTCATCCACATAAATTTGAATGATTAAAATGTGTTCCCCGTGATATTGTATGAATAGTGTTGGGTCGACCGATCCTTTGAGGAAATTATGAGAGATGAGAAAGGATGACAACTTATCATACCACGCTCGCGGGGCTTGTTTGAGACCGTAGAGAGCCTTGTTCAGTTTGTAGACGTGATTAGGGAACTCTGGATCAAGAAATTCTTCTGGCTGACTAACATAGACTGTTTCTTTCAGATTACCATTAAGAAAAGCAGTTTTGACGTCCATCTGAAAGACCGTGATGTTCATGTGAGCCGTGAATGCCAGAAAAATCCGAACAGCCTCAAGTCTAGCAATCGGTGCGAATGATTCCTCGTAGTCAATTCCTTCTTCTTGTTTATAACCCTTAGCCACCAGACGTGACTTATTTCTGATAACCGTACCTTCAGCATCCAATTTGTTTTTCCAAATCCATTTCAGACCAATAACATAGACCCCTGTTGGTTTTGCAACCAATTCCCATACTTCAAGACATTCAAACTGTTTAAGTTCTTCTTGCATGGATTCAATCCAGTTGTCATATGCCATGGCTTCTCTAATATTTTTGGGTTCAGCTTGCCAGACGGTGAGTGCATAAATGCAATATTCACCGTCGGTCTGAAGGCGTTGTCTAGTTACGACTGGTTGATTCGGGTTTCCAATAATGTTCACAAGAGGATGGTCTCTAGTCCAACGATGTGTGGAGGGTTGATGTTGATATACATTATGCAGATTAGGAGGATTCAAATGACTTGTATATGATTCCGCAACATCAGAAGTGGCAGTTTCATTTGCAAAAGGGTTGAAGAACGCATTTGGATCATAATATGCAGGTTGGGGTACTTCGTGGTTCAGAATATCGTCAGCTGGTTCAGCGTCATCGGATGCGGTTTGTTCGGCTGTTGTTGTAGAATCAATTGGAGGTGCTTCTTCAACAGTTGTTGTTGTTTCAGGTGTATCAGGTATTGGATTATTATCAGGTTGAGCAGCGGAAACATTTGATAAATCTGGAGCACGTAGATCAATATCATCACTAAACAGAGGAGCAAATAGTTATTCCATTTGTTGACGAGTAAGCTGTAGGATTGGTTTAGCTGATGATGGGGTTTGGGGGAAGTTTGGACGGTTATGACCGAGTTCCAAGCTGTTTTGCTCAGAAGCCATCTCAGTAAGCTCATCGAAGTTAGCATGAATCGTTTCCATAATCTCCCTTGTACGACGATTCCAGATCTGGTAACCCTTAGAGTTTTCACAGTATCCAATAAAGACTCTTATGTCAGCTTTAGCTTTGAGCTTACCAAAGTCATCACGATCATTATTTGGATAACAAAGAGATCCAAATACATGAAAGTGTTTGAGATTCGGTTTTCGGTTGTGGATAAGCTCATAAGGTGTTTTGTTGTGGCGTTTAGTAATCATTGAACGGTTCTGAGTGTAGCATGCAGTTGATACGGCTTCAGCCCACAAGTAATCTAGAAGTTTAGCATTTATTAACATTGTTCTTGCAGCTTCCACTAACGTACGGTTTCGTCTTTCAACAACTCTGTTTTGTTCTGGTGTTCGTGCAATTGATGTTTGATGCTCAATTCCCACTTTCTCATAATATGCACGAATAGTTCGATTCACAAATTCAGTTCCTTGTCTGCTTCGATTTGTCGACGTGTTCCGGAGCTGAACTTGAATTTTTGTGAGAAAAGTGATGATCATCTATGGAGCTTGATCTTTAGTTCGAAGAAAATAAACCCAAGTCCATCTTGAGTAGTCATCCACAATTACCAAGATGTAGCATTTGCCGTTAATAGTCTGCACACGGATCGGACCACACAAATCCGTGTGAAGTGGATGAAGCACATGCTGTGAGCTGTGTTCCACCTTTGAAGGAAAATGAGCACGAGTGCTTTTCCCTTGTTCACAAGCTGAGCATAGGTGATCTTTAGAATAGCGAAATCTTGGGAGACCTTCAACAAGTTTGTAACGTGCAAGATTGGTAATGGTTTGAAAGTTTAAGTGTGAAAGTCAACGGTGCCATAGCCAAGATTTTGTTGATGTTGCCTTTGAAAGGATACAGATGGGAGATGAAGCAATCATGTCTTGCATTGAGATTGTGTAAAGACTAGATGTGCGTTGACCAGACATAAGATCGTTTCCTTGTAGATCACGAATGAAACAAGTTTTCTCCCTAAAAGCAACTTCCAAATCTCCATCACAAAATTGACCGACTGAAAAAAGATTGTGACCGAGACCTTCCACATAATAAACTCTACTAATTTCGATGTTCCCATTGATGTAATCTCCGAAGCCCATGATATCCGCAAAGTGATCATTCCCGAATCTGACAGTGCCAATGAACTTTGAAACAAAGTTTGATAACAGTTTAAGATTGCCTGTCATGTGTCAGGAACATCCGCTATCAACAACCCAGAGGATGATCTGTATCACCTGCATTACACATAGACGACACAGATGGAATAGAAGTTGATGTGGAACCCGAAGAGTTAGAGGGTTCCAATGCAGTAATAGTTGAAACACACATGTTTATGATTTTAGGTATCCATTTAAAGCCAAGTGTATTATGTAACCATTTCTGCCATCTCCAACTAGTCTTAGCTTTGGTCTTAGTAAATGCACTAGGTGATTGTAGCCGGAACACTAGAGGGTGGCTTACCTAGCACAGACTTAGAAGCATTAGTGGGCCTAGAGGTATTCCGTTTTCTATTATTCCGCTTACGAGATAAGATATCATTAGCAACACATTTATCATGACATCCAGAAAACATGCTTTTACGACAACCAACACAAGAAGCTTCAAACATAACATTTAAAGTACTTAAAGATTCAGCATTCGTTACATCACTTTTTCTATTACATTTGTCTAACGCAATGTCTAAAGTGGGTGCAACTTGAGTCTTATTAAAAGTCCTAAGGTGTTCTTCTACTTCAAAGGTCTTTATTGTTCTTTTCTTACGTCGCAACTTCCTATTCTTCCTTGATGTGCTCTTAAGCTGTGAAGTGCTAGCGTTGGGAAAAGAGGTAACTATTCCTGTTTCAGTGGAAGGAAGCACATTAGTATCTTGTGGTATGTCATTAGGCATTCTGGTGTCAATTTTAAGCATTCCTGGTGCAAGTCCATTAGTGTTACTAGGCTTATCTTTATCACACTAACTTAGCTTAGCTTTCAACTCAATGATAGTGTGCAACAAATCTTGATTTTCAGAGCGAATGTTTGCATTAACATGTAAAACATCTTTAGTGTGTGCAAGATAATTATCAAGTTCTTGTGATGCTTTTTCACGAGTCTGTTTGAGCAAATCAAATATGACACCATATTCATTTTTGACTTTGGCTATTTCTTGTTCATATTTTGAAATTTGACATTTTAAAGACACGTTTTCATCATCCAGATGTTCTATTTTTGGATCAACAGATTTTGAACGCAACTGGTTGATTTTGTTTTGCAAAGCAAGTTCTCGATTTTGACAATCCTTTTGACACAATTGAAGACGACGTTTTGCATTTGAAAGTTCGTTGATCAAACGCTCATTTTCAATTTTCAAAGATTTTATTTGCTTCACATTATCGATATTCTCAACATTTTCAACAGAATCAACAGCGATATAATCAAATGCATATGCAACAGAATGAAGTAACATAACATTTATGGTATCAAAGACAGATAACATCTTCCAAGAGTCGATCAAGATCTTTCTTAACATTTTCTTTTTACGTTTAGTATTTGAAATCGATGTTTCTGTTTTCTCGAAAACTGTTTTCATAAGTCCAAGCTCCTTGTGAAAATCCCTTTCCCAATATATTGCACACATTTTCAAATTTCGGACATGAGGTAAAATTCTTTTCTGAAAAATATCTCTTTGATTTCGCGCATGAGGCGATTGAAAATGTTCAACTTTTATTTCAGAATTGATTTCAATTTCACGTTCCAAAAGTTTGATGTCCGATAAGAATGTTTCAAAATATTTAAGAATTTGACATTGTTCGGGTAATGTTTTTACTTCACTGAGTGAAGGTAAAGGACCATTAATTTGTGCAGTATTGGGTTGGGGACCAACATTAGAAGACTCAGAAGTAGGCGTGATAACCCAAGGTGTGTTAGAATTATCCTGTTGTGTGACGAAAGTTATGGCTTTTGAATAGTTAAATGGTTTGTTATAAACAACATTTTCCAATTTTAACCGACTCTCGTCTTCTGCATCTAGTTCCTCCATACGATTATATTCAACAACACTCATAATGGAATCATCAATTCTGTGTTCTGCACTGTAGACTTGACGATTTGGTTTGAATGCTCTATGTGAAAATCGTGGTTTGTAATCAGCAAGATTTGGTCCATAACCATTTGGATTTGGTTTAAAGGTAAACTTTTGAATAGTTGTGATTGACTCACCATGTTTGTAAACAACATTTCGAAACTCTTTGATTTTGTTTTGTAAGTCGACAATTTCTTCAAGATAGTCATCTATTCGTTTCCTTGAATGCTTTTTGTATTCACAAAACTGTTTTTGACAAGTTAACAACTCAGACTTGGCTTTTTGAGTTTCCAAAGTGAGAGCGTTAAGTTGTTGTTTATGATCATATTTTAGTTGTTCTATCTGAGACAACAAAGCATTCTTGGATGCAACTAGATCACATATCTGTTTTTCCAAAGATTTTTCATTTTGGTATGATTTACCAAATGCGACTTCAAAACCTTTTTCACGTTTCTCTTTTGTTTGAAAAATGTTGAGTCGGAACTTTAAGTATTCATTATCCTTAGTCAACAGTGCAATTTTCTCGTGTAATTTCTTATTGATGACTTGGCACATTTCCATTCGAGATTTTTGGTCCGTAATTAAGTTGGTCATGAGCTCAAGATCTGGATTAGACATAGGTTCAACTTGTTCAACGTGAGTCTCAACATGATCATTTTTTAGATCCTCAAGTATAACCACGGAGTCAACTTGATTATCAATATTAACCATAAGGTCATCTTGATCATCAAATATAACTACGGGATCTATTTGATTATCATCGGAATGAGATGTAGACGGCTCATGTTGAACACTCTGATCCTCGTCGGATGCAGATGTTGGCGGAGATATCAGATCAGAAATGAATATAGATTGATCCGGTACCTGAGACAAGCTGTCAGTGTCATACACTGGGCCTGTGTCACTCATGTGGAGTTCTTGCATGTTTGCCATTAACATCATAGCTGCATTGGCTTGCAAGTCCTCCATGTCATCAATAGAATCTGCATTTGCCATGAAGCTTTGTTCCTTGTTGGTAAGAGTTCCACCAGCTTCATCCTTGAGAGCCAAGAGTAAAGCCTCTTTATGATAACCGCTGCCTCTTGTCCTCGGCTTTGGGCATGGATTAGCGAGATGACCCTTCTCATTACAGTTATAACAACGAAGACCATTAACCTCAGTCTGAGCATTTCCCCTGATCAACCACTTGAGCCCGTTGTTGTGGAGCACCCATGTTATTCCTTCCATTAGCATTAAACCCTTGACCACTACCCATCTGACGAACATAACCACGATTCTGAACTTCAACACGTCCATTGTTAACAACAGCTTGATTCCTTGTGTTTGATGAGGTACAAATGCAATTGTTGGATTTGTTAGCAAATCGTCTGAAGGCTTTTGCAAGCATAACAAATCCTTGATTCATTCCATCGAAGGCATCAGCATCCTCATTTGATTCACTGTAGAGTGCCTGATCATTGTTGTTGTTGTTTGGAACCAATTGAGTTTCTTGTGATTGTTGTTGTGAAGGATCATATGGTGTAATCTGAACAGTTGATTGTGGAGGGTTTGTGAAGACAGTTTGCAAGGTCGGGAATTGAGGATAACATGCTTGAGCCCACAAAGCAAGAGTTTGATTATCCGGGAGTGAAGGTGAAACAGGAGCTCCACGGATGACTCTTTCTCTGTCAACTTCCTTTTGGTGGGGCTTCAAATAGTCATACAACAATCCGTAGGTAGCATGATGAAGATTCTTCGCTTGACGGATGAAAATAACATACTTTTCCCAATCAGGACCAAGACTACTAAGGAACTTAGTGTTAACTGCAATTCTTGGCATAATGATGTTATGTTTTTCCAAGTCATTGATGATGTCTGAGAGTCGATGATGATATGACTCTAATGTCTCCCCTGGTTCAATCATGAAGTGTTCATAGGCTAAGTAGATTTTTGATTCCATGTCTTCTTGATTGAGTTCAGTGCCTTCCATGAGAAGATGAATGTGCTCCCACATTGCTTTAGCAGTCTTCTGAGCATCAACACTACGAAGTATCGGATTGGGTAATCCCAAAAGGATATATTGCATTGAAAGTTCATCAGCTTCTAAGTGAAGAAGTTGATCTGTAGTAAGTTGATCAATACCGACAATGTTGGTGATATCATCTCTTGGTGGATTGGCGTTCGGATCTCTGGGTACAGTGATAGTAAGCATATGAAATGGACCTTCAAGGATGACCTTCTTCAAGAACTTTCCATGTGGCTTCTTTATCTCACAAAACCTAAAGAACCTTATCACCCATTGATCGTAGTTTCCGGGAGTGAGCATTGGAGGTCTATCAAGTGATCCAGCTTCATGAATGGATTGTTGGCTACTTAAAGCTTCACACATCTTTGCAAACCAAGACGGTTCCTTCATAGCATACTTGGATGGATGCTGATTTTGAAAGTTTGTATAAGGTTGTACTTGTAGACTAGGGGGTGGTTGAATCATTTGTGGTGGAATTGCTCCTTGAGGAAATTGTTGTTGAAATTGTTGCATTTGTTGTGGTGATGGTGGAGGATATTGTTGATAGAGTTGTTGTTGTTGTTGTTGAGGATACATATGAGGAAAGTAGCTAGAGTATGGTGGTTGAGACATCTGGAAACTTGTGTTGATGATGGATCTTTGTAGTCGAATGAAACAATGTTGATGAAGTAACCTTATGCATAGAAACCAGCTTAAGGGTAGAAAGCACCTTATGCGTAAAAACCAACTTACGCGTAGGAATAGCTTACGCGTAGACTTGAGGAAAACTTATCTTAGGCATAAACCAAAGGCTTAGTAGTAGAATCCTTATGCGTAAGATTAGCTTAGGCGTAAGACTAGGCTTAGGCATAAGAAAATGCTTAGGCAAAGAGAATTCTACGCGTAAGAATTTGCTTATGCGTAAAACTAGGGTTTTGTCCAAAAAATCCTTTACACTTATACCAGTGTAAAAGATATCCAAAGTAGAAGTGTTTTCAGGCTTATCCAAGCAAGAAAACACTGAGTAAACCAGCATCACTGAAGATCAAATGAAGAGAAGCTTATGCATAACAACTGCTTAGGCGTAGACTTTAGTGCATACGAGTAAAACTAGGGTTTCTTTATGCGTAGAAAGTACCAAACTTAACCAAAACTGATTTTTCTGCCCAAAAGTGTTTATAAACCTGATTTTTATGATGAAATAGCTTCAATATCACCAAAATAACACAAAAGTAGGAAACTTGATGATCCAAAACACTCTTTCACCTTACGCGTAGAAAGTAGTACACGAATGAAATCAAGCTAAAAAACAATGCTACACACGTAGAGTTTCAAACTTGATGCTAAAAACTTAAACTTTAACACTAAATAAACCTTAAAGTACAAGAATCTTGAGTTTTTAAGTGAAAAAATGGAAGCTTTTTGCGTATGAAAGATTAGGAACGAGAAACCCACACATATACATCAAAAACAAAATGTTTCACCCAACTAGATGGCGAATGATACCACTGTTAGGTCACCATAATAGAACACAAGTAACAATATGAA
Organism: Chrysanthemum makinoi; assembly: GCA_910596185.1. NCBI lineage: Eukaryota > Viridiplantae > Streptophyta > Magnoliopsida > Asterales > Asteraceae > Chrysanthemum > Chrysanthemum makinoi. Next base: position 119,673,294 of record OU343220.1, on the reverse strand, counting down.
AGAAATGAGATGAAGTAGAGATCGGTTGCACACAATACACACATACGTTAAGACAATATTGAAAGGATAAGCATAGGTGTAATATGAAAGTGAACAACCAACCTTCAAGTGAAGGTTTACAATAACTTATATAGGGGAAGGGGACTAGGGCAACACATCTAGTCTCTTCCTTTCTTATGGGCTTGGGCCAAGGCTTATGGGCTTTCTACATAAGTCTTGCCTTTAATACAAACATAAAAGCCTAATTAAGCAACCTATTACAAGTTAATTACAAACACTTGAAATATAGTTTAGGAGTGATTCCAACACAATTGATGATTTTTACATGGTGAAGTCTACATACCTTTCTTCTCTGGTTAACTTTGCTAATAAGGACTTAAATTTCTTGATGAAGCTTGAGCCTCCTAACATTTCTCAGGCAACTTCCTCAGTGAATCCGAAGTCTTCTCCTTTCTTGTGAAGTGTATCTTTATAAATCTTCGCACCCTGCGTGGTGCTTGTTTAGGACTGTTTTTCCCTAGCGTTTATGCGCTTAAAAACACTTTATCACTATCTGTAATGAGGGTGTATGTTTGCCCCTTAGACAATGCATTTTGCGGTTAATTGTAGGTCGTTGGTATTCAGTGTGTTTGCACATACAACCTTACTTGCAAGATTTATAGGAGTGTTATTGCTCCTTAATGGGGAGACTTGTGTCTGTCCCTTTAAACAATGATAGTTTATGGATAGTAGCATCATGATATATGATCACCCATTTAGTCTCTCGAAAGGGTTAATCTTTCGTAGAGTTCATAACCCTAACTTTAGATTTATGTAACCCCTGAGTTGGACTATTGCATATACTGCCTAATTGCTCCATTATTAATCATTAAGCCTTAAGTGTGGCCCAATTGTCCTTCGGTCACCATGACCATTTTTGAAACATTACGTGTTGGCTTTATCATTATTCAGGGTTCAAGTGTGGCCCATGTAAATTTGTCACTAAGATTTCATCAAGCAGTCCTTCGCTTGTAACAGAGGGTAGTGATCCATTCCATTTTAGCCCCTAAGGTTTCGAATGAACACTGTGAGTCCCAAACCTTGGATCTACTTAGCTTGTCTAAGTATATTGCTTTGGATGATTCCAAAACAAATGTGAATGAAACAAAGCTTGATGTTAATCAAGTATGCGGAATCTACTTGATAACACTTAGAAGAATAATCAATAGAACAGTGAATATGCAATGGACAAAGTAATAATCAAAACAATTCAATATTATTAAGCAATAATACGGATACTTTGGCTAGTATCAGGTTATACAACCTTGAAGTTCTTCACATGACTGTTCTAATTGATTGTGTATTGGTGTGTGTAACAATATAACCTAGGACCTCCTTTTATAGGACAAGAAGTCCTTTACAAGAAAACTATCACTATAAAATCGTATAAGATATACAATATCTATTCTTAAAATACAAAATGTGTGCATATCCTATTAGTAGTACAAACCATATGTACTAGCAATACTAAGTCAGTTAGTACTGCTAGTGTATTCTTCACTAGTTCAGTTTGTATGCTTAGCAGTATCAAGAGCAGTTAGTACTGCCATTGTTTAATTCCCAACAATCCTCCCCTAAACTTATGAAATCTTTTGCAAATCACTGAGTTTCTTCAATTAAACTTCAAGTCTTCTGATGAGGGGGGATTCTTTCAAACACTACTTTCTTCTTGCAGTCTTCATTACTTGGTCAAGCTGATTTATGATCTTCCTTATTAACCTTCTTGCCATCTTTGAGTCTTCATCCACAGTAAGTTTTGCAGATAACATAAAGGGTTTTATATCAGACAGGTTACCCAACTTTCCCACTTTGTTCGCCTAAGTTACCCAACTAGTTTTTCGTTCAAACAGGTTATTGGACTACACGGGGTTGACATTCAGGTTACTGAACTTCAATGTGTGTTTCAATCAGGTTACTATGGACGAAAATACCCCTCTTTTCATTTTTTTTAAGTACATAAATGGTCCATGTGGTTTGCCCGGTGTTACGAATTCAGTCCAGTTTTCATTTTTGTTACGTTTTCGTAAGTTTTCATAAGCTTTCGTCCGTTTTCTTCCGTTTGTATACATTTTCTTACGTTTTTATCAGTTTTTATACGTTTTTATCCGTTTTTATACGGTTTTATCCATTTATATACGTAACAACAAACAACAACCATTCAAACGCAACATACAACACACCCTAGTGGTGTTTCTCACAAACAGATTTCACACGCAACACAAATACACTCGACACCTTATGGAGTCGTGATACTAACTTAAGAAAATGGTGCTTTGTAATTTATACTAAATTAACAAACACACACAAAATGTATAAAAATGGACGGAGACGAGGAAAAGCGGATGAAAACGGATAAAAACATAAGAAAGTGGATAAAAACGTAAGAAAATGTATAAAGACGGAAGAAAACGGATGAAAACTTACGAAAACGTAACAAAAATGAAAATTGGACTGAATTCGTAACACTGGGAATACCACAGGGACCATTTATGTACTTATAAAAAATGAAAAGAGGGGTATTTTCGTCAATAGTAACCTGATTGAAACACACTTTGAAGTTCAGTAACCTGAATATCAACCCCATGTAATCCAATAACCTGTTTGAACAAAAAATTAGTTGGGTAACTTAGGCGAACAAAGTGAAAAAATTGGGTAACCTGTCTGATATAAAACCCTAACATAAACACCAAAATTCCAACTCTGAGAGGGCACTCTTTTTCTACCAGCATAAACATATTTGTACCATCAGTTGTAGATACATGATGCACACTAGATGTGTCATACAATCTTCATGTAGTAGCTCTGTCTGGAACATGAAATTTCCATAGACTATCAAAAGGATCATGTTTAAATAATCTAACTTGCTCAGTACATAGCTTTAGTTCATTGTTATTTTCAAAGTCTGCATGACTGAACTTTTCTTTGACCAAATTTCACAGCTTTACAAGATCATCTCTATCAAATACCTTGACCATATCAGAAAAAGTCTTGAACATTTCCACCTTGTTTCCCAATCTGATGATCTTCCAAAATATACCAAATTTATCTGTGTGACTTTCCCAATTAGCAACAGGATATTTTGACTGCAATGGTTCAACAAACACTGCATCTGGAATAGCTACCATCTCTTGTTGACGTTGTTTATCAGAAATGTCTTCTTGTGTTTCAACCTCTTCAGAAGTATCTTCTTCAACTTTTTGCTTCTTTTCTGAACTGTAATCAATTGATGTTGCTTTCCTTTTAAGACATCTTTCTTCAGAATCAACTCTTGTTGAAGTAGCAGTATCTGGATCATTAACAGTATCAACTGAATATCAGCAGTACCATCTTTATTTTGCACTGCTTGTGTAATGATTCTTCTAGCTGCAGCAATATCAACTGTAACTCCCATTTGTCTTGCTACCTTTTTCACATTCTTCACAAGGTTTTCAACATTAACTGGATGCTCTGTGTCTTGATGAACTTGCTCAGGTTACTCATCATTAAGTCCTATATCAGAATCCATATACATCCTCCCCTGAATGTTTGCAATATTAACTTCTTGAGATTTCCTTGCCCTATTTGTAAGAATTCCCTTGCTCTGTGTATTCATCAGAACTGTCTGAGCTTGATACAACCAATTTGACTCTTTTTGGTTGTTGAAGTGACTTCACCTTGAGCTGCAATTGCTTCACTTTACCAATAAGATTGGTGTTGATCTTGATGTGTGAAGTCTTAGTGTGCTTAAGTTCCTTCTCCAAGTTAGTCACCTTTTCTGTCAGTCTGGTATATGTAGCCAACAAGTCCTGTATAAGTTGCAAACTGCCTCACCACTTCCAGATGTGTTAACTTTTGGGAGAGGTGGATCACTAGGCTTATACCCCATGTTATCCATGTGGCTAGGGTTTCCATCACCTGTAGATGATCCCTTAGAACCAGATACATTAGATGTTGCCATAATAGGGGTCTTATTTATGTTACCCCTGTCCTGACCAGCTTCTAAGCCTGTGTCAGTAGGAGCAGCCCTTCCTATACTGTCAGAGGCAGCCTCATCTGCATCAATAATGATAGTAGGAACTCTGTGCTGAGGAACATCAGAGTCCTGTCTGGTATTGTTCCTAAGTGGTGATGAAAATGATTGGGATGTTGATAGAGAACCATGAGCTTTGGGTGTATGTTGCTTGTCAACGGGATTGTTGATCCTTTACCCTTAATATGTACCATGTTTTCAAACAAAGGTACTACAGGTCTATTGAACCACTTAGATGCCATCTTCATATTACTAAAAAGCTTTTGGGTGAGGCAAGGAGTTTTATAAATGTTTGCATGGAACTTGAGTTTAACTTGAGTGGTTTCCAAAAGTGTTTGAACAAATCGTGGATACATTAAAAATTTGAACTGATTATCCACATTTTTCACCATACTATCAAAAATCAATTTTGAACAAATCTACCAGTTGATAAGCATATGAGAGCAATAGCAATGTTTCTACTAAATTGCTCCCATGAAGTTTTCTTAGAAATTAAACCATGAAGAATAGTATGGATCAAGAATCTCCATTGTGGGGCAAAACAACCTTTGAGAAAAGATAAATTTTTAGATGATTCGTCATACCCCATTTTGGTTAAGATTTGAAAGATTTTAGTATTTGGCATATCACTAATACCATCTGCATCACCTAGGTGCAGATGCCTCCTAAGAGATGCTTCAGTAAGAATGATGATACTGCCATTAACTTTGGCTTTAATCTGTTTGTTTCCATCTTCAAAAGTATTGACAGTGGCAGTCTGCCAAAACTGCTTGATATGAGAAATAAAGATAGTTGGATGAACTGTAAGAGTATACCTAATGTGGGTATGATTCAGAAAATACACTATCTCATGGAAGTCGCATGCTTCCTTGGTTTTCTCCAAGAATGCCACCTGGTTGTATTTTGCAGCAAATTCAAGAGGTGCTATTAAAGAGAATTTAGGTTTTAGGTTTAAAAGAATGTTTTGACTGCTTGGTTTTAGATCGATTTTGAAGGAATGATACTTCTGAGAGCCAATTGAGTTTTTATAGACAAGATTTAGGGTTTCAAGATTAACCGACTTAAGAGAAAGATAATCTGTTGAAAGATAGAAAGTAAATACTTTCCAAGTTAGAAACCCAAAAAGAATAACAAACTCTCAACGGCTATTTTCAAAAAGTGTTATTTTTGTACATTACTTGAATAAATTCCCAGCAGTACCAAGTTATGCTAGCAGTACCAAAATTTTTCCTAGCAGTACAAACTTTTTCAAAACATATTTTTAAGCAGTATTAACTTAATTTCTTACAAAACAATACAACATTGAGTTTTATGAAGGGTGTTAGTGCAAATATTACGATATTTAATCTATACAGTCTCGTTTGTTTTGTTGATGACAAACATGTAACTTGTAATACATAACGTAAAATGTATAAGTTACTTGTAATCATATTTTGTCTCAACATACTTTCAACACCTCTCGACGACTCAAGTCCTTGTATGTTACAACACAGGTTCGTACATGTTTGTTATGTTGCGTTATGATCAAACCTCTAACAAACCATTAAACATTGTTAAGTTAAATAGTTTATAAAACACTTAAGTAATTTTAGTTACTTACATTTTATAAAATACATAAACATAAGTAAATGTGTTGGGTAAAACCCATGACCCATGACCCAAGACCCATAACCCAATGTCTAGATACATTGTACCTTGGTGGGCACTCAAGTCCATGACCCATGACCAATGATCCATGACCCATAACCCATGGGTAAAGAGGAGCATCCCACGGATCCCTTGGATTACAAGGGTCGGATCCCTCTCAGAAGGGATCCTTGGGGCAGAAACTTGTCTTGGCCTTTTTGCCTATAAATAGCAAACCACTTTTTACCATTTCTTCACACCTTCACACATAGTTTCTCTCCACCATTTCTAGCATATTTAGATCATTAGGAAATATGTAAACCACCCTCATTTTATATGATCATAATGCTTCTAACTTTCATTTGTTGTAAGCATACTCCCGAAGTGATCCTCCAAAGCAAGCCTAGAGATCTTGCATCCTTACCTACTGAAGTGATCACCCATCACAAACATACAAGCACATGAAGATCTTCTACAACAAGCTTGGGAAACTTGTCATCTTCATTCATAGAAGACTAACTACATCATGCTTTGTGTTCTTGATGTTTAGTTTAGGATTTCATATCCATTAGACACATTGTCTTGGATATTGTCTAGTATCATATTCGTGTATCTATAACTAGATTAGATGGTTTATGTGTTTGTGCCATAAAACACAAGGTTTGTTATGTTGGACCACAAAACATAATGGGTGTCATAGATGTGTCATGTTGGTCGGGTAATGGTTCCTCCTTTGTAATGGAACCCGATATCTAGCCTTGTACCGGATAAAGTGTAGGCGACGTTGTGATAGGTTTGGTTCTACCTTGTGGAAGGACTCGGTATCTAGCCTTGTACCGGATAAAGTGTAGGCGACGTTGTGACAGGTTTGGTTCTACCTCGTGGAAGAACTCGGTGTTTAGCTTAGTACCGAAAAAAGTGTAAGCGACGTTGTGTAAGGTTTTCTCCGCCAAGAATGGAGTTTGTTGATCTAGTGAAGTAACTCTCGAATTAGATACTCGGGGAGTGGAGTAGGGCGAAGAGGAGATTCGTGACCGAACCACTATAAATCCTCGTGTTAGTTTGTCTATACTTTTACTTATTGCTTTACTTTTATTCTTGCTTTATATTGTTGATTGTCTATGTGGTTGATGTTTATGTGTGTGATGCATACTTGGTATTTCATAAGTCATAAACTATATTTAAAACTTTACATATTATGATACGCTTGATCAAGAAAAACAAACCGGACTAATAATGGTGAAACTTGATTTATAATGAACCATTAATTTTGCGGAATATTATGTGATATTAAGGGGTTGGCCTTACATGCCATAATGCGTTAAATCCATTCTCGCGTCGAGATTAGCAAATGCGATGGTTTATACTATATTTGATACAAAAGTTTTAAGTTTGAAACGAAAACGTATTCACCCCCCTCTACGTTTTCACAATTGGTATCAGAGCAAGTTGGCTCTAGTTTTTTAATACAAATGGTTTTCAAAATGAGTAAGGTCCTTGGATCAAATTTTTGGTGAAGTCAAGCATAATATGAAAAGTGTTTTGTTGTTTTTTATCTTTGAAGTTTTGTTGTTAGATATCTTGTTAATCAAGCTAGAATAAAGATTAAAATGGGTAATATAACTTCACTAAAAAGTCTACAAAGGTTAAACCTTTTCGTCGGGTCAAAACATGCATTTTTGTAAATCTGTGTCAGATCCGCGGTCCCTTTGCTATCAAAGGGCGGATCCGTGGTAAAGAAGACTGTTTTTTGTCTAAATTTCAAAAATTTATAACTAATTAACCGTAAGTCCTTAGAAGTCGTGCCACCTATCGTTTGAAAGGTATTTGAGTCTACTTTCATTTAAAAATGATTTTATAAATTGATTCAAAACAAAAATTTACAGAATCGTTGATTTATAATAGAAAGTCATTTTTCAGTCATAACTTTTGCACAAACTTTTGATCTAATTGGAGATAGATGTTTTCATCTTTGAACAACAGTGTGTCTTCTTTTGAAATTAAGATTTTGATCATATTTATAAATATAAAAGAAACTAATCAAGCTTGGTATACATGTTTATATTTAACACAAAGCGATGAAAAGAACTTTCGTATGCTATGCTAAATGATTAATTGTCTTACCTTGCATTACTTGATTATTTGCTTATCTCAAATAGTTTTTGTGCTTGTTTGTTTGAATAACATATGTGGTTTCCTCACCTTTTTATTCATTCTGTTGTTTGTCGATTTAGTAATATTTTATTAATCAATGTGCTATTTGAAAGAGTGTTTGGGATAACATCTAGGTGTGTCAAAAATGTTAGTTTAAATACTTAGATAAGTCATATAAATAGAAAAATGTTTAAAACATGTAATATACTAAATGGCCTCTAGTTGAGTTTGTCATGTGTGCAACATAAATGTTTTATGTGCTTATATGATTTCTTGATTTCATATTTTCTTGTGTCGTTTTCTAAAAACAACAAGAATGTACATCGGATCATAACCTACACTTGTGTTGATGATGTACTCTCCCGTTTTCCTTTTCATGATCGCTTTCCAAGCTTCATAGTAGGATTGACAACTTGATTATTCAATCCGATATACTCAAGTAAATTATTTTGCAACGCAAATATAATTGTTCATATCTGAAAATCCAAACTCGAGCTTTCCAACAACATATGTTGAACTAGCTCATTCAACCATTTTTGTTCACCATATGGACAACTTTTAATTTTTTTTAAACATGAAACCTTCGTCACCTTAATTGTTTCAAGCATAATATTAATAAAAACAAAGCAAAGTATCATCATTGTTACTCTTCGATAGGCCATTGTAGGAATATAAATTTTCCTAACTTGAGAATGAATACTGGAGAACTTATTTCACTAGAAACTCAATTTGACCTAACGGTTGAATTGCTTCCTTGATAGAAGTTTGGTATGTGGAATCGCCCGTAAAAATGGTCGTGTTTAGCCGTAATTGAGCACCGCTAGTAATAGTCTCATATTCATTCTCTCACTTGAGAAATTTATACTCCTATGTTTTCCTAAATTAAGTTTACAATGGAAATACTTTGCATTGTCTTAGGATTACTAATCAAAAAAGTTGTAAAATTAATTTTTCTTTTAAGTTAATCACAACCACTTGCCTCATCAAGCGATTATCTTGCTTTGATCGAGAAGAGCTACATGACTTCATGGACGAAGCTCATTGTATGCTAATCACCATCTGTAATGACTATACATAGTTCATTGCTTCCGTTGACCAAAACAACCTTCTAACACAATTTACTTTCTTAAGGACGCATATACATGTGTTTCTTACTCTTCAAATACCAACACATAGGCAAACATATTTTAGCCAAAACCAACTCACAAAAGGGTACTTGCTTCAAGCCTTTCTAAATCCAACACTTACTCTTCTAAATTCCTTCATCTCCACAAATAACAACTCCACCTTTTGGATCTAAAGATAGTCTAGATTGTCCTAAACTAGCAACTCACAACTCTTTCTAGACATATACCTTTCATGTCATTGTTAGTGTAAATGATTTACTAATCTAGCCCGTAAATCTGTTTTGGGCTTCTTGAATAGTGCTTGTTAAGTTTGCTAAACCTCTGTGTTATTTGTGAGCTCAATCTCATTTGATTGCCTATATGTTATTTATACATGCTTTCCTTGCTATGCTTAACTTGCATATATGTATACTTGCTGTAGAAATCATTAGTTTCAAAATAAGAAACATAGAGCAAAATTTTGCAACTATTCTGTTAAGAAAATCTGTCTCAGACGCCGGATCCTTTAGATATAACTAGACGGATCCCTCAAGTGAAGGATCCGTGGGATCCGGGTGGACAGAAGTTCCTTTTTAGCCTCCTTGCATCAATCCAACTTTCCACACCTTATTGGACTAGTTAAACATGCTACATTAGGATCACTTAAACTTTCCTTAGGCTCAGTTGATCTCACATTCACTCATAGATGACTTAGGATCACATTTAAAGTATTTTTAATTTATCATTACTTCAAAACTCATCATCTTTCCGCTACAATGTTTACACATTGTTCCTCTCAACTCAAAACACCTAGTTTGATATTTCTTTCAATTTTAGCAAATTGATTTTAGTCATCTTTACCTTAAAATGCTCCAAAAACTAGTTTTTCATTTCTTATGATTTTTAAGAAATTTTCTAAATTTTTCTTTAACCACCATCTAGTTCCTATAACCATTCACCATCCTCAAAACACTTAGTGTCATCCATGATCACTCATTTGTGTTTCTAAAACTCCATTTTCCCCACAAAAGCCATCATTGACAAATCTCACTCATTAGTCTTGACCACTTAGGTCTCATGCCATGTAAGACACTTAATAGACTGAGTAACTTAGGATAGGTAGTGCTAGACCTTGATAGAATCCAATCACCTCCTTTTCACCTCATCTGTTAGCCGGATCCATAGACTAAAGCTAGCCGGATCCCTCTAGTGAGGGAACCGGTGGAACCGGGGAACAGAAGGCACATTATCTCTTGAGATAATCATTTCAAATTTCCTTTTTTTCTAAAACACTTGCTCAACACTTAGGATTATCACTTTCTTATATGTTTATAAATGAGTTGCGTTTATGTGATTATTTGCGTGTTCTTTCTTTTCTTTTCATGATATTATGTGAACAATTTCTCCATTTGTATAAATGTTTTCCTTTTGTACTAACTCATTTGGATTCTTGTAGGTTGACTATGGTCGATTTCATCATCAAGTCAAGTTGTGCTCATTCGTACATTTTTTATATATTCCTAATCTTGCATCATCCTAACCATCTTCCTCCACTTTTTTCACTAGTCACAAAGTCATCATGTCTACCACCTCTATTGAGTCATCAACCGAGTCAACAAAAAGAGTCACCTTGATACCTTTCATCCCCATCCTTTGCTACTCTTGAGTCACTTTATTACCTAGTAAAACTTGACCTCTCATCACCTCTACCACAACTTCCATACCTCTAAGTCATAATGATGATTCCTGACATCATCACCATGTACAAGGTCTAGTTCATGAGCTACGTGATGAAGTATGTTTCATGTTCTACCACATCCTACTTGTGTCAACCACAACCTCAAACCACAAGCTACTTGTGTCAACCACATTCTACATGTGTCTCACTACCACTACAATTCATGGTCACTCAACCATCCTCCACAAACATCTATGTTGTCAAAAGCCAAGTGAATTTCTTAATGAAATGCGTCTCATCCCCAAATACATTTATTTTCTCGTCTTGAAAAACCTTAAAACCTCTAAACCAACCACGATGATGCAAGTAGTAGGATTATCCTCTTTTTGACACTAATCCTTTCTTTGTAGGTTCATATATATACACTTTGATGTGTATGGGATTCTCGTCTATATATGGACGGAATTTTACACTAATTTTTTTCTTTGTAGGTTCACTCATATACATGGGTTTGTATATGGCACACTTGTCTTCGGACGAGGTTTACTTATTTTTTTGTAGGTTCTTCTTGACGCCATTGAGCTAGGGGGAGCTTCCGTCAAGCATTTACAAAGTGTATCATATAACTCGTCCAACGACGAATATATTTTTTCACTAATTTTTTGTTTTGTTGATTTTCAAAACACACTAGGAGCACTTGACGTCCTCAATAAAGGGGAGCTTTCGTCAAAACAAAAACATTGCAAATTTTGCAATACTTTCGTCTTATCTTCCTAAAATACTTGACGCCCTTAACAAGGGGGATCAACCGTCAAGAGGGAGCATGCACACATTCATTCTTTAAAATTCCTATATCTTTCAAGAAAAGGGATATTTCTTTCTCATCATATATTTTTTTTCATTCCTTAACACTAACCTTGATGTTGGTTAAGCCTAAAAAATTTGATCCATTAATCCGTTGGAAACAATGGTTATAATTCAAAGGATCTTTCTATGTATTTTTTTGTGTAATTCTCTAGGTTCCTCTTAAAGGCGAGATCACCACCTCTTGAAGATGTGCAAGCTCAAGGTCATGAGTTGCTAAGCTTCATCATCATCAAGACCACTAAAGTGAATCTTGTTGATAATTCTTCTCTTCCTCCATTAGTGTTTCGTGTTGAAGGTATTGGCGTGGTGTGCCAATTAGATCAATAAGGTGTTTTCAATTTAACTTCACTAGGGATGATGCAAACTCGCCATTCTTAGGAGAAATTATGTTTAAACTCCAAGGACACACCCTTTTTGTTTCGACAAAAGGGGGAGAAGAGTGTAAACGGAGAAGGTAATGTATAGGAAGTACGGACACAAGTAATCTTTGCCATTTTACCTATCTATTACGTTTACATATATTTTGTCATCATAAAAAAGGGGGAGATTGTTAGTGCAAATATTACAATATTTAATCTATACAGTCTCGTTTGTTTTGTTGATGACAAACATGTAACTTGTAATACATAACGTAAAATGTATAAGTTACTTGTAATCATATTTTGTCTCAACATACTTTCAACACCTCTCGACGACTCAAGTCCTTGTATGCTACAACACAGGTTCATACATGTTTGTTATGTTACGTTATGATCAAACCCCTAACAAACCATTAAACATGTTTAGTTAAATAGTTTATAAAACACTTAAGTAATTTTGGTTACTTACATTTTATAAAATACATAAACCTAAGTAAATGTGTTGGGTAAAACCCATGACCCATGACCCAAGACCCATAACCCAATGTCTAGATACATTGAATCTTGGTGGGCACTCAAGTCCATGACCCATGACCCATGATCCATGACCCATAACCCATGTGTAAAGAGGAGAATCCCACGGATCCCTCTAATTGCCCATGGATCCCTTGGATTACAAGGGCCGGATCCCTCTCAGAAGGGATCCTTGTGGCAGAAACTTGTCTTGGCCTTTTTGCCTATAAATAGCAAACCACTTGTTACCATTTCTTCACACCTTCACACATAGTTTCTCTCCACCATTTCTATCATATTTAGATCATTAGGAAACATGTAAACCACCCTCATCTCATATGATCATAATGCTTCTAACTTTCATTTGTTGTAAGCATACTCCCGAAGTGATCCTCTAAAGCAAGCCTAGAGATCTTGCATCCTTACCTACTGAAGTGATCACCCATTACAAGCATACAAGCACATGAAGATCTTCTACAACAAGCTTGGGAAACTTGTCATCTTCATTCATAGAAGACTAACTACATCATGCTTTGTGTTCTTGATGTTTAGTTTAGGATTTCATATCCATTAGACACATTATCTTGGATATTGTCTAGTATCATATTCTTGTATCTATAACTAGATTAGATGGTTTATGTGTTTGTGCCATAAAACACAAGGTTTGTTATGTTGGGCCACAAAACATAACGAGTGTCATAGATGTGTCATGTTGGTCGGGTAATGCTTCCTCCTTTGTAATGGAACCCGGTATCTAGCCTTGTACCGGATAAAGTGTAGGCGACGTTGTGATAGGTTTGGTTCTAACTCGTGGAAGGACTCGGTATCTAGCCTTGTACCGGATAAAGTGTAGGCGACGTTGTGATAGGTTTGGTTCTACCTCGTGGAAGAACTCGGTGTTTAGCTTAGTACCGGAAAAAGTGTAAGCGACGTTTTGTAAGGTTTTCTCCGCCAAGAATGGATTTTGTTGATCTAGTGAAGTAACTCTCGAGTTGGATACTCGGGGAGTGGAGTAGGGCGAAGAGGAGATTCGTGACTGAACCACTATAAATCCTCATGTTGGTTTGTCTATCCTTTTACTTATCGCTTTACTTTTATTCTTGCTTTATATTGTTGATTGTCTATGTGGTTGATGTTTATGTGTGGGATGCATACTTGGTCTTTAATATCGTCATAAAATATATTTAACACTTTACATATTATGACACACTTGATCAAGAAAAATAAACCGGATTAATAATGGTGAAACTTGATTTATAATGAACCATTAATCTTGCGGAATCTTATGTGATATTAAGGGGTTGGCCTTACATGCCGTAATGCGTTAAATGCAACCTCGCGTCGAGATTAGCAAATGCGATGGTTTATACTATATTTGATACAAAAGTTTTAAGTTTGAATAGGAAACGTATTCACCCCCCTCTATTTCACAAAGGGATTAAGTGTAAAGGAAGACAATTAATCAAAGTCCGGTCTCATATGACCTTTAGTTGTGTGAAAACCAATAGTTTCAGTACTTAGTACTGCCTGTGACAGATAAACTCATTCAAAGAGCCTTCTTGATGGGTTTCCAGCTCGTAGCAGTTGTTACCTCTAACACAGAAGTGTTAGATTCACTTTTGTAACATATTGGATTTCACATACACATCATACCATAAACAAAGTAGGCGTATAAGATGTTTTTAGAGAGAGAAAGTTAGAGGTTTGGGAACTTTAGTGAGAGAAAGAAAAATCTTATTATGAGCTCCAACTCTCTACCTTGGGAGGTAGAGAGTATTTATAGTCATTACATAAAAGCATACACGGGCTGTGGATCAGGCATACAGTGGGTAAAGACCCGTCCGTCCTCCACGGTGTTACAAAACTAAATACTACTTAACATTAAATAACTACGACTACGAGCTTTCTAACGATTACATATACTTGAGGTGACCGACACTTTAACTACTGGATTTTCCAAATCCTAACAATCTCCCCCTAAGGGAGGTCACCTCAAACACACATTAATTTATATAGAATACAAACAAATATTTCATTGAGATTGTTCTTGAATTCTTGTTCATGTTCTTTATCTGTAGCTCGTAGTCTTTGATTCTTCATCTTTGCATGTTTGGATAATCTGAGTGGAGGTCTTTAACTGATCCACGTGATACTGAGTTTTGAGTCCGCTTTGAAGTCATCAGCCATATTAAATCTCTGACTCATCCATTGTGGTGTTGGTATTATGTGATGTTGTGACATTTGGACCGACATGCTCACATTCTGGATCATGATATTTTCTTATCAGAGTAGCGGAAGCTTTCATTGATTCATGATATTGGCAGCAGTAGCGAAGCATGGAGTGAAAATATTCGAGTCATTGATGCACTAATCATGATTTCTTTAGATATGAATGTGTTGTGTGAGCATGCGGTTGTGAATTGACCGCTTCATTACGTCAGTGAAAGCGTTGGGGTGTACACGCATAAGCGGTTAGCAATAAAGCGCGAAAGTGTCTTTGATCACTTCGATGAATTGAGGTACACGCCCACGGTTCCCGTTGATCAGATACAAATCTTTACTGTGATCGGGTATAATTCGAAGAATTTCCTTGACAGGGTTTCGCAGTTGCTCTAGCCGTTCTCAAACCGGAACGTCTCAAAGAAGACAACACGGATTGAGTGAACCAGCGAAATGAGATTCACTGATTGATGAAAAGAGATTTGAAAAACAATCGTGTATTGCTCAATAGAAATTGTTTTTGCAATACAACGAAGGTTTTAATGAAAATCAATTATCAATCATAAACACCTTTTATTTTGAGAAATAAGTACACAGTAGATGTGCTAAAGAAAATAGTTTTTTAAGCACAACGACGGTTTTCAAAGGTATCCGTCAATCCATAACCTGAACCAGGATTGATTCAAAAGATTGAATCGCCCCATTGTTTCTGTTCAGTTGTCACATGGTTGATCTATTGGATAGATCTCACATGCCATCTACCAGGAGCTTGTTTTATGTTGGCTCCAGATTGAAAGTGTCCTAATGAGATTTATTGATGATCTCGTGGCTCTAGACTCAATTTTGCATATTTGGTTCCTATGCCGGAGACTAGGGAGAGGGTCTCCTTCTTCAATACCAACTATCTCTAAGAGAAAGTCGATAGATTATGTCGGTTCCCCGTGAGAATGAAACAAGCCCTTTTAAGAGGAACTTGAGTGGTTTGGAAAGTTGAAGTGCAGTGCGTCACTGGGTCCATGACATCTTGTCTTCAATACCGATGTTACCTTGGTAACCACCAGTAGTATATGAATTGAACCCGGTTTTCGCCCTAAGGTTGAATAATTGGAGGGCTATTTGTTTTCACCCTTTTCTCATTCAATTCTTTTTAATTCTTCAACCCCTTTGCTACGAGACTTCATTACTAGAACCTTGTTGGGTTTATTCGGTGCTATCTCAGTCTCGATCCGCACTCTTCCCATATCTCACTTTTCTCCTTTTTTTTTCATCGTACCTAAGGACTTCTACACTAACTAGTGGATTGTCCCTGGGTAGATCCCTCCGGTTCTGGCGGATCATGGGACCTCAACCTAACCTTATCATCCTTATATTACCATGCATAAAGTAGAGTTGGTCGGTCTTTTGGTGTAGTTCTTCCGCCTTGAAACCAATTGAAAACCATTTGAAAATCAATCAAGATACTTGTGATATAGAATCAAAGCATTTGTATCTTAATTGTTTTGATATTTTAGAAATGCTCCCCCTCAACATATGCATAAAAATTCAAAAATTGTTTAGCACATAGAGGCAAGAGATCTTTGAAATCGTTAGATTAAGAGTGAAAGGTCCAATCTTTTGATTAACATTTTCTAAAATGATCACCATCACTTAGCAATCAATTTGAGTAGATAAAACATTTTGAGGAAGGATGAGGTTTTCAAAAGTTTGCTCCCCCTCAATATGTGCCTCGAAGTTTGAAAGAGTTTTGCACATATTAGAGGGATCCTGCACTTAGAGACAATTCAATCACGTTTCAATAATTTGAGGTTTAAATTAGATGCTCCCCCTCAACATGTGCATGGAAAATTTGAAATCGTTTGTCACATGCGTGGAGGAAAACATGCTAAACACTTATGAAACCATTTATCGAATTATCAGTTTAAATCCAATTTAAATCACAAATTCTCCCCCGATCACAATTATCAAATTATTTGAGATTTGTGATCTCTGTAGATTTAAATTGATTTTGAAAGCTTTTAAGGAGAATTGTGACTTGATTATGAAAAACGTTTTAACTGATAAGGATCGGATTTTGAGACTTTAAACTCCATTGATTAAACATGCATAATTATCTTTTGAAAACATAATAATAACCAAGGTCTGGAACCAATTGTGTAACATATTGTAAAACATTTAGAGTAGACCTTACTCATTTAAGTGCTAATTGTTTGAAAAGAACACTTTTTTGATTTAATTGAAAAATCATTCTCCCCCTCAATCAATGACAAAAGTTGTTGATTGATGGATTGAGATTTTGACACTTGATCAGTTCATTTGATTTTCAAAAATAGAGTCCGAAGTGTTATTCAAAACAATTGAGTTTTCATAAGATTGCAAATATTTTTCAGAGGAATCTTTAGAAGGAAAAATATTTGAAGTTAAACATTTGTCTTGTTGATGACAAACATTTGTTTTTAGAATCAGAGCATTAGGTTTGAAACATGAGATAAAGCATGGCGCTGTTCTTTCTTTGAAGCAGTTCTTGCACGAAATAACAGTAAACCATTGTTTTACTTTCTCCCAAAAATATTTTTTGATTTTTTGATTTTTTGATTTTTTTTAGAACATTCGAACAATATCTAAAGTCCCGTGTCATTCTTTGAATGACAACACAAAAACCGTAGATATTTTCGAATCAAGAAAAACATGACAAAATGACAATATTTTTTGAAATTTTTCAAGATTTTTCAGATTTTTATGGATTTTTTGAAAGTTTTATATTTTTCTATTTGCTTTTTGAAGGTTTTGTAATTTTGTATTTTGCTTTTCGAATAAATATGTACAAAGAAGATAATTTAGCTTAAGAGGATGATGATTGAGTACCGAGATAAGGATATCGTTCAGCACGTTGTAGAAGAAAGTAATCAACATCTCCTAAACTTTCACCACCAAATCATTCGAGGCTTTTTAAGAAAATCGTCTGAACATGAGCCTTCTAGATGTGAATATTTGGTAGCTTCCCCCCAAAACGACAATCTTCGAAGTGAGACCACTTTCCCCAAGTAATAGAAGTGAAGCAAACAGTCTCATTGAATGAAGCTCAACAACCCAAAGAAACATGAAGACACGAGTAACAAGTTGAACCAGTGATCCTTTCTGCGGTTATCAAACTCGGGATACATGATTAAGCCCGATCACATGAACCTATTGTGCATCCCCAATGTAAACATCATTCTGCGGTTTGTGTAGTCGATGCATGCGGAGAACACTATATCAACATCTTTAATTCACCAAATGCATTCTAGTTATCTTAAATATAACCAATCAACCCATAATGTACACATGTACCCAACCAGAGTGGAGACTATGACATCCAAGTAACATGTTGAATCACTGATTATCTCTACGGATATCAACTCCGGAATAACTGAATAAGCTCTATCAAGTGATCATTTTGTGAGTCCCTGATGTACACAAATCTCTCCCCTGATGGTTGCGATCTCATCGAAATCATCATTACATAGTGTACATGAAGCAATAACCAGAAGCACTTTATCAATACCATATCGAAGATGTCGATAAGAAATATCATCTCACGCTCCAAATATTCTTCTCATATTTCTTCCTACTGAAAGCTGAGTTAACACATACCAAAAGTATCCAGAGACCACTTCCCCCTAAATGGTTGGAATAATACATCCTTCCCCAAATAGTTGGAATAATACAACCTTCCCCCAAATAGTTGGAATAACACACCAAAGGCTCGAGTTAAACAGAGTTTCTCTGCGGTTATGACATTTGTATTTCCCGGGATTACTTCAATAGAAAAGAAGTATTAAGTTCATCACGTGTACTCGTTGTGTGTTTAGATGTATATCTCCTTCCCCCTTGCTGGTTTTGATACCTCAGAATCAGCAACACATTATACATGCCAAAAACTCTTGAAATAGAGAAGAACAAACAATTAGCTCAACTGAATCCTGTGAGAATCAACTGCTACAGAAACCCTCTCTAACTATCTTTATCAACCCATATGTAGACAACTTGAAGTGACCACTAAAGAAGAAAAACCCCATATACCAAACTTGAAACTGAAGTCGAATTCCCCACACTTGTATCTTAAGCTTGCACTTAATGATGGAAGAACGGTGTTGAGAATTTATGCACCAAGAAAATCTCTAAGTGCTCGATACTGAACCAAAGTATGAGACATTAACACCTCTTGCGATTATCCATAACGACATCTGCATGTAACACTGAGTAAAACAACGTAACTCCTTAAAGTGATAGTTAACCAGGTCTTCAATACATCCCGACTGCTGGTAACTAGATAAACTAAGTCTTCAACTCAAATTCTTAAGCCCGAGCAAGTTTATGAAATAAGAACACGCCTTAGTGAAAGTCAACTTCAATCTCAAATAAGTGATAAATGATTAACTCTGAAGTAATCAACTTATGTCAAATGTCCAACACGTGAATAAACATACAATCGGATGTACATTGATCCACTGATTGAACCAGAACAAACGATTCCTCAACATCAATGCATTCTTCCTAAGGTATACATGTAGAGAATGATCTAGAAGATTCACCAATAATGTCTTCGAGCGGATGAGGTATTCATTTTCCTTAATGTTCATGTGGTTGATATATAGCGTGCACATTGAAAGAAACAATAATCCTTGAAGATTTGACAAAGGAATACCAAAGAGCGGATCATTATTTAATAGTGCAACTACAATATTAAGATAGTCATTATCAACGCCTTGTGAAATAACTGGAGATAAGGTTTCTTGAGAATTACGAGAAGTACTTCTTAGATGGTGAACCAGTTGATTCAGTAGGAACCGGAGCATGAGCTTGGCGGGCGATCAACATTCGTTGGAAGGTTGGAAGTACTCATCAAACATATATCTTGAAAAACAATGAATCCCAAACAATGAATCCCAGTTATCCTTAGTAAGTGAAGCATTAGGCGTTGAAGGAGAGTCATACGACCATAATTCAAGCATCCATCAACATGTAGTATATGCACTCTTCCCCCCCTCAAAAATTGCATCCGAAGTTGCTATTTTTGATTTGAACAAGTGAATAAGAATATACACCAATGAATGTAGATCCACTTGAGTGTTGAAAGAGCGTGGAAAAACATGAAGCTTGTTGATGAAGAATTTCGATGAGAATGGTCATAAAATGAAGAATTCTCTTCTTCTGAAGATAAAGCGCACTGAGGCGTACACTTTTCTTTTCTTTGAGGAACGGGGCCTGAAGTGATATCTATAGACGCCATTGTGATGAAGAACGAGGCCTGAAATGATGTGAACAGACGTCATAGCCGAAAGAATATCAAGATTGAGTTACTTGAACCCGTGAGTTATGAGATATCAATCCATTTGTAATCCATACTTTAAGCCAGTCCATGTTTTGAAGGATCGAAGTATGCGCAGCAAAGTAAGGACTACTGCACTAATATTACAAACTTGATTGCATATATTTTGGTTAGTGACATTAGTATCCAAACCCTTTGGGGTTTCACGGTCAACCTTGATTTTGTCATCGAAAACAACTTTCGGTAGGAATCCACCTAAGTCGGCATCCTTAAACATTCTACCGGGCGGTATCCACTTATGGCAAGGTCTAGGATTGTAAGGCTTCTTATGCATAGTGGAAGA
Organism: Chrysanthemum makinoi; assembly: GCA_910596185.1. NCBI lineage: Eukaryota > Viridiplantae > Streptophyta > Magnoliopsida > Asterales > Asteraceae > Chrysanthemum > Chrysanthemum makinoi. The sequence continues at coordinate 119,653,072 of OU343220.1, read as the reverse complement.
CTTATCCTTGTTCCTAGTTTCCAAAGATTTAGCAGTTGGTATCCATTTAGGCGAAGTTTTTGGTTTTTTTTGCTTCACAACATGTTGAACCTTAGTCACGTTAGTAGTCTTAGTGGATTGTACCTTAGCATGTGAATTAGGAAAATATTTCTTATGTGGAAAAGACTCAGAATTTATAGTTTTGTTTTCTACATGCTTAGCATTCTTATGCACATAACTGCTCTTAGATGCACGCCAATCCTTAGTCTTTTGAGTGTTCCTAGGTAGTGGTTTACAACTACTAGCGATTGCCTTGAAATCTCGTAAATTTCCTCACCCTAGGTCTTGCACCTAAAATTCCGTCTTTTGAATCATTGCCTTTTTCTAGCTTTTTCTAGATAATAGTTCTTCAACAAGTCATTCATATCATATGAATTACGGGTTTTAAGCTTGGTTTTGACCTTTGTTTTCGAACTAATCCTAGAGGTCTTTGGGAGTAGAAGTGGCTACGTGTTGAGGGTTAACGGAGCTAGAAGCCTTATTCTTAGGTAACTTCAGGTGAAGTGACTGGTTTTGACAAAACTTGTTTCTCATCAACTTGGGAGGCAAACCGTGTTTTGAAAATTTTGGTCTTTCGAATATAAACGCACTAGGCTGCCTAACAATGGACCGGTTTCTAATGGGATGAGAAGCTGGTTTCCCCAAGGTTGATGGTTTTGTAAACTTAGTGTTCACACTTTTCCCTACAGTTTTCCTAAGCTCATTTTTTAAGGCAACAATAGCGAAACTCTTTTCATGAAGTTGAGCTTTGAGTTCATCAATTTTTGCTATCAAAGAGTTTGTATGCTCCATTGACTTAGTTCTAGCTTCTTTGACAGACTCACTTAGTTCTATGTGATGCTTTCTCAAAGACTCATTTTCCTTTAGTAATTTGGCCACACAAACCGCTAATTCATCATTTCTCATTTGAATATCATCAATAGTATTAACATCAGAATTACTTGTAACCAAATTACTTTTCACATGCATATTAGAAATATGTTTCTTCAAATTGTTGATAGTTGACTCTTTGTCTTGAAGCTGAGCTTTCAAAGTGTTAATTTCAAAAAGTTCACGGAATTCAGGAAGTTCCGGATTTTTACATGGTTTGTTAAGTTGAAAACTTTCTTCTTTACTTTGTATCGCAATTTCAAGTGAAATGCAATGTCTTTCAAGTTTTGAGAATTTGTTTGAAAGTTCATCTAAAACCTTTTTATCAACCATATCATTTATTTTGAAACACTTAATCTCTGACTCAGCCTCAGCTACAGAACATTTATCAAAGTCATGTTCAGCATAATGATCAGTTTGTTTAAGTACTTTAGCAGATGCACTATGTTGAACAGTAAAGGGTACCTCATTACATGACACCTGCTCACTTTTTGGTTTGATATCTGCATCCACATCATGTGTAACAAGAGTCACTAGACCGCTGGCTGTGTCAAGCTTATCTATCTCAGAGCCTCTGTATTCGGTGTCAACTGATCCATCATCTGGTGCTTTACCCGACTCATCATTATTTGTTGTCACTGACATTCGCATTCGGCAACCCGATTCTTCAACAGATACATTACCCAACTTATCACAACAATCTCTCAACTGCACCGGACACTCATCCACTTTTTCATCATGCGAGTAACTTCCTCAATATACTTCTCCACATTATCCATGAGATGGATAAGTGTCTCTATGAACACGCTAATTTCCATTCCAGTGTGTTTCTTGAAAGACACTTCATTCATGTCTTGATCATAATCGATGTAAATTCCCACGATGAATGGACTGAAATTGTTTGTGGATCACTGAAGTGCAGCACTTTGGAACTATCCTTTTGAACCTTTTCGTTATCAAGTTGTTGTTCCAAATGTTCTAAGTTCAACAGCAAGTTTCTAGTCAGTGTAGGTAAATCGTGACGGAAGATGGCACTACATGTTCGATCCCTAATTGTGGACAAAAGCATGCGAGGTGAGAGTGAAGTAACTGATAAGGTTCAATGTTACTTTCCATTAGCATCGCATTTTGTAGCCTAAACTGGTGCAACTCTCTCTCTTTAGATTCTGAACACGGAGATCTCACATCCTCATTGATTGATTCCATCATTTGTAACCGTTCAGTATAGCTAATATTCTCATGGTTGTCAACAGCATCATACAGTTTGAGTACTTCTGAAATCACTGGGTCAGTAGAGTAAGACATGATGTGGTAGAATGCATGGGATTTTACAAGTCTATGATTTAAACCGAGAAATAGAATCTTTCGCGGGATTTTACTAAAATCAAGACCAAACCGTTAAGCAATGACCAATGGGATGTGTTAAGATGACTGATGGATCGACACAATGATAGAAAATTGTGTGTTAGGACATATGATTGTTTGTAGGATTACCAGAGATGTTGTTTGGTTGAGATTTAGATTGGTTTATGCCCGTTTTTACTGAGAAATTTAGGTCTAAAAACATAAAAACCTTAATAACTTCTGTTCGGAGCAGATTTAGGCCTCAAAGATTGACTAATTCATTCGTGCCATTCTCCTCGTTCTCACGGTCGTTTTGATGGGTAGAACGCTGAAAACGGAGTTACGGTTCAAAAGTTATGGCCGTTTGAAGTTTTGTCGGAAAAAGTCAACAAAACGCTATGAAGACAAGTCGCTAAGTAACAACTCGCTAAAAGGCTCAAGTCGCTATGAACCAAGTCGCTAAGCACCAAGTCGCTAAGAATTATGACAACAAGTCGCTAGACACAGTTAAGTTGCTAAAGAACAACTCGCTAAGATCCAAGTCGCTAGTATCAAGTCGCTAACAATTTACACTACAACTCACTAACAATTTCTGAAGCAAGTCGCTAACCTCACCAAGTCGCTAGCCGTAGTGGAGAATCCACTAACTTGTACTATTTGTCGGCTTGTCTCAAAAGACAAGTCGCTAGGGTCAAGTCGCTACCAAAACTCACTACAACTCGCTACCTTTTACTGAAGCAAGTCGCTAGGATGAAATTCACTCCGAGAACCAAGTCGCTACCAAGAAAAACTTTAAAAGCACACTTTTCAATCCAAAACAAGCTCAACCACATTGATTCAAGCTTACCAAATCAAAACCCAAGCACATACAATGATCCTAAACACAAAAGTACACCCAAAATTCAAACTTTAACACAAGAAATGAGCCAAATGATGCAAAAACCACTAAACTTTTTCAAACTCAAAAACCATCTAAAAACCACTAGAAATCCAAGGATATGTAAGAGATGATCTAACCATGGCTCTTGATACCATTTGTAACATATTGGATTTCACATACACATCATACCATAAACAAAGTAGGCGTATAAGATGTTTTTAGAGAGAGAAAGTTAGAGGTTTGGGAACTTTTGTGAGAGAAAGAAAAATCTTATTATGAGCTCCAACTCTCTACCTTGGGAGGTAGAGAGTATTTATAGTCATTACATAAAAGCGCCACTGACGGGCGTGGATCGGCATACAGTGGGTAAAGACCCGTCCGTCCTCCACGGTGTTACAAAACTAAATACTACTTAACATTAAATAACTACGACTACGAGCTTTCTAACGATTACATATACTTGAGGTGACCGACACTTTAACTACTGGATTTTCCAAATCCTAACAACTTTTGCTCGTTGTTCTTAATGCCAGAGCTCCTTAGAGTAACACACTATCATGAAACATGATAGAATGACAAAGAGTGGGTTAGATCAGAATAAACTATCTAACTGTAACCATCAATTCATTTTCAATAAGGGTCCAGATGCCTCATAATGCTTTGGCATCTACTTGATTATCAGCATATTAAACTTCTGATTATACCACCCCATTGGCTAGGACTGCCAAGGTTTCACACATCTTAATCCATTCAAAGTGTTGTGCCCTTCCTGCAAATGTTAGTCAAAAACCAAAGAAATACAAAACAGAGTATTTCCACTTTAACAAAACGAAGTATGACTAACATTTCAAAAGAAAGGAAATTAGATTACTTTGGGAAACTAAACCATCATTGGCTTGGATCTTCCATGTGCATCAGGATGGGCATTTTTCTTCAATTTGACATATGCACAATTGGGTTTGTTGGTCTTTCTAACCCAAACATGTGTGGTCTTTGCAACATTCCCTTTGTTACCCCAAACAGAATTACTTTTAGACCTATAAATGTTGGTTAGTGGTCTAGTAGTATTAAGTTTAGACCTACCAGTACAAACTGTGGGCCTGGCAGTACTAAACTTCCTTTTGTAAAATTCAACTGGTTGATTAAAGTTTTGAAAGGATAATGATGTTTTTCTTTTAATGGGTCTTGGGTTATTTGATGGTGCTTGTTTTGTAAAAGATTTCATGGGTCTTGCACAAAAAACAGTTGGTTGGGGGTAAGAAGTATAATTTGGCCTTGAGGTATTGACAGTTTTAAGGCCAGTTTTTAAGAGAACTGCTCTTGGAGTGAAATAGGTTGAATGAGAATAGTCATCCTTCCTAGCAAAATTGTTCTCATGAAGCATACTACCCCTTTGATGATGCTTAAGGCTTCCATATTCAAAACATGATTTGTTGTGCCTAACAAACTCATCTTTTAGGTGCTGTGATTGTCGTCTATTCCAACTCCTTTGGTTTCCCCTAGGAGTGGGTGATCTTTCTTTAGACCTATACATCTCAACCTACCTGACTGTGTTCCTAAATGGTTTTGCCTTTTGTTTAGGTTGAACAGTCTCTACTTTTGGGACAGATTTAGTTTCACCATCTTGAGAAGTTTTACCTTGTAAGGTATCAGAATTGTCCTTAACCGCACTAGTCACTTCTATGCACGATGTGCTCCCAAATGAATTTCTCTGTATTTCTATTTATAGCTGATACTGAAGGCTTTACCTCCGTCCAGTTTGCGAAATAGTTTATAGCTGTGACTAGAAAGTCTCCTTCTTCTGGAGCTAAGGGTTGAGGGCCCACGATGTCAATTCCCTAGAAGGGTCGTTCTGCCCCTATCGATGTTTCACCGTGTACCTGCCGTTTTGAGTGAACGTGACAATTTTCACAATTGTGAGTCGCTGCTCTTGCATCCACGTACATCGAAGGCCAGTAGTGGCCTGCCTTAGTCATCTTTGAAACCACTGACTTTGGTTCTGTACATATACTACATGATTATCGGTGCGCTTTCTGAAGGATGTTCTCAACCTGCACCTAGTTCACGCATTGTAGCCATGGGGATAGGAATGTTTTTCGATACAGGTTCCCATGCTTCATCCTGAACTATGGTGCTTCGAACCAAATCTTCCCAACCTCCTGTGGGTCTTTTGGGAGGAATCCAAATATGAGGTGCTCCAGGACTGGTATTACCCCAATTATACCTTCTTTGATTATGTCATCCGACGCTTCTTTTCTTGTGATGGCTTTTCTTTTAAAACTTTCACCAGCATTTCCTTCGCTAGTTTTGTTATCGTTAATGAAGCTAGTTTTATTAGCACATATGCTGTCTTATCTAGATTCCTCTGAACATGGTCTGTCGTATACGTGTTAAAGCCTTTCAAGAATTTTAGAGTCTTTTAGACATACCACTTGACCACAGGTTTTTTTGTTTCAAAAAGGCCTTTGAGTTGACCAACAACAAGTAGTGAGTCAATGAGTGATGCTACTATATGTATTTTATCTCCATGCTAGTGGCTTTAGACAAGCTAAAAGTGCTTCATATTCTGCCTCATTGTTGGTAACTTCGAATTCGAATCTCAAGGCATATGTGAATACCCTCCCTTTGGGACTTATAAGCATTAGTCCTGCTCCAATACTGTCAGAGCTTGAGAATCCATCTGTATATAGCTTTCAGATAGCCTCTGAGGTAGTTGCGTTGTCTTTAAACTCTTTTCATTTTGTATCTCATCGAAGTTTCCCGAAGGGATTTCGGCGATAAATTTATCTATTATTTGACCCCTACAGTCATGGATTTGATGTCATGCTTCTTAGCTCGATTTCCCATTAGGCTATTCTTCCTGAGTTTCCTGGATTTGCAAGCATTTTCTTGATGGGCCTATCAGTTAAAACTTAAATGGGATGAGCTTGAAAGTACCTTCGGAGTCTTCTCGCAGCATATACCAGAGCTAGAATTAATTTTCCCAAACCTAGGTAACTAAGTTCCGTTCCTTGTAATATCCTACTGACGAAGTAGATTGGGGCTTGTCTTTTGCCTCTTCTGGCAAGCAGTGTCGTACTTATACTTTCTCCGGAGGTCGCAATGCACATTATCAACATTTCGCCTTCGATGAGGGCAGCAAGTGTTGGTAATGCTTCCATGGGTCTCTTTATTTTCAGGAAGCTTCTTTTAACTCCTTGTTCCATTGTAAGGTCTTCTTTCTGGTGTAGCTTTTAAAGGATTTAAATAAAGGTAACAACATGTCTGCACCATTTGTGAGGAAATGACCTACGTCTTCTAGCCTCCCATTTAGGCTTTGAATTTCCATTAGCGTTGTTGGGGGATTCAATTTCGTGATAGCCTTTACTTTTGAATGATTCACCCTTATTGCTTTGTAATTAGATCTCCGATGAATACCCCTTCTTCTACTCTAAAGGAGCATCTTATCAGATTAAGCTTCATTTTGAAAGATCAGAGCCCGTCAAAGGTCTCCTGAATGTCTAGTAACATTTCTTTTTCGGAGACACTCTTGATCACCATGTCATCACTACATGCTTCTAAATTTCTCCCAATCTGGTTACTTAACATTTTGTCCACCAATTATTGGTAAGTGTCTCCTGCCCTCTTATAGCTAAAGGGCATTTTCTGGTGCAAAATACTGCCTTTCTTCATTTTCCTTCGCTACTTGAAACTGATGATAACCTTTAAACACATCAGGAAGCATTTGAGTTTGAAGTATGAGAGTGATTCGATTTTGTGTGCTACTTCCTTTCTTTCTAGAGCTTTGTCTTGCTTTTTATGCCTTCCTTGTTGTTTGAGCATGTCCTCTTTATTGGAAGGTTCACCATTGACTATTATGGCTCTTAGGATACCCGTCATGTCTGCGCATGTCTACACGAATACATCTGCATTTGCTCGAAGGAGATTTTATAACCCTTTCTTGGAGTTGTCCGACAGTTGTTCCCCTATTACCACTGTTGATCGGGATAGCAATCATTGATGATGACTCGCTCGTCGGTGTTAGTGTAAATCAATATATCCTTCGGTTTGTTTGAGGGACGTTCCTCTTTCTTCTTGTAGCCTTCAGTGTTCCTATTGAACTCGAAGCTTGAATGTACGGTTCCTACGCCATAGGGAGTGTAGAACTTGACAGCCGTATAGATCGTGGAAACTACCATCCCCATTTTTTCCATTAATGGTCTCCCTAGCAATAGGTTGTATGATGAATCGGATCTTACAATAACGAAATTTAGGATTTCCATCCTTGTGAAAGGTATGTCCCCAATCGTTATTTTGAGAGGTACTTTTCCCAAAGGCCATGAATGTTCCCCCGAGAAACCAACGAGTGATGTTTTAGAATCTATCCTTCGGGAACAAATCAAAGGGTTCAGCTTGAGGAAGCAATGCTCATAAATAACTTCACATGCACTTCCTCCATCCATGTATACACGATTGAATTGCCTTTCAAAAATCCTTACTTTGATGGTTACGGGATCCAAGGATTGTTTGGAACTGATTATGAGAGGGAAGGCTATTTCCCCCACCTTTCTGAGTGTGTCACCCCCTACTCCATTACTAAACTTGGGCTTTCCTTTCGAACCATGAGGATTGGAGTCTCCATAGCTGGTGCGTTTTTCTCCGCTTTCTTCCACTCACCCTATTGGGTATTTGAAACCTTCGCCTTTCCTTTCTTAATTCCTTTCACCAGGTGTGTGAGTTGTCCTAATTTTATGGCTTCTTCTATTTGATTCCACAATTCTCGGCATTGATTTTTTTCGTGTCCTCGATCATCATGGAAGTGGCAATATTTGGATAAGTTACGGGAACGTCTATCCCCAATCATGCGAGGAGGTGTTTTGAAAGCTTTTGCGGCCTTCTTAGTTGCCAAGATTTCTCTGGGGATCTTCACCAAATTGCCTAGGAGACTATGGTTTGACCCTTTGTATGGAGAGAACCTATCTTGATTATTCTTGGTACCCTTGTTTTGATCCCATGAAAAGCCTTTGCTGAACTTATTAGAGCTCTCCTTATTCTCATGTGGAGCTCCATTGGTGGTAACTTCCTTTGACTCGATCCATATATAAGTTTTCTCCATCAGACCTTTATAGGTGGTTGGTAGGTCGGTGGAGAGAAACTCTACCAGACTTCTTGTTCTCGTCCCATCTACAAATCCTGAAATTCGTTGATCTTTTTGTAACCCCATAATTTGCAGTGTGTCATCTGTATACCTAGTAACGAAAGGTCTTGTACTCTCCCCTTCTTTCTGTTTGATGTTGTGCACAACTAGATGTGTTTTCGTAAACTTCTTCTATTGGCTAAAGTGTGACCTGGATTTATCCTTAAGGTCTTCGTAATTGGCTATACTACCTTCTTTCTGCCCATTCCAACATATCCTAGCCGAGTCCTTTAGTGTGCATGTGAACATGTGATAGGATACGGGCATGGCCCATTTTTTCATTTGAATGGCTCTTTCGAAGAGGTGAAGGTAGTTGTCAGGGTCCCCTTTCCCTTTATAGGAACCCAAGTTTGATGGTATTTTTAGGCCATCAGGTAGAGGGTAGTCCTCAATCCAACGAACGAAGGGTGTTATACATCCGGTAGATTTTAGGAACAGGCTTGTAGGGCCATGGGGTATATTTGGGATTTGGTTCGCAGGTTGCGAGTAGAAATGATAGGTATTGGGTTACATATGTGCTGAGTTGATAGGTCTTGTGTTGTTGGGTTTAACATAGCTATTCGATTAGCTGTTGGAAGGAGGGTAAGACTGAGTAGGTACAAATGGTTGAGCATTGTGAGGAAGACACGTACCAGTGGGAGGAGGATTACCTCCTTGTTGTGCCGAAGGCTGATTACACCCATATCCGGAGGTTAACATCGACTGTAAAGGTTACCCATTTTCATTTCTCTCTGGGTGCGCAGTGAACATATGAGGAAGATTAGTCTCCTGCCTTCTTCTTTCTTCCGCCCTTCTTCCCACAGTCCTCCTGCCTTCGTATTCTCCTTCCATCCAGATCCACGTTCTTCAAGGAGTTTCTCCGAATTCCACAGTTCTTCCATGAGACCTTCGGGAATGAGGAGATCCCCTTTGTAGGATGGAGGCAGCTTCCTCATTCCATGTGGGTCAGGGCTCTATCTTGATTTCTTCATCATATTCTTCACTAGAGTATTCAAATTCTTTTCACATTTCTTGATTGCGTGTGCGTCTCCTTTGTTCCCTCATGAGGGAATTCAAGGTTTTGTAATTGGCTTCTACAAAAGCTGACTTAATCACTGGTATATGATTAGCAGAAGTAAAGGCTCGATTAAAAGGTTGAGTACTTCTTGGTGAGGTGACGGTAAACGTGGAGGCAGTTATGGGTGCTAAGTTGACCTTGTAAGAAGGGTGTAGTGGTGTTAAGGTCGAGAAACCCGGTGGGGATATTTCTTCTCTTCCTTCAATCATGCCAAATAAATAGGATGTTTGTTTTGATGGTTACAAGCTTAGGTTTTAACGAGACCAATTGTAGCGGTCCCCACGGATGACGCCACTAATTATGCAATAATAGGCACTACCATGCTTCGATGGTGATCGAAGAGTATGTTGGTGAGGGATGGGTTGCCAAGCTGTAATTAACATGTGTCAACATAAATGGAAACACTATGTTAAGTGAAGCGCGGGGGTTTGGCCATGCGAATCACCTCTGGCGTGAGAGTAAGTATGTGTATTGAGATAATAGTAAGTGTGTAAGTATATAAAGTAGGCATTCAGAGTCTAACCATACCTGAGTGCTCTGCCCGTCTATCAGTAGGTGATAAAATGGGCATAAGCACGTCTCTCATTAGAACCAGTGAACGTGGAGGAGTTCCACGCTTTTAAGGGAATACATGGGGTTGTGTACCACGATCCCGATCTTGGCAGGAAGGCCTTGACAGGGACTTAGAATGTGGGTTTTACTTGGTCAGAGTTAACCTCTGTGCTAGTCTTATTGAAGGGCACACCCCAAGGGGCGTTGTGCTTCGGTTGGCGAATTCCCATTCCGGTAACCATCGTGAAGATAGTTTTATGCCATGTGAGCTTACTTGAAGGATCTTACTTGTTTAGTGGGAGTAGATCCCAGCGAGCTCGGAGGGGTGGCCTCCGAGCCAGTTCGAAGGGTACGTAACCAGTTTTATTGTTTGGTTTCCCGTGTTGAACGGTAAGGACCTGATGAGATTGATATAGATTAAGAAGCTCGAGTAAAAATTTAACAAGAACCATGCTGCACTGATGTGAGGCAGTATTTGACCAAGTATGTAAAAACTTTTGTGAGTGTGTGTGTTGCTTTCCTTTTAAAGAAAGGCTTGAGGGTTTAGAGATAAAGCCTTTGAGAGTGATCAACGGCTGCTAGAGAGCCAGGTGTTGGTCATCCGAGAGTAGACAAGGAGGACAAGTGTCATGTGTCCATTGACTCGTACAAGAGAGTGCTCTGCTCTCTTGTTTTGCTGATCGTGTGTTCCCCACTGTGCTATATCTGACTCGTATGTCTTAACCGTTAGCAACAATTGTAAAAATTGTCTCTTTGCGCATATAGTATGCTACCTAAGAGGAGTTGTCAGGCCTTGTTTGTCATGGGCTAATGATGTTCTAGTCAATGCTGACTTTGCGAACTGTTTGGTGTTTGGACTTGATCCGAGCGTGTGATTAGTGGGCTTGGGCCACTAATAATGCTACGGTGTCAAATATATCAAATAAAGGACACATAAAGACAAACATATACGATAGGTATTTCATTATCATCCTCAAAATACACTTGAGGACACATAGCCAAGGATTGAAAGCGTTGAACATACTAAACTTGGTACACACCAAGCCGATGTTACTTGTATAAACTGTCAAAATATGCAAGTTAAGTTGTTACATCATGTAAGCCTAATACATGCCAGGCATGTAAAAATGAAACTGTTTCGACAACCAAATGTTTAATGTGAGAAAGCAAAAGATTCACAAAGATCGAAGAAATCAACTTTGGGCAGAGGATGACGAGGAGCCCATCAAGGAGGGAATACCAAACATATTCTTGTTTATTGTGATAATGTTAGTGCCACGTATCTTTCTACTAACCGTGCTCAACATCAGCGTACCAAAAATATCAAGATTGATATTCACTTTGTTTGTGAAATTGTTGCTTCAAGACAAGTTTGTGTTCTTCATGTTCCATCGCATTTTTCAGTGGGCGGATATCCTTAATAATGGACTCCCAACTGCATTGTTTCTTGAATTTTGCTCCAGCTTGAACATTCGAATACCTTCCGCTCCAACTACGAAGGTATATTAGCCGATGTATGCATTAAGCCCACTTTTATTCATTAGTATACTTACGAAACTTAGCTCACATTACATCATATTTGTACTTTAGCTTAATGCTTATGACGGAATACATATTCTAATAGGGTAAAAGTAAAAAATGAACAACATGCTTTTTTATATGTACCAATATGCTAAACATGTCCATTTAAGTACCAATATGCTATACTTAAGTTCAAATTTTGTACGTAAGTGCTAAACTATACTACTAAACTTGGCATCGTTAGTCCTTTATACTAACATCTGTTAGTAAATAACTTAAAATTTAGTTTTCTTACATTTTCATACATTTTTATACGTCTTCATCGTTTTTTATACGTTTTCGTCCATTTCTATACATTTTCGTCCATTTTCTTACGTTTTATACGTTTTCGTCTGTTTTCTTACGTTTTCATCCGTTTTTATATGTTTTCGTCCGATTTTGTTCATTTTCGCCTGTTTTCATCCGTTCTTATACGTTTCGTCCGTTCTATACGTTTCCATCCGATTTTGATCGTTTTCGCCTGTTTTCTTACGTTTTCATCCGTTCTTATACGTTTTCGTCCGTTTGTATACGTTTTCGTCTGTTTTACGCTTGTGTCCGTTTTATATGTTTTCGTCCGATTTTGTTCGTTTTTGCTTGTTTTTATACGTTTTCGTCCGTTTTTGTATGTATTATACGTTTTCGCCTGTTTTTGTACGTACAAAATGTATGAAAACGTATAAAAATAGACGAAAACGTATAGAAAAGTAAAAAAACAAACGAAAACGTATAAAAACAAGCAAAAACAAATAAAATCGGACGAAGACGTATAAAAACGGACAAAAATGTATAAAACATGTGAAAACAAACAAAATCGAATGAAAACGTATAAAAATGGACGAAAACATATAAAAACGGACGAAACATATAAGAACGAATAAAAACGTAAGAAACAGGCGAAAACGTACAAAATCGGACGTAAACGTATAAAAACGGACGAAAACGGATAAAAAATGATGAAAATGTAAGAAAATGGATGAAAAAGTATAAAGACGTAAGAAAACCATATTTTAAGTTATTTACTAACGGTCGTTAGTATAAAGGACTAACGATACCAAGTTTAGTAGTATAGTTTAGCACTTACGTACAAATTTGAACTTAAGTATAGCATATTTGAACTTAAGTATAGCATATTTGTACTTAAATGGACATGTTTAGCATATTGGTACATATGAAAAAATATGTTGTTCATTTTTTACTTTTACCCTAATCTAATACGTATAACATGACGTGACTGGTGCAATTATAAATTAAGAGAGAGGGGAAGAAGGAGCTGAGAAAAAATAGAAAAGGTAAAGGAGTTAAAAGAAGTTATTAGGCTAAACGCAGTAAGCCCCTCGACCGATTGGTCGATCGCCCTTACTGTGGGTGTCGATCGCCAGTCGATCGATCCTTTTTTTTTCCGTTTTGAGTCGCAGTTTTGACCGAGGATGATTGGGAGTAAAGTACATATTTGGCCCTTTTAGTAATTTTACTGTAATAAGATTTTTTATTTTATTTTTTTTTTATTTTATTTATTTTTTTTAACACTTTATTTTACATTATAAATACCTCACACAAACCACAATTCAAACCTCATTTATCTTATCATTTATACACAATTTAAATGACGTGTTCGCTTCCACACACCGTCGAAGAAATAAAAGCTATGGTCCAGAAATAAATCGACGAGGATAAAGCTCGTCAGCAAGTACTTATGAACTTAGCCGTAGAATTTGAGAATTCAAACATCGCTAAAGATGATTTGAGGAACACATACGCTAAATGCAATGACATTCCAGAAGAAACGTGCTTTGATCGACGCTTATTTGAATCAAACATCTGAATTTGATTACGAGATGCATAATGATTTGTTTCGAAAGGCGGGAAAATTAGAACAACAAGCGAATTTTAAACTTTGTTTGGGTGCATCTTAAACATAAGTAGGTGTATTGTGTGTTTGTATTGTTTTTTAAATTTCGTATTTAATGTTTATTCTTATTTAAATGAATAGAAATTTATTTTCGAGTACGAAGAACCAAAGTAGAATACGAACTTTTATTCATTACACAAACAAAGCAGAGTACGACATTGAAATGAAAATAAAACTACGATACAGAAAATAAAACACATAAGTTCTTCAGCCATAGATTAATCTATGTAATAACCATCTTCATAAGGAGAAAAGTCCCCAAAATCCTCTTCACACTCCTTATACGCTTCGTCAAACTAGCGTTCATCTTCTTGCTCCTTACGAGCTTCTTCTTCCTTTGCTTCTTCTTCTTCAATTGCTCTCAATGCTTCTTCATCCCGAAGAAGTTATCGTTCCTCTTCCTCCGTAAGAAACAGATTGCCAACTGGTTCCTCAAACGGTACATATTCATCATCTTCCGTTGTAAATGACGGAATGATATCTGAGGGTGGAGTATTAACCTTTTTTTGGGTGTCGGGGAATTGTTTCCAGGAGTGTTTTCTTGAGACATTTTGTATAAAATGGTGAAGTTCAAAGAAGTTGTGTGTGCGAGAATTTTTTATTTATTTATTTTTTTTTTTATTATTTTTTTTTTGAAAATGTAGAGAATATATATAGGGAAAAAAGATAGGGTTTGTTTTGAAAAAAAATAAAAAAATAGAGTTTTTTTTTTTTTTTTTTTTTAAATGTTGATCATCTTTACTGTGGCAAAAAATCGTCTGTTAGTCACCGAAAAAAGAAAGCTGATGTGACTGATAGCCGGTAATAACTACTGTGTCAAGCTTTATATCTCCTACACTTATTCATTTCACATTTTTTATATAGTACTATCATATAGCTAAACCAATATAATAACTAAACAAAAAAACCAACTATAACACAAATTCATCCAACTTGGATGGTCTGCGTACATTTCGAATACTTCGTCTCTCAACATTAGTTTTGGTTTTGGGCTGAGTCTTTGATGTGCTTGCATCAGTGAAACTACGAGAAAGACTTCCAGTGGAAGAGCAATAAGTATGAAATATTAATCAGAAGTTTATATCACAATTTTGCCATCCAACACTTGTAAAGATACAAAAGCCACAAAGTATCTAACAAATTACAAATTTAAATTATAAAACGTCATTACATGTCAATTATATAGACTTAGAAATCACCGACTGTATTAACCTTCACTTATGAAATGGGAAGTGGAGTTCCATCCCAACTCTTCAAGCAGTCCAACAATGGATCAATCAACTTCCCAGCACACATAGCGGAAAACACTTTATCAAACTCTTCACCAGGCGAGACAGTCTTCTCTCCTGTCAAATAACCAGTTCCTAGCTCTGTCCTCACAAATTTATACAATGGGTGCGACCTACATTCCTCTATTCTGTTGAACATAGCCAACTTGCCATTGTCATGATCGACCCTAGTGCTTTCAACTTCTTTGGGCAATAGGGCTTGGATTTCTTCCTCGAATGCCGCAATCTTTTGGAATATTGATGTGCTTGGGTCCATTTCTGCTTCACTGTTCGCAAGTGCATGGTCGACTATGACTTGCCTTAGCTTTTGCATGAGAGGGTAAGTTGCGCTACAAGGGTCGTCAATGTATGAAAAAACGTGTTCACGGTCCACGACTTTAAGCAAGTCTTTTTCACAAAAACGAGATGGGTGTAGCTCACCGTTATGGCCCATTGTCAAGACTTTCTTAGCCACTTGGCTAACCACATTCTTGACAGTCGACTTGAGGTTTTCCTCCAAGTGCCTTAGGTCGATCGCTTGACAGAGTGCCACCAAGTAAGTTGATGACATGAGCTTTAAAATCTCGATGGATTCAGCTGTTTTTCGTGAAGAAATCAACCCTAATGAGTTAACGTCTTGGTTATGCTGCTCAGCACTTTGAACATGATTGGTTACAGGGTTTGATAGGAGCTGAAGTTCCGAGCAGTAGGCTGCCATTGCAATCTCAGCTCCTTTGAAGCCGTAATCCAGACTTGGATTACGGCCTCCAGAAAGATTAGATGGCAACCCATTGTTATAAAAGTCATTTACGAGCTCAGAGAATTGCGCAAACATGAGCTTCCCAATTGATCCTATGGCTAATCGAGTATTATCCATCGAGACCCCTATTGGGGTGCCTTGAAAGTTTCCTCCGTGAAGTGCCATGTTCCTTGAAACATCAATCAAGGGATTATCATTCACTGAATTAATTTCTCTCTCAATAGACTTAGTCGATGTACGAATCACTTCAATAAGCGGGCCAAGCCATTGTGGCGATGTACGAAGAGCATAACGATCTTGCTTAGGCTTTTGAAGCGGGTCCATTTCGTGTACTTTCTTAGCTTCTTTCACATAAGAGCTACCATCTAATATATGCTCCATTATAGCCGCAGCCTCAATCTGGCCAGGGTGATGCTTCAGTTTATGGGTCAGATGATCCGTAAACTCAGGCTTTCCTTGCATAACTTCCGCAAAAATAGCCGATAAAACCTCAGACAAGACCGCAAGGATATTAGCTTCGAAAAGAACCACTGAAGCCATACCAGATCCCACTGCAGTCCCATTGACTAATGCAAGTCCTTCTTTAGGTTGCAACTCAAAAAACCCGGTATCAATCCCAACATGCTGGAAAGCCGTAGCAGCATCGATTAATTCTCCATTGGGGCCAACAGCCTTGGAGTTGGGACGGCCAGTCAAGAGCCCGGCAATGTAAGATAGTGGCACGAGGTCCCCCGAGGCAGTAATTGTGCCACGCAGGGGTAAGCATGGGGTGATGTTATGGTTAAGAAAACTTGTGATTGCTTCCAAGATTTCGAACCGGATGCCCGAGTATCCTTGGAGGAGAGTGTTGATCCTGACCAACATGGATGCTCTTGTGGCGGATTGCGGCAGCGTGTGGTTGGATTCTGTCCCAGAACCAAAGATTCCAGCATTCAAAAACCTGGTTTTGGCCACGTTAAACAATATTATTAGTGAATATCAAAACATGATTACGCACAGAAAGCAACATTAATGAAACAAAACCTTGGACAACATTATAGGGCACCCAAGAAATTCCATTTGGTATATTGTCATGATTCGGTGACAAGATTATTTCTTGTTATTAGTGTCATAAAAGCAACATTTTTTATGTTCTTGTTAAACTGTGTTTAAAATATTGATTTTGGATATTGATTTTTGTATGTCTAAAGTTCATGTCACAAATTAAAGCATTCTAATTTAATGACGGCTTATATATTGTTACCCAGTAGGGACACTTTTTTTGGTCACAGTTGTTACACAGTACACCTACTATAGTAAAAGTTATGAATAACTCCGTTTGTTTGCATAAACTATTTCTAACTTGTTGGTTTTGCTGTTTCTTATTTATTTTTTGTTTTTCAAAATCTGCCCTTAAATAGAGTTTCATTTAATTTAGAGTAAACTGCAAAAATCATCCCTGTGGTTTGTGTATTTTTGCAAGAATCATCCCTATCTCAAACCTTCAGCATTAAACATCCCCAACAACCTTTAGCAATAATCATCCCTCACAGGGTAAAAGGTCATTTACTCTTTTATGCTCTCTTATAGTCTGTCTCAATCTTCCCAAGTGACTTCTCTGATCCCCTTCTTCCCACATATCCCCAAACAGGTGTGTTCTTCCCAACCCCGCCATCAGTCAACTGCATCGCCACCGCGTCCCTATAATACTCATCCTCCGGAAACACACCCAAAATCGTCCTCGACTCACCATACCCACCCATAACCCAAAACTCTTTCTCCTCATCATCCTTACCCCCCGCCATAAACCTCGGCAACCCATCCAACGCCACCCATTCATTCCTCCGAATATCATACATCTCCACACACAAACGAAATTACACAAACCGTAAACATTAACCTTCTTCTTGTGTTCTTCTTGCTTCGATTACCTTGATTGTTTTGCCAAAACTAGGGGTTTCGCAAATTGGGGATCTTGCTAATCTGCTTGCGAATTTGGGGCTTCCTTGCTAATTCGAATCGACTTAATGAATCGATTTTAGTGCGGTTCTTGTTCTTCCAAACAAGTGTGTTCTTCCAAACAAGTGACTTCTGAATCGATGTGGGTTTCTGTTATTTTCGAATCTGGAAAAGAAAGTGCTCTAACCCCTTTTTTCGTGGGTTTTGATTTTTCGATTATTGTTTCTGGGTGAAACCCCTTCGTGTCTAGTGTTTATGGGTGAAACCCCTTCGATTGGTGGTGGTGGTGGAGATGGAGGTGTGTTTTAGAACAGGTGAAGAAGAAGATGAGGGTGTTTGGGTTAATGTGTGGGTGAAAGTGTATTTAAGTTAAAATAAGGGTAAAATGGTCATTTCATCTCGGGTAGGGATGTAATATGCTAAACGTTTGACCTCATAGGGATGATATTTGCAAAGGTTTGTGGACTTGGGGATGTTTAATGCTGAAGGTTTGAGATAGGGATGATTCTTGCGAAAATACACAAACCACAGGGATGATTTTTGCAGTTTACTCTTTAATTTTTTGTAATTAATCTTAAAATGGGTCTAATAAGTTGTCGATGTTGTGTTATGTCTTCTAGTATTATTTGATGTCATTACGCATGTCACTTAAATCCGCATATTATCTTTCTAAATTGAATATGTATTTTTGTTAACATATATAACCGGGAATAGTACACTAGCAATTAACTGTCTGCTGTTTTTAATAATAAAGATAGAGGATGGGAAAAAGATCAAATATTGTTGAATGTTGACATACACGTAGACAAAATATGGTGGTTAATTACTGGTATATAGATGATCGACATTAGTTAATAAAAACTTAATGATATTAAAACTTAAGAGACCTAGTCAAGAACAAGCTTTTAGTTGACCAGCAAGCCCACCAACTCCAATAGCGAGTCTTATCTGAACATTTAAATTGAAGTAAAATCTTATTTAAAGTTAAAGTTGAAAAAAAAATAATAAATAAATAAAATAAAAGTCAAAATTGGACAATTATTTTAAAACGGAGATAGTATTAATTTAGATGATTTCAATACATTCAACTATAAAATAATTGAAAAAAAATTAATCAAACATTCTAAAGATGTGAAAACATGAATTAGTAAAATAAATCATACTAAAATGATACTAAAATCAAGTTTAAACGAAAGAGACATCCGTTAATGGATCCTAAAAAAGGAAGGAATTCATTGCACCCACAGGCACAAGCCATCCTAGTACCGTGTTTGAACAATGTCCCCGAACAGTCTCAGTACATATGCCTCAAGACGATTCCACATATCGAGATAGAATGAGATGTGGAACTATTTTCATACAACTTATTTTTTTTATAATATGTAACATATATTATTGTAGTAACATATAAAAGTATACAAAGATAAAGTTTCATACCCAAATAAATTTTCATTATGGTGAAATCTTTTAAAAAGTTTTATATGTCTTACATGATTTTACGTAAATAATAAACGTTTTAGTTATGTATAAGGTTATACATTTATATTTGTATTAAAGGGAGACAAAAATACGAACATAACGAATATAATTTTGCATATATAAACAATATGTACTTTTTTTTACATATTTTTATGTTGATTGTTATTAGAGTTTAGATATAAATATCATTGAAATTAAATACTTAGATGATATGATATAAAAAACTTGTGCACTATTTTACGAAGGTAAGTAAAATTGTTTTTTAAAAGGTTAATAACCTTTTAAAGCATTATACTTGTCAAGAATGGTAGTTCTACGTAGCGAACTTAAAAAATAATTATTTTAGACATTAAAGTTGACATTTTTGTCTTTCTTTAAGTATTATGACCATTTTACCATTTCTAAATTTTTTTCGAAATAATTTTTTTTTTCAAAATTTTTTTTCCAAAATTTTTTTTTTGAATTTTTTTTTTCGAAATACTTTTTTTTTTTTTTTAATTTCTGAATTTTTTTTTCGAATTTCTTTTTTTTTTGAAATATTTTTCGAATGATAAAATGGTCATAATACTTAAAGAAAGACAAAAATGTCAACTTTAATGTCTAAAATAGTTATTTTTTTAACAGAACTGCCATTCTTAATAAGTATAGTGCTTTAAAATGTTATTATTTTTTAAATTATATTCACATTCGGTGTATCTATAAATATTATTTTTGTCATGTCATATTGCATGTTACTAAACGAAGCAATTTTCACAAGTAACCGGCATTCAAGCTACATGTTTAACAGCATAAATTTGGTGCTCTCGTTTTGACTATCTTAGCTTTATTGGAATTCAAATTTGTACACAAAACAACTTGTACATTGCTTTATTTTACAAGTTGTTATATTAATACCATGATACCATGATATATTGTTCTAGCAACGTAATTATGCTACATTATCTCTTTATTTACTGTTTATCTTCGTTCCTCCATATAATGGCGGAACTTAAACATTTATTTTGAGAAGACCGAATTTATTTTAAGAGGGCTGAATCGGAGATTTGTTTGTATCATCAACAAAATTACTCTTAAAAACTATAATATTTACAATAGTTGCCGCAACTTTTGAGAGAACATGACCCTCCCCTGCCCCTTAAAAGTTCGGCCCTTGCCTCTATAGCGAGTTTTACTACGGATCATATAAGAGTCTAGTCGAAGGGATATATATGTTGAAATCATTGACGTCAAAATGGCGACTTAAACTAAGAAATAGACATATACTACAAGAAATGTACGTTAAAAACATAGGTGCGTCAAAAATGGATTTCACCAACTCGAAATCTTGTCTTAGTTATTGAGTTATAAACGTATTAAAGGTGTGATCGATCGGTGTTTTAAAATCATTGCTATACTCAAACTTTTTCTTTTGAGAAAAAAGATGAAATAATTATATTCATTTAGTTATAATTAATGATCCAATTATAAACTTTTTACCTAATGAGCTCCTGTTGAAGTGCACCACCTTCCTTGGTTCTCCGATGCGACGTGGCACCAAAACCGGTTGTGACACCATAAGTATCCCCTCCTTTCATCATACTATCCATCACCCAATCACTACTCGCTTTAACACCCGCACGAGCGGATTCAGACAACTCCACACGAACGTTAGTCACATCCCTCATTGCTATCGCGGCAACTTGAGCAATAGTAAGTGTTTCACCACCCAATCTCACCACGGGACTCCTATACTCCTCCACCATTTTCTTCACCTCATCAAGATGGCTCCCGCTTAGCGCCTTGGCAGCGACACCCCAATTCAAGGGATCCTTCATGCATAAGCTCTCATTCTTGCTATTTTCATTAGGGAGCTCCATATCCAGCGAAAAGTGTGTTTTTTGTTTTTGTTTTTTTATAGAACTCAAAACTATATGTTAAAAAGATAATATCTTTGAGGTTCTAGTATTGGATATAAATGTAGCTAGGAAATTATGAAGCTATTAAAGCTAGTAATTTCCTGAGATAATGCGTGGGAGATGAAGGTGTTTTAAATAGAAGGCATATTGGTTGCAAATTTAGTATTTTAGGTTGGCAGGCCGATGAGTTAGTTGGAAAAAGACTATGACCATCCGATTGGTCTCTGGAATCAATGACAGCTGATGGTGCCACGTGTGCAGCTGCAATTGAGACAAGAAGAGTTCTTGAGGAAATTGTTAAATAAGTTGTTATGGTTTTTAGCAATACTTATTTATCAAGAGAGTATCGTTCCAAATATATATATGGATTTTTTAACATCTTATATATGTTAGCACATAAAAGGACATCCACAGAAAAGGACATCTGAAAAGTACAATTTTAGGTGGATAAAACTTATGAAAATGGGAGCTGTCATGTCGTTTTAGTGTGCTTCAACACAACTTAACTATGTACAAACAATATATATATATATATATATATATATTATATATATATATATATATATATATATATATATATATATATATATATATATATATATATATATCTTGTCAGGTTTTATAATAATTGTCATTTTCTTTTGAAGTTTTTTATTGTTCAACTTTGACTATTAATATTTTTATTTGTGTTATATAAAAGTTGATGAAAATTATACCAATAAAAATACATTTAAAACACAATATATTCATGTATTTTTCATCAAGTATTATATAACACAAATACAAATATTTATGGTCAAAGTTTAATAAAAAAGATTTAAAAATATTAAAATGGACAATTATTATGGGACGGAGGTAGTATATATATCAAGAGAGTAGGAAATTGTTAGGTACAAAGGCCCATAAGCCTATTGGGTTTAACCCGTTTAGTTGTTAGGATTAAGTTATTTTGTCTTCTCTTTAATGTCATGTAATCTTCAATGTTTAGTGAATCTGATAATATAATTTTTTGTACTCTTTTATTTCTACATGACATTAGAGCTATGAAAAAAAAAAAGAAAAAAAAAAGGAGGGTCTACTTGTCGTAAGTAATTTTGATCAATCAAATTAGCAATAAGAATTTCATTGTTTTGATTGGATGATATTGAGTTAGTGGGTCGGATGGTATTATAATGAATATGGTATATGTGGTTGCCTTTGTACTTTTATCGTCGGTCGGAAACGAAAAGGAAAAGAAAGAGTTTAGTAATATAATAACCGTTTTGTTCATGAGAGATTCTGTAGTACTAATAACCGTTTTGTTCTAAACAATATGGTTAATCCTAGTAACGATGAAGACGAGGAGCTGAAGAATTTTACTAGAGAAATGGAAGGGAACAGGTTACAGGATTGCGAGGATAAATGGGAATGGAAAGGAAGGAGGCAAAGAACATTTAGTGTTAAAGGAGTGAAAGAGTTTCTTCTTAGTCACTACGATTATAGTAACAGGTTTGTGTTCAAATGGTCGAAATGGATTCCTAAAAAATGCAATATCTTTATGTGGAGACTAGGGATGGATCGTATCCCAACAGGTATGGCCATTAAAGCTAGAAATTGTCATTTTGGTTCCACGTTGTGCGCTCTGTGTGGTCAAGAGGAGGAAAGTGCAGAGCATTTATTTTGCTCGTGTGAAGTAGCCACGGAAATATGGTATAAAATTGGTCGTTGGATCAAGTCTTCTCCCTTATACATGTTCTCGGTTCTCGACCTGTTTGATATTCATAGATGGGGGTCCAAGAAAAGAAGAGAAGGAAAGCCATCAAAGGGATTATTTTCATTTCGTGTTGGTATATTTGGAAAGGAAGGAACATGAAGAAGTTTGATAATGGTTCCATTGGTGTTAATCGTATCATCTTCGACATTATGGGGTTTAGTTTCTTATGTTATAAGAACCGAGGGGGGTATTCTAGTATTAGTTGAGATAAGTGGTGTAAGTTTGATTTGATGTAATTGTGTTGTGCCGTTGTTGCCCCTTCGCTAGTTGGCGTTGGTTTGGGCGTGTGTGAATAATAGTTACCTTTCAAAAAAAAAAAAAAAAAAAAAAAAAAAGTAATATAATAAAGAAAACACTTGCCTTGGTCGTCTGCTTGTGTAAACAAAAAAAAAGATTGCTTGATTTTGATTGGACACAGATAAATAATCAGGATATTAATTGATCTTAAAGATTCGGTCGAATTTGTTGACTGCTTTTGGAATTAGTGCATAATGGCATTTATTTATCAACTTAGGTCTAACTGCTTTAAATATTAAGATTGATTTTGTTAGTACTCTTTTGGTTCGTACTCCAAGCTCGCTTTGGAAGTTTTTGTTCGGTTTGATAGTTTTGATGGCTTATAGTTTTGCTCGTATTGCTACCGTTACTAGTAATTGTATTAGTATTTGCACTTGAATTTTGATGGCTTATAGGTTGTATTGGATTGTCGTTTTTGTCAATTTGGTTTTGCATTGGTGATGGTAATGTTATGGTATTAACTAATCCGACTATCTTTTGAGCAGTTATGTGTAGCAATTCAGCATCAAATTGTTTTGGTTCCGGTCGGTTTCGCCCTGATTCTGCCTGTTTCTGCATTTGGATACGTTTGGTTCTATCTTTGTCTGATTTCACCAGATTCCGTGTCGTTCTGCATTTGAGTTTGCTTGGTTCCGCATCTGATTATGTGTATGGTTCTGTTTTGTCTGCCTAAATCTGCTCTGGCTGCACATGCTGAATCTGCATGTCTGCATCTGCATGTCTGAATCTACATCTGTCTATCTGAATCTACTTTGTCTGCATGAATCTAGTCTTGTTCATCTCTGTAATTATTTTGCTCTACTATGATTTTGGTTTTGCAATGACTCTGATCCGTCTGCTCCAGACTTGACTGTTTTCGCCTTGTTACAGTTTGGATTGCATTGGATTGAGACTCCGTCTAGCACCGAGTTTGCACTTTGGGACACTTTGTTTTTCGTTTATTTTTTAGTTTTAGTTTATTTTTTGTTTGGCTAACTCTTAATTTTTACAGCTGTAAATTGTGAGTTTGAGAGGGGATGTTAGATAACAAAGGCCCGTAATCCTGTTGCGTTCGGCCCATTTAGTTGGTAGGATTAGGTTAGGCTGTCTTTTTATTTAATGTAATGTAATCTTTAATGTTTAGTGAATCTGATAATATATGTTTCAGTATTCCCACAAACATCTACATTTATTTATAAGTTTTCAAGGGATTAAAGTTATTTAGTTTAGCATTTCGTATAAGTAATAATTTGAAAGTTGTTTATCAATTATGAAATGAACAATTATGATTGTGCGTGGTAATGCATTATATATACTGACTCGTTGTACAAGAGTTGTCGATTCTGTCAGACTAACTACAACAATTTTTTTTATTTTAACAACGGGACTCCTACACTCCGCCACCATTTATTAAATTACTAAAATTTGAGTAAGTTTTTGAGAGTTCTAGATGTTAGTTTATGGATGGTATTTAATAGTCGTATGTCCGGTTCGAACTTGAGATTATGAGATTGCACGCATTGCATATGAGATTCAATTATAATAATTAACAAATAAATGTTATGTTTTAATTATTATTTCACAATAACGTCCAACGGTCGTTAGTACTTAATGGAAGTTAGTCTAACGGTCGTTAAATATCAAAAAGAGGGACTAAAGAGAAAATAGCCAAGAGAAGGTTCTAGAACCCCTCTTGGGCTATGATGGTCGGTCGAATGGGATCCCTTAGGAGAGTCCAGACAAACTTGGACACTAAATTACCATATTATATATACAAACACATGTATTCATTGTTTGGTACTTTTTTGAAACCCTAGTTAGCCAATTCTTCTTCTCTTATCTCCCTCTTTTGTCCATCCAGTCAAATACAATCCCAACGTGGTTTGCGATTTGTTTGGAATGAAACCAAAGTGGTTAGTTATTGTGATCAAGAAACTAACATTCTAATTGAATCACTAACAATACGCGTGTACAAGACCGTAGTGAAAATCCTAATTGGATTTTTGGAGAACCCTAAATCGATTTTACATAAACCCTAATTTTAGGGTTTGTGATTTCTTGATCGTTTGATTCGAGTGGAAGCAAACAAGGTACGTTATCGTTTATTTTAAGGTTTATTAGTTATACATATTTGATCTATTCTTCCGCTGCGTGCTTTGTGAGTATATGTTTATTTATATGATGGTCATAATATCAAAATTCCAACTGTGGCATCACGAGCTTTTAATATAGTGTAATTAATTACCTAAATGCATAAAAATCGAATCTTGAAAGATTATTGCATGTTATATTTTTTTAGGGTTTTTGATTTAGGAGGACCCTTGGGTCGTACAATAATTAAAAAAATAAATAAATAATTTAGGGTTTTTAAATTTGTAGAAACCCTAGGTTGCATGCAATATTTATGTGATTTGTTAACGTATAACTTAGGTTTATGGCGTTATAAACGTTACCTTTATTAAATGTTAATATGTGTATATGTGTGATTATATGAGATCCATGACAAAAACATGCATGTTTTGTTATGGTTAAATGAATCTTGATATTTTGTGCATTAATTGTTAAGTGCTTATTCATGCTTAATTAGACGATATATGTTAATTAATTAGGGTTTATTAGTAATTAAATTGTATGAAACTTAATTACCTAATATTTACTTAATTCTAAAATTGGGGAAGACCCCATATGTAACGTTTTAATCAACTTATGTGGTTATTGTATATAGTTAACGTGGGGCTTACGAAATCGATTTATCGATGTATGTGGTCCACTTGTACCTAGATCGAAAACAATTGGGAGCCTTAGATAAAAATATACATGTTAGTTGATTTTAATATTACGCATGTTAATTGTATTAGTTGGTTATTTTTCTTCTTTGCTTTATTATTGTTTGACAAGTAACAAACAAAGGGTGTTTTTGGAAAAGTAAATAAACTGGACTAATAATGGTGAAATTTGATTTGTAAATTATTATTCTTGCGGAATCTTATTTGATGTTTTGGGGTTGGCCTTTCATGCCATAATGCGTTAAATTCATCATCGCTTCGAGATTAGCAAGATTAAATAGTTTATAATGTGTTTTTAATTATAAAGTTTTAAACTTTTCCGATT
Organism: Chrysanthemum makinoi; assembly: GCA_910596185.1. NCBI lineage: Eukaryota > Viridiplantae > Streptophyta > Magnoliopsida > Asterales > Asteraceae > Chrysanthemum > Chrysanthemum makinoi. Next base: position 119,627,202 of record OU343220.1, on the reverse strand, counting down.
GATGTTATTTGTAATCTACCAATGAATTGATATTTACAAAAATCATTTTAAGGGTGATTATCGTCATTCTACGAGCCACTTTGTGATAATTATTCGAATAACTTGTGTCTTTTGACTCAAGAAGGTAGTAAAATATAGTAGTTGGTAATTCTTTAATTGGTCTAATCAATACATCGAGTAAAAGTTCATTACTTTCTTATAAACACATCGTTAATCAATTGGTTACTAGGCTCACCCATAATGAACACACTATAAGAGAGGTATAAGGAGGGTTGTTTAACATTCCCTAAAGAAGTTGGTTTTAATATGCTTCGCTGACCAAAATGTCCGCTTCTTTATGCATTAAAATGGAGCTACCGAACACATTTGATTAATGTAGTTGTTTAATAAATAAATTAATTGAGTGAAGTTTTTATTAAATGTATGATACGAAGATGTGTGCATGCTTCTTCGTACATATTTGATTTCACATCAAATTAAATGTACCATTTGAGAATTTAAGTTTATGCCATCCAATTAAAGGAACACTTGCGGTTGCAATTTACGTTACGTGAGACGTAGCTAGATTGTAATCCCAAGGTAAATCTCCAAGTTATGTGAGACGTAGCTGGAATAAATTTATAGTTTTTTAAATTGGACAACTTAATTGAGTTACATGGTGAGATCCCTTAACCCAAGGCATTAGATGGGATGAAATATGCTTACATGACACAATACGATTGTCACTAATGCCATTTGTAAGTCCTATAATAATCTATGTTGGAATCACTCCTAAACCTTAATCAAGTGTTAGTGATTAACATGTAATAGTTAGCTTATTATGGCCTTTATGTTTGTTATTAGCCTTAGGCTTATGTAGAAGGCCCATAAGCCTAGGCCTAGTCCAATAAGGAAAAGGATGGCAACTAGGAGTGTTGCCCTAGCTTCCCTCCTATAAATACCCCTTGTAAACCTTCATTTGAAGGTTGGTTTTTCATTTTATTCATTCACTTTCACTCGCCCTAACCGTGCTACTCTTAACGTGTGTGTGTGTGTTTATCGTGTTCAACCGCCTCTATCTCTTCTTTATTTCTTTCTATTAAGCTTGTGTTGTAAATCTAGTGACCTAACAGTGGTATCAATCGCCAACTAGTTGGGTGAATCGTTATTGCTTTTGAAGTAAGTTTTTGGTCATACGCGTAAAGGTAACGAGATATTTGGTTCGCTTAAAAACTCGTTTTTTTACACTTTTTAATCCAAGATTCTTGTACTTTCAATGTTTTAAGGTGTTAAAATAACTGTTTTTGGCAAAAAGTTTCAAACTTTATGCGAGGATCATAGTTTTTAAGCTTGCTTTTGTTCGTGGGTGTCGTTCTACGCGTAACCTGTTTAGCCGTTTTGATTCATCAAATTTCACACTTTGTGTTATTTTGGTGATATTGAAGCTATTCCATAACAAAAATCTGGTTTAGAAACAACTTTGGGCAAAATTACTTTTACGAGTAAGTACGCTAACTAAAAACCTAAACTTACGCGTAACTCACTCCTTGGTTTGATCTTCAGTTTCGTGGTTTACTCAGTGTTTTCTTGCTTGGATAAGCCTGAAAATACGTCGACTTTGGATATCTTTTGCCTTTGTGATAGTGTAAAATCATTTGGGATAAAACCCTAAACTTACGCATAAGCATAAAGCTTACGCGTAGAAATCCTAAGCATAAGATTCATCTTACGCCTAAGCCTAGTCTTACGCATAAGGTAATCCTACGCATAAGTTTTTACGCCTAACTTTGTGTCTACGCATAACTTTGGTGTCTTTTCCCTACTTACGCGTAAGCTAAAACTACGCGTAACTTTGGTTTTTTTACGCATAAGTCCTACTTGGTTTCTTGTGATTTCTACACCTAAGGATACTTCATCAACAAAGGTTCATTCGACTACAAAGATCCATTTTTACCAACACAAGTTTTTCAACATATCACAACCACCATACTCTAACTATTTCCCTTACACTTATTCTCAACGTCAACAACAACTAACTCCACAACATCAACAATGGAATCAACAACAAGCAATTTATAAACAACAATTTAATCAACAACATACTCCACAACTTGCTGCAATTCCACAACCTCAAATGGTTCAACCACCACCAAGTCTTCAAGTTCAACCCTACACAAATGACTTCAATCAACACCCATCAAGGAACACTATGAAGGAACCCACTTGGTTTGCAAAAATGTGTGAAGCTTTAAGCAGCCAACAATCAATTCATGGTGGATCACTTGATAGACCTCCCATGCTCACTCCAGGAAACTACGATCAATGGGTGATTAGGTTCTTTAGGTTTTGTGATCTGAATAAGCCACATGGAAAGTTATTAAAGAAGGTTATCTTAGAAGGTCCATTTCAGATGCCTACTGTCATTGTACCCGGCGATCCAAATGCTAATCCACCAAGAGATGCACAATCAAACATTGCTCTTGTGCAGACCTGAATGCGAGAAGAACTTCTACACTATGAAGCCGATGAACTTGCAATGCAATATATCCTCTTAGGATTACCTAACCCAATTCTTTGAAGTGTTGATGCTCAAAAGACTGCAAAGGCGATGTGGGAACATATTCATTTTCTTATGGAAGGATCTCAATCAGGAGGATATGGAATCCAAAATTTACTTGGCTTATGAACACTTCTTGATTGAACCTGGAGAGACACTCGAGTCTTATCATTACCGATTCTCAGACATCATAAATGATTTGGATAAACACAACATCATCATGCCAAGAATTGCAGTTAATACTAAGTTCCTGAATAGTCTTGGTCCTGAATAGGAAAAGTATGTCATTTTTCTCCGTCAAGCAAAGAACATGCATCATTCTACATACGGATTGTTGTACGATTACTTGAAGCCTCATGAAAAGGAAGTTGATAGGGAAAGGATTCTCCGTGCTCAAATTACTTCAACGTCAAATCCGGAAAATCAACAACTTGCCTTGTATGCTCAAAACAGTTATCGTCCTCAACCAACTGCTACAATCACACCATATGATCCTTCACAACAACAATCTCAACAAACTCAATTGGTTCCATACAACAACAACAATGCTCAAGCACTTGTCAGTGAAGCTAATGAGGAATCTGATCCGTTCGAAGCATTGCAACAAGGATTTGTTATGATTGCTAATGCTTTTAGCCGTTATACCAACAAATCCAACAATCGTATTTGTTCCTCATCTAACACACGGAATCAAGCTGTTGTGAACAATGGACGAGTTGAAGTTCATAATCGTGGTAATGGTCGTCAGATGGGCGGTGGTCAAGGGTTTAATGCTGGAGGTAGGAATAACAATAGAGTTCAAGTGGTGGAACAGGGAAATGCTCAGAATGGGTTGAATGGTCTTCGATGCTACAACTGCAATGAGAGGGACATCTGGCTAATGCATGCCCAAAGCCGAGGACAAGGGCAGTGCTTATCACAAAGAGGCTCTTCTCTTGGCTCTTAAGGATGAAGCTGGTGGAACTCTCATAGACAAAGAACAGAGTTTTATGGCAAATGCAGACTCAGATGATGATATGGAGGATTTGTAGGCCAATGCAGTTGTTATGTTGATGGCTAATATGCATGAGTTACACATGAGTGACACAGACCCAATGTATGACACGATGGCGTCTCGGTACCCGAACAAACCATATTCATCTCTGATCTAATATCTCTGCCAACATCTAAATCCGGCAAGGCTCAGAATGTTCAAAATGAGTCGATCATCTCATTCCGACAATTTTCAAATAGACCCCGTCGTCACATTTGACGATCAAGATGACCTTATGGTGTCACTTGATACTCAAATTGACTCCGTGGTTATACTTGAGGATCTAAGTAATGATCATGTTGTGACTCACTATGAACACGCCGAACTTTGCCTCATCAGATTTTGCTCGTTAATACAAGACCAACAAACCATAGTGGAAGAATGTCGTGCAATTAATCAAGACTTGAAAAGTAAAAATGCACTGTTAACCAAGGATTTTGAATGTTTACAAAAGCAACTCAACTTTTTCAAAACTCAAGAAAAACGTGCTCCAGGTGTATCCGCTGTTTCCGCTGCTCAACCTGATAATACTCATATACCTGATACACCTGCTACAACAACTACGGTTGAAGAAGCACCACCAGTTGACTCCAACACAACAGTTGAACAAACCGCATCCAAAAATGATGAACCGGTGATGATGTTACGAATGAAGTACCCCCACCTGCATATTTTGATCCAAAAGCGTTCTTTAACCCGTTTGCTAACGAAACTACTGCACCTGATGTAGCGGAATCATCAACAAGCCATTTGAATACTCAAAATCTGCACAATGAATACCAACATCAACCCTCTACACATAGATGGACAAAAGACCATCCTCTGGAAAATATTGGCAACGAAATCAACCAGTCGTTACGAGACAACGTCTTCACACAGACGGTGAACATTGTATTTATGCACTCACTGTCTGCCAATCTAAACCTAAAAACATTAAAGACGCAATGACAAAGGACAACTGGATTGAATCCATGCAGGAAGAACTCAACCAATTTAAACGTCTTGAAGTAATGGAACTGGTTGAAAGACCAACAGGGGTCTTCGTCATTGGTCTTAAATGGATTTGGAAAAACAAAATGGATCTGAAGGAAACTATATGAGAAACAAGTCCGTCGGTGGCTAAGGGTTATCGTCAGGAAGAGGGTATTGACTGTGAAGAATCTTTTGCTTCGGTTGCTCGTCTTGGTGGGGATATTTCTCGCGTTCGCGGCTCATATGAATATAACAGTCTTTGGATGGATGTCTGCGTTTCTAAATGGACAACTTAAAGAAATGGTTTATGTCAGCCAACCAGAAGGATTCGTTGATCCGCGTTCCGAACCATGTCTACAAACTGAACAAAGCTCTGTATGGTCTCAAACAAGCTCCCCGGGCATGGTACGATAAGCTATCATCTTTCCTAATTGCCAATAATTTCACCAAAGGTTCGGTTGACCCTACTTTTTTCACAATATCACGGGGCACATATCTTAATTGTTCAAATTTACGTGGATGACATCATTTTTGGGTCTACACATAAAAAGTACTCAATCGCTTTTGCAAAACTAATGAAGAAATTTTTTGAAATGTCCATGATGGGTGAACTTACATTCTTTCTAGGATTACAAGTTCATCAACCACCCCGTGGTATTTTCTTGAGTCAGTCCAAATATGCCCTTGAACTGTTAAACAAATTTGGAATGAATACACTTGACACCTATGCCACTCCAATGGCACATACCAAGAAGCTGGGCCGATTTGCATGGGAAATTGGTTGACCGACCAAATAAAGTATTATTGGGTCTCTCATGTATCTAACAGCAACAGACCGATATTGTATTTGTCGTTTATCTTTGCTCCCGTTATCAGTCGCGACCAACTGAAACCCACTCTCTGAGGCTAAAAGAATCCTCCGATACATCAAGGGAACCATTAATTTGGGAATCTGGTATCAGAAGGATTCGGCTTTGAATAATAGCTTTTTCAGACGCTGACCCGCAGGGATGCTTAGATTCACGTAAAAGTACTTCAGGAGCTCTACAATTTCTTGGAGATAAACTGGTGTCATGGCAATCGAAGAAGCAGGATTGTACATCGCTGTCCTCAACCGAAGCAGAATATGTAGCCATGTTGGCGTGTTGTGCTCAAGTCATTTGGATGAGAACACAACTCTGTGGAGTTTGTTAGAACTCCATGAGATCGTTTTGAGCCTTAGGGTTTGACAATAACATATGCAATACGCAGTGGAATAATAAGAACATTATATATTATTGACACAAGGTTTTCATTATAATCATGCTCCAAGCCTCAAATATTATTTGATCAGAATAATACGGTTACACTTAACTTGTAACAGGGATCAAAGATCCTTGAGGGTAAACCAAACAAACTCTAACCCTAGACGTTTATAGGAACACGTCTAGGTTACACACACACACACCTTTAATGACTACATTATGGAAGACTTATTATTAAAACCTACACCCCATGTCCTCTTTATATACTAGAGGATTAGGGTTTACAAAAAACTATGAAGGACTAAATAATAAATCTTCTTTTGCAAGCAAGTCCTTCCATCTTTTTGTAGGTTTCATCTCTTTTCTTTAAGTCCCTTTGTTTCATTCTTGTATTTATTTTGTCTCATCAAATCAAAGGAACCTAAAACCCAACAATCTTCCCCTATTTGATGATGACAAAACAAACAAAGTCGTGTACGAACTTCCCTAGACGAAGTAGTAGAAGTTAAGATGTAAACATCTCTTTGAATGAAACAAATCTTGTCTTCCTTGTCTTCCCCTTAATCCATGCCATGCTACTCCAATATTTCTTCCCCTTTTTGTTATCAACAAATAGAGAATATAAGCAGTAGAAACTTCCTCTTGAGTGATGCATGAAAATGATTCTTATGTAATGATCACTTGTGAAGAAAACCAAGTATAACAAATTTGATGAAGAAGTAAAATAACCCAAACTTGTGTCTTATGTCTTGTACTATCCACGTGACTCCAAACTTATACTAACACCATATAAGTAGACCGCAATCTCTTGAAAAAATCCTCATCTTCAATGAGACACTGAGCACTACAATGTAACTCCTTTATGTGATAGTTAACTAGGTCTTCATCCATCCACCCCTTAACCTATGAAAACTAGATTTTGCAAGTCTTTGTCAACATCCTTTAAGCACGAACAAGTTATCTCCAAAGTGTAACACACACTTTGAGATATGATAAGAACACAAACCTATGAAACTCAACTACAACATCAAATAAATGATATTTAACCTTCTTCGTAATCAATTCCTCAAATAATTCAAAAACGAGCTTTTAAAACCTTTAAGAACAAATACCAATCTTCTTGTGTGTGCGAACCAAAATCCCATGTGTGTGTCTCCAAAAATCTCAGTACCAAAAACATGTACAGCTTCCCCTCAATTCCAAAACCTCATCAGCGAATAACGCAAGAAACACCAGCAATGGAATTGAGATAACACTAGCAGTGGTTTCAAGAAAACACTAGGAGTGGTTTCGAGAAAACACTAGAAGTGGTTTCAGAAAAACACTAGAAGTGGTTTCGAGAAAAACACTAGAAGTGGTTTGAAAAAACACTAGAAGTGGTTTCGAAAAACACTAGAAGTGGTTTAGAAAACACTATCGATTGGTTTCGAGAATACACTATCAGTGGTTTCGAGAATACACAATCAGTGGTTTCGAGAATACACTATCGATGGTTCGAGAATACACTATCGATGGTTCAGAAACACTAGAAGTGGTTTAAGTAAAAACACTAGGAAATATGCTTCTAACCATGAATCATAAACACCACACAATGTATAAACAACCTCCGTCAAGAATTAGAACAATGTACAAATTCAAGAAGTTGAATATGCATGAAACCCAAAATTGAGATTATTAAAACAGTTTCTGCAGCCAACTTCGACATGAATAAATTGTGATAGAAAGCTCAGATCGAAATCCTTCGGTGAAAAGTTAGAGAATATATAGAGAACAGTCCACCGAAAATTTCGTTATGATCCAAACGGTTAACGAAAAGTTATGATTTTTAAAACGGTACTGCAGAAAAATACGAGAATTTTCAGATTCGTTAGTTTTTCTTCTTTCGCCA
>OU343220.1:119527522-119619429 GCA_910596185.1 Chrysanthemum makinoi | reverse complement strand
TTAAATAAATTCATTAACTCAAATGCGATCCGTTTACCCAAATAAAACCCCTCACATGAAGCTCCCTAGTTTTGTAGTGTTTGATATGGAAAAATATATGTTTTGGCCGTTTGATTATGTGACAAATAGGTTATGTGGCTGCATGGTCTTAAAAATGAGTTTGGTCATGTTCCGTAAGCGGGTTTGAGTCGATTTAGATGTTTAACAAAAGTAGTTTTGTTGGGTTTTTAAGATACTGCTGCTCTTGGAAGAATCAACTGCTCATGGGTTTCATTAAAGAATGCTCTAAGTTGTAACTACTGCTGGTATAAAGTTTCTGCTGTTGATGCCTAAGTACTGCCAGAGTAAAGATATCTACTGCTGATGTATTTTAAACTACTGCTAGAGTACTAGTGTCAGGTTGTATTTATGGAATGACGTGTACCTAATATTTAGTATTAGATAAGCATAGAAAAGATTATATTGTGATATACATTGTATAGGAAGTCATTGTAACCGATAAGGACTCCTTATCATATAAAAGGAGGACCTAGGTCATTGTTTAAGATATAGAAAACTAAGGCGGCTTTAAGGTTGTAAACCCTAGTGATAATTAAGATCACTCATATTATTCAAATAATATTGAAGCGTTTGGTTGTTAATCATTATGTTCTTCTTATTCATCAAGTGTTATATTTCGCGTGATACTTTGTGAATCAAACAGTTTCTTAACAGAAGCTATAAACAAGATCTATATTTATAAGTGTAAACCAGGATTAACAAGTGGTATCAAAGCTTGCATGATCAAGAAGCTGTTATACCAAGAAGAATACTACGGTGCAAATTATGAAAGATGGACTCTGCACACGCTTTGGAAACTAACAGGGTACCCATGCTCAGAAGCCCGATAGTATGAGATGGGAAAATTAGGAATAGAACAACATATCTGAGATGATTGATGTTGGTATCCGGGAGATAATTGAAGCTGGTAACATGTTTTTTGGCCGGAGGATGGAAAGGTTATTCCACTTGTTGCGAGAAGACGCATAGCTAAAGGAGATCAAGGCGAACTATTCTAATGGCGGCCATTCAAGATAAATATCAGTTATCTTTCAACACCATCAAGGATGCTAAGTTGTTGATGGAAGCTTTGGATAAAAAGTTGGAGGGAATGAGGCTACTAAGAAGAGCAAGAAGAATCATCTCAAACAACAATATGCAAATTTCTCTGTCTCCAATCTTTGAAACTCTTGAGATTTGTAATAGGATGCAAAAGCTTGTAAGCCAACTAGAGCTTTTAGGAGTGGTGATTGAACAAGAAGACTTGAACCAAAAGCTGCTAGGAAGTCTTCCATCTGAATGGAACACACATGCAATTGTGTGGAGAAACAAGCCTGAGTTGAAAAAGTCAACCTTGGATTATCTTAGCAATCTTAAGGTCTATGAGGCTAAAGTGAAACAAAAGGTCAAGTTTAAAGCTCAGTTCAAATTTGGCATTTGTTTCATCAGCAGACTGGTAGCGACAATGGTTGAAGTTCCTAATGCTAAGGAAGTTAATGCTCCTAGTACACATGATACTGCTGCTGGAAGTGAAAACTTGAATGATACCACTATATGTTCTTTCTTTGCCAGTCAAAGCACTGCTACTCAACTAGAAAATGAGGATATTCAATAGATCTATCATGATGATGTGGAGGAGATGGATATTAGGTGGTATATGGCTATGCTTACTATGAGGCAAGAAGGTTTCTACAAAGGACTAGAAGGAGCTTGCAGATGAATGGTGCTGAAAAGGTGGGCTTTGACAAGTCCAAAGTTGAGTGTTACAACTGCAAAAAGAAGGGTCACTTTGCAAGGGAATGCAGATTCCCAAGGTCAGAGGACAACAAGTCAAGAGAAGTGGAGAGAATGACTATTCAAGTTCAAGAGACTTCAACTACAACTGCCTTGGTGTCTTTTGATGGATTGGGAGGCTATGACTGGAGTGATCAAGCTGCTGAAAGTCCTACTGACTATGCTCTCATGGCACACTCATCAAGTTCAAGCTCTTCAGGATCAGACTCTGAGATATCCTTTGAATCATGTTGTTCAGATCCCTGTTTTTATAAATCTGAATATAATAAAGTGTTTAAAGAACTTGAAGATGCTAGGTTATTACTTTTAGGCTATAAAGTGGTTTTGAAATCTGTTGAGGCTAGGTTAGAATTCTTCAAATCTAATGAACTTGTTTTGTATGATAAAATTAGAACATTAGAAGTTGAGGTATATCTAAGAGATCAAACCATTGATAGCTTAAAACTAAATATGATCAAGTTTAAACAGAAAAAGAAAAGGTTCAAATAGATAAAGATGGTATTGAGTTGCATGTTGAAAGATGGGAACATAACTCTAAAGAGGTTAACAAAATGATAGAGATTCAGATTTACAATATGATGAAAGGAATAGGATACAAGAAAGGAATAGGGTTCTATGATGTTGCACCTCATGTATCTGGAAATTTTTGTCCCCCTATGCCTGATTTGTATTTTACAAGGGAAGAAAAGATTGTTGATACCGAAAAGGAAAAGGTTTTTGAGACCCTAGAGATAAGAGTTTTGATTGAGGAGAGCAGGATAGAAGAAAGTCTGATGCACCAGTGATAGAAGAATGGGTATCAGATGATGAGGATGAAGCTAGTGTCAAACCTAGGGTCCAAAATAAAACTGTTTCTAAAACTGCTGCTAGGGAAAATGTAGAAACAGTGGAGTCTTGTAATAAGAACACTTCTAGTCGTAGAGGAAATCAATGAAATTGGAACAATTTGATGTCTAATAGACTAGGGAGTGATTTTGTTATGAATAATAAACCTTGTTTTACTTGTGGTAGTTCTGATCACTTGCATTGTAAGTGTAAAAGTAATATAAAAGAAAAAGTGACAAAACCTGTATTGAACTATGCTCAAAGGGTGAATCATTCTTATTTTGCTAATACAACCCACCCTCATGCTCAAAAGTCTTTTGTTCCAAAAGCAGTCTTAATGAGATCAGGTTTAAAAACTGTAAATACTGTTAGATCTGTTACTACTGCTTCCACAAAACCTATAGTTAATGCAACCCATTCAAAGTCATGCTTTTCAAAAGGGGCACATTTAACTATGTATAGACCCATTCAAAGGAGAACAACATTAATAAATAACAAGGGTAAACAAACGTTTATCTTTGCTTTGAAAACACAACGTAACTCTGCTTGGCAAAAAGTAAGCTGCTGCTAAGCCAAATCAACTAATAATTTAGTAATGAGGGTAAAAGCAGTAAAGGCCTCGACTTGTTGGGTTTGGAGACCAAAGATACGGATTGAACCATGTCTCCAAAGACAACAATGCATCTTATAGTACTTAAAATATTTGATTACATGGATGCACAAAGCGGATCAAGTCTATCATGGCTTGAGTCCCAAGAAGAAACTAATTCTCTTATTTTAATGCGGGGCAATCCGTAGGTGGAATTATTGGACCAAGGAGTTGTTGGCAGATGGATGCTCTAGGCACATAGCCCGAAACATGTCCTATCTTTGACTATGTATTGATGGAGGATATGTTTCCTTTGGTAGCAACCCAAAGGGTGGTAAGATCACTGGGAAAGGGAAAATTAAAACTAGTACTCTGGACTTTAAAGATGTGTACTTTCTCAAAGAACTCAAGTTTAATCTCCTTAGTGTGTCACAAATGTGTGACAAAAAGAATAGTGTTCTTTTTACTGAATGAGTGTATAATCTTGTTTCCAAACTTTAAGCTGATTGATGAAAGACAGATCTTTCTTAGAGTTCCAAGAACATATAATATATACAGTGTTCATCTAAAGAACATGGTTCCTAAGGGTGGTTTGACTTTCTTATTTTCTAAGGCCACATCTGATGAGTCTAGAATTTGGCATAGAAGGCTCGGCCATTTGAACTTTAAAACAATGAACAAACTTGTGAAGGGAAAATCTGTCAGAGGTCTACCTTCCAAGATTTTTGACATTAATGAAACTTGTGTTGCTTGTCAGAAGGGAAATCAGCACAAAGCCTCTTGTAAGACCAAGACTGTGAGCTCTATCAGCCAAAATTTACAAATTCTTCATATGCACTTATTTGGACCTACATTTGTTAAGAGTTTAATAAAGAAGATGTACTGCCTAGTTGTCACAGATGACTATAATAGATTCACTTGGGTTTCTTTTTAGCAACTAAGGATGAAACTAGTGGGATCCTTAAGGCTTTTATAATCAAAAAAGAAAACTAATTTGATCTATAAGTTAAAGTGTTAGGATTTGGAAAATCCATATGGAAGAGTCGGTCACCCCAATTCTAGTCTAGCAAATGTTAGCTCGTAGAAATATCGTTATTTACTAGTTTATTAGTTAGTTAGTATATGTTAGCATATGTTAGCTTAGAGCAACACCGTGGAGGACGGACGGGTCTTTACCCACTGTATTCCTGATCCATAGCCCGACAGAGGGCGTATTATGTAAAACTATAAATACCCTCTACCTCCCAAGGTAGAGGGTTGGGGCTTTCATTCTTAATCTAACATTCTCTTTGTTTTTCTCTCACTTTCTCTGTCTAGACTACATCCCATCCTTCTACTTTCTCTCTCTAAGATCTTGCATGATTTGAACCTCATATTAATGTGTTTATGTGATACAATAACCAATTTACTACAATTGGTATCAGAGCCAGGTTTGATCATCAAGTTTTGTTATTGTGTTTTCTATTTGGTTCGAATTTTGTAAGCTAAAAGTACACTAAGTTTGAATCTTTGATAGTTAAATGTGTTAAAGGTTTGTACTTTTGTGTTTAGGATCATTATATTAGTCTAGTTTTTGGTTTGAAAGGCTAGATTCATCTTGGTTGTGGTATTTTTGATTGGAAAAGTGTGGTTTTTGGACTTTCTCTTGGAAGAGGGTTGAGTGTTTCTTGGTTGAGGTTTGATATAAAAACTGTCCAGATTCAATGTTCCAGATGAGGTTTGGTCGATGAGGTTTGGCCGATGAGGTTTGACAGTTGAGGTTTGACAGTTGAGGTTTGACAGTTGAGGTTTGACAAGTTGAGGTTTGACAAGTTGAGGTTTGACAGTTGAGGTTTGACAGTTGAGGTTTGACTGTTGAGTTTTGACAGTTGAGGTTTGACAGTTGAGGTTTGACAGTTGAGTTTTGACAAGTCGAGGTTTGACACTTTGCGGTTTGACCAAGTTTGACTTGTTGCGGTTTGACACACTACGGCTTGACTAGATGCGATTTGACCTAGTGCGGTTTGTCAACTCTTGCGGTTTGACCTTGTGCGGTTTGTCAGTTCTTGCGGTTTGACCTAGTGCGGTTTGTCAATTCTTGCGATTTGTCTCAAAAACCTAACATACAAAACCCTAGTTTTCAAATGCTAATTTTCGATCCGCGGAATAGGGGGTATATATAAAGAATTAGGGAATATCACAAACTCAACCATAACACCAATTTGTCTTCACTTCCTTATCATCTTCTAGTTCCTTTACTACATTCTACTTCTCACTCTCTTACGGTTTGGTCTTGATTTTTGTAAAATCCCGCGAAAGATTCTATTTCTCGGTTTAAATCACAGACTTGTAAAATCCCGTGTACACAACAACATCATGTCTTACACTCCTGATTCGGTGATTTCGGAAGTACTCATACTGTATGATGCTATACACAACCATGAGAATATTTGCTACACTGAACGGTTAAAGATGATTGAATCAATCAATGAGGATGTGAGATCTCCGTATTCAGACTCTGAAGAGAGAGAATTGCACCAGTCAAGGTTACAATCTACTATTGCAAAGGAAAATGAAAGTTGCATTGAACCTTATCGACAACTTCATTCACACCTCACGTTACTTCTAACTGTGGGATTTGAACGAGCATTTATTGCACTTTTCCGTCAAGAATTATCAACGTTCACGAGCACATTATTCTTAAACTTAGAACATTTGAAACAACAACTTGACAGAGAAAAGGTTCAAGAAGCTAGTTCTAGAGCTGCACTTCAGGTGATCAACAAATAATTTTAGTCATTCATCAATAGGGAATACACTTCAGATTATGATTATCATATGACTGAAATGTCGTTCAAAAATCACACTGGAATGAAAATTAACATGTTCATAGAGACATTAATCTAACTCATGAATAATGTGGAGAAGTATATTGACGAAGTCACACATAAAAATGAAAAAGTGGATGAGTGTCGGGTGCAGTTGAGAGATAGTTGTGTTGAGTCAGGTAATGTATCAGTTGAAAGATCGGGTGTTGCTGAATGCAGATTATCAAAGACAACAGATATTGATGTAACCAGTTGTTCAGTAACTCCTGTCACACAAGAGATGGATGCATAAATCAGAATGGTGAATGAACTTGCATCAGGTGCTGAAGTATTGGTAACTGTCCAAAATGATGCATCTGAAAATACTCTTGTGCAAACTGATCAAATCACAAAACATGACATTGATAAATGTTCTGTAACTGAGGCTGAGTCAGAGATAAAGTGTCTCAAAACTAATGATGTGGTTGATAAGAAATTTTTTTGATGAATTTTCAAACAAATTCTCAAAACTTGAAAAACATTGCATTTCACTTGAAATTGCAATACATAGAAAAGAAGAGAGTTTTCAAACTATGAAACCATGCAAAAATCCGGAATTTCCTGAATTTCGTGAATTTTTTGAAATAAACGATATAAAAGCACAACTTCAGGACAAAAACTCGAAAATCTGCAATTTGAAGAAACATATTTCTGATATGCATAAGAAAAATAATTTGGTTATGAATAATCATGATATTGATGATATTGATGCTATTAAAACGAGAAATGATGAATTAGCAATTTGTGTGGCCCAATTACTGAAGGAAAACGAGTCTTTGAGAAAGCATCACATAGAACTAAGTTAATCAGTCAAAGAAGCTAGAACTAAGTCATTGGAACAAACAAACCCTTTGATAGCAAAAATTGATGAACTCAAAGCTCAACTTTAGGATAAGAGTTTCGCGATAGTTGCCTTAAAGAATGAGCTTAGAAAAACTGTAGGGAAAAGTGTGAACACTAACTTTACAAAACCATCAACCTTGGGGAAGCCAATTTCTCATCCCATTAGAGACTGGTCTGTTATTAGACAGCCTAATGCGTTTATATCAGAAAGAACAAAACCTTTAAAATCAAGGCTTGCCTCCCAAGTTGATGTGAAACAAGTTTTGTCAAAACCAGTCACTTCACCTTATTTTCGTAAGAATTTATATAACATGAATGACTTGTTCACGAACTATGATCTAGAAAAAGCTAGGAAAAAGGCACAAATTCGAAAATACAAAATTTTAGGTGCAAGACCTAGAGTGATGAATTCTACGAGATTTCAAGGCACTGCTAGTAGTAGTAAACCATTACCTAGGAATACTTAAAAGTCTAGGGATTGGCTTGCATCTAAGAGTAGTTGCGTTTCAATTAAAGTTGTTTCCATAGCAGATCACTCTAAGAACTCTAGATCTTTTTCTGAATCCAAACAAGCTGTTTGCTCGAATTTTCTGAAATGTATCTTTAATGCAAATCATGATAATTGTTTTAAAATCCTGAAGAAAGTAAATGCTCGTGCAAAGGTTCAACCTGTTAAGTCTAGGATTTACACTAAGTCATCTATAATGCATATTAAGCAAAACAAACTGAAAACTTCACCTAGATGGATACCAACTGCTAACTCTTTGGAAACTAGGAATAACAATAAGTCTTCCACTGTGCATAAGAATCTTAACAATCCTAGACCTTGCCATAAGTGGATATCGTCTGGTAGAATGTCTAAGGATGCAGGAATTAAGTGGATTCCTACTGGAAAGCTGTTTACCGATGCCAAAGTCAAGGTTGACCATGAAACCCCAAAGGGTTTGGATACTGATAAGGATTTAAAACGTACGCTTTTAGGGGGTCATTTAAGCCCTAAATCGACCAATTTTATATCCGTTACTGCTTAATTTCGTTCCTTTTCACTTTTTAGGTCTCTTGGAAGCAAAATGCTGGAATGAAGCACATTTGGACGAAAAGGATCAAATACATGAAGAAAATGGCAAAGTCAAGATCGAAGCTACTCTAAGGTGATCAACGATGACGGACGGTGTCCCAAACAAATGGCGGCGCCATCCCTCATGATGACTTGATTAAAACATGCGCGGACGGCTCGGTGAAAATTACGGTCTTATAACTGCGGCGTCACGCCTTAATATTGGGGCGTCACTCATAGTTTTCAACTCAGGCGGCCTAGATCTAGAATCAAGACGGCGTCCCAGCCCGAAGACGTCACAACTCTAAGGTGGCCCGTCCATCGAACTTGGCCCCGAGGGCGAAACCACCCCAATGGCCGGTTGATTTACAGGGTCTTTGTATAGATATAGATTACGCATTTAGGGAGGTAGACTTTTGGATAAAAAACTCTAAATCGTTTGTAGTCCAATTAAGCAGTATATCTTGGGTTCCATACCTTATTTTACACATCGAGATAAGTATTTTAATCCAAAGTAACATTATGTCTATCTCGTATTCGATTGATTGTGTGTATGCTTGGTTGTTTACCATGTCTAGCTAAATTTCTTATGTGTTTGCTTAGATCTATGAAAACTAGTAATTGATTATTGTTAGGTTGTTTCTTATCTTAATTGTAAATTGGCTTAGGAGTGCAACTAGGCATCATTTGTTGTATTTAATGCTTGAGTATGCTTTATTATGATGTGGTCTATGGATGAAATAGCTTAGGCTTACCGACTTCGTAGGTCACATACGAGAGATAACCTCAAAGAACTAGGGGGCACGCATACCCTACGACCTTTGGAATACAACGCGTTAAGATAAGGTGTGACAATTCAACCAACCAATAAAAGATAACTAGGGAGTAATAGCATCTAGGTAAACACATTTTTAATAATCGTACGAGCACAATTCAATTAGAAATAAGCTACCCGTAGTAATTAGATAAATTAGATATTTAGATTAGTAGAAGTAATCGGTAGAAGTACCACCCCCAACCAATTGCCCCGAGATATTTACCTTAGCTTTCTAAAAATCATAAAAAGATAAAAAAGAATCATCCTCAACCCCCACCTTCTCGTCATACATTTCTTACTAGCATTCCTATTCCCCAAGAGAACGATATCAATCCCCGAGGCTTACCCAATACTACACACAAGCGATTAGTTCCTTTGCCTAGGAGGTTGAAAAACTTGCTCTACGAAAAGGAAGTTTCCTTCACCCGGAACGCGCCTCCCGTGCGCATCAAGTTTTTGGCGCCGCTGCCGGGGAATAGAATAGCTAGTTAGATTTCTATCTCGTGTAGGTTCCCTTGCTTGATTCCTATCAAGTAAGATTTTTCTCATTTTCATTAGCTTCCTTGTAGTCTATCCCCTTATTCGTGACTTTGTTCGTAACCCCATCACTTTTCATCATGGAAGGTGATAACCCACCAAATCAACCACTTCCCATCGACCACAATTGACCCACCAGAGGCGTACTCTTAGTGAATACTCTAGACCGAGCCATCAAGGCTATAGTAAAACCATTGAGCTCCCCGATCAAGCTCATACTACGGCCCTGCGATCCGACACCATCCGGTTGGTGCAAAATGGATGTGCATTCCATGGACTTCGTTCCGAAGATCCTAATCAGCATCTCAAGGATTTCCTTATAATCGTTGACTCCATTTACCTTGATGCTACCACACGGGAGACCACGCACTTGCGTCTCTTCCAATTTTCTTTACGGGACCAAGCTAGTAATTGGCTTGAGCGACTTCCCGCCTGATCTATCTCAAGTTGGGATGATCTCACCACCCGTTTCCTTGCTAAGTTTTGCCCGACCACTCCAAGCCAACCAAACGACCAAAATTCTTCCAACCCTCATCGCAACCGAACTGTAAGTAAAATCAATGAGCTTCAAGATTTGCGTGGGGTATTTGAGAATACAATTAGGAACGCTGTTGAAAAAGCGGTTAGCACTTCAATTGTTGGCTCCATGATTAGCAATAGTTTAAGTGGTGACTTAGTGAATGAGTTTGAGAATGAGGAGACTAGTGCCTATTTTAATTGTTATCCCACTAAGGAAGAAGTTTCATACCACCAATACATATAATCGACAATCCTCGATCACCCATCACTAGAATATGCCAAAGATTAAGAGAGGAAATCCCTGGAACATAAAGATCCCTTGTATGATTGGATATAGGAATGTCGAGCACGCTTACATAGATACGGACTCTCCCATCAATGTGATGTCATCACCTGTTTACAATGACATATTGAATGAGTGACTTAAGATTAGAAGGGACCCTAAGTATCCTGGTGGGGTTTGCAATTTTTTGGGAAGGGTCAAGGATGTACACGTCTTTGTAGGAAACTTCACCTACTTAGTTGATTTTATGGGCCTATAAGATATAGGATGTGTCATCGACTATAGCTTGTCCCAAGTTGTGTTAGAAAAATCGTTTGTTGAAAAATCTAAGTTAAGCTATAACAAGTCCGAGGGAACGATTAGATTTGCGGAAGGGGACGATGAAATTACATATAGGATGCCTTGGAAGATGAGCGGATATGGCCCTCTATCCCTTTATGAACGAGATAACATTAGAGCTTTTGAGGAAAAGAGCAAAGAAGATGTTGAAAAAGGCTTGAACTTAATTTGGGAGAAAAGGAGGCTCTACTATAGGGATTGTTTGACCCTAGGACCTAGGTATAGAGTAGATGAGAATTTTGTCAATATGATAGAGTTTTCATTGAGGATGAAAAATGGGAAAACGTAGGAGCACGACTTCGAGTCTAGCTACAAGACTCATAAATAAAGAAAAGCACTTCGTGGGAGGCAACCCATGCTTAATTGTTTGCTTGTTTTGTGTGTCTTATATATTTTTCATTGTTGTTTATTCTCATGTTTGATCTTGTGAAAATGCTTTATTTTATCTTTAACCTCGTCTTAATTACATATAAAGGTATTTTACAAAAAGATAAGTGTAGGGAAGATCACATACATTTTTAAGAACATGAACATGAACATGAGAATTACAATAAGTGAAATTGATATATATGTGTGTTTGTTAGAGTCAAATGCTTGTATCGAGTCATAATGGATGTTTTGCAGGAATTTTTCTAGGTTTTAAAAATGTAATTTCCAGAAAAGCAGCAGAAACGGTTCTGTCGAGACAACTGGCGGCATCAAGATTTGAAACTTGGCGACTATCAGGCTTGATTTTTTTTTTTTTTCATTTCATTTTGTGCTACTTATAAATTTTGGAAATTAGGTCTTAATTTTCCAGAAAAAATGCAAACATCCATTCCACAATCATTATATCTTACTTGCTTTCTAGTGTAGTTGTGTCATATATAGTTTTACCGCCAATTTTACGCAAAGGTTTCGTTTGTTTTCTTATAAGTATGTAGGTCATATTTAGCTAGAAGAAGAAAAACTCATTGGATGAAGCTTATTACTCATGCATTCTTCTTGGAAAAGAATTTAACCGTAACTCATTGGATGAAGCTTTATCATAACTTTGATGCTTTCGGGGAACATTAGGGACAATGTTCAGTTTAAGTGTAGGGAGGGAGAATAAAACGGGAACTTATAAACTATTCAATCACTTGATTATTTGTCTTGTCCTTGGTAATTTGTGTAATAAACCATGAGAAATATTTGTTAGGGCAATTTTAGCACCAAATTTAAATTTTTTTATGACATGTACGAGCTAAATTTTAGTCTTAATAAAGCGTCTCATGGATAGGAATTATATGACTAGCACAAAAATCGTTTACAACTCAAATTGCACCCCAAAAATGTGAGGTTCGCCCCTAGATCTTTAGGAATAAAAGCATTCACCTTTAATGCTTAGAGAGTGTACCGGTAGTATAATAGATTCTAGAACTTGTTTTGTGATGCATTCCGAGATCGCTAGTAAGACTACACTTGTGTAGTTAGGAATAACTAAATGAAAAGAGGCATTAGGATAACCCTTGTTTGAAACCTGTATTATAATTACTTCTTCCACATCAGTTGAGTAATTACCCCACACCCTTGCGATGTACTCATCTTTAGTACACGATACCCCTATTTAACCCCTTAGAACCTATCCTTTTCGTAGTTCTTGTGATGTTTCGGTTTTCCGAAATATCAATGAAGAACATTGTTTACAATCCACCCCCAAATGTACACCCAAATCGCCTTAGCCTACCTTGTATGCACTCATCTTTTGTTAGGAATTAGAAAATTCCATAGTGAAGAGTCGGTCACCCCAAATGTTATCTAGCTTAAGTTAGCTCGTAGACTTGTCGTTAGTTACGTTATTTATCAGTTTATTAGTTATTTATTAGTTTAGTTTAGCGTAGTGCAACACCGTGGAGGAAGGACGGGTCTTTACCCACTTGTATCCCTGATCCACGAGGCCGATAAAGGGTGTATTTGTAACTATAAATACCCCTTCCATCCATGGAAGGGGTGGTGCTTTTCAATCTAATACTCTACAATTTGTGAAGTAACTCTCTACCAAGAAAACACCCAACTCTCTAACTTTCTCTCTCTAATGGCAAACATGTATTTCCATCATCCAAGACCACCCGAATCATCAACACAATAAATATTTGATCCTACAATTGGTACCAGAGCCAAGGTTTTTGTGTTTTGATGATTTATGTTGGTCGTTTGTACTTGTTTTAAAACTGGTTTGTGTTGTTTTTGTATGTGGTCGGAATTTTTTTCAGCTTATTTTTATGGTAAACTGTTTTAATATGGTTTGATGTATCTTATATCTTGGTCAAACAAAATTATCATATGGTCCATACATCTTGCGTGTCTTGTGTTAATAATTGTGTCAAGCAGTTTGGTCAATCTTTTATATGATGTTGTTTTGGTACCAAATTCGTGAAACCATGTGGTCAAGTGGTCATCTTTACATGGTCAAAGCGGGGTCTAAACAAGGCAAAAAGTAAGATTGTTATGTCACTATTTACGGGTATATCATGAAGATGAACGGAAAAGTAGGAGGAAAACTCATCGGAAAAACATAAAAATCTTGCTAGAGATTTGACACATGACGGATGCATTGCACCTCTTATAGCGACTTGTCTTTACAAATTAAACTCGATAACCTAGCGACTTGGTCATGGCGAGTTGGCCGTGGCGAGTTGGCCGTGGCGACTTGGCCGTGGCGACTTGGCCGTGGCGACTTGTGCTTAGAAAGGGTAGCGACTTAACAAAAAATTGCTACTTGACTGACAGAAATGATGAAGAAGAGGTACGACTTGACCACAAGCCACGACCATCACAAACCATATACCATAAGACACATGACCTCAAAACCTACATCTAACCACAACCATGACTCAAACTCATTCTTAAATCAAGACTCAAACTGAAAAAGGTTCACTACATAAATCTCAGATTTCTTTCGTGTGCTTCATATGTAAATCTTACCATGAAAGTCAATTAACACGAATAAGAAAAATCATCATAGATTCTTTCTGAAAAAAACAAGACTCTTACTTCTATTCGAAATATACAAGCACACTTGTTCTCCCTTAGGTTCAATCTCAAATCTGATGGTCATTAAGACACGACTCAATCAAAACAAATCAAAAATGAAAACATCTTGGTATGATCTCAGTACATTCATCGTGTCGTGTGATACTTATAAATATCTAGACCAATGGCCAAATACACGAGATGAATGACTCTTCATCGATCTATGAGAAGTATTACTCCTTCATTTATGCGACCCAAGGATTAGAGTGATAACAATTTTCGTTATCCTCTCACTCCTTTTGTTTCGTCTGTTCACAAAAGGATTAATGAAATCACTTATTCTGAATTTTATACGACTTGAGAAATGATTTTAACAATACTTGTTAAATCATTTTTTTTAGGTCGTTTAAGGTGAACAAGCGTTAATAATACTTACCTTATATCAACTGGTTTGATCTCTAAGTGTCTCCCATGTATCAAGCCATCCCTGTGGCATAGTCATATCTAATGACAATTTGAGATTCGAAGCATTTGATTTGGTCTTAATGGTGTACGAATGGTTATTGGTGAATCCGAAAATGGTGTGATTTGGTAATGATATGGGAGGCGGATTGTTAGATGAGAATATTTAGGGTTTGAGGAGGAGTCTTTGATAATGGGGAGGCGTTTGTATGTGAGAGAAATTAGGGCAATGAATGTATTTGGAAATGAGTTAAATACCCATATGTATTAGGGTAACAAGTGTGAGACCAACACCTCGTGAATTAGGTTAAGATTCCACTGTGGGCCGTGCGCTAACTTGGGCTGAATTGGATTGTGAATGGGTCGTGTGATATGGATCCTTAGTTGACTAATCTCCTCTCTGATCATAGGTACGTGTGACACTTGGGCCGTTTGATTGCCTTAAGCCCAAGTAATATTCATGAAACTGATTAATGAATATATTTGAACGTGTGTGTACATTCAAATGTGATATTACAATTATGAAATGTTAGTTCTTTTGAATATGGATTTGATTAAATGTCATTGGCTGGACTTGTGATGGATTATGTCCGAATATTGGAGTACACTTGGGTTAATTATTTGAAACTTTCAAAATGATTTGGACATTAAGATTAATCGTTTGGTGAACCGTGCCTAAGTTGGTATTTGAGATAAATTGGATTTGAAGTTGATTAGGTGGGTTTATCAAAGCTTAAATTGATCGGATTTAGTCATTATGAATGGATCTGGGTGTTGGACGGTTGGACGTCACTTGATTGGATCTTGTGAGGTTTTTGAGTTTTTGATTTGTTGAAGCTTCTTGATGATGTGATTTGGTATGATGATGTGATTCGATGGGTTATGAGGTTTGATTCTTTGGGCTACACATTCTCTCGTTGTATATTATGTCATGGCTTGAATTGATGATTATACAGCGTTGACTACGAGGATGTTTGTACGGTATTTCTAATTTGGGCTTGAACTGAAGTCTTTCGGACGCGTTTACTTATTTCGTCTTCTTTCTTTCTACCCTTCCGCGAAGATGACTTGTTTGGGCGTTTTTAGAGTGTGATAAAGACTTGGCTATTTAGGTACGGTGGTGACTCGTTCTCGGTTAACCCACAACGTAACTTTCACTTCGGTGTCTCACGCAGTTGAGGATACGTCAAGAGGTTTTGTACATTGGGTACACCGTTTCTTCTTCACAAGGATTAGTACAAGGTTAAGTAACAAATCTGGGAAATTCTACTTCATGATCAAGTTTGGTATATCGGGTTTACTTCTCCATGTGGTCACAGCAATAGCCGACAGAATGCGTGAATGATGTGTTTACCAAAGTGTTAATTGGATGGTTGATGATGTTGGATTATGTCCGTTGATGAACCGCTGCATGTTCCCCTAAAAACAGTTATTCACCGAAACCAAAATGGCTATATTACATTCATTGTTTACGGTTTTGTCTTGATTTTGTAAAATCCCGCGAAAGAACCTATTTCTCGGTTTAAATCATTGACTTGTAAAATCCTGTAACAATGGAAACATCCTGATAATAGTAAGGTGCATTTCCGGATCTATCTTACGGTTTATTCTTGGTTTTGTAAAATCCCGCGAAAGAATCTATTTTTCGGTTTAAACCATAGAGTAGTAAAATCCCGTAATGATGGAACCATCCTGGAGAAAAGGAAATTGTATTTCGAGATCTTATCGTCTTTTCTGGTTTCGCTTCAAAGAAGGGATAAAAGGGAGTACTTCATGAATTGGGTGTGTTTGGATATATCATCAGTTTGGTTACTTCAAAGTTTTACGGGGTTATGCTCATTAAACCATGGTCGGGATGAAACCATTATCAAAGTTCGTTTAAATGTCAAAGGAGGCTAGAGTTGAGCTTTTAACAAAAAGATGTGACAACGGCGTTAATTCACTATTATTTATTTGAGGTTGAAGTGAATTATCAGGGAGTGTACTTAGTATCTGAAGGTATCGGGGATGGTTGGATGAAGATTCTTCATGATCCTTGTTCGAGCTTATTATCAAAAACAAAGACTTGGAAATCTAGTTATTGTTGGGTGACTTTTACCTCTTCTTTTACCACTTGGGGGAATTGGGCTCTTATCACCTCAAAATAACTATCACTTAAAGGAGTTACGTTGTAGTGCTCAGTGTCACATTCAATTGTGGATTTTCAAGAGGTGATGTACGTCTTATACTTGATGGTTGGTTGGATGATGAGTATAGAGTACTTAGAGATTCAATGGAGCATGAAGTCCGGCACGCTCTTTGTTACATATGTGCAAGTTTAAGTCACGAGTTGGGTTAGCTTACTTGGGGTCAAATTCATCATATTGGGTTATCTCCATCAGTACATCACGACAAAAAGCCTCTTGAATGATAATGGGGTTGATTACATGTTTTGCTAAGAAGCTGAAAAGAGAATTAGCGTCTGTTGCATCAGTTCGGGCCTGCTCCAAAGAAAAGAAATGTATGCGTTTGTGCGCTTTATCTTTGAAAGAAGAGAAATCTTCTTATGACGTATGAACACAACAGTTCATGCCTCGTTTTTAAAGAAAAGAAAAGTTATGCGTGTCGGTCGCGCTTTATCTTAGAAGAAGAGAAATCTTCTCTATTATGACCATTCTTATCAACATGCTTCATGCTTTTTCCATGTGCTTTCGATTATCAAGTGAACGGGCTACATTGATTGTTTTCTTATTCCACTTGCTCAACTATAATGAAGATGGAGACATCGTGTGCTAATATTTTCGGGGAGAAAGTGTGAATAGAATATTTGGATGATTTTCACTTATTTAATCAAGAATGGCATCTCCGTATGCAATTCTTGAGGGGAAGAAGTGTGTGAATTTTTGCATTGTTGATTAATATTTGAGAATATATGGTCAAACGGCTCATAACTCATGTAAGAACCGAGCTTCTTCTTATCGGATCATCTTTACATGGAGTTTCTTCTAAGAGTCGTTGGTTGACATCTTCACTAGGATTGATGAGTTTATCGACAAAGTGCTTTCGGTTAATGCTTCACGTACACATCAACATGATGATTCCGAACAATCTCTGTTCTTGTTTGATGTGATTGGTAGCGTTTACCATCTTGTGTGTTTAGATTCGGCACGATTCTTGTTTTCTTGATGAACATCCTTCGTTCTTGTTTGATTGGGAGGGATCTTAACTAAGGGGATTTGCAAGATGTAAGTTAATTGGGATGCTTTTTGTGGGATGCTTTTTGGTGTGAGTTGAAGATGTTAATTATCTATTCCCAACGGACAATAATGAAGAAGAAGGTCGAGTCTACAGTCTGTTCTACATTTTTCTGCTGCATGTTAGAAGACTAAAGACGAGTTGCATTTGATTATCCAAAGACTTCTTCATATCCCGGGCATTGTCAGTTTAGGGGAGAGCACTAATTGGGGGAAAGTGATATGTCATTTAATCCCCATTAGATTTGCTCACATTGTACTTGACAAGTTGATTCACTTAAGAGTTCAAGTGTTCTTCAACAAATTTCTAGTATACAGGCTTACAATGAGTTCTTTGATTACGAAGTGTCAAAAGGCAAGGGAGAAAGGAGACTCACAGCATATAACACAAAGCGGTAAACTTGATGAACTTAATACTTCTAAGTGATTGAAGATATCACGGGAAGACAAATGTTATTACCAAGGAGAAACTCAAGGTTTGACTCATGGCGAGTAAACTTGATGAACTTAACTCTTCTAAGTGATTGAAGATATCCTGGTGAAACAAATGTCATGACCGCGAGAAACTCAGGTTTTACTCATGAAGGCTTTTGTGTTATTATTCCAACGGCGTGGGGGAGATGGAAGAGTTAGTTTCTGAAGATGAAAGAGGTACACAAGTGTGTGATGATTTTGAGGTTATCACAATCATCGGGGATAGATTGTGTACATTGGGGATGCCGGTATTTTTTGAGGGCTTAATCGTGATTGAGATATAATCACTTATTCGGTGTTGACATCCTGAGATTGTCACCCGGGAGATAATCGATGATTCGACTGCTTCTTCAATGTTATCGGTTATTCTCTCTTTGGGCATTGGTACCGGGGTTCTTGAGCTTCATACACTTTCTTGGGGAGAGAAAAGTATACGAGGGGTTATTCTTTGGCTATTGGACTTAATCTGCTACTTTGATGGTATAAGTTTCTTTGTCTTGGGTATGTATGTCGGGTTCGTGAGCTCTAGTCAAGAGATTGCGCATCAATTCAACTACTTGGGGAATTGTTCTCTTGACACCTTTTGGAATGGATTGCGAGGGCGTCGAGTTGAAAGGAAATTTGAGAAGTGTTATTTATGTGTGGGATGATATGTTGATGTTCTTTTGGATGATATAACCTCGAGCGAATCAATCTGATTATTCTTAAAGGAGCGGCAGTTCGATGATAATGGTGCTTCTTTGTGCACTTGGCTAAGCTTGAAAGAAAGCTTTGAATCTGCTCGGCTAAAGGATTTTGGTTTGGGGAAGCGCCAAAGTCTCACTTTTAGTTGGTTCAATTTCTTTCTTGATTCAAGAGCCTGGAAGCTTTGGTGGTGAATGTTTAAGAGTTGATGACTTCTATCTTCTCTGACGTCTTTGCTTTCGATATCCTTATCTCGGTACTTTCGTATCATCATCTTCTTTTACTATATCATCTTCTCTATCTTTGTATATATTTATCAGAAAACAAAATACAAAAATATAAAAACAGCAAAACAAAATACAAAAATATAAAACCAGCAAAAGAAAATAGAAAAATATAAAACCTTCAAAAACCCATAAAAATCAAAAAAATTTCAAAATTCCAAAATATGTTTTCTCATGACATGTCTTCGGTATCGATAACATCTACGGTCTTAGAAATGTCATTCAATAATGGCACGGGACCATAGATGAAGTTCAGCAGGAGGTGTAAATATTCCTTCTAAACATGTCACAAATCAAATGGCTTACAGTTATTTGAGGCTGTAACCGGGCTAAATTGTACTGCGTTACTTGGTGTAACATTGCTTAAAACAATGGCTTGCTATTATTTAAAGATAGCAATTCTTTTAAAGAAAGTGCTCGCTAAACAATTTTCAAATATTTAGTACTTATCCTAAAAACAAAACAAGGAAAGTATGTCGAAGGACTTTTGTTCCTACACAAATGTTTTTCCGTCTAAAATTCTTCAGAAAAATATTTGGTGTTTTCAAAAATGGTGGTAAATGAGTTGCTCGTAAAACAATCAGATTGAGTTCTTGTAAAATTGAAAACTCAATCAATAACTTCAGAGCTTTTAAACTTTTCATAAAATGAGTCATGGATTGAGGGGGATAATGTTTTCAAATCTACATCATCTAACGGGCTTTCTTAATTATCCTAATATGCTTAATTAAAAATGATGTTAACCTATGTTGAAGGACTAGGTGCCTAGGATATGATTGCTAGGATTAGATGATTAGTGTTTGATGAACACATTATTCCCATACATTTATATGATCTGTTTGATATGTTGCATTGACTTTTATTAGTCGATTGTTGTTTGGGTGATGTAGACCACCATATATTTGTATGTGTGTTCACTAACATATGCAGGTATATTGGTATAAAAGAATGTTCCTGATCCGGATCCCACAATTGAAGATGATTGGATGCTGAAAGGAAAGGGTAACATATCTTGGGTTGACAAATGAAGAAAGGAGCTTAATTGGACTTCTATGGAGTTGGCATTAATGCAACATAAGAGGTCTCGCATCGCCGGATGGTTTTCTAAAGTGATTGAAGAAGCGGAGCTTAATTTGACCTCAGTTGGCATTCAAAATGCAACGTAAGAAGATGTCTCACTGCATCAGAGCGGTTTTCTTCCAAGCCTCGGACATCAGCGAAGCTTCTCAACCACCTAACATATCTTTGTGCGGGATAATCATTGATGATATTTTTCTAAAACTTTGAAAAATATTGTTTTTGAAAATGGAAAAATATTGTTTTGAAAATATATTGGACTAATTTTTGAAAATCACCGGACTTCATGTTATCAAAACCTAAGTCACTCAATTATTGACTTCTATCATGGATTGAGAGGGAGAGTGATTTAATTTAAAATATTTTCAAACAATATATCTTCAAAAGAGTCCGTTTTATACTAAAAATTAAAGTGTGATCTAAAGATTTAATGTTATGTCATGGTATGATTTTCTTTAGAATCAAGATCTTTCAAAATGAAATTTTTTCTGTTCTTGTTTGATTGTGAAATTGTTTTATTTTACCTAAAAGATCTCTTAAAACAATCATACCTGACACTAACAATCTT
The DNA here is from genome assembly GCA_910596185.1 of Chrysanthemum makinoi. Taxonomy (NCBI): domain Eukaryota; kingdom Viridiplantae; phylum Streptophyta; class Magnoliopsida; order Asterales; family Asteraceae; genus Chrysanthemum; species Chrysanthemum makinoi. The sequence goes on along the minus strand of OU343220.1, from coordinate 119,599,165 downwards.
TAATGTCTTAAAATGGTCCTTATCTGTCATTTTTCAAAGTTAAATCAAGCCACGTCTTTCCCAAAATCTTTTAAATGATTTAAATCAATTGGGATCACAAATCTCAAAAGGTTTGAAATTTTGATCGGGGTAGAGATCGTGAGTTAAATCTCTTATAAGTTTAAATGGAATTGGTTTTAGTCCTTTAAAGGCACTCCTGCCTCCATGTGCCAAGCGATTTCATACACAATGCACATGTTGAGGAGGAGGATTTATCCCAAAACATGAAGAGTATTTAAACCAGGCCACATATTCTCCCATGTTTTCTAAACCTATTAAATCACTTGAGATCCAAAATCTCAAAGGGTTTGATATTTTTGATCGGGGAGAATTTGTGATTTAATAATGAAATTTGATAAAAGGTGATCGATTTGATTTAATTGTGCGGTTGCTCTCCATATGTGCTAAGCGCTTTCGAATCTTGAAGCACATATTGAGGGGAGCAAACAAACTATAGAATACAAAGCTTTTTAAAGTGATTTATAAAGTACCTTGATTGAGTTTTAAATGGTTTCTTAATGGCTTGTGATTGTGGATGTGCTTCAAATTAACTCTTGCCTCTATGTGTTAAAATGATTTCTCTTATCCTATGCACATATTGAGGGGAGAATTTTACCAAGAAAATCAAATGGCTTTTCTATGAAAATTGTGATCAAAGAAAATATTTCAAAGTCCTCTTGCCTCCATGTGCTAAACAATTTCTAAATCATATGCACATGTTGAGGGGGAGGTTTTCTAAATGATCAAAACTATTTAGGTACAAAATGCTTTGATCTCGTATCACAAGTACCTTGATTGTTTTTCCAAATGATTTTTCAATTGGTTTCATAAAGAATGAACTGTACCAATAGACGACCAACTTTACTTTATATATGGGTGATATAAGGATGGTTAGGTTAGGTACTAGTTCCGATCCGCCCGAGAACGGAGGGATCTACCCAGGGACAATCCACTAGATAGTGTAGAGTCCTTAGGTATATTGAAAAAGGAGAAAAGTGAGATATGGGAAGAGTGCGGTGAGTGAGCTAGTAATGGAATAAACCCAACAAGGTTCTAGTTATGAAGTCTCGGTAAGCACTGAAGGGGTTGAAGAATGAAAAAGAAATGAATGAAAAAGGGTGAAAAGAAATAGCCCTCCATCAATTCAACCTTAGGGCAGAAACAGGGTTCAATTCATATATGCTCGGGTGGTTACTAAGGTAACGGTATTGAAGACAAGACGTCATGGACCCAGTGGCCGACTGCACTAAACTTCCCAAACTACTCAAGTTCCTCTTAAAAGGGCTTGTTTCATTCTCACGGGAACCGACATTATCTATCGACTTTCTCTTAGAGATTGTTGATATTGAAGAAGGAGACCCTCTCCCTAGTCTCCGGCATAGGAACCAAATATGCACGATTGAGTCTAGAGCCACGAGATCATCCACAATATCTCGTTAGGACACTAAATTCTTGAAGACTTGCTTTTTCACACAATGTAGAAAGTAAGTATATATTAAGAGTCCTACGCATTATCCTTGTGGTATTGCCAGAACATTCGAGTGATATGTAAAATATTCACAATGAAGATGGAAATCCTTCTAGAGCCAACATCAAACAAGCTCTTGGTGGGTGACATGTGAGATCTTCTCGTAAGATCAAGCTTGTGACAACTGGATAGAAACAATGGGGAGATTCACTCGTGAATCAACCTTGGTCCAGGAATGGAATTGACGAATACTTTTGGAAAAACCTTTCGATGTGCAAATCTTCTTTTCTCTAGCACGTCGAATGTGTACTTATGTTTTCAAAATTCAAAAAGTATCTCTGATTGAAAAATACTTTTAGAAAAACGTTCGATGTCGAATCTCTTCTTTTCGCTAGCACGTCGAATGTGTACTCATTCTCTAATACAAAAAGTATTTTGTTTGAAAATTGATCTTTCTCATAAAACCTTCGTCGTTTTGCAAAACTCTTTCTTCAAGCAATACGCGATTGTTTTCAAATCATTTTCATCAATCGTGAATCTCAATTATTTGGTTCACTCACTCCGTGTTGTCTTCTTTGAGACGTTCGGTTTGAGAACGGCTAGCAAATTGCGCGAAACCCTGTCAGGAGATTCTCGGGAATCCTGATCACGAGCGGTACTTGTGCTGATCACGGGGAACCGTGGGCGTGTACCTCAATTCAGCGAAAGTGATCAAAGACACTTTCGTGTTGATATTGCTTGTTGTTTGCGGTACATTTGGTGGTGATGGTGAGGAGTCAATCCAAAGCCGCATGCTCACATCATCCACACTTAATTTGAAGAAATCATGACTGGTGCATATCTACATAACACGGCTCGATATTTCATACTATGCTTATGCCGGCTGCTGCAAATATCATGAACCGTAAATTCCGCTACTCTCGATGGAAAGACGTCATGATTCAAAAGTGTGAGCATGTCGGTCCAAAAGTCACAACTTCACATGATGGCAACACAATAAGGGTGATCAGAGAGATTTCTGTGGTGATGATCTCAAAGCTCAAAGATCATCAAAGATGTGGATCAGTTAAAGGCCTCCACTATAAGTACAAATCTTTGCGGACTTTGAAGAATCCTTGCTATTGCATAAAGATTGTTGAAATGAAGAATTGAAGTCTCTCTCAGAACAAAGACAAGAATAGAATGCTAGGATTGAAATGTAAAACATGGGGTGACCTCCTTGGGGGATTGTTAGGAATTAGAAAATTCCATAGTGAAGAGTCGGTCACCCCAAATGTTATCTAGCTTAAGTTAGCTCGTAGACTTGTTATTAGTTACGTTATTTATCGGTTATTAGTTATTTATTAGTTTAGTTTAGCGTAGTGCACACGTGGAGGAAGGGCGGTCTTTACCCCGTATCCTGATCCAGGCCGATAGGAGGTCGTGTATTTGTAACTATAAATACCCCTTCCATCCATGGAAGGGGTGGTGCTTTTCAATCTAATACTCTACAATTTGTGAAGTAACTCTCTACCAAGAAAACACCCAACTCTCTAACTTTCTCTCTCTAATGGCAAACATGTATTTCCATCATCCAAGACCACCCGAATCATCAACACAATAAATATTTGATCCTACATCTTTAGTGCATTATTTTTATCATTACTAATCCCTTAGTTCAAATATCTAGTTACTTGCATGGTTGCTAAGTCGAGTCATATCTTTTGTACACAGTTTTGGGATGATTGGGACTCTTGGGTAAAAGTAATAGTTTGGGAGTACTTGGAAAGAAGCGATAAATTTAAATTCCTTTTGTCTACGTAATTAAATACTCCAAGTGTTTTGATCTTTTCAAATCGGTCAATTAGTGTTAGAGAAATAAAAACTCAAGTGTAGGGATGCTCCTATAAATCCCTTATATTTTGATGTTATCGTAGAGGATGGTAGAGTAAAAGTGTATGAAACAAAAAAAATCGAAAAAAAGAGAGTAAAAAAAAAACATATGGGCTACCATCCTAAATCTATCTTTATGTTTATGTAATTATATTTATGTTTGTTTTGTTTCAAGTTATCTAGAGTTAGTGAGTCGAGTCTTGGCTTAGCAACGCCATGCTTTTCATGCTTGTAACATAAGATTTTTGACTTGCCACCACTAAATATCCTCTATCCAACAAAACCCTTTGTTTCCCTACCGTAAGCCTAACGTTACAACCCTTGTAAAGATATCTTAGATAGTTGTTCTTAGGTGCTTATGCCAAAGGGGTGGAGGTTTGATCTATTCTCAAGCTTATGGTAATCTATGTACTATGCCAGCTAATGAGTGTTTATCTTCCATTTCCATTTATTATATTTCATATAAACCCGAGAGATGAGAGAATCCAAACACACCTTGTGAGGTGCTAGTGTATAATTTCCGTGCTTGTTATGACTATTGTGGTACTTTTACTTGTTGTGAATTATTTTAAACCAATGCTTCATGCCCCCAAACTTATAAATTGATTGGCCAAAAGCACATTGGCTTGAGGTCAAGCAAATACCAAGTGTAGGAATATTTGATAAGGATTTAAAACGTACGCTTTTAGAGGGTCATTTAAGCCCTAAATCAACCAATTTTATATCCGTTACTGCTTAATTTTGTTCCTTTTCACTTTTTAGGTCTCTTGGAAGTAAAATGCTGGAATGATGCATATTTGGATGAAAAGGCAAATACATGGAAAATGGCAAAGTCAAGATCGAAGCCACTCTAGTGATCAACATTACTGACAGTCCCAAACAAAGGGGACGCCATCCCTCTATGATGACTTGATCAAAACATGCATCGGGTGAAAATTCGGTCTTTTACCTGGCGGCGTCGCCTAATATTGGGCGTCACACAATTTTCAACTCAGGCGGCCCAGGATCTAGAATCAATAAATCCCAGCCCGAAGACCGACGGCGTCACAACTCTAAGGTGGCCGTCCTCGACTTGGCCAGACGAAACCCTAATGATGGCGAGCTGACGGCATCCCATGCAAAAGGTGACGCCGCGCATTTGTAAATCTATATATAGAATTCAATTTTTCTGCATTTAGGGAGGTAGACTTTTGGAGAAAAAGGACCTAAATCGTTTGTAGTCCGAATTGGACAGTATCTTAGGGTCCCATGCCCTATTTTACACATCGAGATAAGTATTTTAATCCAAAGTAAAATTATGTCTATCTCGTATTCGATTGATTGTGTGTATGCTTGCTTGTTTACCATGTCTAGCTAAATTTCTTGTGTGTTTGATTAGATCTATGAAACCTAGTTATTGATTATTGTTAGGTTGTTTCTTATCTTAATTGTAAATTGGCTTAGGAGTGCAACTAGGCATCATTCATTGTATTTAATGCTTGAGTATGCTTTATGATGATGTGGTCTATGGATGAAATAGCTTAGGCTTGCCGAATTTGTAGGTCACATACGAGAGATAACCTCAAAGAACTAGGGGGCATGCATACCCTACGACCTTAGGAATACAACGCGTTAAGATAAGGTGTGACAATTCAACCGACCAATAAAAGATAACTAGGGAGTAATAGCATCTAGGTAAACACATTTTTAATAATCATACGAGCACACTTCAATTAGACATAAGCTACCCGTAGTAATTAGATAAATTAGATAATTAGATTAGTAGAAGTAATCGGTAGAAGTACCACCCCCAACCAATTGCCCCGAGATATTTACCTTAGCTTTCTAAAAAATCATAAAAAGATAAAAAAGAATCATTCTCAACCCCCACCTTCTCATCATACATTTCTTACTAGCATTCCTATTCCCCTAGAGAACGATATCAATCCCCGAGGCTTACCCAATACTACGCTACAACGATTAGGTTCACTGCCTAGGAGGTTGAAAAACTACAACGATTAGGTTCACTGCCTAGGAGGTTCAAATACTGATGTCACTAACCAAGATATATGCAATCAAGTTTGTAATATTAGTGCAGGTAGTCCTTACTAAGTTTCAGGTACATCGATCATTCACTACATGGGAAAACTCAAAGCTTGGATGAATAAAGGACGAATATCTCCTGATTTAGGAGGTCAGGCTAGTTAAAGTTGATGTACATGCATAATGACGTCTGTTCACATCAGTTCAGGCCTCGCTATTCAACATTATGACGTCTGCAGATAACACTTCAGCCCCGTTCCTCGAAGAAAAGAAAGTTGTACCCTTCAGTGCGCTTTATCTTTAGAAGAAGAGAAATCTTCATGTTTATGACCACTCTTATTGACATTCTCATTGACATTTTTCCCATACTCATTCAATCCTCAAGTGGATCTACGTTCATTGGTGTATATTCTTATTCACTTGCTTAATCAAAAATGGCAAACTTCATTTGCAATTTTTGAGGGGGAGAAGAGTGAAGAAACTAAATGTCAGTCATCAAGGGATCTACTTACCATTGATCGTATTCTTATTCACTTGTTTAAATCAAAAATGGCAACTTCAGATGCAACTTTTGAGGGGAGAAGAATATACTACATGTTGATGGATGCTTGAATTATGGTCATCGTCTCCAACTAATGTTTTCACTTACTAAGGATAAGTTTATTGTTTGGGATTCATTGTTTCAAGATATGTTTGATGAGTACTTCCAACTTCCAACGAATGTTGATCATCCAGTTCCTGAAGCTCTTGCTCCGGTTCCTGCTGACTCAACTAGTTCACCTTCTTCAATCTCCATTGATCAAGATGCACCATCTAGAAGTACAACTCAGACTACTCAAGAAACCCAATCTCTAGTTATTCCTCAAGGTGTTGATAATGACTATCATATTATTGCAGTTGCACTCATGAATAACGATCCGCTCATTGGTATTCCTTTGCCAAATCTTCACGGATTATTGTTCCTCCCAATGTGCACTCTGTAAATCAACCAAATGAACATTTGAGTCAATGACAACCTCATCCTCTTGAAGACATTTTTGAATCTTCCAGATCAGTATCTACATGTATATCGTTAGGAAGATGGCATCGATGTTGAGGAATCATTTACTCTGGTTCATTCAGTGGATCAATGTACATCTTATTGTATGTTTATTCACGTGTTGGGAATTTGACACAAATTGATTACTTCAGAGTTAATCGTTTATCACTTATTTGAGATTGAAGTTGACTTTCACAAAGGCGTGTTCTTATTTTATCTTGAAGTTGGGGATGGTTGGATGCATGACTTTTAATGATAACTTGATCGTGATTGAATTTAAGTCGAAGACTTGATTTATCTAGTTACCAGCAGTCGGGATGGATGGTTGAAGACCAGGTTAACTATCACTCTAAGGAGTTACGTTATTTTACTCAGTGACACACACAGATGACGTTGTGGATAATCGAAAGAGGTGTTAATGTCTCATACTTTGATTGAGTATTGAGTACTTAAGAGATTTTCTTGAAGCATAAATTCTCAACACCGTTTTTCCAACATTAGTACAAGCTTAAGAAACAAATGCAGGGAATTCGACTTCAGTTTAAAGTTTGGCATATCGGGTTTTCTTCATCAGTGGTCACTTAAAATTGTCTACATCTGGGTTGGTTAAGATAGTCAGAGAGAGTTTCTGTAGCAGTTGATTCTCACAGGATACATTTGAGCTAATTGTGTTCTTCTCTATTTCAAGTATATGAGTGTATTATATTTTGCTGATTACGAGGTATCAAAACCAGCAAGGGGGAAGGAGACATACATCTAAACGCTCATCGAGTACACATGATGAACTTAATACTTCTGCTTAATTGAAGTTATTCCGGGAAGACAAATGTCATAACCGCATAGAAACTCAGTGTTTAACTCATAGCCTTTGGTGTATCATTCCAACTATTTGGGGGGATGATGTATTATTCCAACTAATTGGGGAAGAATGTATTACTCAAACTATTTGGGGGAAGTGGTCTCTGGATACTTTTGGTATGTTGCTTCGGCTTTCAGTGGGAAGAAATATGAGAAGAATATGTGGAGCGTGAGATGATATTGCTTATCGACATCTTCTATATGATTTATGGTGAAGTGCTTCCGGTTAGTGCTTCATGTACACAATGTAATGATGATTCCTATGAGATCACAACCATCAGGGGAGAAATATGTGTACATCAGAGACGCACAACATGTTCACGTGATCGGGCCTAATCAGTTATTTCGGTTACATCCGCAGAGATGATCAGTAACTCACATGTTTTGAATGACATCGTCTTGACTCGTCTTGGGTACATGTGTAGATTATGGGCCGAGTTGTTATATGTAAGATAACTGGAATGCATTTGGTGAAATGATGATGTTGATATATTGTTCCTCGAATAGACAATGCTCCAAAACCGCGAGAGTAATGGGTACAGGATGCACAACAAGTTCCTTGATCGAGCTTAATCATGTATTGTGGATTGATAACCATAGAGATGATCAGTGGTTTAACTTGTTACTTCAGTGCTATCGGCTACTTCGAGGTTCTCGAGCTTCATACAATGGAAGTGTTTGCTTCACTTCAACTTCTTGGGGGAAATGGTCTTTATACGAAGATTGTCGGTTTGGGGGGAAGCTACCAAAGTCTCACTTTTAGAAGGCTCAATTTCTGTCATCGAGTCAAGAGTCTCGAAAGCTTTGGTGGTGAAAGTTTAAGAGATGATGAGTTCTATCTTCTTCAACGTGCTGTTCAATATCCTTATCTCGGTACTCGTATCATCATCCTTCTTAAACTATATTATCTTCTTTGTAAATATTTTTCAAAAAAAAAACAAAATACAAAAATATAAAACCCACAAAAAGAAAATAGAAAAATATAAAACCAACAAAAATCCTTAAAAAAAACAACAACCCCAAAATATTGTTTTTCTCAAGACATGTCTTCTGGTATCGATAACATTTACGGTCTTAGAAATGTCATTCAATAATGGCACGAGACTTTAGATGAAGTTCGAGCAGGAGGTGTAAATATTTCTTTTCAAATCATGTCCAAAACTATGGCTTGCATAAACAAAATGAGGAATGCATGTCGTCAAAAATACTGCTGTTCCTACACAAATATTTTTCTTTCTAAAAATTCTTCAGAAAAATATTTGTTGTGCTTCAAAATGGTGGTAAATGAGCTGCTTGAAAATCAATCAGACTTGGAGTTTTCATGAATTTGCAAAACCCTATCAATGACTTCAGCTTGTTTAAAACTTTTCATGACATAAGTCATTGATTGAGGGGAAGAATGTTTTCAAATTTATATCATCTAACGGGCTTATTTAATCATCCTACATACTTAACAGAAAAAGATGTTTGCCTAAGTTGAAGGACTAGGAGCATAGGATATGGTTGTTAGGATTAGATGATTATAGTTTGATGAACACATTATTCCCATGCGTTTTATGATCTGATTGATATGTTGGATTGACTTTTATTAGTCGATTGTTGTTTGGGTGTTGTCGACCACCATATATCTGTATGTATGTCCACTAACGTATTGATAAAGATTTAAAACGTACACTTTTAAGGGGTCATTTAAGCACTTAATCGCCCACTTTTATATCCGTTACTTCTTAATTTCGTTCCTTTTCACTTTTTAGGTCTCTTGAAAGCAAAATGCTGGAATGATGCATATTTGGACGAAAAGGAGTGAATATATGAAGAAAATGGCTAAGTCAAGATCGAAGACACTCAAGCTGTTGGAATTACTTTTGACGGTCACAATCCAGGGCAACACCGTCCTCTATCGTAATTAAATTTGTGACGGCTCAATGAGACTTTTGCTAAAAATACACTGGCGGTGTCGGGCTTTGAAGAGGAAGGCGTCCACGAGACTTTTCATTCCAAACGGCCTAGATCGAATCAGACGAGCGTCACTACGCCCGACGGCGTCACAACCACAACGTGGCGCGTCCCAACTATTACTTGGCCAGGCGAAACCCAATGGCGATCGGCGGTGTCCCACCTATAAAGGCAGCCGTCGCGAATGTAAAATTATATATAGAAATCGAATTTTCAGAATTTTAGGAGGTAGACACGTGGAGTAAATACCTAAAACGATTGTATTCGGTTTGGGACGATTGCTTAGGTTCTCATACCCTATTTTACATCAAGATAAGTGTTTTACTTCATTGATTTCATTATGTCTTCGATTAAATGTGTGTATGCTTGCGTGTTTAACATGTCCGGCTAAATTTCTTGTGTGTTTGCTTAGATCTATGAAACCTAGTTATTAATTATTGATTGGTTGTCTCTTATCTTAATTGTATTTAGCTTAGGAGTGCACTAGGCTATCGTTGTGTTTAATTGTTTGAGTAATCTTTGTGAACCTTAGCTTATGAATCACTTAGCGGAATTGTAGGCTAAACATCCAAAGATAACCTTAGAGTTAGTTTATGAAACCTAGAGATTTCGTAGGCAATAACCTTAAGGTAGTCTCAAAGAGTTAGGGAGAAAAGCATACCCTACGACCTTAGAAACACAACGTTGAATATAGGGCGTGACAATTCAACCACCAATAAAAAAAAGATAACTAGGGAGTAATAGTATCTAGGTAGACACATTTTAATCTCATCTGAGCACACATCAATAGACATAAGACTACCCTTAGTTTAGATAATTAGATAGTAGAGTAATCGGTAGAAGTACCAACCCCGGGATTTTACCCTTAGCTTTCTAAAAAATATAAAAAAAGATAAAAAATAATCTTCCTCAACCTCAACCTTAGCGTAGTACACTTCTCACTAGCATTCCTATTCCCCTAGAGAGCGATATCAATCCCCGAGGCTTACCCAATACTACACTACAACGATTAGGTTCCTTTGCCTAGGGTGTTGAAAAACTTGCTCGATGAAAAGGAAGTTCCTTTGACCCCGACGGCCTCGTGCATCAAGTTTTGGCGCTGGGGGAATAGAATAGCTAGTTAGATTTCTATCTCGTTTAGGTTCCCTTACTTGATTCCTATCAAGTAAGATTTTTTTCTCATTTTTAGCTTCCTCGTAGTCTATCCCCTTTCTTCGTGAATTTGTTCATAGCCCCATCACTTTTCATCATGGAAGGTGATAACCCACCAAACAACAACCTACCATCAAACAAATACCCACCACTCGATCCAACTTTTGCCAGCCAACTTCGAGGCTTTGTTAGTGAAATTGGAGAACTTAAGAATATGAGTAGGATAATTGAAAGTGCACTTGAAAAAGCCCTTGAGGAATCCACTAGTACTTTAGATAGTGATTCAACCACAAGCGATGATTCATAAGATGAAATAGAAGAAAGGGTTTATAAGGTATTGGAAATCATGGAGGGTAGTAAGGAGGAGGAGGAACTTAGGGAGTATTTCAATTCATACCCTAGCGGGAAGGAAACCGCCTATCACTATACCGTAGTTAAATTCCTGCGACCACCTTTCGAGCCATGCATAAAAAGAGGTGACCCTAAAAACATTAAGATACCATGCATTGGGTACTCATATAGGGATCACACTTACATAGACTATAAGGCACCCATGAACATAATGTCTAGGCTCTATTATAATTGGATCATGAGTGAAAAGTTAGGACCTATGAGGGACCCCTTCTACCCTAGGAAAGTGAGTAACTATGTTGGGAGGGTTAGAGGATTGCATGTCTTCGTAGGTAATTTCACATATAGGTGTGATTTCATTATCTTGGAAAATGTTAAGGGCATCATTGATAGATTTTTAGGAGATGTGATACTTGGGAGACCATTTATTGAGGAATCTAAGATGGTTTATGATCAAGAGGAAGGAATATCCAAGTTCTCAAATGGGTTTGAATATGTTAAATATATAATGCCCTACAAAAATAAGAAGTTTGAGGGTATTAATGATTTAGATGTAGACAACATTCCGGCTTTTGAAGTAGATTGGGAGAACAAGGTTTACTACACCGCTTGTCTAGAGTTAGGCCCTGAATATATTCATGATGAAAGAAGAGTTAAGGAAATCGAATGGGCGTCTAAGATAAGAGGAACCTAGGAGCACGACTTCGAGTCTAGCTACAAGACTCATAAATAAAGAAAAGCGATTCGTGGGAGGTAACCCATGCTTAATTGTTTGCTTGTTTGTGTGTCATATATCTTTTCATTATTGTATGTTCTCATGTTTGAATTTGTGAAAATGCTATATTTTGTCTTTAACCTCGTCTTAATTACATATAAAGGTATTTTGCAAAAAGGATAAGTGTAGGGAAGATTACACACGTTTTTAAAAGAACGTGAACATGGGAACTACGTGAGATTGAAATATATATATGTGTGTGTTTGTTAGAGTCAAATGCTTGTATCGAGTCATAATGGATGTTTTGCGAGAATTTTTCCAGTTTAAAGGTGTAATTTTTCCGAAAAACGCAGCAGACTAGTTTTGCAGTGATAACTTTGGCGGTCGAGATTAGAACACGACAAAGTCGGGGAGGAGAGAAACAACTGATAAACTTTCTCTCGTTTTATGTGCTAATTATAAATTTTTGGAAATTCTCAAGTCTTAATTTTCCAGAAAATCTGCAAACATCCATTCCACAAGCATTATATCCTAGTTTAGTTGAGTAATATATAGTTTTACCGTCGATTTTACGCGAAGGTTTCATCTATTTTCTTAAAGTGTGCAGGTTTTATTTATCAATAAGAAGAAACATAATATTGGATGAAGCTTATCACGCATACATTCTTCTTGGGAAAGAATTTAACCAATACTTCACACGGATCCTACCGAGCTAATCAGGGGAGTACTAGTTTCTTTCTCTTTTAATTACCTTCCATTATCATAACTTTGATACTTTCGGGGAACATTGGGGACAATGTTCAGTTTAAGTGTAGGGAGGGAGAATAAAATGAGAACTGTGAAACTATGCTTATCCTTGAATATTTGTCTTGTCCTATTTCATTTGTGTAATAAGCTATGAGAAATATTGGTTAGGGCAATTAGCGCCAAATTTAAAATTTTTCATGACATGTACGGGTGGGAATTTAGTCTTAATAAAGTGTCTCATGGATAGGAGTTATATGACTTGCACAAAAACCCTTTACCACTCAAATTTCACCCCAAAAATGTGAGGTTCACCCCTAGATCAATAGGAATTAAAGCATTCACCTTTAATGCTTCGAGAGTGTACCGGTAGTATAATAGATTCTAGAACTTGTTTTGTAATGCATTCCGAGATCGCTAGTGAGACTACACTTGTGTAGTTAGGAATAACTAAATGATAAGAGGCATTAGGATAACCCTTGTTTGATACCCGTATTATAATTACTTCTTCCACATCGGTCGAGTAATTACCCCACACCCTTGCGATGTACTCATCTTTAGTACACGATACCCCTAGTACCCCTCAGAGCCTATCCTTTTCGCGGTTCTCGTGATGTATCGGTTTTCCAGAATATCAAAGAAAGAGCATTGTTTACAATCCACCCCGAAATGTACACCCAAATCGCCTTAGCCTACCTTGTATGCACTCACCTTTAGTGCATTATTGTTATCATACTAAACCCTTAGTTCAATTATCTAGTTACTTGCATGGTTACTAAGTCGAGTCATATCTTTTGTACACATTTTTGGGACGATTGGGACTCATGGGTAAAGTAAAATTTTATGGAGTGACGGGAAAGAACGTTAAATTCAAATTCCCTTTATTTACGTAATAAAGTACTCCAAGTGTTTTGATCTTTTCAATTCGGGTCAAATTAGTGTTAGAGTAATAAAAACTCAAGTGTAGGGATGCTCCTATAAATCCCTTATATTTTGAAGTTATCGCAGAGGATGGTAGAGAAAAAGAATAAAAAAAAACTTCTACTATCCTACATCTATCTTTAAATTTATGTTTGTTTGTTTCAAAGTATCTAGAGTTTAGTGAGTCGAGTCTTGGCTTAGCAACGCCATGCTTTTCATGCTTGTAACATAAGATTTTTGACTTGCCACCACTAAATATCCTCTATCCAACAAAACCCTTTGTTTCCCTACCGTAAGCCTAACGTTACAACCCTTTTAAAGACCTCTTAGATAGTTGTTCCTAGGTGCTTACGCCAAAGCGATGGAGGTTTGATCTAGTCTCAAGCCTATGGTAATCTATGTACTATGACCGGTTAATGAGTGTTTATCTTCCTATTCCATTTGTTAGGTTCCCATATTATTAACACAAGCATCAATATGTAGAAATAGAGATAAGAGTGATCGGATGAACACAATACAAACACACGACTAAGTAATGGAGAAATGTTATGCGTAGAGTGAATGAGTAAAGTGAACAACCAACCTTCAATAGAAGGTTTACAAGAGGTATTTATAGGGCAAGGAGCTAGGGCAACACTTCTAGACTCCTTCCCTTCTTATGGGCTTGGGCCAAGGCTTATGGGCCTTCTACACAAGCCTTAGCTTAATAACAAACATAAAGGCCATATTAAGCTAACTATTACATATGAATCACTAACATTTGAATTAAGGTTTAGGAGTGATTCCAACAATCTCCCCCTAAGTGTTGATGATGAATGAAAGAGTGATAAACGTTGTAGGTGCTGATGTAATAGTAGCTTTGACGTCTTTTGACATTCTTCTTTCTTGTGAGAAGAAGTGTCTTGGTTCGAACAATCTCCCGATTAGAGAAATTGTTTCCTTTGAAGTATTCTGCTTTGACGTCATCATTTACTTTGTTCTTTGATCTTTGTTCTTTGTGATGGTAGGGATAGTATGTTGTTGTTATGCGCATCAGTCGCTTCATTGCTCCAGTGTCTCCACATCTTTCTCCAACATGCTCACACGCTCTTTAACGTTGGATTTCGATCGCGATGAAGTTCTCTTAGTCTTTAAACTTTGTAGATTCTTTGACTTGACGAAGAATCATTCTGACTTTGTGTTGCCCTTTTGAGAGAACTTCCATTAGTGATGTTGTTAGCATGAGCATGTGAAGAATGCACGTCAGTCCGCTCCAGAGCTTCCATAAGAAGAAAACATAAGAAAGGTTAGTAATAAGCGGATTCCGGCACTTACAAGTTCGAACTTCGAGAGTGTTGATAAGATCGTTTATAAGCTCAGCTAGGGATCAATAACAAAGATTAATAACATGGTACGCAGCGGAATAATCAAAACAATACTTTTTTATTGAACAAGGTTTTCAATCACTAACACTAATTAATATTAGACGTTTATAGGAACACGTCTACTAACTAAACTAATAACCTAGGTGTTTACATGAACGTACGCCTAGGACACAATCATCTAAAACCCTAGACGTTCTCCCCTAACGTCTAGGCTAAACACACACACACCTCTAGTCGACTACATTATGGAAGACATAATTAAAACCTACACCTATGTCCTCTTTATATACTAGAGGATAAGGACTAAATAATAAAACTTCCATTGCAAGAAAGTCCTTCCATCTTTTAGTAGGTTTCCTTCTTGTCATATTAAGTCCCTCTTGTTTCATTCTTTTTGTCTTATCAACTCAAACGTATAATTCCCAACAATCTTCCCCTAGTTGATAATGACAAAACCATTCTTGAACGAACTTCCCTAGACAAAGTAGAGAAATTGAGATCATGGATCTCACCATGAATGAAACAAGTATGTCTTCCTTTGTCTTCCCCTTAATCCATGCCATGTCACTCAAACATCTCTTCCCCTTTTTGTTATTATCCAAATAGGGAACATATGCAAATAATGATCTTGACCACCACGAACCAATACTACACATCCAATTCATCCTTCCAATGTCTCAAATTACCCTCCATGAAGTTTTCCGCAACTAAAAATGAACTTGAAACAGTAGAAATCTAAACCATCAGTAGTAATACTAATCAATAGTAATAAGAATCAAACACTTCCCTTGAGTGATGCATGTAGATGGTTAAACTTTTAACAATAAGCTTCCCCTAAAACCATATGTTAACCATCTTCTTGATTCTTCAAAATCTGTAAGCTCCTTGTAATGATCACTGTGTGAAGAAAAACAAATAAGAACTTGATGAAGAAGTAGAATTTCCCAAACTTGTGTCTTAAATCGTACTATCCGGAACTCCATACTTATACGAACCAAATATAAGTAGACCGCAATCCCTTGAAAAGAATCCTCAACTAGTATGAGACACTGAGCACTACAATGTAACTCCTTCAAGTGATAGCCAATGTGTGCATAGAGCATCATAAGAAAAATCACACATTGCTAGATTCAACAAGCTAGATGATAAGAACACAAACCAAGTAATTCCACTTCACCTTCAAATAAGTGATAAATAATCCTCTTCGTAATCAATTCTTCAATAAATCTCCAAAACTAGCTTTTAAATCCTTTTAAGAACAAATCACAAAACTCCTTGTGTGTGTGAACAATAACCTGTGTGTGTCGCCAAAAATCCATAACAAATATCATGCTCTACTTCCCCTCAAATCGAAATCGCCTCGTAATAACCATGAGCAGTACTTTTGAGAAGGGCATACTTTCATCAAACAGCAGGTACTTTCATCGTCCCGAGCGGTACTAATAAAATTATAAGCATATTTATTTTCAAACTTGGGCAACGGTACTTAAATCTGCGAGTACTTTGACCGCGATACTTTTCAGCAGTACTTTGAATGTTCAAAGCGGTACTTTCATCTAAACCGTGGCGGTACTTTCAACACTAAATATGCATTACCTTGAAGCAGATTACTTTGCAACCATCGGACGATACTTTAAAATATCTGAGCATAAGCGATGCGTTTAAACCAAGCGTGCTTGACAATCTGAACGATACTTTGATAAATTAACAGTAGTCCACGTGATGTGCAGTTAGAGAAACCAATAGGAATCTTGCATTACCAATTTTATATCACCATTTACCATCAAATTAAATACTTTATCTTGGACCAATCAAACATGCGAGGGACCTTTGAATGAGAATAAATCTGATGCAAGCACCTCTACTAAACAAATCTTGTGTCCTCCACCACTTGTCGTGACCATTAATATGATCAATATAATATAGATCGAATAAAATATGATCAGCAGTACCATCTTGTCGTGACCAATAATATTAAATACATCACCGCAACTTTTGACAAAACGAACCACTGACCAATCAAAGCCATGACTACCGTAATAACCATGTACCTCAAATTCATTGAATCGAAACCCACATGACTCATTGTACCGAGAGATACATATCATCACCCAATAAAATATCAAAGTTATCGTGGACCCCATCAGTAGTGATCATAATTCAGTATTATCACCAATCACCAATCATTCACGTATAAAAAATATTCGACACCTCAAAAAAAATTTAAATCTGCTTCTGTCGATTTTTTTTTAATCTGCTTTCTTCGACGTCTTTTACTGCTTCAATAAAACCTTGAATAAACCCTATATCAAGAGCTCCCCGCTCTGATACCAATTGATAAGATCGTTTATAAGCTCTAGGGGATAATAATAACAATAATTATAATGCACAGCGGAATAAGAAAACATCGTTTGTTATTATTAACAAAGTTCTTCGTCATCATCTCTACCACTAAACACTAACCTATGCGTTTACGTGAACATACGCCTAGGAACTAATCGACTAACAAATACCCTAGGCGTTCTCCCCTAACGCCTGTACACACACACACACTTTTGGTGTTCACATCTTGACAAGGTTTTCTTGAAGAAGAAGGAAGAAAAATTTGAAGCTGTCAAAAATTCGTAATACTTCTGCTGCACTTATCAAGTACTGGAGTGCAAGTTATGATTGGTCAAAGTTTGCTGCATAAACAATATTGAAATTTGATAGGGGAGAGGCAGATTTTGTGTCACTAATTAGAGATTAGTTAGTTGGGACGTTTGTGTACGTACTGCTCGTGTTACCGACATATCTGAAAGTCTGCTATCTTAAATGCGATATTGGGTAACACATGGTTTGATTTCTCGGATGCTTTATGGTTATTATTTTTGAGAATTCAAGAGCATGTTAACATAAATTTCAGGGGAAGTGTATACAAGTTGCTTATCTTCACAGGTTCCCTATTCGATGATTACAAAAGGGGAAGAAGTTAACATGAAGATCACTTGCGGCTTATTTATGTGTGTTTGTTTCATTCACGGAGATGATTACATCTCAACTTCTCTATTTAAGGGGAAGTTCGTACACGACTTTGTTTATTTTGTCATCATTAAAAAGACAAAATAAATACAAGAATGAAACAATGGGAATGAAGATTATCGTCATTGAAGATTCTTTGAATTCATGAAGATAGTTTTGTAATATCAAATAGGGGAAGATTGTTGGGCCATATACAATCATGTATATGTGATTTGATACAACAAAACTACATATGCTTCAATGAAGATAATTGAAGGACTTAATATGCATAATGGAGATTCTACAAGCTGATGGAGTATATGCAAAATACTTATCTTTATTAAAGATATCAGAAGATCTTGTATAGAAGATTACAGAAGATATTGTTTTACTTGTAGGTTAAGTTTGTAACCCTAGCACCTCTATTATATAAAGAGATGACAGGCACGTAGTTTGACATACAATCAGAACTACACACAAAAATATACACGTCCCATATATTATTAGTTAGTTCATAGCTTCAAGGTTGAAAAACCCTATCACTATTAAGAGTGATCGTATTAATAATATTGAGGCTTAGTTTGATATTATTACTGTGTTCTGCTATTATTATTGTTCGTGTTCTTCTTAGCCTTACTGAGTAGATTCCGCATACTCATTAAAAGTTACAGGTAGAATTCCACTTAGTAGTTTTGTATTTATACAAGATTGCTAAACCCTTTATAAGTTAAAGGTTAAAGATCCATATAACAACAACTGTCTACGAATTGGGATCTACAAGTGTTAACAGCATAGTGTGAAAACACAACTCTAATTCTCACAAAGGCCGTTCCTGAACTGGAGTCCCACAAGTGAGATAACACGATGTACCGAAGTACATCTACAGTTCATATGAGTCGCTGAGGTACACCGAAGCATCCTCTCACGACTGTAGACCGTTTGAGACACACTAAGCGTAATCCACGGGGAATTACCGAAGTGACCTTTGCCGTGGTCGCTTGATGTTGACCCTGGCAGGAGTTTCCATTCAATCACTGAGGATCACATGTGTGAACCTCTCATAAATGTTCTCGACAGATTGCTAAGATCTGTGAAGGACACGATAAAGTATCACTTGCGTTCTTATTGTTGAACGTCAAGTGATAAAAATGTCAAGTGTACCTAGGAGATCTTTTGATGAATCTTGTGGCTCTAGACTCAATAGTGCGCTTTGGTTTTCCCTGAGCGGAGACTAGGGAGAGGGTCTCCTTCTTCAATACCAAAGCAATCTCGAAGAAGCCGATAGTTTACGTAGGGTTCCCTCGTGAGAATGAAACAAGCTCTTGTTGAGAGAAACTTGAGTGGCTAAGAAGGTTTAGTGCATGCGTCACTGGGTCCATGACGACTTTGATCTTCAATACCGGTGTCATCATGTGACAACCAGTAGCATATGAATTGAACCCGGTGTCTGCCCTAAGTTGAATAATCTGGAGGGTTATTTCTTTTCATCCTTTTCTTTGCTTTTTTTTTAATTCTTCAACTCCTTTTTTCTCCGATTCTCATTTTCTCCTTTTTTATAATCATACCTAAGGACTTCTAATTCTAACTATTGGTAGTGTCCTTGGGTAGATCCCTCCGGCTCTGGCGGATCATAGGACAGTTATTCCTAACCTTAATCACCTTATAACTCCATTGCCATAAAACCATTTTCATGAAAATCTCTAGAAGTGTTTGTAAATGAAAACCATGTTTGAACACTTCAAGAGTTTTGGATTTTCAGAAATACTCCCCCTCCACATGTGCTTAAGAGTTTTGACAGAAATCTACAGAGTGAGGAAAGAGCGCGCACTTTTTGAATTGATCAACTCAAGATAGACAATTCCTTGCGAGACATGATTATGTTGCATAGTTAAAGAGATACATTGTCATCTTTTAGGTGACAACTAGCTCTAATAGCTACCTTGAAGATGTGGCCAACCCCGAAAGGTTGTCAAACCCATCAAAGTTCATGTCTATCAAGAGCTCCTCGAATGGGTACAATTTACTTGGATAAGTCTTGGAAGACGAATCTTTTCAATGTATACTCAGGATCTCGTCAATTCATGGGTTGAAGTCTTTTCACATGAGGATTCAATAGCAAAACACAACATATTTCTTATCACATAATTTTCTCCCCCTCAAAATGGCATATAAATATGTTATTTTTGAAGAAATGTTGAGAATAAATATGACCATTTTGAGTTTTGTGGGAAGATTACATGAAGAACAATTAGTGAACAAAGTTTTGATCAAATACTCCCCCTCAACAAGTGATATTAACGGTTGAGGTTTTGAAAAACATAAAAGGGAAGTACTTGTTCTTTTGAGCAAAACCTTTTAAAATTGAAAGGTTTGATAAGTTTTACTCAAAAGTAAGAAGCTTTCGCTCCTTTTCTAAGGATTGTGGCAATCAAGCCGCACCACGTGGTCCTTTCATTACAAGTACGGGTTGTACATTGTTATGTGTGCACAAACCATAGTCATTATAGAATCACACATCCAAATTAATATGAAATTGAAACAATTTAAGGGGTGCAGTAGTCCATCAATCTTTCCAGAATGCAAACAGTATGCGGGTTGATAGCCTGTGAGAGTAATCCCGATCTACCACCTACATAAGCTCTCCGAGTTTCGAATCGGTCCTTCTGCACAACCTTTCATCGATCCTAGTGATGATCCTCTTCACATCCCGTCTTTTTCCCGAGAATTCCATCGCTTTGGAGAACCAATGCCTTCATGTATCGCCTTCAACCTATAAGCCAAGCCATCCCTGAACTTCTTCAATGTGTGATCCCCAAATTTGTGAAGATCTCTACACGCCATCAAGCAGCTTGTGTTGTAGTTCACTACGTAAACTACTCCAATGGTTTGTTGACGAGAGTGTATTGTGGAAGCTGGTTGATGTCGGGGAAGTTCTAGCTGAGGTCCGTGTGAGGTTGACACGAGTTTGATACGATTCAACAAAGCAAGTTGTAAATCTTCTACACATTCTCGGATCACTATGCTCGGCGATGAAGATGAGCAAGGACTTGATGTATTCACGCTTGAATTCGGTCACGAGAATTGTCTCATTCTTCCCTGTACCTTGGCAAGATACAGATCTTCAATGTCGTTGAGAGACAAGTTCTGAAAGTCCGCTTCACGGAATTCATAGTCCCTTTCGTCTTGTCTTTTGACCACGATAGTCTTGAGGAAGGTGTAGTCCCATTTAGACGAAAGAGTGACATGCTTAACAGCAACAATCCCTTTATCATCTTTGACACTTCATGTTGAGACTTTCGAACCTCACGCACTTTGTAGTAGATTCGTCGGCGCTCCGCCAATGGTGAATCCCGTACATTGCATCAATGTCATACCGCTCCACATTTGTTGGAAAACATGTGGGTAGCCTTTTCGATGGCTATGCAGCTTGAGTATATGGTCGGGAGCGGAAGTGTAAGTGATGTAGCGTATTTCTTTGAACCATCGCTACCGTGTAGAAGAAATTCCAAGTCATTGTTGAAGAAGTAGCGAAATGGAATCTTAGGTTGATCAGGTTGGCCAATCGTCGGTAGAGGTTTAGACCAATCGATGTAGTATGGAGCCTTGTCTCTTCTGGTGAAGTCGATGTTTGCTTCAGGGTTGAGCCAATCAATGTTGTTAGACATGGCTCGTGCTATATTTTCAAGGTGATATTCAACTTCAATAGCACTTTCCGAGCTGTCTTTGAGTAGTTGAAATGCTTCATTCTTGATTCGTTTCAACTCTGATTTCGCCATCTTCACACGAACTTTTTGCAGAACTTAGCATGCTCCAATGTACGACCTTCTACCATATCTGGATCATCAGTTAGAGCGGGAGTAGCATCAATAAGTGTGGAGAACCATTCATACTTCGGTGTCGTCTTCGTCTAGCCATGAGACGACATCACCTTTAGGCGTCTTCTTCTTCTTCTTTGGCCTTGATGAGGATGATGGTTTCTTTGTTGAAGTGGGGGAGGTGGGTTGTTGTTGGGGCTCGTGGACTTCCTTATCGTACCACCAGATACTCAAAGTGATCACGGTTTTCTCTCTGTCGGGGTGGTAACTCGAGTCCCGAGGTTTGTCACCAAGAGCGCGGAGGAGATCGTCTTGTTGTTGGAGTCCTTAGGGGGTGGTGGTGGCATGAGGAGGGTTCTCCGACTTCTTTGGACGTTTAGGCTCGTTATCTTTATCCTTATCCTTATCATCATCGTCTCTTGGACGTTTAGGCCTTTGAGCTTCTTCTCTGCATGCTGATTTGAGTTGGTATTCCAAAGAATGCATCAAACAATTTACCTCAGAGGAAGTAAATGTTGCAAATCGCTTAGACATTTGAGTTACCAGCCGGAAACCAATTCAAGATCGAGAACACTATAGGATCTTAGGTTGATTGTTATGGTCATGGGTGTTGATCTTATAGTTTGCTTGGCCAAATGCATCAGATTCGGATAGAGTTGTCTGTTGAACATTTTTCTTGTCACTCCAGGAACGGTGTCGAGAAGAAACTTGTGAGTATATTCTCTTGCCGTCTTCTCTAATTCCTTTTGGAAATCTCCTTTGATAAACTTATGGATTTGTTCCCTTTCTTTCAACAACTCGTTTATCCCTTTTTAAAGAAAGTTGATTCTGTCAGCAAGTTGATTCAGCTTTTTGTTGGTTACATCCTTCTTCCGTACTTGCTTGACAACTTTGACAATCTTTGTTTTTCTCGATATCCAAGAGTTGGTTGGTTTCTTCTTGATTTGGATGTGGATCTGGTTGTGCCTTTGGATGGTGGTGGTGAAGAGTGAGAAGATGAAGTCGATGATGATGAGATATGAGGAGACTCAGTGGTCTTTTGGCGGTTCTGAAGTGTGTTCCTTGAACGTGTTGGGCTGTCTAGAAGAAAGTCATCATAATCAACTTCATCATCTTCTCCAGACTTAGCCATTTCTTATTTAAGCGGCTTCTTCAGCCTTTAGCTTGAGCTTCCATTTCGCTTCGACTTCCGCACTTCAACATCTTCATCAGCTTTTTTTCTCGCACTTCTCCTTTTCTTGTTCCTCAAATTCATAGGTGATGGTATCCTCCAGTCGTGTTGTTGTGGATCGAGGTGGTGGTACCAGTTCCCTTATCGGGTTGATTAACCGCATCGGGGTCGGTGTAGATAGTGCACCACTGACCCTCCGGGGCCACGAATTTGTTCTTTTGAATTGTTCAGCAACGTGTTGGAGTCTCAAATTTTTCACCTTTTTCCTGTAGTCTTTGTCTAGTTGCTCTTCATCTGAACTTTCTTCTTCCTCTTGCTCAAGCACCGGAGTCTTTCCCTTTGTCACCTTTGGACTTCTAGGTTTTGCTACTTTGGAGTTTCGATTGGGGTTTCGAGTAGAAAACTTCTTCGTCCGCTTCAGTGTTTTCGAGTCTTCATCCACTAGCTTTTGTTTCGGTTCGGCTTGAGGAAGGAATGGCTTCTTTAGAAGGAACTTTCCTTTTGAGAGCATGGGACCTCTTAAGAAACTTTCTTTGACTCGGCTGCTTGTAACACTCCCTCAAGACCTCTCTCTGGTTTTCCTAGTAGGTGTACCAAAGGACTTTTCGTCAAGAAAACCTACTTTGCCTTCATCAACAGCTACCAGATATATTTTGTATGAATAAAGTTGTTTGATGTCATCATTGAGAAGGTATTCTGGGAACACGCACCCTGTTTCTTTGTTGTTGAGTTCTTTAGATCTGACGGTGAGTGTAGGCTCATACAACATGGAGTGTTGTTTGGGGTCATTGAGTCTCAAAGGAATATCAGGATTATACCCAAGAGCTCTTTGGATCAACAATTTGGTATATCTTATATATGGGATCTTGGAACCAAGCTTTTTGAGGAAAGACATCATGTCGTCCCATATTAGAGCTTCAACTTCAATGTGTTTCATGTTGACCAAAGCCCAAAAGATCTGCAGTTCCATGAGCTTGGGGTGCTCATAGCCACTGTCACGCCCGTAAACTGATTTGGTGATGATGATGTAGAGAGTTCTCCATGGCTGAGGAATATTCTTAAGATCCACGTATGAATGCTTTGTGATTACTCCAGAAGCTTCGCCATAACCAATGTCGATCATGAATTGCGAACGCTCTTCAGCTTGGTGTGGCATTGTATTCAGTTGGTTCGATGACAGGGATGAGAAGAATAGCCCTTAAGTCTGCGGGTGTGATGGTGACTTGTTTGTCATTGAGCGTCACCGCCACAACATTTTGTCCTTTGATCTTTGCATTGTATTCCGTAAGCTGATGAATATAGATCTCGTGCAATCGAGCGAATTGGTGAGCATGTTCGATAAGGATGATTCTTCGAATATCCACAGCAATTAAACAAGAAGACTCGAAAGCGGTGAGAGTATCAAAATCAACACGAAGGTTGTTCTTTCCAATCTTCATCGGATATCCATGAGGGAAGATATCTTCAACGGTGAGAACATTTGGTGCATCCACATTCTGCATTTGAGCGCCCATGTCGTGATCTGAAAGATATTTAGCCAAAAGAACCAACATATCGAAAGACATTATGTTAGTCAACAGATGGTTTTATTGTCTAATTATTGAATGTGATATGTCGATGATTGTTACGAGTCCAATGTCACTTGTTTGTCCAATAGTCCAATGACGTCGTGATAAGTTTCGTGAGTTGATTAACTTTAAGTTTTAAAGTCCATGTTTTCACTTTTTTTTTTCACAACATATTAAACGTTTAAGCTTATTAGTGACATTATTGGTTTTGTGGCGTTATGATTTATTTATTTACAAGTTTGCACGCATAACAATTCATAATTAAGGTTAAAACTAGGCTTAGGCGTAGAAATGGCAAGCTTATGCGTAAACAGGGGTGGTATACGCGTAAGCATAAGCTTATGCATAGGTTCTTGACTTACGCGTAAGAAATATTACGCGTAGGAAAAGGGGACCTTATGCGTAAAGCTTACGCTGGCGTATATGGAACCTTACGCGTAAGGCTTACTCGTAAGAGTCAACCTTATGCGTAGAGGTCACTGTTTACGCATATCCTTCACAGGATACGCGTAGTCCCCAATGTAGAACCTTATTCGTAGATTGCAAGTAACCTTGATTCTGAATTTTCAAGCGTAGAAAACCTGAAATAAATTCATCTTAACATCAATATTAACATATACATTCATTCCTTTTCAAATAAAATCATGAATACTTATTTAAGTAGTTAAGCGTAGAAACAGGTTACGCGTAAACCTAAACCCTAAGGCTTAATTTCTACGTGTAAGCTTTCTACCCATAGGATTTGCACCAAAATGATTCTGGGATGTCTAGGAAGCCTATTGAGTTGTTCTATCCAAGTTTTAACATCAAACTCTAAGCGAATCAAAAATACCCAATTCTTATGAACATAAACCCTAATTTCTAATTTATAAGCAATTAGTGTTTCTGGGTAAAATCCAAGCATAGATATGATCAATTAAACTCGAAAACAACATCTTGCAAGCAACCAATTAGCCAGAAATATTCACATATGCAAATACCCAATTCCACGCATAAACCCTAGTTTTCAAAATCAATCAATTGTATCGGGTGATGTTTAATGATAAAAATGGTTTCAATGATGTTAGATAAACGTTTTGACTCTATCATTTTAACCAAAAACACACACCATTGATTATGTGTTCATACGCTTAAGCGTAGAACACAAAATCACTCATATATGAAAATCTAACCGTTGGTTTTTGAAACGATTTAAAACCCTTGTTTGTATTAACACAAAGATTAATAAACCACTTACGGAATGAAGATCAAAAACACAGATTTGAAGGATGATTTTTACGCGTAGGATGATGGTAGTTGGAGAATTAAATGAGGTGAAATAAATGTGGTTGAGGTGTTTTTGTTAAAAAAGGTTTGAGTTATTGACAGTTTTAGTCCCTCCACCTTAACCATTTACAACCACTACCCATAACTCCCATTTTGGTTACCAAACGAAAGATTTTTTGGAAAGAAACTTGACAACACTCCCCTCACTTAAGAAATAATGAAATTTTATAAATTTTAGTCCGAGGAGTGTTAGTAAACCAGAAATGTGACCACCATTATTAAAGAAACAACCGGGATAAGGTAACATGCAAGTACAAGGTTTTATGAAACCAAAAAAATTTGTTTTCTCCCCCTCAACACTTGATCGAAAATACTAATTTTGAAAGATTTGAGTGTTGACGGAAGAATTGTACTTGCCATGTTAAAAGAAATATAGATAGAAGAATATTTTTGTTGTTTTATCCGATTTTATAATTTTGTATTTTGTTTTTGAAAAATATTTACAAAAGAGGTTTTGGTGTTTGAGTGGTTTTAAGAATGTTTTAAGAGTTCATCCAGTTCCTCTTGAGTCAAACACCCCATACCAATCCGGTGGACCAACTCATTAAACCTAGCAGGAGCTAAGTCTTTGGTGAGGAGATCTCGCCAATTGGTATTCGTACCCACAAAGTATAATTCAACAGTACCCTGCTCCACGTGGTCCTTGATGAAATGATATCGAAGATCGATGTGCTTTGATTTCGAATGTTGAACTGAGTTGCACGAGATCGCAATAGCACTCCGATTGTCGCAGTACATCGGGATTTTGTCAAATACATAACCATAGTCTTTGAGTTGTGTTCTCATCCAAATGACTTGAGCACAACACGCCGACATGGCTACATATTCTCTTCTCGTTGAGGACAGCGATGTACAATCCTGCTTCTTCGATTGCCATGACACCAGTTATCACCAAGAAATTGTAATGCTCTGAAGTACTTTTTCATGAATCTAAGCATCCCTGCGTGGTCAGCGTCTCAAAAGCTATTAGTTCAAAACCAGAATCCTTCGGATACCGGATCCCCAAGTTAATGGTTCCCTTGATGTATCGGAGGATTCTTTTAGCCTTAAAGAGGTGGGTTTCAGTTGGTCTTGACTGATAACGGGAGCAAAGATATACGGCAAAAACAATGTGGGGCTGGTTAGATACATGAGAGACCCAATGATACTACGGTATTTGGTAGGGTCCACCAATTTCCCATGTAAATCAGCGCCTAGCTTCTTGGTATGAGCCATTGGTGTGGCATAGGTGTCACAGTTTGCATTCCAAATTTGTTTAACAGTTCAAGGGCATATTTGGATTGACTCAAGAAAATACCACGGGTGATTGATGAACTTGCAGTCCTAGAAAGAACGTAAGTTCACCCATCATTGACATTTCAAAATGTTTCTTCATTAGTTTTGCAAAAGCGATTGAGTACTTTTTATGTGTAGACCCAAAATGATGTCATCCACGTAAATTTGAACAATTAAGATATGTGCCCCGTGATATTGTATGAAAGAGTTGGGTCGACCGAACCTTTGGTAAAATTATTGGCAATGAGGAAAGCTGATAACTTATCGTACACTTCCGAGGAGCTTGTTTGAGTCCGCAGAGCTTTGTTCATTTGTAGACATGGTTCGGGAACGGGATCAACGAATCCTTCGGCCGGCTGACATAAACCGCTTCTTTCAGTTGACCATTGAAAAGCAGTTTTGACGTCCATCCGAAAGACCGTTATATTCATATGAGCGCGAACGCGAAAGATCCGAACATCCTCAAGACGAGCAACCAGAGAAATGATTCTTCAAAGTCAATACCCTCTTCCTGTCTATAACCCTTAGCCACCAGACGTGACTTGTTTTCGATTACGCTCCCTTCAAAGATCCAATTTGTTCTTCCAAATCCATTTAAGACCAATGACGAAGACCCCTGTTGGTCTTTCAACCAGCTCCCATACTTCAAGACGTTTGAATTGGTTGAGTTCTTCCTGCATGGATTCAATCCGGCTTGTCTTTTGTCATTGCGTCTTTAATGTTTTTAGGCTCAGATTGGCAGACGGTGAGAGCATAAATGCAATGTTCACCGTCTGTGTGAAGACGTTGTCTTGTTACGACTGGTTGATTCGGGTTGCCAATTATGTTTTCAAGAGGATAGTCTTTTGTCCAACGATGTGTATAGGGTTGATGTTGGTATACATTGTGCATATTTTGAGGATTCAAATGGCTTGTAGATGATTCCGCGACATCGTGCGCAGCTTTCATTAGCAAACGGGTTAAAGAACGATTTGGATCAAAATCTGCAGGTGGGGGTACTTCATTAAGAACATCATCACTTGGTTCAGCGTCGTTGGATGCGGTTTGTTCAACTGTTGTTGTAGAGTCAATGGTGGTGCTTCTTCAACCATAGTTGTTGTAGCAGTGTGTATTAGGTATTGGAATATGATCGTTGTGCAGCGGAAACATCGGATACACCCGAGCACGCTCATCAATATCATCACTGAACAACGGAGCAAATAGCTTTTCCATTTGTTGACGAGTAAGTGGGCTTGTATCACCGATGATGGGGTTTGAGGGAAGTTTAAACGGTTGTGACCGGTTCCAAGTCGTTATGCTCGAAGCCATTTCAGTAAGCTCATCAAAATTAGCATGAATCGTTTCCATAACCGCTTTTGTACTACGCGATTCCAGATCCGTAACCTTTAGAATTCTCACAAGATCCAATAAAGACTCCAATGTCAGCTTTGGCTTTGAGCTTTCCAAAGTCATCACGATCATTATTTGGGTAGCAAAGGGATCCAAATACATGAAAGTGTTTGAGATTCGGTTGTGGATAAGCTCAAAAGGTGTTTTGTTATGGCGCTTTGTAATCATTGAATGGTTGAGTGTAGCATGCGGTTGAGACAGCTTTAGCCCACAAGTAACTGAAGTTTAGCATTGATTAACATCGTTCTGGCAGCTTCCACTAACGTACGGTTTCGTCTTTCAACAACTCCGCTTTGTTCTGGGGTACGTGCAATGGATGTTTGATGCTCAATTCCCACTTTCTCATAATATTCCCGAAGAGTTTGATTCACAAATTCAGTGCCTTTGTCTGTTCAAATTTGTCGGACGGTGTTCCGGAGCTGAATTTGAATTTTCGGGAGAAAGGTGATGATCATCTGTGGAGCTTGATCTTTACTTCGAAGAAAATAAACCCAAGTCCATCTTGAGTAGTCATCAAAAATTACCAAGATGTAGCGTTTGCCATTAATCGCCTGCACGCGCATCGGGCCACACAAATCCATGTGAAGAAGATGAAGCACATGCCGAGTCTGTGTTCCACCTTTGAAGGAAAATGAGCACGAGTGCTTTTCCTTGTTCACAAGCTGAGCATAGGTGATCTTTAGAATACCGGCGGAGACCTTCAACAAGTTTGTGTCGAGCAAGGTTGGTGATGGTTTGAAAGTTTAGATGTGAGAGACGACGGTGCCATAGCCAAGATTTTGTAGATGTAGCCTTTGAGAGTAGACAGATGGGAGATGAAGCAACCATGTCTTGCATTGAGATTGTGTACAGACTAGAATTGCGAGAGCCAGACATAAGATCGTTTCCTTGTAGATCACGAATGAAACAAGTTTTCTCCCAAAAAGCAACTTCCAAATCTCCATCACATAATTGACCGAATCGAAAAGAGATTGTGACGAGGCCTTCCACATAATAAACCCTGCTAATTTCGATATTGCCATTGATATAATC
Organism: Chrysanthemum makinoi; assembly: GCA_910596185.1. Classification (NCBI taxonomy): domain Eukaryota; kingdom Viridiplantae; phylum Streptophyta; class Magnoliopsida; order Asterales; family Asteraceae; genus Chrysanthemum; species Chrysanthemum makinoi. Next base: position 119,570,088 of record OU343220.1, on the reverse strand, counting down.
TCCGTAGCCCATGATAGTTGCAAAGTGATCATTCCCGAACCGACAAGGTGCAATGAACTTTGCAATAAAGTTTGATAACAGCTTTAAGATTTCCGTCATGTGTCGGGAACATCCGCTATCAACAATCCAAAGGATGATCCAGACACCGATACATAATGCATCTAACACAGATGGAATAGAAGTAGATGTGGAACCCGATGAGTTAGAGGGTTCAAGCAGCGGTTATAGTAGAAATACACACATCAATGATTTTAGGCATCCATTTAAATCCTAGTGTATTATGTATCCATTTCTGCCATTTCCAACTAGTATTTGCTTTAGTCTTAGTGAATGCACTAGGTGGTACTACTTTCTTTGGAGGTAATACTAGAGCTACAGGGACATCAATGCGTTTCTTAGAATCTAAAGAGGGCGACTTAGAAGCATTAGTAGGCCTAGAGGTATTTTGGGTCTTAGGATTCCGTAAACGAGACAAGATAGCTCTAGCAACACATTTGTCATGACAATCAGAAAGCATACTTTTACGACAATCAACACAAGAAGCATCGATCAATATCAAAAGTACTTAAAGGTTTAGCATTCGTTACAACACTTTTTCCATTACATTTGTCAGACGTAATATCTAAAGTGGGTGCAACTTGAGTCTTATTCAAAGTCCTAGGGTGTTCTTCTACTTCAGGATTCTTTATTGTTCTTTTCTTAGGTCGCAACTTCCTATTCTTCCTTGTATTGCTCCTAGGCTGTGAAGTGCGGACGCTTGGAAAAGAGGCAACTATTCCTGCTTTCAAGAGAGGGAAGCACATTAGTATCTTGTGGTTTATCAAGTAGGCATTCGGGTTCACGCTTGCTAAGTGTTACGGGTGCAATTTTCTTAATGATGCTAGGCTGAACTTGTTCATACTTTCCTAACTTCTCTTTTAACTTAATGATAGTGTGCACCAAATCTTGATTTTCAGAACGAAGATTTCCAAAAAGTTCATGACTTCTTTAGTGTGTGCAAGATAATGATCAAGTTCGTTTGATGCTTCATCACGAGTTTGTTTGAGTAAATCAAATATGACACCATATTCCTTTTAACTTTTGCAAGTTCTTGTTCATATTTTGAGATTTGACATTTCAAAGACGCGTTTTGATCATCCAGTTGCTCAAGTTTTGGATTAAATGTTTTGGAATGCAACTGGTTGATTTTGTTTTGCAAAGCAAGTTCACGATTGTGACAATCTTTTTGACACCATTGAAGACGACGCTTTGCATTTGAAAGCTCGTTTAACAATCGCTCATTTTCAACTTTTAAAGACTCGACCGAAGCACATTATCGGATTCTCAACAATTTCAACAGTAATCAACAAGATCACATGTGAGATATAATCGATGCATATGAAATATTATGAAACAACACAACATTATGGATATCAGCACATATAACATCTTCCAAGAGTCGATCAACATCTTTTCTCAACAATTTCTTTTTACGCTTAGTATTTGAAATCGATGTTTCTTTTTCTAAAAGTCGCTTTCATGAGACCAAGTTCCTTGTGAAATTCCCTTTCCCAATATAGTGCACAAGTTTTCAAATTTTTGACATGGGGTAAAATTCTTTTCTTAAGAATATCTCTTTGTTCTCGCCATCGATTGAAAATGTTCAACTTTTATTTGAATGAAATTCAATCTCACGTTCCAAAATTTTGAGGTCAGATAAGAAAGTGTCAAAGTATTTGATAACTCGACAACTTTCGGCTTTTGTTTTACTCACTAAGTGAAGGTAAAGGACCATTAATTTGTGCACCATTGTGTTGGGGACTAACTTAAACGGTGTGATAACCAAAGGTTTGTTAGAAGTATCTTGTTGTGTGACAAAAGTTACGGCTTTTGAATAGTTAAATGGTTTGTTATAAACGACATTTTCCATTTTTGACCGACTCTCGCCATCAAGATCTAATTCCTCCATGCGATTATATTAAACAATAGTCATAATTGAATCATCAATTCTATGTTCTACTGAACTTTGATTTGGTTTGAATGCTGCTTGAAAACTTAGGTTTGTAATCAGCAAGAATCGGTCCATATCCATTTGGATTTGGTTTAAAAGTAAACTTTTGAATAGTTGTGATTGACTCACCATGTTTATAAACAACATTTCAAAACTCTTTGAGTTTGTTTTGTAAGTCGAAAATTTCTTCAAGATAGTTATCTATTCGTTTCGTGGAATGCTTTTTCTATTCAGAGAACTGTTTTTGACAAGTTAACAACTCAGCCTTGGCTTTTTGAGTTTCCAAAGTAAGAGCGTTAATTTGTTGTTTATGTTCATGTTTCAGTTGTTCTATTTGAGACAACAAAGCATTCTTGAATGCGGCTAGATCACGTATCTGTCATTCTAACGATTTTTTGTTTTGATGACATTTAGCAAAAGCGACTTCAAAACCTTGTTCACGTTTTTCTTGAGTTTTAAAAACAATGATTTGTCTAATTAGGCATTCATTATCCCTAATTAACAGTGCATTTTTATCTTTTAATTGCTTGCAAATTTCCAAACGAGATTCTTGGTCTTTAATTAAGGTCAGGAGCTCAATTTCTCTATTAGACAAAAGCTCATCTTGTTCAACGTGAGTCTCAACATGATCATTATTTAGATCCTCAAATATAACCATGGAGTCAACTTGATTATCAATATTAACCATAAGGTTATCTTGATCTTCAAATATAACTACGGGATCTATTTGATAATCATCCGAATGAGATGTAGATGGCTCATGTTGAACACTCTGATCCTTGTCGGATGGAGAAATTGGCGGAGATAACAGATCATGAATGAGTGTATTTTGTTCCGTACCGAGACAAGCCATCAGTGTCATACCCTGGGCCTGTGTCACTCATGTGTAGAGCTTGCATTTGTGCCATCAACATCATGCATTAGCCTCGCAAGTCCTCCATATCATCATCGAATCTGATCCGCCATAAAGCTCGTTCCTTGTTGGTAAGAGTTCCACCAACTTCATCCTTGAGAGCCAAGAGCAAAGCCTCTTTGTGATAAGCACGACCTCTTGTCCTCGGCTTAGGGCATGCATTAGCCCGATGACCCTTCTCATTACAGTTATAACAACGAAGACCATTAACCCCATTCGAGCATTCCCTGTTCAACCACTTGAGCCCTTTGTTGTTGCGGAGCACCCATGTTATTCCTTCCCATAGCATTAAACCCTTGACCACCTCCCATCTGACGACCATAACCACGATTCTGAACTTCAACGCGCCCATTGTTCACAAAAACCTGATTCCTTGTGTTTGATGAGGAACGAATGCGATTGTTGGATTTGTTTGTATACCAGCCGAAGGCTTTAGCAATCATGACAAATCCTTGTTGCAATTCATCGAAAGCATCGAGTCCTCATCGCTTCACACTGAAAGTGCTTGAGCATTGTTGTTGTTGTATGGAACCAATTGAGTTTGTTGAGGTTGTTGCTGTGACGGATCAAATGGTGTGATGGTTGCATTGGTTGAGGCGGGTTGAGGAGCGTTGAGGAGGAAAACTAGTTTGAGCCCACAAAGCAAGTTGTTGATTGTCCGGAATTGATTGTGAAGCCGGGAGTCCACGGATAGCCCTTTCTTTGTCAACTTCTTTTGGTGAGGCTTCAAATAGTCGTACAACAATCCGTATGTAGCATGATGAAGATTCTTAGCTTGACGGAGAAAAATGACATACTTCTCCCATTCCAGACCAAGACTACTTAGGAACTTAGTGTTGACAGCAATTCGTGGCATGATGATGTTGTGTTTGTCCAAATCATTAATGATGTCTGAAAAGCGATGATGATATGACTCTAATGTCTCTCCCGGTTCAATCATGAAGTGTTCATAAGCCAAGTAGATTTTGGATTCCATGTCTCCCTGATTGAGTGATGTGCCTTCCATTAGAAGATGAATATGTTCCCACATTGCTTTAGCTGTCTTTTGAGCATCAACACTTCGAAGGATCGGATTGGGTAATCCCAAAAGGATGTATTGCATTGCTAGTTCATCGGCTTCAAAATGTAGAAGTTCATCAGCAGTGAGGTCTGAGATAGTTGCAATGTTGGTGACAGCATCTCTTGGTGGATTGGCATTAGGATCTGCGGGTGTGACAACAGTAGGCATCTGAAATGGACCTTCCATAATGACTTTCTTTAAGAACTTTCCATGTGGCTTCTTTAGATCACAAAACCTAAAGAACCTTATCACCCATTGATCATAATTTCCGGGAGTGAGCATTGGAGGTCTATCAAGTGAGCCAGCTTCATGAATTGATTGTTGGCTACTTAAGGCTTCACACATCTTGCCAAACCATGTCGGTTCCTTCATAGTACTCCTGGATGGATGTTGATTGTAGAAGTTTGTGTAAGGTTGTACTTGAAGACTAGGTGGTGGTTGAACCATTTGTAGTGGAATTGCTCCTAGTTGTGGAGTATGTTGTTGATTAAATTGTTGTTGATAAATTTGTTGTTGTTGATTAAATTGTTGATGTTGTGGACTTAGTTGTTGTTGTTGTTGTTGTTAATTATAAGTGTAAGGAAAGTAGCTAGAGTATGGTGGTTCTGACATGTTGAAAACTTGTGTTGTTAAATGGATCTTTGTAGTCGAATGAAGCGTTGTTGATGAAGTATCTTTAGGCGTAGAAAACAATTGTAGGCAAAGTAATACTTGAGCGTAAAAACACCAAACTTACGCGTAAAAGTGATATTTACGCGTAGGAGTAGCTTACGCGTAAGAATTGAGAAACACTAAAGTTATGCGTAAACCGAAAGTTTGCGTAGAAAACTTAGGCGTAGGATTAGCTTATGCGTAAGACAGAGCTTAGGCGTAAGAAAAATCTTATGCGTAATGAGTTCTACGCATAAGTTTGAGCTTATGCGTAAGATTAGGGTTTTGCCCAAAAAAACTTTTACACTATCACAAAGGCAAAAGGATATCCAAAGTCGAAGTGTTTTCAGGCTTATCCAAGCAAGAAAACAGGTGAGTAAACCACCAAAATCAAGATCGATCCAAGGAAAAGTTACGCATAAAAATAGGGTTTTGATACGCGTAAAACTTGACTAAAACTGATTTCTGCCCAATGATGTTTCTAAACCAGATTTTTGTGATAAAACAGCTTCAATATCACCAAAATAACACAAAAGTTTGAAACTTGATGATCCAAAACTTCTAAACACCTTATGCGTAGAAATAAACCCACGCTTAAAACCAAGCTTAAAAACAATGATCCACACGTAAAGTTTGAAACTTTTTTCCAAAAACAGATATTTTAACACCTAAAAACGTTGAAAGTACAAGAATCTTGGATTAAAAAGTGTAAAAAATAAGTTTTTAAGCGTGACAAAGTGAGAAACTATTTTACGCGTAAGACCAAAAAACTAACTTCAAAAACAAGAGATGTTCACCCAACTATTTGGCGAATGATACCACTGTTAGGTTCCCATATTAGTAACACAAGCATCAATAGGTAGAAATAGAGATAAGAGTGATCGGATGAACACAATACAAACACACGACTAAGTAATGGAGAAATGTTATGCGTAGAGTGAATGAGTAAAGTGAACAACCAACCTTCAATAGAAGGTTTACAAGAGTATTTATAGGGCAAGGAGCTAGGGAAACACTTCTAGACTCCTTCCCTTTTTATGGGCTTGGGCCAAGGCTTATGGGCCTTCTACACAAGCCTTAGCTTAATAACAAACATAAAGGCCATATTAAGCTAACTATTACATATGAATCACTAACACTTGAATTAAGGTTTAGGAGTGATTCCAACACCATTTACTATATTTCATATACACCCGAGAGATGAGGGAATCCAAATACCCCTTGTGAGGTGCTAGTATACAATTTATGTGCTTGTTATGACTCTTGCAGTGCTTTTACTTGTTATGAATTATGTTAAACCAATGCTTCATGCCTCCTAACTTATAAATTGATTAGCCAAAAGCACATTTGCTTGAGGACAAGCAAATACCAAGTGTAGGGATATTTGATAAGGATTTAAAACGTACACTTTTAAGGGGTCATTTAAGCCCTTAATCACCCACTTTTATATCCGTTACTGCTTAATTTCGTTCCTTTTCACTTTTTAGGTCTCTTGGAAGCAAAATGCTAGAATGATGCATATTTGGAAGAAAAGGAGTGAATATATGAAGAAAGTGGCTAAGTTAAGATCGAAGACACTCAAGCAGCTGGAATTGCACCTGACGGCGTCACAATCCAAGGGCGACGCCATCCCTCTATACGTAATTAAATTTGTGACGGCTCAGTAGACTTTTTGCTAAAATACACCTGACGGTGTCAGGCTTTGAAGAGGAAGGGCGTCACGAAGACTTTTCATTCCAGACGGCCTAGATCCAGAATCAGACAACGTCACTATTGAAGCCCGACGGTGTCACAACCACAACGTGACGCCGTCCCAACTATTACTTGGCCAGGACGAAACCCTAATGACAGCGATCTGACGGCGTCCCACCTATAAGGCGACGCCGTGGCGAATGTAAAACTATATATAGAAATCGAATTTTCAGAATTTTAGGAGGTAGACTTGTGGAGTAAAAACCTAAAATGATTGTAGTCCAGTTTGGATAGTATCTTAGGGTTCTCATACCCTATTTTACACCAAGATAAGTGTTTTACTTCATTGATTTCATTATGTCTTCGATTGAATGTGTGTATGCTTGCGTGTTTAACATGTCCGGCTAAATTTCTTGTGTGTTTGCTTAGATCTATGAAACCTAGTTATTAATTATTTATTGGTTGTCTCTTATCTTAATTGTAATTGGCTTAGGAGTGCACTAGGCTATCGTTGTGTTTAATTGCTTGAGTAATCTTTGTGAACCTTAGCTTATGAATCACTTAGCGGAATTGTAGGCTAAACATCCGAAGATAACCTTAGAGTTAGTTTATGAAACCTAGAGATTTCGTAGGCAATAACCTTAAGGTAGTCTCAAAGAGTTAGGGAGAAAAGCATACCCTATGACCTTAGAAAACACAACGCGTTATGAATAAGGACGTGGCAATTCAACCACCAATAAAAGATAACTAGGGAGTAATAGTATCTAGGTAGACACATTTTTAATCATCATACAAGCACACATCAATAGACATAAGACTACCCATAGTTTAGATAATTAGATAGTAGAGTAATCAGTAGAAGTACCAAACCCTAAGATTTTACCCTTAGCTTTCTAAAAATATTAAAAAAGATAAAAAATAATCTTCCTCAACCTCAACCTTAGCGTAGTACACTTCTCAGTAGCATTCCTATTCCCCTAGAGAACGATATCAATACCCGAGGCTTACCCAATACTACACTACAACGATTAGGTTCACTGCCTAGGGTGTTGAAAAACTTGCTCGACGAAAAGGAAGTTCCTTTGACCCCGAACGCGTTATACGCACATCACGTATGCAGATAACATGGTATATAGGAATGTTCCCGCTCCGGATCCCACAAAAGTAGATGATTGGATGCCAATAGGAAAGGGCAACTATTTCTTGGGTCGACAAAAGAAGAAACGGAACTTAATTAGATCTCTGTGGATATTCTACATGATATACAACTCCAGAGGTCTCACTGCTTCAGCAGATGGTCTTCTTCCAGCCTTACAACAACAATAGAAGCACCTTATCCACCTAACATATCTTTGTGCAGGACAAGTAGTGGATGATACCATTTTTTTAACAATTTTGAAAATGTTGTTTTGAAAATGGAAAATTATTGTTTTGAAAATAAATTGGACTCAAAATTTGAAAATCAACCGGACTCGATATTGTCAAATCTTAAGTCACTCAATCAATGACTACGGTCATCGATTGAGGGGGAGAGTGATTTCAAATTAAATATTTTCAAACGATATTTCTTCAAACAAGTCCGTTTGTACATTATGAAGTGGTGATATAAAGATTTAATGTTATGTCAGGGTACGATTTTACTTTAAAACTCAAAGATCTTTCAAAATGAATTTTTTTCTGTTCTTGTTTGATTGGAATTTTTTTTCTTTCACCTAAAGATCTCTTAAAATTATCATACCTGATACTAACAATCTTTAATGTCTAACATTGGTCCTTATTAGTTTATTTCAAAATTAAATCAAGCCACGTCTTTCCACAAATTTTTTTCTAAATGATTTAAATCAATTGGGATCACAAATCTCAAATGGTTTGAAATTTTTGATCTGGGGAGAGATCGTGATTTAAATCTCAAATCTGTTTATATGGTAATTGTTTCAAAAGAACTCTTTCGTCCATGTGCCAAACAATTTCAAATACATGATGCACATGATTGAGGAGAAGCATTTATCAAAAAACCAGAAGAGCATTTAAATCAGGCACATTTTCTCCTATGTTTTCCAAACCTAATTAAATCACTTGGGATCCAAAATATCAAAGGGTTTGAAATTTTTTATCGGGGGAGAATTTATGATTTAATATATGAAATCTGATAAAAGGTGATCGTTTTGATTCAAAGTGCAGGCTGCTCTCCAATATACGCTAAACGCTTTCATTAATTAACGCACATATTGAGGGGAGCATTTCAAAAGAAAATAAACTATCAAGGTACAAAGATTTCTATGTTTTATCATAAGTACCTTGATTGATTTTCTAATGGTTTCTCTATAAAAAGTGTGATCATGGAAGTACTTCTAAGACCTCTTTCCTCTATGTGTTAAATGATTTCAAATAACCTACGCACCTATTGAGGGGGAGAATTTACCAAGAAAATCAAAAGGCTTTTTCCATGGAAATTGTGATCAAGAAAATATTTCAAAGTCGTCTTGCCTCCATGTGCTAAACAATTTCAAAATTATATGCACATATTGAGGGGGAGCATTTCTAAATGATCAAAAACAATTAAGGTACAAAATGCTTTGATAGTATATCACAAGTACCTTGATTGATTTTCCAAATGATTTTTCAATTGGTTTCAAGGAAGAAAGAACTATACCACAAGACCGACCATTTTACTTTATGCATTGGAGTTATAAGGATGGTAAGGTTAGGTATTAGTTCCCACGATCCCGCCAGAACTGGAGGGATCTACCCAGGGACAATCCACTAGAGAGTGTAAAAGTTCTTAGGTATGATGAAAAAAGGAGAAAAGTGAGAATAAGGGAAGAGTGCCGACTAAGATAGGGCTAGAACTGGAATAAACCCAACAAGGTTCTAGTAATGAAGTCTTGATAAGCACGGAAAGGGTTGAAGAATGAAAAAGAAATAAAAAGTGAAAAGGGTGAAAAGAAATAGCCCTCCAATAATTCAACCTTAGGGCAGAAACCGGTTTCAATACATATGCTACTGGTGGTTACTAAAGTAACACTGGTATTGAAGACAAGACGTCATGGACCTAGTGACGCACTGCACCAAACTTCCCAAGCCACTCAAGTTCTCTTAAAAGGACTTGTTTCATTCTCACGGGGAACCTACATTATCTTTCGACTTTCTCTTAGAGTTAGTTGATATTGAAGAAGAAGACCCTCTCCTTAGTCTCCGAATAAGAAACCAAACGTGCACAATTGAGTCTAGAGCCAAGATATCATCACAAATCTCACTAGGACACAAAATTAATGAAGACTTGTTGTTTCACACAATGTGGAAAGTAAGAATATATTAAGAGTCCTACGCATTATCCTTGTGGTATTGCCAGAACATCCAAGTGATATGTTAAATATTCACGATGAAGATGGAAATCTTTCTAGAGCCAACATCAAACAAGCTCTTGGTGGGTGACATGTGAGATCTTTTCAAAAGATCAAGCTTGTGACAACTGTATAGAAATGATGGGGCGATTCAATCTTGAATCAACCTTGGTCCAGGAAATGAATTGACGAATACTTTTGAAAAACCATTTTGATGTGCAATACTCTTCTTTTCTCTAGCACATCGAATGTGTATTCATGTTTCAAATTCAACAAAAGTAATTATGATTGAAAATTGATCTTTCTCATAAAACCTTTGTCGTATTTTAAAACTCTTTCCTCTAAGCAATACGCGATTGTTTTTCAAATCAATTTATCATCAGTCAGTGAATCTCAATTCGCTGGTTCACTGATGCGCGTACAAGGCGCGTCAAAGGAAACTTCCTTTTTGTCAAGCAAGTTTTTCAACACCCTAGGCAGTGAACCTAATCGCTGTAGTGTAGTATTGGGTAAGCCTCGGGTATTGATATCGTTCTCTAGGGGAATAGGAATGCTAGTGAGAAATTACTACGCTAAGGTTGAGGTTGAGGAAGATTATTTTTTATCTTTTTTTATATTTTTTTAAGAAACTAAAGGTAAAATCTCGTGGTTTGGATTTGGGGGTTGGTACTTCTACCGATTACTCTACTATCTAATTATCTAACTAATGGGTAGTCTATGTCTTTTTGAAGTGTGCTCGTATGATGATTAAAGATGTGTTTACCTAGATACTATTACTCCCTACTTATCTTCTATTGGTGGTTGAATTGTCACGTCCTTATTCTTAACGCGTTGTGTTTTCTAAAGTCGTAGGGTGTGCTTTTATCCCTAACTCTTTGAGACTACCTTAAGGTTAATGACTACGAAATCTCTAGGATTCATAAACTTAACACTAAGGTTATCTTCAGATGTTTATCCTACAATTCCACTAGTAATTATAAACTAATGTTCACAAAGATTAATCAAGCATTAAAAACACAACGGTGGCTTTAAGCACTCCTAAGCCAACTACAATTAAGATAAGAGGCAACCAATCAATAATTAATAACTAGGTTTCATAGATCTAAGCAAACACACAAGTAAATTAGCCGACATGTTAAACATGCAAGCATACACACATTCAATCAAAGACATAATGAAATCAAGGGAACAAATAACTTATCTCGATGTAAAATAGGGTATGAGAACCCTAAAATACTGTCCAAACCGGACTACAATCGTTTTAGGTTTTTACTCCACAAGTCTACCTCTCTAAAAGTTTGAAAATTCGATTTCTATATATAGTTTTCCAACTGCGACGGCGTCGCCTTATAGGTAGGACGTCGTCTGATCGCCGCCATTAGGGTTTCGTCTTGGCTAAGTCATAATTGAGATGGCGTCACGTTGTGGTTGTGACGCCATCAGTCTTCAGCTGTGACGTCGTCTGAATCTGGATCTAGGCCGTCTGAGAAGAAAAGTCTTCATGACGCCCTTACTCTTCAAAGCCTGACGCCGTCAGGTGTAAAATAACAATTTCGCTCCTGAGTCGTCACAAAATAGGGACGACGTCGTCCTTTGTTTGGGACGCCGTCAGGTGTTACTCCAGTAGCTTGAGTGTCTTGATCTTGACTTAGCCATTTTCTTCACATATTCCCTCCTTTTCGTCCAAAAATGCATCATTCCAGCATTTTGCTTCCAAGAGACCTAAATAGTGAAAAGGAACAAAATTAAGCAGTAACGGATATAAAAGTGGACGATTAAGGGATTAAATGACCCCTTAAAAGTGTACGTTTTAAATCCTTATCATTCACTCACTCCGTGTTGTCTACTTTGGGACGCTCCGGTTTGAGAACGGCTAGATCAAGCTGCGAAACCCTGTCAAGGAGATTCTTAGGAATTCTTCCTGATCACAGGCAGTATTTATACTGATCAACGGGGAACCATGGTTCTTGAAACTATATTCAACGAAAGTGAACAAAGACACTTTCATGTGTTTTATTGCTAACTGTTGTTTGCAGGAACATTAGACGGTTGCAGCTGATCGATATTGAGAAGTCAATTCACAACCGCATGCTCACAGCACACACACTTAATTGAAGAAGATCATGACAATCAAAGACATTCAACGATGCTTCCGCTACTCTGATGAAAAGATGTCATGATAAAGAAAGTGTGAGCATGCCGGTCCAAAAGTCACAACATCACATGAAGGCAACACAACAAAGGATGATCCAGAGACTTGCTATGGCTGATGATCTCTAACCTGGCTCATAGAATCACCTACTCGTAGATCAGCACAAAGACCTCCACTGAAAGTACAAAGTATTTGGACTTTGAAGAATCATTGATAAAGCAAAAAGAATGCTGATATTGAAGAATTGAAGTCTACGAGCTCAGAACTGAAGACAAAGATAGAATGCTAGAATGCAAAATGTATTTCATGAGGTGACCTCCCTTAGGGGGAGATTGTTAGGATTTGGAAAATCCAAATGGAAGAGTCAGTCACCCCAATTCTAGTCTAGCATATGTTAGCTCGTAGACATATCATTATTTACTAGTTTATTAGTTAGTTAGTTAGCTTAGAGCAACACCGTGGAGGACGGACGGGACTTTACCCCCTGTATGCCTGATCCACAGCCCGACAGAGGGTGTATTATGTAAAACTATAAATACCCTCTACCTCCCAAGGTAGATGGTTGGAGCTTTCATTCTTAATCTAACCTTCTCTTTGTTTTTCTCTCACTTTCTCTCTCTAGAAAGCATTCCATCCTTCTACTTTCTCTCTTTAAGATCTTGCATGATTCGAACCTCATATTAGTGTGTTTATGTGATACAATAACCCATATACTACATAAAGTGATAAGATGTGACAATGAGACTGAGTTTAAGAATAAATAAATGAACCAATTTTGTGAAGTGAAGTGTATTATGAGATAGTTTAGTGTAGCTAGAACTCCTCAACAAAATGGAGTGGCTGAGAGGGGGAATAGGACACTTATTGAGGCTGCTAGGACTATGCTTGCAAATTCTAAATTACCAACATCTTTTTGGGCTGAGGCAATGAATACTGCTTGTTATGTTTAGAATAGAGTTTTGGTAGTAAAGCCTCACAACAAGACCCCCTATGAGTTATTTCATGGTAGAACTCCTACCCTAGACTTTTTGAAACCATTTAGGTGTCCTGTAACTATCCTTAATACCATAGATCACCTAGGAAAGTTTGATGGGAAGGCTGATGAGAGATTCTTTGTTGGGTATTCTTTAAAAAGTAAAGCAGTTAGGGTATTTAACATTAGAACCAGATTTTTTTAAGGAGAATCTACATATTAGGTTTGATGAAAATAAACCAATTATTGTAGTTAAAGGGCCTGATTGGCTTTTTGATATTGATGTCGAGTCATTGCAGGAAACCAGTCTAACAAATGTGCTGGTACAAAAAAAATGTTGCTGCAGATCATACTAGAGTGGAGAAATAATCTGTTGTAGACTACATACTGCTGCCAATTTTGACTGGTAACACTCCCCTCTCCTTAATCTTCAAGAGTTCACAGAATGATGATGAGCAACCTTCCAGTGATGATGTGATATCTAAAGAACCAAGGAAAAAAGCATCTGTTAATGAAGAAGTTCCTGGTACAAATTTTGGAGAAGAAGATCCTAAGAAGGATGACTATGTGTTAGTTGATGGTGTCAACACTAGCAGCAGTAACTATGTTTCTACTGCTACGCCTAGTGTTCCTACTGCTGGAGGAAGTTTTGGTGATATTTTAAAACTAGCAGCAGTTATCCTGAATCTGCTGCTAAGCCTAGTGTTAATAATGTTGTAGACAATCATATTGTCTATGATGATGATCATAATATCCCTCCTTTGGTAGATATATATGCTGACACAGATGATGATTTGCTTGATGATTTTGGTGCAGAGGCTGAAATGACCAACCTAGGAGATGTCATTCCTGTCAATCCTATTGTTACTACCAAAATTCACAGAGATCATCCTAAAGAAAAAATAATTGGATAATTGCAGTATGTTGTTGAAACCAGAACAAAGTCAAAGGGTTTGAAAGACTTAACTGATCAAGGTTTCTTTGCTAGATCTCTTCATAAAAGAAACAGCCATAAAGATCTCCAAAACTGTTTATTTGCTTGTTTCCTATCACAAGTAGAGCCCAAGAAGGTACATCAATCTTTGGTAGAAGAAACTTGGGTTGAAGCCATGTAGGAGGAGTTGTTGCAGTTCAAATTGCAAGAGGTCTGGACTTTAGTGGATCTTCCTAATGGGAAAACTGCTATTGGTATAAAGTGGGTGTTCAGGAATAAGAAAGATGAAAGAGGGATTGTGGTTAGGAATAAGGCAAGATTGGTTGCTCAGGGATATACACAAGTAGAAGGTCTTGAGTATGATGAAGTATTTGCTCCAGTTGCAAGGATTGAAGCCATCAGATTATTTTTGGCATATGCTTCTTTCAAGGACTTTCTTGTGTATCAAATGGATGTAAAGAGTGTCTTCTTATATGAGAAAATAGAGGAGGAGATATATGTTTGTCAGCCTCCTGCTTTTGAAGATCCTAATTTCCCAAACAGAGTTTACAAGGTAGAGAAGGCTATGTATGGTCTACACCAAGCTCCAAGAGCCTGGTATGAAACCTTGTCCACTTACTTAATGGACAATGGGTTTCACAGGGGCACCATTGACAAAACTTTGTTCATATTAAGATCAAAAGGTGACATATTGCTGGTGCAGATTTATGTTGATGACATCATCTTTGGATATACTAACAAAGAGTTGTGTGTAGAATTTGAGAAGCTTATGCATGATAAGTTTCAGATGAGCTCAATGGGAGAGCTTACCTTCTTTTTGGGGCTTCAGGTGAAGCAGAAGAAGGAGGGTATTTTTATCATCCAGGAGAAGTATGTGGCTGAGATTCTGAATAAGTTTGGGTATAAAGATGTCAAAAGTGCAAGCACACCTACGAAAACAAACAAGCCATTGCTCCAAACTGATAATAGTGAAGCTGTGGATGTGCATCTCTAAAGATCCATGATTGGGTCTCTTATCTATCTCACTTCATCAAGGCCAGATATCATGTTTGCAGTTTGTGTATGTGCAAGATTTAAAGTTACACCTAGGACTTCACATCTCAATGCAGTGAAGAGGATCTTTAGATACTTGAAGAGGCAACCTAAATTAGGCCTTTGGTATCCTAAAGATTCACCGTTTGACTTGATAGCATACACAGACAGTGATTATGCAGGATTTAGCTTGGATAGAAAGTCTACATTATGTGGATGTCAGTTTTTAGGTTGTAGACTTATCTCATAGCATCGTAAGAAGCAAACAGTGGTGGCCAATTCCACATCTGAAGCTAAGTATGTGGCTGCTGCTAGTTGTTGAGGTCAAGTTCTTTGGATTCAGAACCAGTTGCTGGATTATGGGTGCAACTTTTTGAATACTAAAATCTTCATTGATTATAACAGTACAATCTGCATTATTAAAAATCCTGTTTTGCATTCTAAAGCAAAACATATTGAGATTAGACATCACTTTATTTGAGATTGTAATGAAAAGAAATTAATTAAAATGGTTAAAATCCATAGTCATAATAATGTTGCAGACTTACTTACAAAATCTTTTGATGTGGGTAGGTTTCAATATTTAATTGCCAGTATTAGAATGTTAAATCTCTAAACTTTTGATCTTACTATGTTTTTTAAAAGTTTTGTATGGATTGTACTGTTTTTAAATACAAAAAGTAATTTTGATGCCAAGTGTTTGAAAGTGCTGCTTGTTTACTTAGTACTGCTGGAATCTGCTGCTAGTTGAATTTTCAGTTGCTAAGTATCAATCTATATTGTGATTATTGTGGAATTTTTTTCTTGTGTTTTTGTGTTTCAGACTAACATTTTGCAGTATAATAAAAAGGAGATTGATTGGTTTGATGGACACTTGGAGTATGTACTGTGTTAGGATTTGGAAAATCCATATAGAAGAGTCGGTCACCCCGAGTTTAGTCTAGAATGTGTTAGCTCATAGACTTAGTTATATTTATTAGTTATTAGGTAGATAAGTAACACCGTGGAGGACGGACCGGTCTTTACCCACTGTATACATGATCCACAGCCCGAAGGAGGGCGTATTTTGTAAGAACTATAAAAGCCTTCTCCCACCAAGGGAGAGGGTAGAGCTTTCAATCTAACCTTTCATATTTCTCTTCACTTTCTCTCTCTAGAAAGCCTCCCAACTTCTACTTTCTCTCTCTAAACTTCTTGCACTATTTGAACTATACATATTAGATTTGTGTGTTTACATTAACCAGTATCTTACAATTGGTATCAAGAGCCATGGTTTGATCATCTAGTTTATGTGCTTCAAATATTGGTTATTGTTTTTTTTTTGTGGTTCGAATTCCTTAGAAACATCTTAGTTTGTGGTTAGATTCGTTAAATGTTTGTACTTTTGTAGTTAGGATTATTGTATGAGCATTGTTTAGTGATTGGTTTGGTTGTTTCACGTTTTTATTGGAAGATTTGGTGATTTTCGTAGGTTTTAGGAGCTTTGTTCTTGGTTGTGTTTTGTGTTTTCTTCGTTGAGACTTGTCATTTCTTGGCTGCGATTTGATAAGATCTAAACTGTGTTTTGATTACTTTATTAATATAATTGTTTCGGTTTAAGCTAAAAGTAAAAAAAGGACGAAAGCGACTTGTACTAGTGTGAAAGTGACCTTGTGGTTTGTCATGTTAGTCTGCGTTTTGACCCAGATCTTTGAGATTTGTCTCTGCAATTTATCCTGGTTGCGGTTTGTCTCTTGCGGTTTGAAGATTGTTGAGATTTGACATCTTGCGATTTGTCTCTTGCGGTTTGTCTGCCTTGCGATTTGAAGATCTTGACATTTGACTCTTGCGGTTTGAAGATTGTTGAGATTTGACATCTTGCGGTTTATCTCTTGCGGTTTGTCTCTTACGGTTTGTCTCTAGCGGTTTGTCTAGAGCCATTGCGTTTTGTCACTTGCGGATTGACTGAAGACTCTGCGTTTTGACCACTGCGATTTGACATAAGAAATTACGTTTTGATCATTGGGTTTTGCCACACGCAGATACGTTTTGTCTCTAGACTTAACATACAAAACCCTAGTTCGATCCGCGGAACAGGGGGTATCTAAAGAATTAGGGCATATCACAAACTCAACCATCACACCAAAAACACATATGATATTGTTGGTCTACACCTTATAGAACATGATTCATTTCATCGTTTCATTATCTTAGTACCAATCTATCTCACTTCAAAACAAACCATGTATAGCTTAAAAAATCATGATCGAGAATAACACACAATCTTCTATCATTGTGCCGATCCATCAGTTATCTTAACACGTTCAATTGGTCATTATCTCACGGTTTCTTCTTGATTTTGTAAAATCCCGTGAAAGATTCTATTTCTCGATTTAAATCATAGATTTGTAAAATACCATGCATGTCAAAATCATGCTTAACACTTCGGAATCTGTTGTATCTGAAATACTCAAATTGTATGACATGATCGATGAACATAATATTCCTAACAAAGTGCAATAGACCAATCTTGCTGAGTCAGAAACTGCAAATATGGGAAATAGCGATATGGTCTCACAACAACAATCACTCATAAAGGAATCTTTGTGTTCAAGTTCACACGAGACAGTGTTGCACCAGATAAAGCACTTGCAAACTATTGTCAAGGATAGTTGCATTGAACCTTTTCGACAACTTCATTCACACCTCACATTACTTCTAGTAGATAATAGATTCACGATGGGATTCGTACGAGCATTTAATGCACTTTTCCGTCAAGATGTATCAACTTTCATAGGCACATTGTTCTTGAACTTAGGAAAACTTGAACAACAACTTGACAAAGAAAATTATCAAGAAACCGGATCCAAAGCTGCACTTTAGGTGATCAACAAACAATTTTAGTCATTCTTTAATGGTGAATACACAAGGGATTACGACAATAATATGACTAAAAAGTGCTTTGCCAGTCACACTGGAACGGAAGCTGATGCGTTCAAAGATACATTAATCCAACACATGGATAATGTAAAGAAGTACATTGAGGAAAGAGCACAGTATGATGACAAAGCGAATGAGTGTCGGGTGCAATTAAGAGATAGTAGTGTTAAGTTGGGTAAAGCATTGGTTAATGGATCAGTTGTTGCTGAATGCGGAGGATTAGAGACAGATAAGATAGACCCGACCAGCTGTTCAATGACTCCTGTCACACAAGATGTGGATGCAACTATCAGACCGGTAAATGAACAGGTATCAGGTGCCGAAGTACTCTTAATTGTTCAACATGATGCATTTGCTAATATTCTTATACAAACTAATCATGATGCTGAATGTGATACTGAATTATGTTCGTTGGTTGAAGTTGAGACTAATTATTTCAAAAAAATGATATGGTTGATAAAGAAGTGTTTAATGAACTTTCAAACAAATTTTCGAAACTTGAAAAACATTGCATTTCACTTAAAATTCCAATACAAAGAAAAGAAGAAAGTTTTCAAACTAATAAACCATGAAAAAATCTGGAATTTCCTGAATTTCGTGAATTTTTTGAAATAAATGAGTTGAAAGCTCAGCTTCAAGCCAAAAACTCGACGATCAACAATTTTAAAAAACATATTTCTGTCATGAATGAGAAAAGTAATTTAGTCAGGACTAACCAGGACATTGATGCAATTAATACAAGAAATATTGAATTGGCAATGTATGTGGCTAAATTACTTAAAGAAAATGAGTCTTTGAAAAATCATACCAATGATCTGTGTGACTCTATCAAAGAAACAAGAACTAAGAATATAGAACAAACAACTTCTTTTATAGCCAAAAATGATGAACCCAAAGCTCAGCTTCAGGAAAAGGGTTTCACGATTACAACATTAAAGAACGAGCTAAGAAAAATAGCAGGGAACAGTGTGAACACTAAGTTTGCAAAACCATCAGTCTTGGGAAAACCAGTTCTACAACCACTTAGAAACCAATCAGTTGTTAGACAATCGACTTCGTTTATATCTGAACGACCAAAATTTTCAAAAACTCGGTTTACCTCCCAATTTGATGCAAAACAAGTTTTGTCAAAACCAGTCACTTCACCTTATTTGCCTAGGAAAAATGCTTCTGGTTCTGTTAAACCTCAACAAGTAGCTACACCTACACCTAACTCTTCTAGGATTAGTTCGAAAACAGTGTCTAAACTGAGCATTAAAATCCAGAATTCACATGATATGAATGACTTGTACAAGAACTGTGATCTAGAAATGGCTAGGAAAAGGGCACTACTTCAAAAGGATGGAATCTTAGGTTCACTACCTCGGATAATGCCTTCTAATGTATTGCAGAACACGGCTAGTAGCATCAAACCAAAACCTATGAGCACTTAGCAAACAAATAGGAATTGCCTAGTTTCCAAGAGTAGTTGCATATCGATTAAAGCGATTCCCGTAGTAGATCACACTAAGAATTCTAGATCTTTTTTTTGAAACCAAACAACCTGTTTACTCAAATTTTCTTAAATGTGTCTTTTATGCAAATCATGATAATTGTATAACAAAATTCCTAAAGAAAGTAAATGCTCGTGCTAAGGTTCAATCCCCTAAGACTAGAAACAACAAAAATCCCGTAGAACCAAAGAGCTATACTCAGAAACCTGGTAGGCAGATTGCTATAGAACAAAGGTTTTCTCTCAAAAAGTCTTCCACTGTGCGTGAGAAACCAAACACTCCTAGATCTTGCCTTATGTGGATGCCGATGGGGAGAATTTTTAAGATTGCTGGTCTTAGAAGGATACCTACTAGGAAAATGTTCACTGATTGCAAAAGCAAGGTCGATAGAGAAACCCCAATTGGTATAGATGCTGATATCACTAACCCATATAAATGCTATCAAACTTTTAATGTTACTGCATGTAGTATTCACTTAAGTGCAGGTACATCGTTCACTCCTATTAAGGAAAGACTCAGAGTTTGGTTGCCAAAAGGAGCGATATCTCATAAATAAGGGGTTCATGAAACTCAACCTTGATGAACATGAAAGATGACGTCTGTTTACATCAGTTCAGGCCTCGTTCTTCAACACAATGACGTTTGAACACTTCAGTTCAAGCCTTGGTCCTTAATGTCATCATCATGACATCTGCAGATAACACTTCAGGCCTTGTTCCTCAAAGAAAAGAAAGGTGTACAATTCAGTGCGTTTTATTTTCAGTTGAAGAGAAATTCTCTCGTGAATGACCATTCTCATCTACATTCTTCATGAATGAGCTTCATGATTTTCCCATGCTCATTCAGTCATCAAGTGGATAGACGTCCATTAGAGTATATTCTTATTCACTTGTTCAATCAAAAATGGCAACTTCAGATGCAATTTTTGAGGGGGAGAAGTGTGAATAAAGTACATGTTGACAGATGTTTGAAAAATGGTCATCCGACTCTCCTCCAACGCCTAATATTCCACTTACTAAGGATGTCTGGGATTTATTGTTTCTACCTATGTTTGATGAATACTTCCAACCTCCAACGAATGTTGATCATCCAGTTCCTGAAGATCTTGCTCCGGTTCCTGCTGATTCAACTGGTTCACCTTCTTCAATTTCCATTGATCAAGATACATCATCTAGAAGTACAACTCAGACTACTCAAGAAACCCAATCTCCAGCTATTCCTCAAGGCGTTGATAATGACTATCATGATATTGTAGTTGCACTTATGAATAATGATCCGTTCTTTGGTATTCCTTTCCCAAGACCTGGTTTGAAGAATCTCTTTCTTCACGGATTATTGTTTCTCCCAATGTGCACTCTATAAATCAGCCACATAAACATTAAGGAAAATGACAACCTCATCCGCTTGAAGAAATTATTGGTGAATCTTCCAGATCAGTCTCTACACGCCTCCAACTACCCACTCAAGCCATTTTTTTGTTACTATGATGCTTTTATATCTTCAATTGAACCTAAAACTTACAAAGAAGCATTGACTAAATCCTGCTAGACTAAAGCTATGCAAGAAAAGCTCATTGAGTTTGAAATACTTGAAGTTTGGGAGCTCGTTCCTCGTCTAGATCGCGCTATGATTATCACTTTAAAGTGGATACTCAATGACAAACCTGATGAATTGGGAGGAGGATTGAAAAACAAGGCAAGGTTGGTAGCATGTGGATATTGCTAGGAAGAAGGCATCGATGTTGAGGAATCATTTGTTCCGGTTCATTCAGTGGATCGACATACATTAGATTGTATGTTTATTCACTTGTCGGGCAGTTGACACTAAGGATGACTACATAATTGATCAGGTATCACGTATTTGAGATTGAAGTTGACTTTCACAAAGGCGTGTTCTTGTTTTATCTTGAAGTCGGGGTTGATTGGATGCATGACTTTCAATGATAACTCACTTGTGCTTAAGAATTTGAGTTGAAGACTTGGTTTATCTAGTTACCAGCAGTCGGGGAGGATGGCTGAAGACCTGGTTAACTATCACTTAAAGGATTACATTGTATTACTCAGTGTCACATGCAGATGATGTTGTGGATAATCGCAAGAGGTGTTATTATCTCATACTTTGGTTGAGTATTGAGAACTTAGAGATTTGCTTGGAGCATAAATTCTTGGCACCGTTCTTCCAACATTAGTGCAAGCTTAAGATACAAATGCGGGGAATTCAACTTCATTTTCAAGTTTGGTATATCTGGTTTACTTCATAAGTGGTCACTTCAAATTGTCTACATATTGGTTGATAAAGATAGTCAGAGAGAGTTTCTGTAGCAGTTGATTCTCACAGGATTCATTTGAGCCAATTGGGTTCTTCTCATTTACAATACATGTGTTTATAATGTGTTGTTGATTCTGAGGTATCAAAACCAGCAAAGGGGAAGGAGACATACATCTAAACGAACAACGAGTACACGTGATGAACTTAATACTTCTTCTTAATTGAAGTTATTCCGAGAAGACAAATGTCATAACCGTAGAGAAACTCAATGTTCAACTGTCACACCCCCAAAATATCACAGCGGAACGATAGTGTCATTGGGGTATAACGTCATAGCACAAAGTATGGATACAGAAAACGACCTCTATAATGAGACGTTTTGAAAAGTTTACCATTCGATTTCAAATGTCAAAGATTACACAACAAGAAATCATAAAGTTTGATAATACACAAAGAGTTTACAAAACATGTCGAATGGTAACTGTTAAAAGCACAAGACTCCAATGTATGCCATGCGACCCAAAAGCTCCATGAAATGCTATCACCTTAAAACCTGAGATAAACATGCTAAAAAGTGTCAACACAAAGGTTGGTGAGTTCGTATAGTTTGTTGAAAATGATTTGAAAAAAAGGTCTATAAGAAATGTTGATCTTGAGCAAAGGCCTCGTAAATCCACTCAGTTCCAAGTTTCGCCCATACAAAACTTGCAACCTGTGTGTTTACAATCCATTGCCAAAATATGGAATTGTCAATCTTGTTTGTAAGTAGGACATAGGTGCATACGATATATACATAAACTTAATGCAAAGAACACAGCCAACTGAACCTCACGACGAAGTCTAACTTGTTTGTTGTTGTTGCCTTGAATAACTTGAATAACAGATTATATTCACCCCTGGTCGCGTCATCAAGGACCCAAGGGTGGGGGCGTCAGCCCGATAGTACTATCAATACCTCTCTGCCGGCTCCCGCAGGAGTTAACCAGTTGCTAAAGTTTGTATGTTGATGCATAATTGAATACTTGTTTAGCACATTAAGGCACATATCGCAATAAACACACAATGTCCAAAGTGTATAAGAAGTATAGTGTAACACAATTGTATAAATGGTTTGAGTATTCGCAAGAGTAAAACAAGTATAACCCAATCAAGTATAAAACGCAATCAAGTCTAAAGTATGAGTAAAGTTGTTTGGCAAAAGAGTTTAAATATTTGTATAAATAAGCATATATCTCGCCCCAAATAGTTTGTAAGAATTTAAACGAGTAAAAGCGGGGTATGAACTCACAGTAGTATGTCAAAGTTTAGAATATTTGTGAAAGTAAATGAAAATAGTTTGAGCATGTATCTCCCCCAAAAGTAATTGAAAATGTATAAAAGTAGGGACTATGAAACTCACAGTAGTATGTAAAAGTTTAAAGTACTTGTGAAAGTAAGTGAAAATAGTTTGAGCATGTATCTCC
The DNA here is from genome assembly GCA_910596185.1 of Chrysanthemum makinoi. Classification (NCBI taxonomy): domain Eukaryota; kingdom Viridiplantae; phylum Streptophyta; class Magnoliopsida; order Asterales; family Asteraceae; genus Chrysanthemum; species Chrysanthemum makinoi. The sequence goes on along the minus strand of OU343220.1, from coordinate 119,547,204 downwards.
CCCAAAAGTAATTGAAAATGTATGAAAGTAGGGGCTATGAAACTCACAGTAGTATGTAAAAGTTTAAAGTACTTGTGAAAGTAAGTGAAAATAATTTGAGCATGTATCTCCCCCAAAACAGTCATGAAAGCAAGTAAAAGTAGGGGCTACGAACTCACCTGGTGTGATTGATATGCTAACAAAATGAAATGCACGAAAGTGAGGCCCGAAACTATCCGCGACCTAAAATGAATGTTATGACTTGAGTTATGATATGTTGTCGTGAATGCATGATTTTGAAAACGTATCACCCAATATGCTACTTGAAAACTAGTTATATAAAAATATTGTTACTTGAATGTGTGACGGTTTCTTGTCAAAAAAAAATCACTTTTGAGTTAATGGTGAAAATGTAGTTAAAACTATGTAACGGTTTTAGTAATTGAAAAATCAGTTTACGTCGGACTTAACGTAATGTATACATAGGAAAACTAACTCGTTTTTTTTTAACGTCCATTTCCCCGAACGTCCGTTTAGGCCCTCAAAACCTTGATTAAAATCCTGACAGCATACTAATGCTGTGAATAGTGTTTTCAGCACGTTTTCGACTCAAAGTTCGGTTAACCATAACTCACTCGTTTTAAGTCCGTTTTCAAGTTCTTTATATCCACTCGAAGGTAATGAAGAGTACTAATATATTTTTAAACTTCGGAGACTTCACAGAAATTTTAAGGTCACTGTTTGGGTCAGTTAAAATTCGGACTGCATGTACAATTTTCCGGAAAATGGTAGTTTTTAAATCGTAACTTGGAAACCACGTATATTTTTCGTTATAACTCCGTTTTAGTCCGTTCTAAAGGCCACGTTCATAACTAAAAATCTAGTTTCTAAAACTTTAATAAAACTTATAAAAATGACTAACTTTTCGGAAAAATTATAAATTTTGACAGCGCTTCCGCGCTTATTTTAAAATTACCATTTTTCTACTTGTTTAACCACAACTTCACCACAAAATCCCTTAATCTACTCATCACCAATCCTACTAGTAAAACAACTTCATTTGATCATACCCAAAATAAATATTCATTATGAGGCTAAAAATATATATATACAAACTTAAATAAACATGTATAAAATTTATGTAATCATTTCCTCCAAAAATCACAACTAGACTTTGATGATCCATTTTTCAAACTTATCATTTTTATAAACTTCTAACTAGTACATACTTGTTATAAAAATTAATAGGACACATATGGGTGATAACATTTGATAAACATGAATAAAAACTACAACTTGAGCAAAAATGATCATATGGACTTCATGAAATGTATGAAAAATATATATGAAAAAGTAAGAGATGAAGTTTTATGCTTACAAATGCTTGATGAGGTTTAGTGAACCAAGGATTATCCTAAACACCCTAGGTTTTTATTTCAAAACCTAAACAAAGAGTGTTACTAGATTGTTAAAAGCTTGACTTGAAGATTTTGATGAACTCCTTCTTGGTATAAAGATGGTGGCCGGTTTTGGTGTGAAGAAGAAGAGAGGAATTTTTGATCTTGACTTTGCTTGTATTATTGAAGTGTATGTGTATGAGTTGGAGTGTGAATATATATAAGTAAGAAAAATCTTGCAAATCTTTTTAGGTGGATCATGTAATTAATACAACATATATATATACATATATTATTATTAGTATGTAAATGTATAAATGTAAGTGTAAGTAAATGTAAGTTACTTGAATGGAAGTAGTAATTTGTAGTATTGTTGAGTAATATTAGTAAGTTGTATACACATTTGAATATTTAAGGTAACGTTAGATAAAATAAATTTCACGGGTCAAGATAAAATATATTTTGGTCTTAAAAAAAATTATAAAAATACATTTCTTGCAAAACTTGAGTGAAATAATAATATTCGTGTAGTTTTTAAGGAAACCCTCGTAATAATATAAATTTAACAATTTACATACAAAATGAATTTTAAAACACGAGGTAACTCAAAATATAGTTTTTATAACTAAATGTAAGTATAAAAATGTATCGGGATCATTTTGGAAGTATCGGATCAAATGTTCAAAAATAATGTTTACGCGATAATGTTTATTTAATAAGAAAATAACGTTTAATGAAAAATGCAAAACCATGTACGAATCGTTATGAAATGTTGAATGTGAAATATGAGAAATGACCGGAAATTGCGAATTGTGACATTCTTCCCATGTCAAAGGAATCACGTCCCCGTGATTCGATTAATGATACTATGGCCCAAACGCGACAGGGTTCTAAAAGTTTATGCTCATGTATGATTTAAATGATTATGCCAATGCTCATGCATATGTCGTGACTATATCCCATTCTAAAGACATGCTTCCTTATGATTAGGCTCGATGAGGCAGGCTTTCCCATTCTCGAGCAAAATTTCCAAAAGACTTTTAGGTAACCGATTTTTGCTTAATCCCACAACTCATCAAACAAGAACCGTCATACGATTAGGCTAAATCGGTTTAGGTAACGACTTGTTTCTAGCTCGATCTTTGCAACTCATCAAACAAGAACTGTCACGCGGATCAAACTGGAAACAAGTGGTTTGAAGAAAATCTTTTGAAAATTTGGCTCGATTACGGAATTGCTTACTCATATGAGACTACTACTCCTTTCATTGCATGATTCTTCCTGAATTAGACATAGGTGATCAGGCTATGTATAATTTAGGAGTAACTATGCAATGCTTAGACTAATCGACTCATATGATGTTTGGTGTTGAGTCATAAGTTCGCATGTATAAAGAATATGCACTTATAATGATATGATGAGATGCTATGATGATGTGGTTATAGTCTAGGGTCAATGATGCAACCTAGTTCTCTATAACCGGTGCTCTGATACCAATCTGTCACACCCCAAAATATCGCAGCGGAACGATAGTGTCATTGGGGTATGACGTCATAGCACGAAGTATGGATACAGAGAAAACGACACCTCTATAATGAGACGTTTTGAAAAGTTTACCATTCGATTTCAAATGTCAAAGATTACACAACAAGAAATCATAAAGTTTGATAATACACAAAGAGTTTACAAAACATGTCGAATGGTAACTGTTAAAAGCACAAAACTCCAATGTATGCCATGCGACCCAAAAGCTCCATGAAATGCTATCACCTTAAAACCTGAGATAAACATGCTAAAAGTGTCAACACAAAGGTTGGTGAGTAGTAGAGTTTGTTGAAAATGATTTGAAAAAAAAGTCTATAAGAAATGTTGATGCGCAAAGGCTCGTAAATCCACTCGTTCCAAGTTCCGCCCATACAAAACTTGAACTCTGTGTGTTTACAATCCATTGCCAAAATATGGAATTGTCAATCTTGTTTGTAAGTAGGACATAGGTGCATACGATATATACATAAACTTAATGCAAAGAACACAGCCAACTGAACCTCACGACGAAGTCTAACTTGTTTGTTGTTGTTGTCTTGAATAACTTGAATAACAGATTATATTCACCCCTGGTCGCGTCATCAAGGACCCAAGGGGTGGGCGTCAGCCGATAGTACTATCAATACCTCTCTGCCGGCTCCCGCAAGAGTTAACCAGTTGCTAAAGTTTGTATGTTGATGCATAATTGAATACTTGTTTAGCACATTAAGGCACATATCGCAATAAACACACAATGTCCAAAGTGTATAAGAAGTATAGTGTAAACACAAGTTGTATAAATGGTTTGAGTATTCGCAAGAGTAAAACAAGTAATCCCAATCAAGTATAAAAGCAATCAAGTCTAAAGGTATGAGTAAAGTTGTTTGGCAAAAGAGTTTAAATATTTGTATAAATAAGCATATATCTCGCCCCAAATAGTTTGTTAAGAATTTAAAGCAGTAAAAGTCAAACGTAGAACTCACAGTAGTATATGTCAAAGTTTAGAATATTTGTGAAAGTAAATGAAAATAGTTTGAGCATGTATTTTCCCCAAAAGTAATTGAAAATGTATAAAAGTAGGGACTATGAAACTCACAGTAGTATGTAAAAGTTTAAAGTACTTGTGAAAATAAGTGAAAATAGTTTGAGCATGTATCTCCCCCAAAAGTAATTGAAAATGTATAAAAGTAGGGACTATGAAACTCCAGTAGTATGTAAAAGTTTAAAGTACTTGTGAAAGTAAGTGAAAATAGTTTGAGTATGTATCTCCCCCAAACAGTCATGAAAAGCAAGTAAAAGTAGGCAACTACGAACTCAACTGGTGTGATGATATGCTAACAAAATGGAAAAGTACGAATACTGACTATGCGAAAATGACCCGAAGGAAATGACTATTAAAAATTAAGTATGATATGAATAGCTATGATATGCACTGAAATAGTTGAAACGTATACAATATGACTTGAAAACTAGTTATATAAAAATATTGTTACTTGAATGTGTGACGGTTTCTTGTCAAAAAAAAATCACTTTTGAGTTAATGGTGAAAATGTAGTTAAAACTATGTAACGGTTTTAGTAATTGAAAAATCAGTTTACGTCGGACTTAATGTAATGTATACATAGGAAAACTAACTCGTTTTTAACGTCCATTTCCCGAAAGCGTCCGTTTAGGCCCTCAAAAACCTTGATTAAAATCCTGACAGCTTACTAAAGCTGTGAATAGTGGTTTCAGCACGTTTTTGACTCAAAGTTCGGTTAACCATAACTCACTCGTTTTAAGTCCGTTTTCAAGTTCTTTATATCCACTCGAAGGTAATTAAGAGTACTAATATATTTTTAAACTTCGGAGACTTCACAGAAAATTTAAGGCCACTGTTTGGGTCAGTTAAAATTCGGACTGCATGTACAATTTTCCGGAAAATGGTAGTTTTTAAATCGTAACTTGGAAACCCCGTATATTTTTCGTTATAACTCCGTTTTAGTCCGTTCAAAAGGCCACGTTTATAACTAAAAATCTATTTTCTAAAACTTTAATAAACCTATAAAAATGACTAACTTTTCGGAAAAATTATAAATTTCGACAGCGCTTCCGCGCTTATTTTAAAATTACCATTTTTCTACTTGTTTAACCACAACTTCACCACAAAAATTCCTTAATCTACTCATCACCAATCCTACTAGTAAAACAACTTCATTTGATCATACCCAAAATAAATATTCATTATGAGGCTAAAAATATATATATACAAACTTAAATAAACATGTATAAAATTTATGTAATCATTTCCTCCAAAAAAAATCACAACTAGACTTTGATGATCCATTTTTCAAACTTATCATTTTTATAAACTTCTAACTAGTACATACTTGTTATAAAAATTAATAGGACACATATGGGTGATAACATTTGATAAACATGAATAAAAACTACAACTTGAGCAAAAATGATCATATGGACTTCATGAAATGTATGAAAAATATATATGAAAAGTAAGAGATGAAGTTTTATGCTTACAAATGCTTGATGAGGTTTAGTGAACCAAGGATTATCCTAAACACCCTAGGTTTTATTTCAAACCTAAACAAGAGTGTTACTAGATTGTTAAAAGCTTGACTTGAAGATTTTGATGAACTCCTTCTTGGTATAAAGATGGTGGCCGGTTTTGGTGTGAAGAAGAAGAGAGGAATTTTTGATCTTGACTTTGCTTGTATTATTGAAGTGTATGTGTATGAGTTGGAGTGTGAATATATATAAGTAAGAAAAATCTTGCAAATCTTTTTAGGTGGATCATGTAATTAATACAACATATATATATACATATATTATTATTAGTATGTAAATGTATAAATGTAAGTGTAAGTAAATGTAAGTTACTTGAATGGAAGTAGTAATTTGTAGTATTGTTGAGTAATATTAGTAAGTTGTATACACATTTGAATATTTAAGGTAGCGGTAGATAAAATAAATTTCACGGGTCAAGATAAAATATATTTTGGTCATAAAAAAAATTATAAAAAATACATTTCTTGCAAAACTTGAGTGAAATAATAATATTCGTGTAGTTTTTAAGAAAACCGTCGTAATAATATAAATTTAACAATTTTCATACAAAAATGAATTTTAAAACACGAGGTAACTCAAAATATAGTTTTTATAACTAAATGTAAGTATAAAAATGTATCGGGATCATTTTGGAAGTATCGGATCAAATGTTCAAAAATAATGTTTACGCGATAATGTTTATTTAATAAGAAAATAACGTTTAATGAAAAATGCAAAACCATGTACGAATCGTTATGAAATGCTGAATGTGAAATATGAGAAATGACCGGAAATTGCGAATTGTGACATCAACTCGTGGCATTTGGTGTATTATTCCAACTACGTGGGGGAAGTGGTCTCTAGATACTTTTGGTATGTATCACTTCAACTTTGAGTGGGAAGAAATATGAGAAGAATATTTGGAGTGTGAGATGATATTGCTTATCGACATCTTCTCATGAATCAATATGTTTTGTTATAAAGTGCTTCTGGTTATTGCTTCATGTACATAATGTTATGATGATTCTGATGAGATCGCAACCATCAGGGGAGAGATATGTGTACATCAGGGACGCACAACAAGTTCACGTGATCAGGCTTAATCAGTTATTCCAGAGTTGATATCCGCAGAGATGATCAGTGCTTCAACCTATTACTTGGGTGTCATCATCTCTACTCTTGTTGGGTACATGTGTACATTATGGGCTGATTGGTTATATGTAACATAACTAGAATGCATTTGGTGAAATGAAGATGTTGATATATTGTTCCCCCGAATAGACAACTGCTCAAAACCGTCGAGTAATGTATGCATCGGGGACGCACAACAGGTTCATGTGATCAGGCTTAATCATTTATTCCGGTGTTGATAACCGCATAGATGATCAATGTTTCAACTTTTACTTCGTGTTATTGGTTTCTTAGGTTTTGAGCTTCATACAATGAGAATGGTTGCTTTACTTAAACTTCTTGGGGAAGTGGTCTTTATATGAAGATTTCGGTTTGAGGAGAAGCACCAAGATTCACATTGAGAAGGCTCAAGTTCAGACAATTTTTCAGGAGCCTCGAATGCTTTGATGGTGAAAATTTAAAAGATGTTAACTACTGACTTCAACCACATTTAGACCGATATCCTCTTTTCGGTATTCATGTCAACATTTTATTACATTGAATAATTTATTTTGTAAATATCTTAAACCTAAATGTAAATAGAAAAATATAAAACCAACAAAAACCATAAAAATCAGAAAAATAGAAAATACCAAAAATAGTTTTTCGAGGCATGTCTTCTGGCATCGATAACATTTACGGTCCTATAAATTTCATTTAATAATGACACGGGTCTTTAAATGAAGTTTGAACAGAAGTTCAAAATGTTTTCAAAACATGCCTAAAATGGCTTGCAGTTATTTCAGACTGTAACCCGTTTTTCCAAGAAAGGAAAGTGCTGCGCAAAATTGATTTTTATAAATATCGAGCACTTTTCCTAAAACAAAATAAGGAAAGCTCATCACCAAAATATGGTTGTTCCTATACAAATGTTTTTCTTTCTAAGATTCTTCAGAAAAATATTTGTTTTTTTTTTCAAAAATGGTGAAAAATGAGTTGTTTGAAAATCAATCAGACTTGGAGTTTTCATAAAATTTGTCACTCAATCAATGACCCGTTTTATGAAAACTTTAAAAGAGCTGAAGTCATTGATTAAGTTGAAAGGAAATTTGTCACTCAATATCTGACTCGAGTCATTGATTGAGGGGGAGAGTGTTTTCAAATTCATGTCATCTAACGGACTTATTTAATCATCCTATAATTGACAGAAAAAGGTTGTTGCCAACTTTGAATTGATAGGATATGATTGTTAGAATTAGATGATTGGAGTTTGATATTCACATATAATCCCAATGCCTTTGTATAATCTGATTGAATGAGTTTCGATGTTGGATTGACTTTAATTAGTCGATTGTTGTTTGGGTGTTGTCGACCACCATATATCTATATATATGTCTATCTGTGTTGACTAACGTATGCAGATATCATGGTTTATGAGAATGTTCCCGCTCCTGCTCCCACAAAATTGGATGATCAGATTTTACCAGTTTATGATTGGGTGCCAATAGGACATGGTAACTATATCTTGGATCGACAAAAGAAGAAAAGGAACCTAATATTTTAGATCTATGTGAATAATCTGCATGATTTATACAACTTCAGAGATCTCACTGCATCAGCAGATGTTTCTTCCATCCTTACAGCAACAACCGAAACAACTTCTGCATTTCCACCACCTAACGTTTCTTTGTGCAGGACAAGTAGTGGATGATAAAATTTTGTTGTTATGTGTCTACTTTCAATACCTATCATATCTGACACTGAAATCCTCCCTCATAGATTGAGGGGGAGCGCTAAAATGTTCCATTATCAGTACATGTAATTAATCTGATCACATTTTCTCCCATGTTTTATAAACCTATTTAAATCACTTGGGATCCTAAATCTCAAAGGGCTTGAAATTTTTTATCGGGGGAGAGAATGTGATTTAAATATTAAATCTAATAAAAAGGTGATTGTTTAAAGACTCAAACAAGCACTCCTTCCTCCATGTGCTAAACAATTTTTAATACCGATGCACATGTTTAGGGGGAGCTTTTCTGAAAGATCAAAAACAATTGAGGTACAAATGCTTTGATATAATATCACAAGTACCTTGATTGATTTTCAATTGGTTTTAAGGCAGAGAGAACAGTACCACAAGACCGACCATTGCATTTACTTTATTGGAGTTATAAGGATGGTAAGGTTAGGTATTAGTTCCCACGATCCCACCAGAGCCAGAGGGATCTACCCAAGGACAATCCACTAGTTAGTGTAGAGTCCAGGTATGATGAAAAAAGGAGAAAAGTGAGAATAAGGGAAGAGTGCCGACTGAGATGGAGCTAGGACTGGAACAAACCCAACAAGGTTCTACTTATGAAATCTCGATAAGCACTGAAGGGGTTGAAGAATGAAAAAGAAATGTAAAGTGAAAGGGTGAAAAGAAATAGCCCTCCAATAATTCAACCTTAGGGCAGAAATCGGGTTAAATGCATATACTACGGGTGGTTACCAAGGTAGGCTGGTATTGAAGACAAGACGTCATGGACCCAGTGACGCATTGCACTAAACTTCCCAGCTACTCAAGTTCTCTTAAAAGGAATTGTTTCATTCTCATGGGGAACCGATGTAATCTATCGACTTTCTCTTAGAGATGGTTGATATTGAAAAAGGAGACCCTCTCCCTAGTCTCCGCATAGGAGAAACAATGTGCACTATTGAGTCTAGAGCCAAGAGATCATCCGAAAAATCTCATTAGGACACATGTTCATGAAGACTTACTGTTTCATACAATGTGAAAAGTAAGAATATATACTGAGAGTCCTACGCATTATCCTTGTGGAATTGCCAGAACATCCGAGTGATATGTAAAGTATTCACAAAGAAGATGGAAATCCTTCTAGATCCAACATCAAACAAGCTCTTGGTGGGTGATATGTGAGATCCTTTATGGATCAAACTTGTGACAACTGGAAAAGAAACACGAGGGCGATTAACTCTTTAATCAAACTTGTTCCAGGGAAATGGATTACGTATGCTTTTTGAAAAATCTTTCGATGTGCTCTTCAATTCCTTTTCTAGCACATCGACTGCACATTAGTTTTTCAAATAAAAATTATTTATGATTGAAACTTGATTTTCTCATAAAACTTTCGTCGTATTACAAAAACTCTCTCTTCAGCAATATGCGATTGTTTTTTAAATCAATTTATCATCAATCAGTGAATCTCAATTCGCTGGTTCACTCACTCCGTGTTGTCTACTTTGAGACGCTCCGATTTGAGAATGGCTAGCTCAGCTAAGAAAACCATGTCAAGGAGATTCTTCGAATTCTACATGAACACAGGCGTATTTATACTGATCAGGGGAACCTTGGCTTTGCAACCCTATTCAACGAAAGTGAACAAAGACATTTCGTGTGCTTTATTGCTAACTATTGTTTGAGGAACATCGACGGTTGTAGTTGATCAAAATTGAGAAGTCAATCCATAACCACGTGCTCACACGTCACATCATGTTTAAGAGAAATCATGATAATCTAAAGACCTTAAACAATGCTTCGCAACTCTGATGCAAAATATCATGATCCAACAAAGTGTGAGCATGTCGGTCCAGAAGTCACAATATCACATGGTGGCGATGCAATATAAGGATGATCTAGAGATTTACTATGGCTGATGATCTCGAAGAAAGCTCAAAGATCACAAGTCAAAGGAACATTCATATGAAGAATCACTACTGAAGCACAAAGATTGCGGAATTTGAAGAATTAAAGTCTACAAGCTCGGAATTGAACTTCATGATTGAATGCTAGGATGCAAATTGTAATTTATGGGGTGACCTCCCTTAGGGGAGATTGTTAGGATTTGGAAAATCTATATAGAAGAGTCGGTCACCCCGAGTTTAGTCTAGCATGTGTTAGCTCGTAGACTTAGCTATATTTATTAGTTATTAGTTAGATAAGTAACACTGTGGAAGACGGACGGGTCTTTACCCACTGTATACCTGATCCACAGCCCGAAGGAGGGCGTATTTTTTAAGAACTATAAAAGCCCTCTCCCTCTAAGGGAGAGGGTAGAGCTTTCAATCTAACCTTTCATATATCTCTTCACTTTCTCTCTCTAGAAAGCCTCCCAACCTCTACTTTCTCTTTCTAAACTTCTTGCACTATTCGAACTATACATATTAGATTTGTGTGTTTACATTAACCAATATCTTACATACTGCCACAACAAACTTACTGCTGCTAGGCAAAAAGTTAGTGTTGCTGGGCCAAAGTTACTACTGCTTGGAAAATGCTGCTAGGTTTGAAAGTGCAGGGACTAAATCGTAAAATTTGTGTATAAATCCTAATTGATCAACAATCGGATTTGTCAGCTCAAAACTGTCTCGATCATAAACCCTAACACTCCTCTTAACATCAAAACTAATAATTCCTAAATCTCAAACCCTAATTTACAATGTCGACAGGCAAGAGTATTTGTGATAGTCCAACTTGGTTGCTCTTCTTGACAAACCCTACCCAGAATATGAAGGATTACTGAGATTATTGATTTTCTTAATGCTTTCCCTATAAGGTATGCATTATTAGTAACTCCTACTATATTTATTTGCAATATCAAGCAGTTTTGGGCTACTGCTAAGTCCGAACTATTGATGGGAAGCACAAATTCAAGCTTTTGTGGATGATTAGGAGGTGGTTGTCCCTGAGTCATCCTAAAGTTCTTTGGAACTAGCAGATGACAATGGTGTAGACTGTCTCACAACCCCTGAAATTTTTGAAGGTCTTGCAAAGATGGGGTATGAGAAGCCAAACAAACCTTTGAAATTCTACAAAGGCTTTTCACCTCAATGGAAATTTTAATTCATACCATCTGCATTGTATCGAGTCCTAAAACAACCGGCTGGAATGAGTTTAGTACAATTATAGCTTCTGCTATAGTGTGCTTGACTGAGGGACAACCATTTAATTTTTCTAAAATGATTTTTGATGGTATGATTAAAAACTGTGATGATTCAAGTAACTACTTTTTATATCCAAGTTTTTTTCAAATATTCATTGACAAACAACTTTTAAAGAAAAAGGTTCATAAAGGAACCTTGGATACACCCCTGCTCACAAAGAAAGTTTTCACATTTATGAGGAAGCAGGGACTGGGTTTTTCTGGCAGGGTTACACCACATTTTAAAAACATGATGAACCTTTCACAACAACAGGGTGAAGGAGCATAAATCACAACTACTACCCAACACACACCCAATTTTGATACATCAACCTCACAACCCAAAAAGACCTATAAACGTAGGACATCACAAAAAGGTGCTACCACTACTGCTTCCCCGGGTTGTCAGAATCTCTGGTTCGATCAGGACCAGGAGTCCCATTCATTCGTTGGCTAGTACTAGTATGGTTGCAGATGAGGCTGTCACAGGTGAGCAGAGTGACATGTTGGTGAGGGCTACCACTACTGCTTCTAGCTTAGCAGCAACACAGGACAGTGGTAACATAAGTAAGACCCAACCCAAGGCAACATCTAAAGTGTTAGGTTCTCAGGAACTTAATGCAGATGATGGAAACCCCAGCCACCTGGATAATATGGGCGGCTCAGATGCTCAAACTAGGTTTGAGACTGAGTTTACATCCTTAGATTCACCTCTCAAGGAAGTTAACATATCCCGAAGTGATGAGGATAGAAATGCAACAGATGAATTGATGGACACTAATGTATAAAATGACAATTCCTGTGATCCACTTCTCGGGCTAGGTAACACAAGTCGAAGTGGTGAGGATAGTACGGAACTGATTAAAGAATTGATGGCTAAATGTACACAACTATCACAAGCAGTTCTTAGCCTCCAAAAGCTTACAACTACTCAAGGTAAGGAAATCAAGAGTTTGAAGCAGAGAGTAAGATTTTTGGAAGGTGGTCAGAGGTCAAGAACCCATACATTCAAGAGATTGAAGAAGGTGGGTACTGCACATAGGGTGAGTTCCCCTGATGAACCAAGTTTGGGGGAGGATGCTCCCAAATAGGGAAGGAAAGATGATGTAACAGGTTCAGGGGAGGCTCAGGGTCATGAAGGTGCAGAGATAAGTAATTTTGGTGTTGATATGGATCAAGATGTAGAGCAGAATCAAGCAGTTGAAACTTCAACGGTTGTCAAGGAAAGTGCTACTGCAGGAGATGAAACTACTGCTAGTGTTGAAGAAACTGTTTCTAGTACAAAATCAACTACTACTGAAACTGCTGCTAGATAAGATAAACCTACTGCTACTACTTCTACTGCTGCAACAGAAGAGGTATTAGATGAAACAACTCTGGCTGAGGTGATGATTGATCTGAAGAAATCAAAGCCAACGGTCAAGAGTACAATCAAAGAATCTTCTAAGGAACCAGTAAAAGTTGCTCCACCTTTATTACAAACAACAAAGGCACCTATCAAAGGTGTAGTCATCAAAGAACCTGTCTTCACATCCAAGACAATCTCTCAACAACCACAATATGAAGGCAAAAGAAAAGGAGTGTTGGTTGAAGACCCTAAGCCTGAGTCTGAAATACCTATGGAGTCTTGGCCTAAAGAGAAGATTATAGCACATTATGCTAAAGTTGCTACTACATTACAAGCTGAATTTGAACCTGAAAATCAAGAAGTGTTAGAGCAGCAAAGAATACCAGCTGAGAATGAAGCAAATACTTTGGCATTATTAGCTAAATGGGATGAAGAAAGGATCAGATGTGATGCATATATAGAGCTAACTAAGATGCTTAAACAATAAGATCAGGAGCAATACACTATAGAAGAGAGAGCTCAGTGGTTAAAGGGGTTCATGGATGAGAGGAGAAAAGTGTATGCTGTTGAAAGATTGCAGAAGAAGATGCTCAGACCACAATGAAACAAAGAAGAAAGGTTCACTCATACTATCTGAAGAACATGAAAGGCTACAAGTTAAATCAACTGTCTCATATTACTGATAGTTAAATTAAGAAGATGTATGAGAAATCTAGAAGAGAGGTTGAAGCCTTTGTGCCTATGGAAATAGAAGAACCTACACAAAATAAGGTGGTAGAGTAGATAGATCAGTTAGAAAAGGAGAAGGTGGTGGAACAGGTGGAGAAGGTAGAAAAGGTAGAGGTTAAGAAGGAAAGTTCTAGTTCTGGTGTGAAGAGAACTGGAAGTAAGTTAAAAAGTATGGGTAGAAAGAAGAGAAAGCAGATAAGTCTAAGGCAGTTTAGCAGTCTGAAGACTCAGAGCATGAAGAAGAGAAAGTTGAGGAGCAAGTATCTGATGAAGAGGTTAGAGAAAAGATGCAGGCTCTTACAATTCTGTCAAAATATCAAGAACCTGAGGTTCTTGATGCAGTTCCTTTGGGGGTTAAACATCCTATCATTGATGTTACTTCTGGAATTCAAGATGGAAGTGAAGCATATTGGGACATCAGGAGAACCAATGGTAAGAACTGCAGGTTTATCAGATTCAGTCAAATGGTTCTATATTTTGATAGGGAGGATCTTCAAACTCTCTGGAGACTGTTTAAGGAAAAGCATAGTCCTTATCCTGAGAAGATTTATGACAGAGTGATATGGAATTATTTAAAAGTCATGTTTGAGCCAGGCCATTAAGATGTGGAGTGGGCAAAACTGAAACACAACACAGTTCAACAATGGAGGCTATATCAGTTTTAGTTGTATTCATGTTTTATTTGCTCATGCTGTGGTGGTATATATGCTTGTGGAAAAAGATTATCCTGCTCTTAACTTCAACAAAGACATTGTAAGTCAGATGCTGAAACCAAAGATGTTGAGAGTTCAAAGAGATTTCTTATATGATGATCAAGCATACAAGCTGTTGAAGAAGTATGAAAAAGTTCTCCATCCAAAGAAGCAGAATTGATGCGTTTGGAAGCACCCTCCTGGTGATTGATTAAAGCTAAAAAGGAAACTTGATGATTTGAGGAGCAAATATCAAGTTTAGAGGAGGATTGTTGGGTTTTTAAGATACTACTGCTCTTGGAAGGATCAACTGCTCATGGGTTTCATTGAATAATGCTCTAAGTTGTAACTACTGCTGGTATAAAGTTTCTGCTTCTGATGCCTAAGTACTGCCAGAGTAAAAATATCTACTGCTGATGTATTTTAAACTTCTGCTGGAGTATTAGTGTCAGGTTGTATTTATGGAATGACGTGTACCTATTATTTAGTATTAGATAAACATAGAAAAGATTCTATTGTGATATACATTATATAGGAAGTCATTGTAACCGACTAGGACTCCTTATCATATAAAAGGAGGACCTAGGTCATTGTTTAAGATATAGAAAAGTAAGGCGGCTTTAAGGTTGTAAACTCTAGTGATAATTAAGATCATTCGTATTATTCTAATAATATTGAAGTGTTTGGTTGTTAATCATTGTGTTCTTCTTATTCATCAAGTGTTATATTCCGCGTGATACTTTGTGAATCAAACAGTTTCTTAACAGAAGCTATAAACAAGATCTATATTTACAAGTGTAAACGGGGATTAATAAGTTTGGTCGTTTGGTTATACAAGTAACCTAAATGGTTTTACAAGTTCTTGTCGTTTTACAAAAATTACAATTCCGAAGGTCGAATAAACTTAGGAAAGTTTATTTTAAATGAAGATTGTTATTTGAAAATTTAATGGTTTATCGATGGAGTAGATCCAAATTGTTTTTGTGTTTGTGTTGTTTTGCTAAGGCTAAGGGCTTGGCTAATGGTCTCGGCTTAGAAAGCCTCGAAGCTTTAGCCGTAGCCTTGCTGTGGCTTTGGTCTCAGCTACCATGGCCTTTTTGACCTCAGCCTTGGCCTTCGCCATGGCTGTGGTCTCCGTCTAAGGCCTTTAGGCCATTTGGTTTTACTTTAGTCGTGACAAAGTGTATAGCCGTTTGGCTATACATAGGGTTGTTAAGAATTTTTTAAAAAATAGCCTTCATTATGCATTTTAGGCCGAGTATCCTCGCGTTAGATGAAAAACGTAATTCCGGACAACTTTCATGCTTTAAATCTTTGATGAATCAGACCAGAAGTGCCTCAATATGCGTGCCTTAACTTTCTGTCACAGAAAGTTTTAACAGCTTTCCGATGAAGTTTTGGTAAATTCATTTGCCCATATCTTTTGACTCGTGTACTCGTGCTAGGTGATTCAAATTGCTATGCTTTTATTTTAACCTTTTTTACAACAATATATAAAGTATCAAGTATAGTTGTGGTCGGTTTTATGGTAATTTTATACATAAGTTCACATAATATAACATACAATGATTTATAAATTTTAGACTTGTTTTTATCAATTTGTACATCATGATCCAATATAAGAGTATATATAGCATAGATTAAGAATAAGAAACATGTAAATGATGTTGAGCAAGAGTGGTTGTTAGTATTTCTTACAACTTTTGGCTTTCTATAAGAAAGGAGTTTAAGGATTAAGAGTTAGACCAAGAACTAGGAACCCTAGTTTCCAACTTCTTCAATCTCTTGACACCAACTTAGGATCACTTGGGAAAGCACCTGAAGTCTTCTACCAGAACACTTCTTGTGTGGCTTGGAGATCACCAATGGAAGAAATAAACTATAACTTGGATCAAACAAAGCTTGTCAAGAGCTTTGGAATTGATAAAGGACTTGTTATCTTGAATAACTCTTGAAGTAAACTAGCAAATGAAGAGTGTTTGGTGTTGTTGGTGAAGTGAACGAATAAGAGAGAGTGAGGGGGGGGGGGTTTATAGTGTCTTGAGGAGGTTAGGGATGCATGAGTCATAAGCCTTGTTAGCTAAGGAAGGCATGTGTTGCAAGATTAAGAAAACTTAGTTACTAAGTTAGTATATGTGTAACAAATCTATTTAGATCAATTCTAACAATGTCATGTGCCTTACTTAGTCACCAAAAATGCCAGATATGGTTATTTTGAGGAGGTTAAGAGTTTCAAATAATTATCTTACTTTTACGGAGTGAGTTTTGGTCCCGTTAATCGCTAACTGTAAGCCATAAAGTCACGAAACTTAAAACCGGGTATCCTAAAAACATGAAACTTGTAGAAATGATTAAAGTTATCATTATACTCTATATTAACATATAAAATGAGTGATAGGTATCATCGGGTTGCTTAAACGCTGATAAAACTGGAAACGTAGGTTTAAAACACGTAAATTGCGTAAAACACAGAACTAGAAAACGTAAAATTCCAAAACTTGTGGAATTGTCGTATGATGTGAGAAATACATATTTCCATTGTTTGTAATTTTGTATGGACATATCGGGATGTTCGAATGACGCTTAAACCTAAAATTAAATCTCAGACACGTTTTGTGAAAATCGGTTCTGAATGGATTCAACGTACGTTGTCTGGACGACTCGACGAGTATCAAATCTCTTGTCATGATAAAAAAAAATAGATGATGAATAGTAAAATTTCGAAAATGAAAAGTAACCTAAAAATGCGTATTGTTACAGTGTTCCTCTGTTAGAGGAATCACGTCCTCATGATTCAGTTGTTACTTGATGATGATGATGTTCCCCTGTTAGTCTCCGTTAACGACTTTGCTCAATTTTTTTTTATTCTCTCTGTACTTTAAATAACAATCTCTATTTTCCTCTTTACCTTTTTCTGCATGATTAATTGATACATGATATGAATAGATTGAATGTAGTATAAAAAATAGGATGTGATTTGCAGATTTTTTTTTATTATTATTTGCACACACTACTGTACAAGCACACAAAGCATGATATGAATATGATACACCTATTTAACACATAAAATAATATGTCTCAATAAAATAACAAAAGAGTACAAATCAATTTGCTAAAAAAATCTATCATGATACTGAAAAAATATATTCAGGACAGCTTTTCATGTGTTAACAAAAACGAAAGTTATGTTTGAATTCAAATTTTCATCTCTTTTCGTTCTCATTTCAAACTACAAGAAAGATAAACAAAAAGATATGTCGTTTAATTCTTTGTCGTGTTTAACAGACACACATAATATGTTAGCACAAGCTTAAAAGAATACACTTATGGCTAGGAAGGGATCCGGTGAGAAGAAAAACTAAAATGAGAAGAATAAGAAGAATTTCTAGCCACACATTTTAAATCAGATAGAGAATTATAAAAAGAGATGCATATGATTTCTTTTCATCTTTTTCATTTTAATTTTTCATTTCATTTGATCATAACTCTACACGAGTTGAGATCAATATAGATCTCATATTTGTCATGGATCCAATAAATCAATCTTAGCCATTCATTTTTGATCAAAATTAATAAAAATATCATTTTCACCCTTTTCTTAAAAATAACATATCTTGCAAACGGTAAATCTTCAAACTACAAAAAATATACCATCGCGACGAGAATTAAATTATCTTTCAATAGATATACGCTTCTCTATATTTTCGACAATTTTTTTTTAAATTCCGCCAAAAAAACTCACATATGATTTGTAAAATCATATATGATTTTCAAAAATCACATGTGATTTTTTCAAATCATATATGATTTTTACAAATCATATATGATTTTTACAAATCACATATGATTTGCAAAAATTATATATGATTTGTAAAAATCTAATCACATATGATTTTCACAAATCATATATGATTTTTCTGGGCCGAAATTTTGAAAAAAAAAAAATCGTTAAAAATATATAGAAGTGCATATCTATAGAAAGATAATTTAATTCTCGTCGCGATGGTATGATTTTTTTCGCGTAACGATTAACGGTTTGCGAGATATTTAATTTTAAAAAAAAATGGTGAAAGTTTATTTTATTTTTTGTTGATTAGAAAAATGAATGACTATGATTGATTCATTTGATATATGGTAAATTTGAGATTTATATTAAACTTTTGACAACTCTACACTTATATGCAATACACAACTTGGGAATATAATATAAGTTACTGGAGAAACAAATTTTGATGAAGATCAAGATTTGATTTATGAGTAAAATAGGAAATCATTCGATGAATTATTTGATTGCGTGTGTTAATATAAAAAACTATTTAATAAATATTATTAGCTTTAGTTTCAACATAAAAGGGTTTTTTTTAGCAAATCAACATAAAAGGTTGATTAGTAATTTTACTATGTTTAGAATTTTTCATCATTTATATAATAAAGGAATTACATTATTTTGAAATGATTTTGTCAATTCATTCTTATTGAAAAAATAATTGGGCCAATAAGAGAGCTCGATTTCGTCACATAAGCAAAATCGTGTGATGTGATTGGTTAATAAAAATCAAAATTAATTTGATTTTGGTTAAACTTTAATAAATTTGATGGAGAAATTTGGTTGATAAAAAAAACACATAAAAATATAGGTGTCAAATTTGTGAAAACAAAAACTTAAAAAAAAAGGAGGTAATTAACAAAACTTTAGTGGTTAAATTTTAAAAAAAATATATAGAGTTAAGTGTAATATCATAAGCCTCAATGTTTTTAATAACTTTGGATTATAAACAAATAACCCTTATACTTTATACCCTTTATACTTTATATTTAAAAAATACAATGTATATGTTGTTTTAAAATAACAACATAACGAATTTGCAAAGATCATAAGTATCATACGTTCATTTTTTTTAGGGTCATTTAGTATATATCCTCCAAAGATCAAATTCATATATATCATTTGCATGCATAAAAATCGTTGTATTATGTCATCAAAAACTTGTAAGAAAGATATATATGAAATTATTCATCTTTGGAGAGATATATATGCAATTCACCCTTTTTAAGTTTAACCCTATGTGGACACTAAGTTTACATTTTAAATACGGCAATTACTGCAAACGAGAATATAATTATCAAATTGTAAGCACGGGTTACTTTAATATAAAATAAATATACGCGATTGTACTTATAACAATGACTCGTGTAATTCTTTTATTTTATAAGGATATCTAGAAATATATTTTTTAAAAACTTTAAGGAGTATATTTTAACAACGCTCATTATGTGCTATTAAACTTGCATCATGTGTACAAAATAATATCAGTAGTGAAATTTAAATAACAACATAAACATCTTTGTCAGCTAAATAAAATTAAATCTTGAGTTTCCTAACAGAAATTTTTACAAATTCTAATGGATATTAATGTCATAATGAAAAACTCGG
>OU343220.1:119490189-119527422 GCA_910596185.1 Chrysanthemum makinoi | reverse complement strand
CCAATGTAATGAACTTGATATACTTGGTAACGTAATAAAAAATGATGTGCAATGTATTCTCCCCCGTAGGTTTGAAATAAAGTAAAAACTTGAATAAATCGGGCTATGAAAACTCACCAAGGTAAATGATAATGATGATATAATGGCAATAATCGAAATGAGGTATGCAACCTCCCACCGTGACCTATTATGAATAATATGTTCTAATGTAAATCATGAAACAATGTTGTGCATGCAAATCCACATGTAATCTATACCACTTGTACGCTTTCGAAAATAGAATTTATCGTCGAAATATATGTTTATGACATCTCGTCATGTTATAAAATATTTTACAAGTATTTACGCTTGAAATGGATATCTTACGATAACATTTAATGATTTATTATGAAATTATAACTTTCGCGTAAAATAATGTCTTTGAAATTTCATGAAAGTGACAAACGCCTTGAAAAACTAGTCGAAAAAGGTGCACATCGAAAGTTAGGAAACGAACTCAACGGTTTTGAGAAGCTTGTATCATTATCTCGAAGTTTTAGCATTTAAGTTTTCATCCTAGAGGTCTCGATCATGGAGAAAAAAATATAGGTAAAGTATGGTACTTGTGTCCAAAATATTTTGTCTCCAAAATATGTTCTCCAAATTATTTGTTCTCCAAAATATGTTCTCCAAAATATTTGTTTAAGGATGGTTTTCTAAATTTAAGTGACCGTATATAATTCATTACAACTCCGCTTGACAAACGGTCGGACATTTTGAAAATATGCTTGGCTTAACTTACTTTTTACTAGAAGACATCACTTTATAAAAAGTTCTACATCAATGTTAAAAAGGACCTTTAACATGTCAATTGTTGCCGTAGTACTTGTCTAATAGAAATATAATAGTTTTTCTTATATAATAAAGTTACGGCAACTTTGTTAAATCGCGTGTAATTTAATCGTTACAAGTCCGCTTTCTACGCTTCATATGTCCCGGAATCGTAATAATATATACTAATATATTTTTGATAAGTCGATACATTTTATAACGCTTAAGACTCATTTTTGACTCGTAAAAAGTCGAGATTACATGCTGAATTTTCTGAAACAAATATTTTCGTCAGCCAAACTTCAAAAATCTTATCTTCTTCGTTATAACCGCTTTTAACCCTTCAAGCGGCCACGTTTGCTTTAAAGTGTATTTTCTAAATATCTAGGCCAAAATTTTTACCTACTGTCGAATTTTCCAGATTTCAAAAATATGGACAGACCCTTTAGAAAACTTGTCTAAATGAGTTTTCTCGCTACCAAACCTATTCTAACCAATTCAAAACAACTCCGGTTATTCAAGTTAAATCCTACCATACAACTTATTAGGGTGTCATGGGTTCCTAGACATCACCAAAAGTGATATGTTTCAAGGGATTCATTATTGGATAATTATATTACATAATAAGTAATAAAACAACAAAAGTGGTATAAATTCATATGTAACATGCATGTTTTCTTGCAAAATGATGAAATAACATAAATATGAATATGATAGAGTTATAAAAATCATGAAGTGCTTACTTGAATGATTATGTGAAGAAGATGATAAAAACCTTATTAATCTATAGATTTTTATTTCAAAACCTTGAAATAGATTACTAGTAGAGCTTGATAATCACTTGGATCATAAAAAAATGGTTTCTTCATGTTTCTCTTACCATCCACATGAGCAAGATGAGAGAGTTTTAAGTTTACTTCACCTTCAATTGTGTGTTTTCTATGTCTTTATGTCTTTATATGAAAGATATAATATGTAAATATCTAATTTAGTAGGCATATGTGTACATTTGAGAATCAAAAACCAATTTGGTTACATTCTATGACTTAGTAGCCGGCCATGGGGTGAAAAAAAAAAGGAAATGAGGTGTATTTTGATGTAGTAATGTATTAATTGTTAAGTAAAGTGTCTAATTTATAAGTGTAAATAGATATTTAGGATAGCGTTACCTAAAAATAAATTTTAACGGATCAAAATAAAATGTATTGAAGTCATAAAAATTATAAAAATACATTTCTTACAAAAATTGGGTGAAATAATAATTATCGTGTAATATTTACGAAAACCGTCGTAATTATATAAATATGACAATTTATATACGAAATAAATTTAAAACATCGGGTAAACTAATAATATAATTTTTATAGTCTTAAAATGAGTATAAAAATATATAATGATTATTTTTGGAAGTGTCGGATCAATATTCAAAATAAATGTTTACGCGATAGCGTTTATTTAATAGAAATTATACGATTAATGTAAAATGCCAAATAATGCATGAACTAACATGTTGATAATGATGTGATGACATGTAGACTAAACCTAGTCTATATGAAATGTCCTTGATGATTGTTCATGAATTCGCAGCTAAACCATTAAGGTTACGCGAATTTGATACTCGTAAACGTAGTTTACGATAAATGATGAAATAGTGAAACTTTTAAAGTTTGTAAAATGACCTGAAATTACGAGTTGTCACATGAAGAATCTCTTTCTTCACGGATTATTGTTTCTCCCAATGTGCACTCTATAAATCAGCCACATAAACATTAAGGAAAATGACAACCTCATCCGCTTGAAGAAATTATTGGTGAATCTTCCAGATCAGTCTCTACACGCCTCCAACTACCCACTCAAGCCATTTTTTGTTACTATGATGCTTTTATATCTTCAATTCAACCTAAAACTTACAAAGAAGCATTGACTAAATCCTGCTAGACTAAAGCTATGCAAGAAAAGCTCATTGAGTTTGAAATACTTGAAGTTTGGGAGCTCGTTCTGCCTAGATCGCGCTATGATTATCACTTTAAAGTGGATACTCAATGACAAACCTGATGAATTGGGAGGAGGATTGAAAACAAGGCAAGTTGGTAGCATGTGGATATTGCTAGGAAGAAGGCATCGATGTTGAGGAATCATTTGTTCCGGTTCATTCAGTGGATCGACATACATTAGATTGTATGTTTATTCACTTGTCGCGCTTGACACTAAGGATGACTACATAATTGATCAGGTATCACGTATTTGAGATTGAAGTTGACTTTCACAAAGGCATGTTCTTGTTTTATCTTGAAGTCAGGGTTGATTGGATGCATGACTTTCAATGATAACTCACTTGTGCTTAAGAATTTGAGTTGAAGACTTGGTTTATCTAGTTACGTGGTCGGGGAGGATGGCTGAAGACCTGATTTACTATCACTTAAAGGATTACATTGTATTACTCAGTGTCACACGCAGATGATGTTGTGGATAATCGCAAGAGGTGTTAATATCTCATACTTTGGTTGAGTATTGAGTACTTAGAGATTTGCTTGGAGCATAAATTCTTGACACCGTTCTTCCAACATTAGTGCAAGCTTAAGATACAAATGCGGGGAATTCGAATTCATTTTCAAGTTTGGTATATCTGGTTTACTTCATAAGTGGTCACTTCAAATTGTCTACATATTGGTTGATTAAGATAGTCAGAGAGAGTTTCTGTAGTAGTTGATTCTCACAGGATTCATTTGAGCCAATTGGGTTTTCTCTATTTACAAGACATGTGTTTATAATGTGTTGTTGATTCTGAGGTATCAAAACCAGCAAAGGGGAAGGAGACATACATCTAAACGCACAACGAGTACACGTGATGAACTTAATACTTCTTCTTAATTGAAGTTATTCCGGGAAGACAAATGTCATAACCGTAGAGAAACTCAATGTTTAACTCGTGGCATTTGGTGTATTATTCCAACTACGTGGGGGAAGTGGTCTCTAGATACTTTTGGTATGTATCACTTCAACTTTGAGTGGGAAGAAATATGAGAAGAATATTTGGAGTGTGAGATGATATTGCTTATCGACATCTTCTCATGAATCAATATGTTTTGTTATAAAGTGCTTCTGGTTATTGCTTCATGTACATAATGTTATGATGATTCTGATGAGATCGCAACCATCAGGGGAGAGATATGTGTGGCATCGGGACGCCTTACAACAAGTTCACGTGATCAGGCTTAATCAGTTATTCCAGAGTTGATATCCGCAGAGATGATCAGTGCTTCAACCTATTACTTGGGTGTCATCATCTCTACTCTTGTTGGGTACATGTGTACATTATGGGCTGATTGGTTATATGTAACATAACTAGAATGCATTTGGTGAAATGAAGATGTTGATATATTGTTCCCCCGAATAGACAACTGCTCAAAACCGTCGAGTAATGTATGCATCGGGGACGCACAATAGGTTCATGTGATCAGGCTTAATCATTTATTCCGGTGTTGATAACCGCAGAGATGATCAATGTTTCAACTTGTTACTTCGGTGTTATTGGTTTCTTCTGGTTTTGAGCTTCATACAATGAGACTGTTTGCTTTACTTAAACTTCTTGGGGGAAGTGGTCTTTATATGAAGATTTTCGGTTTGAGGAGAAGCTACCAAAGATTCACATTGAGAAGGCTCAAGTTCAGACAATTTTTCAGGAGCCTCGAATGCTTTGGTGGTGAAAATTTAAAAGATGTTGACTACTGACTTCAACCACATTTAGACCGATATCCTCTTTTCGGTATTCATGTCAACATTTTATTACATTGAATAATTTATTTTGTAAATATCTTAAACCTAAATGTAAATAGAAAAATATAAAACCAACAAAAACCATAAAAATCAGAAAAATAGAAAATACCAAAAAATAGTTTTTCGAGGCATGTCTTCTGGCATCGATAACATTTACGGTCCTATAAATTTCATTTAATAATGACACGGGTCTTTAAATGAAGTTTGAACAGAAGTTCAAAATGTTTTCAAAACATGCCTAAAATGGCTTTGCAGTTATTTCGTGATCAGAACCGCTTTTCCAAGAAAGGAAAGTGTCACAAGAAATTGATTTTTATAAATATCGAGCACTTTTCCTAAAACAAAATAAGGAAAGCTCATCACCAAAATATGGTTGTTCCTATACAAATGTTTTTCTTTCTAAGATTCTTCAGAAAAATATTTGTTTTTTTTTTCAAAAATGGTGAAAAATGAGTTGTTTGAAAATCAATCAGACTTGGAGTTTTCATAAAATTTGTCACTCAATCAATGACCCGTTTTATGAAAACTTTAAAAGAGCTGAAGTCATTGATTAAGTTGAAAGGAAATTTGTCACTCAATATCTGACTCGAGTCATTGATTGAGGGGGAGAGTGTTTTCAAATTCATGTCATCTAACGGACTTATTTAATCATCCTATAATTGACAGAAAAAGGTTGTTGCCAACTTTGAATTGATAGGATATGATTGTTAGAATTAGATGATTGGAGTTTGATATTCACATATAATCCCAATGCCTTTGTATAATCTGATTGAATGAGTTTCGATGTTGGATTGACTTTAATTAGTCGATTGCTGTTTGGGTGTTGTCGACTGTGACAACTCGTATTTTCATATTTCAAAACATTACTCATGCTTCATCATTTATCATTTATCGTAAATTAGGTTTACGAGTATCAAATTCACGTAACCGTAATGGTTTAGCTGTGAATTCATGAACAATCATTAAGGACATTCCATATAGACTTAGTTTAGTCTACATATCATTATCATCATTATCATCATATTAGTTCATGCATGGTTTTGCATTTTTACATTAACCGTATAATTTCATATTAAATAAACGCTATCGCGTAATTAATTATTTTGAACAATTGATCCGTTACTTTCAAAAATCATCCCAATATATTTTTATACTCATATTAAGTTTATAAAATAATATTATGAGTTTACCCAGTGTTTTAAATTTATTTTGTATCTAAATTGTTATATTTATATAATTACTTAATGACGGTTTTTCTTAAAAACTGCACGATAATTATTATTTCACTCAAATTTTGCAAGAAATGTATTTTTATAATTTTTATGACCTCAATATATTCTATCCTGACCCGTTAAAATTTATTTTTATCTAACGCTACCCTAAATACTCAAATGTGTATTTAACTTACCACAAGTCTTCAATTTACTTACACTAAACTACACTTATACTTATTTAAAAAAAAATACATAAAGAGGATGATTCAACACCCTTGCTCCACACAAGGGGTGAGTCACTTGAGTTTGCAAATATCTCTTCTAGTTAATGTATTATACACTTAAACTAAACACATACACAAAGATATTCAAGGTGAAAAAAAATCATTTCCTCTCTTTCTCTTCCTCTCCAAAACCGGCAACCACAAGGACCAAGAGAAGGATCATCATAAATTTTCAAGACAAGGTTTTTAACACTCTAGTCTCACTCTTTATTAAGGATTTGAAATAAAAACCTTGGGTGATTAGGAAAATCCATTGTCCATAAACCTCATCAAGTTACTAGTAAGCATTCATATTCATCATCATATCTCATATTTATTTTTATGGTTATTTCATTTTATTTGAGAAAACATGCAAGTCTCATGAGGTTTATACCACTTTTTCATTGATTTTAAGAGTTATATATATATTGTGTCATCCTATAATTACTCCTTGTTATAAATCACTCTTGGTGATGTCTAGGAACCCATGACACCCTAAGAAGGTGTATGGTAGGATTAGAATAGCTTCGGAGTTGTTTTGAATGGGTTAGAATAGGTTTGGCGCGAGAAAAACTCATTTCGACAAGTTTGCAAAAGGGTCTGTCCTTATTTTCAAAATATGGAAAATCCGACAGTAAGTAAAAATTTTTGGCCTGGATATTTAGAAAATAAACTTTAAAACGAAAACGTGGCCGCATGAACGGATTAAAACGGAGCTATAACGAAGAAGTTATGAATTTTTCAAGTTAGGCGACGAAAACTATAATTTTCTGGAAATTTCAGCATGTTATGTTTATTTTGTACGAGTCAAAAATGAAACTTAGGCGTTATAAATTATGTCGACTTATCAAAAATATGTTAGTATACTTTGATACAAAGCTAAGGACCTATAAAACGTAGAAAACGGATTTGTAACGATTAAATTATACACGTTTACAAAAAGTTGTCGTAACTTTAATATATAAGAAAAACTATTCAATTTCTAATAGACAAGTTTTACGGCAAATAAGTGACCATGTTGAAGAGCATTTTTAACATTGATGTAGAACATTTTATAAAGTGATGTCTTCTAGTAAAAGTAAGTTCGCCAAGTATATTTTCCAAAATGTCCGACCGTTTGTTTAGCGGAGTTGTAATGAATTATTTACGGTTACTCAAACTTTGCCGAAAACCATCCTTAAACTATATTTTGGGACACAAGTACCATACTTAACCTATATTTTTCTTTATCTTCGAGACCTCTAGGATGGAAACTCATGTACTAAAACTTTGAGATAATGATACAAGCTTCCCAAAACCATTGAGTACGTTTCCTAATACTCGATGTGCACCATTTTACGACTAGCTTTTAGAGGCCGTTTTGTCACTTTTATGAATATTTCAACGACATTATTTTACGACGAAAAGTTATAATTTCTTAATAAATCACTAAATGATTATCGTCGGATATCATTTCAACGTAAATACATGTGGAGTAATTTAAAAATGGTCAAGACGTTAAAAGATTATTTTTCATCTAAAAGTATTATTTTCAAATATTCATAAGTGGTATAAATATCATCCGAATTGCATGCATAACATTACATCATAACTTATTACGTATCATATCATTCATAATAGGTCAAGTTTTGAGATTCACGCTACATTTCGTGTACACACTTTGTCATCGCATCAATTCATCAAGTGAGTTTTCATAGCCCCGATTTATTCAAGTTTTACTTTATTTCAAACCTACGGGGGAGAATACATTGCACATCATTTTTATTACGATACCAAGTATATCAAATTCATTACATTTCTTAAGTTACCTCATGCCAATTGAATGTCCCCATTATATAACATGAACCGTTAATTTCATAGAAGTGAGGGTGAGTGGATAGATCTATCGAGGGTGACTCCTCCATCCGGTTGGTGGATTCCAACTGGTTAAACGCATGCATTTCATTTAATATCATTATTTGAGTTGTTTGGCAAACACTCTGTTGGGGCGAACATCATGATCAGCCTAGTTTCGGTGTCATGGACTTATAGCAATTGTAACATTTTTATGTGGCATGTTTGTCATATATGGTCTATACTTGTGTGGTCGTATAAATTATTTTTCATAAACCTATGATTTCTCACCAACATTATTCTTGACCGTTTTAGCAATGTATTTTCAGGTAATTAAGACATTCGCATCATGGCACTATTAAGGAACCTCATAGAGTCGGCCGTCGATTTGTTTCATTGTATATTTTGGTTTTCTTTTCAAAACATCGTTTGGACTTGTAATAAACTTATATTTCCACAAACTTTATCAACTTTTGGGACCTATCTTGTAACTCTGTATGTTTTATCTAAATATCAAACGATGTGTTTCTAAAACGACACTTTAGGTCATTCAATATAAGCTGATTGTGATGCTATGACAAATAATCCCCGGATTCTATTCCGGCCAAAAAATGTAATTTGGGGTGTGACATTGATTGGCATCGAGCTTGCTATTGAGAACTAGGTTGTATAATTGACCCTAGACTATAACTACATCATCATAGCATCTCATCATTTCATCACAAGTGCATGTTCACTTTACATGCAGATTCATATACATTTTATTCGAGTTATTTACTTTTATTTTACATCGGTTGTCACATTGATGTCTTGATCAGACACTATCCCTATATCTTCTGACACGAACATGGAGGATGTCTCATCCGACACCAACATGAACGATGCCTTATCACACACTGTAGTTTTATCTTCTATTGGCTCTACTTCAGACTTACACTTATTGTAAAACCCTAAAAATACGAAACGTGTGAAGAGACTAAAATGCCCTTGAAATCGAAATTATAAAATACGTAAAATACATTGATGATTCATTTAACGAAATTAAAATCGAACTTGTGAATAATTAAAAACCTAAATCTAACATATTTAAGAAATTGCATTTTACGATCGAAAGTTAAAGGTTACGCAACATAAGTTTTGGCTTCATTCTTCGTTTATTTGTAATCAAATTTGGGCCGCTAGTTAGCTTTGGATCCGGTTGATTTTTCGAGTCACGAGCCCAAGACCTGGGCCGTGTTTGTTTGTTCGTTGGGTTCAAGCCGAGCCCAAGTGGGCGCTTTGTTTGGATGGTTGAGCCGAAGCCCACACTCAAACCCATATGATCCGATCGGTTATACTATATATACAAACACTTTATCACAAAATTGAAACCCTAAGTTACAAGTTTCGGTATTTTTCTTGCCTTCTTTTTTTCTCTTGGTCGACGCACCTCCTTGGAGCCGTGGTTTTGATCCGGTTTAAGCTAAAAGGTATAACCAAGTCTTTCCTCGTCTCACTTTGATACATGTAACGTTGATTATGTGCTTAAATATGTAAAACATGAATCTAGTTTAGTGTATGTCGAGCCACATGATTTAGTCGAAGCATGATCGAGTACGATATATATGTGAACCGGTTAAATACTTATAACATGCAAACGTTAGGGATATTTTTTGCGTTAAAACACATATAGCCGAAGCTAAAATAGAACCGAAACATGTGAGCATTAATCGAGGGTCATGCATGTGTTGGTGAAACAAGTGAGTTTGTCGTGTTTGTCACGTGTTCATGTTTTCAAAACTAGGTATATGTGTGTGGGTCGAGATGTGTTTAAATCGGGTAGTGAATAACTTGTGTTGTTACATAAAATCATATACGCATATGTGTATATAAGTTGATGTATTATATGTGTATGAGTAGCGTATGGTTAAAGTTAGGAGAGTGTCGCGTTGAATTAAAGTAAGTAAGTTGAATCAATGTGGGGTTTGGTCTCATAAAGCTAGAGGTTAAATTGCATGCATGTTGGAAACAAGAGTTTAAAAGTTGTGTGAGTTAATACACAAGTATGGATAAGTGTTTGCATGTGTATGTGTGCGTGCATGGTAAAACAAGGAAAGAAAGGTTGTTTTCATACGATCTAGGTTAAAGTAATGAGTTTTAAAGGACGTATCATGTAAAGTAAATGTCTATTAATATGATATAAAAAGAGTGGGAAAACCCTAGAACATAAATGAGAGTCGATTAGGGTTTGAACTTTGTGTGCAAATTCGTTATTTCATGTGGAAATAGTAAGTCATTTAGGTCATAAATCATCATGATTTAACGTGTAACAAGCTAGTCTTAAGAAGTGTTGTAAGCATGCGTGAGTTATGATTTTGTGTAAGAACTAAGTGTCATGAATTAAAGTAATGTATGCATGGTCTCATGAGGTTGGCTAATTAATGATTAAAACCCTAAAACATTGTAATTATGTCCGTCACTAAGAATAAGAATATACTTACAATTCTAAGAGTGTGAATGCGATAAATCCGTTATGACTTAATGATGCTAATAAGTATTAAATAAATCATAATCCGTGTACATTCGTTGAAGGAGACGCGACGTTATATCTTCGTGATTCACTCATTCGTTTGCTTTTCTCTCATTTGCGTTAAGGTACGATATTCGACCTTTTCAAGAAAGGTTCCTATGACGCTTTCGCCTTTTCTATTTCAATTATTAGGTTTCCTATGCCATTGCTATGAACCCTTCTCATTGTTTGATTATTGCTTGTTTGAAACACCTGTTTTATTGAATCATGCAATATCTGACTTGAACATTATGTTAGAAAGACTTTGATATGTACATTTGTTGAACCTTGCTATATCTGATTATGAACTTCTCAATTGTGAGCATTTGGTTATGAAATTCTGGTTATGAAAGTATGATATGTGACTACGACATAAACTTCCGACTATTGAACCTTGAACATGAACCTTATGATATGAATTATCTGATATGTTATCTGTTGAACTTTGTGTTTGATTATGATCTGTGTCATTTATGACAATCTGTTTGACCTAAGTTAGTTTGACACCAGCCAATATTTTCACTAGTCATGGGGTTCCATGTCTCAGTGTCGCTGATGCACCTCTCGACATGACTCTAGGGCGAGAGTGATGTTCTGAGCCACGCTTTCTCGTTATCTCGTTTATTGATAGTATGGCCACTATCCGCCTCATGGGGCGTATGGATGCATCCTAGATCCGACTGTTATCCGATATGTTTCGTGAATGATGTCGCAGTAATACGCCGTCTTCACAAAAATTCGGGAGCTAGCTACTCCAAATTATTTTTCGAGATCAATTTCAATAAGTATGATGTTCGATATGATATGTTCTCGGGCTCGTGGTAGTTTAACTAAACCCTTATATGTTATTTCTATGTTAAGTATTCTGTTTATGATTCGGTATTTTCAAGTGTTTATATTTATGTATTAGGTTTATTATATGTTATTGTTTGTGTTTATGCTCTTATATGATTATGTAACTACCGTATGCCATGCTAGGATATGATTAATATTTTTAAATATGATTCGTATGTTGTCATCCGATGTTATGTTAGTTTATCGTTATGTGAATTTGTTGATCTGTGAGATGAATGTGCTAGTGTGAAATTGAGTATCCTGGAAGTTTAGTATGTATGATTGTTCAGTTAATTTTGTAAACTTTGCCTATTCGTTAGTTATCTGTTTGCTTATGATTGATCTGTTATGTTTAGACTTTGTTTATGTTAAGATTTGATATGGGGAATGGTTTAGCGTGTGATATCCGTTTCGATAATTGCTAATGGCTATGCTATGTTTTGTTTGGTCTATTTAGTTATAGTTTGCCTACTGTGTTTTCTATTTGTATGTGTGTGACTGCCATGATTTGACTGCTATTGTTCCGCTGCTACTATATCGTTAAGTGTTAAATGTACATTCATTGACTAGTATGAATGCCATGTTACTTTCGAGAACCATTAGTTAGCCTTTAGACTCTTCGCTTGGTTATTACGCATCTATTATTCTTGATATGTTAAGTGTTTGGTTATTCTGATGTGTTTATGTTTGTGTCATTAATGTGCTATGAGGTGTTTTTAACCGTTATGTGTTCTTCTCGGATTTTGATAATTATGTTTCCGTAATCCTCAATGATTCAAGATTCGGATTTCGTGTGATTTCGTTATTCGTATCTTTGTTTTGTTTAGCTTTTGTTTCGCTATATCTGCTCATGGGCTTTATAAGCTCAACCGCATTTTCTTTTCTCTCGCGCGTATTAAGCATTCGAGATGAGCTTATGGGATAGCCGATCCGGGTTGAGAGTAGAGATGAGCACAAGATTTGAAATAGGGATCTTAGATTTATTTTGATTATTAAGTTATTTATATTTTCTTTTGTAAGTTTTGTAAAGGCTTTCGCTATTGTATAGTACTTAAGGTTCCATATGAAACTGTATTTGTGACATCTTTACCCTTGTCGGGTTGGGGTGTTACACTTATAGTGACTGACACTAAGACCGAACCCTTTGAGGAGGGCGAAGTCGCACCTACACCACCTGTTAGCCCTACACATGGCCCGATTCATCCACCATCACCACTTTTATCATCATCATCTTCATCATACTATCTTAGGGATCCTATACCTACATTGGACTTGCCGCTCAAAAAGCGCAGCACGCTTTGACATCCCTGCATCACCCTCTACAGAGCCCGAACCACCAGCTAGGTTCGAGATAGGTGAGAGCTCAAAGGCGCTGCCGCTAAACATGCTTGACTCCAATCAGAGACATTAGGGCAACGTATTGATAGCCACCGTGTTCGAGATAGATAGGATGTTAGGACAGCTTGGAGGAACTATCATTGGATCGAAAGGGAGACCATTGAGGAGGAGGTTGAAGGCCTCGTGATAGGTAGGGTTTCTATTGATATGGCTCACCAGGGTTTAGAGTCTAGACGCTTAGAGAACCGGGGCATATTGTTGAGTTGAGGCGGAGATGCCTGAAGTTATATGACGAGCCGAGATGGCATGGATGAACTTCAGAAGGTCCAAAGTTCAGAGTTGGCATTAGCTCGTGAGAGCATTGTTACCGCACAGGTCCATTAGCGAAGTTGAGGGGTTTGGTTGCTAGTTTGGTTACACAAATTGAGATCTACAGATCGAAGCCGGGCGTATGGCACCGTGAGGTGCCTAGTGTATACTTTTATCATGTATAGTTTTTATTTACTATTATCCTAGTCACAAGGTGTGTGACATAGTTTAAAGAACTTGTTGTCTTTTGGTTGTTGTACAAACAAAATATCAAGTGTTGACTCAACTATGTAGGAATGGTTTTACTATCTATGATATCGGTCCATGAAGGCCGAAATTTTCATGTATATTATCCACGTGTGTTGTGATTATATTTGTGATATTTCGTGGTTGTTCCTTTGTGATTTCATTTATATTATGCATGTTATGGTTGTGGATATTTATGTGTAATGTTTGTTTCTACTACGAAGTTCTCATAATTGTTTCATCTTATGGTTTTGAAGAGCAATGACGCCAAAGAAAGCCACACCTGAATTGACACAAGCCGCTATGTAAGTATGTGAACGATAGCATAGCCAATGCATTAAGGACCTAAAGAGCATCGGTAAATACGCTCCTTAGGCCGAGGCTACCGCCGGTGTCGCTTAGACATGCCGGGCTGCCGGCCAGCAGTATTGCGTGAGGGTCCGGAGTTAGAATTTGTACGCGATATAAGGATTTTAAAAGTGGAGATCCCACTAAGTTCAAGTGGTACTGCGGCAACCGCCATGGTTAGATGGTTCGAGAAAATGGAGTCCGGGTGTTTCGCTATGTAATTGCCCCTGAGGATAGCAAGGTTAAGTTTGCTACGAAGTACGCTACTTGATGGGGCAATGTCGTTGGAATTCGTGATGCCACCAATGGGAATGGAAAATGCACAAGCCACCGGGAGCAA
Organism: Chrysanthemum makinoi; assembly: GCA_910596185.1. NCBI lineage: Eukaryota > Viridiplantae > Streptophyta > Magnoliopsida > Asterales > Asteraceae > Chrysanthemum > Chrysanthemum makinoi. The sequence goes on along the minus strand of OU343220.1, from coordinate 119,513,562 downwards.
TTCAAAAGGTTGCTAACGAGGAAGTATTGTCCGCTAAGACGGAGGTAAAGAAGTTGGAGACCGAATTCTATGAATTGGTAACTATTGGGTATGATATTGATACTTACATTCGAAGGTTCCAAGAATTGGCCAAGTATGTCCATCTATGGTTTCGGATAATGAAAAGCTACCGAGGCTTTCATTGGGGACTTCCCCAAAGTTGTTCAAGGAGACGTGATTTCTTTTGATCCGCAAATGATTGAGGAATCCATTCGAGTGACTCAAAAGCTCATGGCACAAGTAGTGAAGAGAAGCAACATCGCCAACACCAACCGAAACAACAATACCAACAATCGCTCCAATTACAACAATAACCGAAACAATTACACCAACTATAACAACAACAAACGGAAGTGGGACAACAACAGAGGTGGAAATGTTACTCAACAACCACCTAAGAGACAAGAGGTGGCAAAGGCCTATTTTGCAGGTCCAAAGGAGAAAAAGGGGTACACAGGGATTTTGCCTAAGTGTGAGATGTGTTCTAGTCATCACAAGCAGGGGCTTGTCCCTAACCATGCGAATTGTAAGAAAGTGGTCATCAAACTAGGGAATGCAAGATGCCTTACGGGGGAAAATCAAAACCACCAAAGGACATGTTTTGGTTGGAGAAAGGGACACTACAAGAGTGAGTGTCCAAAGGGAAGGAATCAAGGAAACAGGAATCAAGGCGGAATGGCACAAGGAAGAGCCTATGTCATGGGAGGTGGAGAAGCTAGGAGGACCCAATGTTGTAACGGGTAATGCCCTTATCAATAATCGTTATGTATCGCTTTTATTTGATTCGGGAGACGATAAGAGTTTTGTGTCCACTATATTTGCACCTTTACTCAATATCAAACCAACCACATTAGACACATCATACAACATTGAATTAGCTAATGGTGACTTAATTAGCACCGACACCATTGTCCGTGGTTGTACACTCAATTTTCTAAATCATCCCTTCAATATAGACCTTATGCCTCAGAGAACTTGGTAGTTTTGACGTCATCATTGGTATGGATTGGTTATCCAAACATCGTGCAAGAATCATTTGTGATGAAAAGTTGTTCATCTTCCTTACAACGGCGAAAATTTGATCATTCGGGGAACGTGGAACTAGACTCGATATATCATGCATCAAGACGGAGAGGTACATAAAGAAAGGTTGTTACGCTTTCTTAGCACATATAACCTAGACGTAAGTCGGAGGAGCAGCGACCGAGGATGTACCCATTGCTCGAGAATTTCCCAAGACTTGCCAGTGACTCCCACCGACGTCAAGTAGAATTTCATATTGACTTAGTGCCCTGAGCTGCACCAATTGCGCGAAATTCCTTACCGTTTAGCACCATCGTGAGATGCAAGAGTTTTCTAATTAGTTGCAAGAACTTTTAGACAAAGGATTCATTAGGCCAAGTTCCTCGCCTTGGGGAGCACTGATGAGTGTCTAAATACTCATCATTTTTGTACCATTTAAACTGCAAAAGCATCTGAAAACACTCAGAAATGCATCAAAATGATAAAAATATCACAAATAAGTGTTTTATGTGTTTCAAATGCAAAATACCAAAATTAGGTGAAAACGATCAAGTTTGCATAATTGGCGCTTTTAGTCCCCAAGTTTCAAAAAAGTTTTCAAATTTAGTCCCTGGTAAATCAAAATAAAGAAAAAAGTCATAAAAGGTCCTTGGGATTCACAAGTTGTAATAAATTGTCCTTTGAAGTTTAAAAATCACAATTTACAACTTTGGTCCCTCAACTTTACAAAAGAGTCAAAGTCAGTCCCTGGGTGTTTAAAAATGGAAATTATTCAAACTACACCCTTGTACTATTCAAATGTGGCATATTTGGTCCTTATATGATAAGTTTTGAGAAAATTACAAGTTTGGTCCCCTCGGAGTTACAAAGTTTACAGCTTTTGGTCCTTGGATTTATACAAATGGAATTTTATGCAATATTGGTCCTTGTACTAACCATTAATTGTAGGTTTAGTCCTTGTGTTAACTTTGGAAAAATGGCAATGTGTTCGGTCCTTGAGAATTCGTAAAATTACACAATGGTCCTTCAGTATAATTCCAACCAAACCGACCCTTTATATTTACCCAAACCCAGTTGGCCCAACACCAAGCCCAACCCACTCCCTTTGAACCTTGACCCCTGCCAATATACCACTTGACCCCCCCCATTTGAACCCCCACCTATTAATAATACGGGTCAACAAAGTCAAACCCAAGTTTATGCATCTCTCTCACACAAGCACGCCAAAACCAAACCATTCTGGTTTCTTCACCGCTCACCACCACACAACACACTCACCAACGCCTCTTCTTGGGACTTTTAATGGTTATGCTTGCAATATATAATACTTAACTCTTTTTGTCCATTTGGCTTATACAAAAACTTTAGCTTATTTACAGCTTATTAAAATAAGTCACACACCTTTTAAATTTTTCTTAGCTTTGTATTGTTATAAAGTATTTTAGAAAAAAGTTTCAGAATTTTCTGAATAGTTTTAGTATTTTTAATCATTTAATTAGTTTAAAATAGTAATTAATTCATAATAAATAAAATAATTATCAAAAAAATATAATTTTAATTTCTAAAATTTTCTTTTCTTAAATAGAACTTAGGAAAAATAGTAATACACTTGTAAGATTAATTTTTAGATATTTCACTTTTCGTAGCTCATTTTAGAATTCTAGCTTTCGCTTTTAGTATAATTTGCCTTAAGCTTAATTTTTCTTATGAGATTTTGTTTCCCATTTTTAAAATGGATTTAAAAGTAAAAATTAGTTTTTAATTCAAATAAATAAAAGAAAAATCACAAAACATCATTTTAAAAATAGTGATAGCGTTTATTTAATAGAAATTAGCTTTTTAATTTTCTTTAATTTGCATTTAAGCACCTGTAATTTACAAACTTTTTCTTTAGGTATAATTATTCCAAATCATCACCTTTTCCCATTCAATCTGAACGTTTTAAGCACCATTAATCCTCCGTGGGATTTAACGACCCGGGAATCCACTATATTCCATGGGAAATTGCATTGGTTTTAGACTGTTTGAATTTTATTACGGTTGACCATTCACAAGTGGTTGACTTGTGTAATAAACTTGACAGTTTGAAGTGAACCAAATTTTGGCGCCGCTGCCGGGGAGGCTTTAGCGTGTTTTAAACATTTCCGACCGCATACTTGCACATATACCACCTTTTGTAAAAGCTTTTTTGTAAAGTTATCCAAAAGTTCATTAACACTTTTCCTAAAGTGTTAACAACACCAAAAAATATATAAAACAACAAAACAATCATAACGTTTTCTATCTTGTATTTTCTTTAAGGTGATTCTTAAAGAGGTACGATTTGGTTAAACGAGACGATACCAAAATATTGTCCAAAAGTTTTTAAACCCTTAGCACAAATCCATACCTACGCCTTTTCAGTGGTACTTAATAAATACATAAAAATCAACCACCGCAAACCAAGGCGTAACACCTACCAACGGGGTGAACATTAATAAGTTACCAATCTTACAGATCAAAACTTGCCTTTGTGTCCTTGTGATTTGGTGTACCTTTTTCAAAGAAGCCATTTCATTTGTGATTATTGGTTAAGTTCACTTGTCGCTTTGCCTCGCATTTGTTTTGAAAATTGATTTTTAAACTTAGTGCATGCGACTGCTTCTTCCAGCTCCACAAGTCCACTTTCCGAGCTTGCAAATATTCCGCGTAGACGAGAGGACGCTTCGCTCCTTCACCCGTGGATGAGGAACGTCTAGCACCACCACCCCCTGTCGTAATGGCAGAAGATAAACCGATGAATGAGCTTCTCCAAGCACCCATCGAGGGTTACGGAGATGCCATTATTGTCCCAGCCATCGTGGCTGATACCTTTGAGCTCAAAACCGGTTGCTTAATCTTGTAACCCAAAGCCAATTTTATGGTTTTGAGCAGGATGATCCTCATGCACATATTCGATGGTTTAACAAGATTGCATCTACCATCAAATACAAGAATGTCCCACATGAAGCAATTAAGCTTCTTCTGTTCCCATTCTCTAGAGGACAAGCCCGAATTGGCTTGAGAAACACCCCCTCGTTCCATTGAGACATGGGAGGATTTAGTCACTAAGTTTGTTAACGAATTCTATCCTCCATCCCGAACTACAAGTCTTAAGAATGAGATAATGAAATTTGCTCAAAGATTTGATGAATCATTCGGTGAGGCATGGGATCGTTACAAAGAGTTGCTCCAAAAGTGTCCACATCATGGTTTTACCGAGTTAATGCAAATGGATACTTTCTACAATGGTCCGAACCAAACTAACCAAGACTCTTTAAATGCCTCCGCTGAGGTAATTTCTGAGCAAGACCACAAAAGAAGCCTTGCAAATCATAGAAAACAAGTCCCAGTGTCCGCTTTCCGAACAAAGACATATCAGTCTCAGTCTAATGCTGTACCTTCTACTTCATCTCACGTGAGTACATCTAGCACCGATGCTAAGATTGACAAACTCACGGATGTTATTCAGGCTTTGGTTCTTGCTAACCAAAAGAAAGTCACTTTTACACAGACACCATCACATGGTGAAGTGAAGAAAGTCGAGGTCTGTGTTACTTGTGGTGGCCCTCATGCATACTACAACTGATCGCCACCGATGGTAGTTCGTTTGAAGCCAATGCTATAGCCGGTACTTCACATCAAGGAGGTAATCAATACCGCCTCAAATGAACCAAACTACCATGCTAATACTTATCGTGGACCACCCGGTTTTAACCAGAATCCTAACATGCAAAACCGGAACCAACCTAGAATGAACCAAGGTTATCAAAACCAAGGTAATTTCTATCCCGAACCAAATCAAGGTTTCCAACATCAAGGAAACTTTAATCAAAACAATTTCAATCGAGGGAATCAATTTCATGGGAATATGAATCCTAACCAAGGAAATTTTCAAAATCAAGGCCCTAATCCGAACAATAGAGGCCAGAATTTTCCTAATCAAACTCAAGCCATTGTTCCAACTGGACCATCATCCGATGAGTTATTGAAGCAATTCATGAAATCCCAAGATGAAATGAACAGGTTGTTGGTCACCGATCGTGACGATCTAAAGAAGTCTTTAAATGATCAACCCTGAAAACTTCCGAGCAACACGATCGCTAACCCGAGGGGCGATGCAAAGGCGATCACAACCGAAAGTGGTGTTTCATACAATGGACCCGCTATTCCTACTACCTCTTCTTCTTCTCTCCCCAAGGTAGTGGAAAGTGAACCTGAGGCTACAAAGGACAAGGAACTTCCTACTAATAACGGAGGTACCAACGATGTCCATCCTCAAGTTGTCCCGAAACCCAAATCCAATCCAGAGTTGTTTTAAACCTCCAGAGCTCCCGTTGAAAAAAACCAAATCCAAATCTTCTATTCCTTACCCATCACGTTTGAATGAGCAAAAGCTCGCAAAAAGCCACCATCAAATGGACAAATTTTTTCAAATTTTCCAAGAACTACATTTTGACATAAGCTTGGCGGATGCTATCATGCTGATGCCCAAGTTTGCATCAACTCTCAAACACATGTTAAGCAACAAGGAAAACTGTTTGAGATGGCAAAACTCCTCTCGAACGAGAACTGCTCTGCAGTTATCCTGAAGAAGCTTCCCGAGAAGCTTGGAGATCCCGAAAATTTCTCTTACCTTGTGTATTTCGTGAATGGTTGAATGCTTTGCCTTAGCAGATCTTGGTGCAAGCATCAACTGATGCCTTATTCAAGATGGAAGAAACTTTCTCTTCCAGACCTTACTCCTACATGCATGACTCTCGAGCTTGCAGATCGTACAATATCCCGGCCCTTGGCATCGCCGAGGACGTATTTGTGAAAGTAGGAAAGTTCCATTTTCCAGCTGACTTTGTAGTTGTTGATTTCGATGCCGATCCACGGGTTCCTCTCATTGTTGGACGAGGATTCCCGAGAACGGGCCGTGCTCTCATTGATGTATTTGAGCAAGAAATCACATTACGTGTGGGTAATGAAGCTGTCACCTTTAACCTTGATCAAACTTCGAGGTACTCCGCAAACTATGATTCTGAATCGGTTAACCTAATAGATATCATTGATGTTGCTTCTGAAGAGTACTCTCAAGAAGTTCTCGTTTATGATCATAATTCTTCGAGTGATAATCTCACTCATTCATCTCAACCCATCATTGCCAATTCTACTCCTTCTCTCAATTGTTTGAGGAAAGTGATTTCATCTTGGAAGAGATTGAAGCATACTTGTCTAGTGATTCGGTTTCATGGGAAATTGATCATGCTCCAATTGACATCGAGGAGATATTCTTCATCGAGAAGATGCTCAATGATGATCCATCATCACTCCCTCCCGCCGAGCTTCATAACAAGGAAGTCAAGTCAGTTGAGAAAACTGAAGAATTTCCTCAAGTCGAACTTAAGGACTTACCACCTCATCTCGAATATGCATTTCTTGAGGGTGATGATAAATTACCCGTCATTATTGCTCAAGATTTGAATAAAGATGAAAAAGCTGCTCTCATAAAGGTCTTGAAGTCACACAAGCAAGCAATTGCTTGAAACTCTCCGACATTAAGGGTATCAACCCTGAGTTTTGTACTCACAAAATCTTGATGGAGGATGACTTCAAACCAGCAGTTCAACATCAGAGAAGGGTGAATCCTAAGATTCATGATGTTATTAAACAAGAGGTTCTCAAACTTCTTGATGCCGGTTTAATTTACCCGATCTCTGATAGTCCTTGGGTTAGCCCAATTCATTGTGTTCCTAAAAAGGGTGGCATAATTGTTGTCACAAATGAAAATAACGAGTTAATTCCAACTCGGCTGGTAACGGGATGGCGTGTTTGCATTGACTATCGTAAGTTGAATGACGCCACCCGAAAAGACCATTTTCCTCTACCCTTCATGGACCAAATGCTTGAGAGATTAGCAGGGAACGAATACTATTGTTTCCTTGATGGTTTCTCGGGTTATTTTCAGATCCCCATTGATCCACGGGATCAAGAAAAGACCACATTCACCTGCCCATACGGAACTTTTGCCTACGGACGTATGCCTTTTGGCCTATGTAATGCTCCCGCACGCTCCAACGATGTATGATGGCCATATTCCACGACATGATCAGGGAAACAATGGAGGTGTTTATGGATGACTTCTCGGTCATTGGGGACTCTTTTCAAACATGTCTCTCCCATTTAGAAAAATGCTAAAACGGTGTGAAGACACCAATCTTTGTCTAAATTGGGAGAAGAGCCACTTTATGGTCAAAGAAGGCATAGTCCTTGGCCATAAGATTTCAAAAACGGGATTGAGGTCGATAGAGCAAAAGTCGATGTTATTGCCAAATTGCCTCATCCTACTACCGTCAAAGGTATTAGGAGTTTTTAGGTCATGCCGGTTTTTATCGCAGATTCATACAAGATTTTTCTAAGATCGCCCGGCCTATGACCCATCTTCTTGAGAAAGATGCTCCTTTTATCTTCTCACCTAAGTGCATCAAAGCTTTTGAAACATTAAAGAAAAAGCTTACTGAAGCACCCATTCTCGTTGTTCCGACCGATTTACCTTTTGAACTCGTGTGCGATGCAAGTGATTTTGCTATCGGTGCAGTCCTAGGGCAACGTAGATCCAAGCATTTTCAGCCTATCCACTACGAGTAAAACATGACTGAAGCTCAAAGTCATTACACCACCACAGAAAAAGAGCTACTAGCCGTGGTGTATGCATTTGAGAAGTTTCGGCCATACTTAATCTTGACTAAATGCGTGGTGTATACGGATCACTAGGCTCTCAAATATCTCTTTGCAAAACAAAATGCAAAGCCGAGATTGCTCCGTTGGGTTCTCCTCCTGCAAGAATTTGATATCATTATACGTGATAAAAAGGAGCTGAGAACCGGCTGCAGATCATCTCGTTCCGTCTAGAAAACCCTCACCAAGATGTTTTGGGAAAAGGAAATAAATGAAACATTTCCTCTCGAGACACTCAATGCGGTTATTTTTCGTGGAAACTCTACTACCCCATGGTTTGCTGACTTCGCAAATTACCATGCGGTTAACTTCATAGTGAAAGGAATGTCGACCCAACAGAAGAACAAATTCTTCAAGGATGTTAAACATTACTTCGGGGACGACCCCTACTTATTCAAAATCTGTGCGGATCAAGTCATCCGACGGTGTGTTTATGGACGGAAGCTATGGACATTCTCAAAGCTTGCCATGCTTTGGACCCACCGGGACATCATAGTCCAAATTACACCGCCAAAAAGGTGTTTGATTCCAGGTTTTATTGGCCCACTATTTATAAGGATGCCCACGAATTTGTCAAAACCTGTGACGCTTGTCAACGTTACGAAATATCTCAAAGAAATGAAATGCCGCAAAACGCCATTCAAGTATGTGAGATTTTTGACATCCGGGGCATTGACTTTATGGGGCCATTTCCATCATCTCGAGGAAATAAATACATACTTGTGGCTGTTGACTATTTGTCAAAATGGGTTGAAGCGAAAGCTTTACCTACCAATGATGCCCGAGTTGTTGTGAAATTCTTAAAATCTCTTTTTGCTAGGTTTGGAACTCCGCGAGCTATAATTAGTGATCGTGGTACACATTTCTGCAATGACCAATTTGATAGAGTCATGCAAAAGTATGGTGTAACCCAAACAAGTGGGCAAGTGGAAGTTTCCAACCGTGGTATAAAAAGAATTCTGGAAAGGACAGTAGGCGAAAACCATGCATCCTGGTCGGATAAACTGGATGACGCACTATGGGCCTTCCGTACAGCTTATAAAACACCCATCGGGTGTACTCCATACAAGCTTGTGTACGGAAAGGCATGTCATCTGCCGATTGAGCTAGAGCACAAAGCATACTGGGCCTTGAAACATGCCAACTTCGATATTCAGATACCGGTGATCACAGAAAATTTCAAATGAATGAATTAAATGAACTCCGTGATCAAGCATACGAGAACTCTTTGATCTACAAACAAAAGACAAAGAAGATTCATGACTCAAAATCAAGAACCGCCAACGCGGTGATCGAGTCCTTCTTTTCAATTCAAGATTGAAGATTTTCTCAGGAAAACTAAAATCCCGGGTCCGGACCATTCACCATCACTAAAGTATTTCCTTATGGAACCATTGAGTTATCTCAACCCGATGGTCCAAATTTTAAAGTGAATGGTCATCGATTGAAACACTATTTTGGAGAGGACATTCCACCCATGGTTGTCCCAGATTTACAAACTTTCCCCATGAACCAATGAATGCGGGGATCAAGTCAAGCTAACGACTCGGTAATCAAAAACAGTAGCACACAATATGGGTTTTCACCCATATTTCTGACTTCTTTCTACTTTCAACCACCCTAGTGTGGGGGAGTTGCCCCCCGCTATTATATATAAAGTTTCATATATAAAAAAAAAAAAATTTGTGTATATATCAAAAATAAAATAATGGCCGTAGTATTTCCCTTTTACGTTCTATGTTTCGGCATAACAGCCGGTACTTTGAATATTGAGGGCAATATTCATATCTAGTGTGGGGGGGAATTCTCACGAATTTTATCATGTAATTATACCACCCAATTCCCCATTTTTGCCAAAATTTTTTGGAGTAAGTGTTTTTCACTTACTCAGCAAATGGTAATCAGTCCGCCATGTCTAACTCACATAAGGATTGGCTAATCCAGGAGCAAACGGCTCTTGGTAAAGATATCTCAAATCCGCTTATGGCTTGCAATTTGCCCAAAATTGTATGGTGTTCAGCTCACCATATCTTTAATTAGTGAAGAGTTGGCTAGCCCACAAGTTTATGGCTTGTGGTAAAGGCAGTTGGAAAGCCATAATTGGTAATCGACTCACCAAATATAATATTGATAATTTATCTAAGATTTGCTAGTCCGTATAAACGGTTCGGTAAAGGCAAATCAAAACCGTTGAAAGCCGGTGATTTGCTCAAAATCATTTGGTTATCATTGTACCAAGGTTCTTACTTGAACTAAAACAATTGGCTACTCCCGAAGTAATGGCTTTTGGTAAAGAGATGAAATCCATTAAGTTTTCTCAAAAGATTGCTAGGGACTAGCAATATCTTAGTGTGGGGATTGATGAGTGTCTAAATACTCATCATTTTTGTACCATTTAAACTGCAAAAACATCTGAAAACACTCTGAAATGCATCAAAATGATAAAAATATCACAAATAAGTGTTTTATGTGTTTCAAATGCAAAAATACCAAAATTAGGTGAAAACGATCAAGTTTGCATAATTGGCGCTTTAGTCCCCAAGTTTCAAAAGTTTTCAAATTTAGTCCCTGGTAAATCAAAATAAAGAAAAAGTCATAAAAGGTCCTTGGGATTCACAAGTTGTAAGAAATTGTCCTTTGAAGTTTAAAATCACAATTTACAACTTTGGTCCCTCAACTTTACAAAAGTGTCAAAATCAGTCCTTGGGTGTTTAAAAATGGAAATTATTCAAACTACACCCTTGTACTATTCAAATGTGGCATATTTGGTCCTTATATGATAAGTTTTGAGAAAATTACAAGTTTGGTCCCTGGAGTTACAAAGTTTATAGTTTTGGTCCTTGGATTTATAAAAATGGAATTTTATGCAATATTGGTCCTTGTACTAACCATTAATTGCAGGTTTAGTCCTTGTGTTAACTTTGAAAAAATGGCAGGTTCTGGCCCTTGAGAATTGTGAAATTACACAATTGGTCTTTGTATTAATTCCAAATCCAAACCGGACCCTTTATATTTACCCAAACCCACCGTGCCCAACACCAAGCCCAAACCACTCCCTTTGAACCTTGACCCCTGCCAATATACCACTTGACCCCCCATTTGAACCCCCACCTATTAATAATACGGGTCAACAAAAGTCAAACCCAGTGTTACTGTGCATCTCTCTCACACAAGCGCGCCAAAACCAAACCACCCTGGTTTTCTTCACCAGCTCACCACACAACACACTCACCAACTGCCCTTGGGACTTTTACTGGTTATGCTTTGCAATATTTAATACTTAACTCTTTTTGTCCATTTAGCTTATACAAAAACTTTAGTTTATTTATTTACGTTCTTATTAAAATAAGTCTGCACACCTTTTAAATTTTTCTTAGCTTTTATTGTTATAAAGTATTTTATAAAAAAGTTTCAGATTTTTCTAAATAGTTTTAGTATTTTTTATCATTTAATTAGATTAAAACCGTATTTAATTCATAATAAATAAAATAATTATCAAAAAAATATAATTTTAATTTCTAAAATTTTCTTTTCTTAAATAGAACTTAGGAAAAATAGTAATACACTTGTAAGATTAAGTTTTAGATATTTCACTTTCGTAGCTCATTTTTAGAATTCAAGTTTCGCTGCTTTTTAGTATAATTTGCCTTAAGCTTAATTTTTCTTATGAGATTTTGTTTCCCATTTTAAAATAGATTTAAAAAGTAAAATTAGTTTTTAATTCAAATGAATAAAAGAAAAATCACAAAAACATCATTTTAAAAATAGTGATAGCGTTTATTTAATAGAAATTAGCTTTTTAATTTTCTTTAATTTGCATTTAAGCACCTGTAATTTACAAACTTTTTCTTTAGGTATAATTATTCCAAATCATCACCTTTTCCCATTCAATCTGAACGTTTTAAGCACCATTAATCCTCCGTGGGACTTAACTAATTCTTCGGAATCCACTATATATTCCAAGGGAAATTGCATTGGTTTTAGACTGTTTGAATTTTATTACGGTTGACCATTCACAAGTGGTTGACTTGTGTAATAAACTTGACAGTTTGAAGTGAACCAAGCACCGGTCTTGTTTGTGAAGAAGAAAGATGGATCATTCAGAATGTGTATAGATTATAGAGAGCTGAACAAGTTAACGGTGAAGAATCGTTACCCACTCCCCCATAATCGACGACTTGTTCGATCAGTTGCAAGGCTCTAGTATCTACTCAAAGATTGACCTAAGGTCAAGTTACCATCAACTTAGAGTGCGGGAGGAGGATATTCCGAAAACAAATTTAGAACACGTTATGGACATTATGAGTTTCAAGTAATGCCATTCAGATTAACTAATGCACCTGCAGTATTCATGGATCTCATGAATAGGGTATGTAAACCGTATTTGGACAAGTTTGTTATAGTATTCATCGACGACATATTGATTTACTCAAAGAGCAAGGAAGAGCACGAAGGGCATTTGAGAACGATTTTAGGACTACTTAAGAATGAGAAGTTGTATGCCAAATTTTCGAAGTGTGATTTTTGGAATCGCAAAGTACAATTTCTTGGTCATGTCATTGATAGTCAAGGACTACAAGTTGATCCTGCAAAGATTGAAGCCGTAAAAGATTGGGCTACTCCGACAAATCCTACGGAGATCCGACAATTTCTAGGACTCGCCGGGTATTACAGAAGATTCATTGAAGGTTTTTCAAAGATAGCTAAAGCTTTGACCAAGTTGACACAAAAAAACAAGAGGTACGAATGGGGAAAGAAACAAGAAGCTGCTTTTCAGTTGTTGAAGCAAAAGCTTTGCAAAGCGCCAATTTTGGCACTACCCGAAGGAATTGAGAACTTCGTTGTATACTGCGATGCTTCACATAAAGGGCTTGGAGCTGTATTAATGCAAAACGAGAAGGTGATAGCTTATGCTTCTCGACAACTTAAGGTTCATGAGAAGAATTACACCACACATGATCTTGAGTTGGGGCCGTAGTTTTTGCACTTAAGATTTGGAGACACTACCTTTACGGTACAAAGTGCACAGGGTTTACGGACCACAAGAGTTTACAATATGTTCTTGATCAGAAGGAACTTAACATGAGGCAACGTCGTTGGTTGGAGTTACTCAGCGATTATGATTGTGAAATCAAGTATCATCCGGGAAAAGCCAATGTTGTGGCTGATGCTCTTAGCCGGAAAGAAAGACCCAAACCTTTAAGAGTTCGATCATTAGGAATGACAATCAGTTCACCTTTACCATCAAAAATACTTGAGGCACAAATCGAGGCACTTAAGGAGGAAAACCGACCAAGTGAAAAGCTTTATGGTATGCCCAAAAATGCAAATGGCTTTGTAAAGAGAGCAGATGGAGTACTATGCTTCAAGGATAGAATGTGGGTACCATTTTATGGCGGGATACGAGAATTGATTATGCATGAGTCGCATAAGTCAAAGTATTCTATTCACCCGGGATCTGATAAGATGTATCAGGATCTCAAGAAACTTTATTGGTGGCCTAACATGAAAGCGGAAATTGCCACGTACGTTAGCAAATGTCTTACTTGTTCTAAGGTAAAAGTCGAATATCAGAAACCTTCAAGATTACTCCAACAACCAGAAATTCCCCAATGGAAATGGGAACGCATTACGATGGACTTTGTCACGAAACTTCCTAAGACATCGGGAGGTTACGATGCTATATGGGTAATCGTCGATCGTCTTACCAAATCAGCCCATTTCATACCAATTAGAGAGACTTATTCCATGGAACAACTCACTAGACTTTATGTCAAGGAAATAGTCTCAAGGCATGGAGCACCAATTTCCATCATTTCCGACAGAGATAGTCGATTCACTTCAAACTTCGGGAAATCATTACAAGATTCATTTGGAACCAAATTAGAGATGAGCACAACATATCATCCACAAACCGATGGCCAAAGTGAAAGGACAATTCAAACATTAGAAGATATGCTGAGGGCATGTGTTATTGATTTTGGAAATGGTTGAGCTAATCATTTGCCATTGATTGAATTCTCGTACAATAATAGTTATCACACCAAGATAAGCGGCACCATTTGAGGCACTCTATGGTCAAAAATGCCGATCACCTGTTTGTTGGGCCGAGGTTGGAGACGCACAACTCACCGGTCCGAAATGGTACGGAAACAATGAAAAGATAGTCCAAATCCGAGATAGACTCGAACTGCCAGAGTCGACGAAAAGTTACGCAGATGTTAGACGCAAACCGTTAGAATTTCAAGTCGGCGATAAAGTGATGTTGAAAGTATCGCCTTGAACCCGAGATACATTGGGCCATTCAAAATTTTGAGCAGAGTCGGCCCTGTAGCTTATCGACTTGATCTTCCGACAGAACTTGGTCACGTACACAACACGTTTCACGTTTCAAATCTGAAGAAATGTCTTTCGGATGAATCACTCGTTATTCCATTGGAAGAAATTCAACTCGACGATAAACTCAATTTCGTGGAGGAACTTGTAGAAATCATGGACCGCGAGGTCAAGCAGTTGAAAAAAAGTCGTATTCCTATCGTGAAGGTTCGCTGGAATTATTGAAGAGGTCCTGAGTTTACTTGGGAACGGGAAGACCGTGATACGCCTCAAATATCCTCATCTTTTCACCGACAACATCGTAGGACCCAACAAGGACTGAATTCGTGGACTGAATTCTTTTTTTGGTTGGGCGAATGTGACAACTCGTATTTTCAGGTCATATTTCAAAACATTACTCATGCTTCATCATTTATCATTTATCGTAAACTAGGTTTACGAGTATCAAATTCACGTAACCGTAATGGTTTAGCTGTGAATTCATGAACAATCATTAAGGACATTCCATATGGACTAAGTTTAGTCTACATATCATTATCATCATTATCATCATATTAATTCATGCATGGTTTCGCATTTTTACATTAACCGTATAATTTCATATTAAATAAACGCTATCGCGTAATTAATTATTTTGAACAATTGATCCGTTACTTTCAAAAATCATCCCAATATATTTTTATACTCATATTAAGTTTATAAAATAATATTATGAGTTTACCCAGTGTTTTAAATTTATTTTGTATCTAAATTGTTATATTTATATAATTACGACGGTTTTTCTTAAATACTACACGATAATTATTATTTCACTCAAATTTTGCAAGAAATGTAATTTTATAATTTTTATGACCTCAATATATTTTATCTTGACCCGTTAAAATTTAGTTTTATCTAACGCTACCCTAAATACTCAAATGTGTATTTAACTTATCACAAGTCTTCAATTTACTTACACTAAACTACACTTATACTTATTTAAAAAAAAATACATAAAGAGGATGACTAACACCCCTTGTCGACACAAGGGGTGAGTCACTTGAGTTTGCAAATATCTCTTCTAGTTAATGCATTATACACTTAAACTAAACACATACACAAAGATATTCAAGGTGAAAAAAAAATATTTCCTCTCTTTCTCTTCCTCTCCAAAACCGGCAACCACAAGGACCAAGAGAAGGATCTTCATAAATTTTCAAGACAAGGTTTTTAACACTCTAGTCTCACTCTTTATTAAGGATTTGAAATAAAAACCTTGGGTGATTAGGAAAAATCCATTGTCCATAAACCTCATCAAGTTACTAGTAAGCATTCATATTCATCATCATATCTCATATTTATTTTTATGGTCATTTCATTTTATTTGAGAAAACATGCAAGTCTCATGAGGTTTATACCACTTTTTCATTGATTTTAAGAGTTATATATATATTGTGTCATCCTATAATTACTCCTTGTTATAAATCACTCTTGGTGATGTCTAGGAACCCATGACACCCTAAGAAGGTGTATGGTAGGATTAGAATAGCTTCGGAGTTGTTTTGAATGGGTTAGAATAGGTTTGGCGAGAGAAAAACTCATTTCGACAAGTTTGAAAAAGGGTCTGTCCTTATTTTCGAAATCTGGAAAATCCGACAGTAAGTAAAAATTTTTGGCCTAGATATTTAGAAAATACACTTTAAAACGAAAACGTGGCCGCTTGAACGGATTAAAACGGAGCTATAACGAAGAAGTTATGAATTTTTCAGCATGTTATGTTTATTTTGTACGAGTCAAAAATGAAACTTAGGCGTTATAAATTATGTCGACTTATCAAAAATATGTTAGTATACTTTGATACAAAGCTAAGGACCTATAAAACGTAGAAAACGGATTTGTAACGATTAAATTATACACGTTTACAAAAAGTTGTCGTAACTTAAATATATAAGAAAAACTATTCAATTTCTAATAGACAAGTTTTACGGCAAATAAGTGACCATGTTGAAGAGCATTTTTAACATTGATGTAGAACATTTTATAAAGTGATGTCTTCTAGTAAAAGTAAGTTCGCCAAGTATATTTTCCAAAATGTCCGACCGTTTGTTTAGCGGAGTTGTTATGAATTATTTACGGTTACTCAAACTTTGCCGAAAACCATCCTTAAACTATATTTTGGGACACAAGTACCATACTTAACCTATATTTTTCTTTATCTTTGAGACCTCTAGGATGGAAACTCATGTACTAAAACTTTGAGATAATGATACAAGCTTCCCAAAACCATTGAGTACGTTTCCTAATACTCGATGTGCACCATTTTACGACTAGCTTTTAGAGGCCGTTTTGTCACTTTTATGAATATTTCAACGACATTATTTTACGACGAAAAGTTATAATTTCTTAATAAATCACTAAATGATTATCGTCGGATATCATTTCAACGTAAATACATGTGGAGTAATTTAAAATGGTCAAGACGTTAAAAGATTATTTTTCGACGAAAAGTATTATTTTCAAAAATTCATAAGTGGTATAAATATCATCCGAATTGCATGCATAACATTACATCATAACTTATTACGTATCATATCATTCATAATAGGTCAAGTTTTGAGATTCACGCTACATTTCGGTGTACACACTTTTGTCATCGCATCAATTCATCAAGTGAATTTTCATAGCCCCGATTTATTCAAGTTTTTACTTTATTTCAAACCTACGGGGGAGAATACATTGCACATCATTTTTATTACGATACCAAGTATATCAAATTCATTACATTTCTTAAGTTACCTCATGCCAATTGAATTTCCCCATTATATAACATGAACCGTTAATTTCATAGAAGCGAGGGTGAGTGGATAGATCTATCGATGGTGACTCCTCCATCCGGGTTGGTGGATTCCAACTGGTTAAACGGATGCATTTCATTTAATATCATTATTTGAGTTGTTTGGCAAACACTCTGTTGGGGCTAACATCATGATCAGTCTAGTTTCGGTGTCATGGAGTTATAGCAATTGTAACATTTTTATGTGGCATGTTTGTCATATATGGTCTATACTTGTGTGGTCGTATAAATTATTTTTCATAAACCTATGATTTCTCACCAACATTATTGTTGACCGTTTTAGCAATGTATTTTCGGGTAATTAAGACATTCGCATCATGGCACTATTAAGGAACCTCATAGAGTCGCGGCGTCGACTTGTTTCATTGTATATTATGGTTTTTTTTCAAAACATCGTTTGGACTTGTAATAAACTTATATTTCCTCAAACTTTATCAACTTTTGGGACCTATCTTGTAACTCTGTATGTTTTATCTAAATATCAAACGATGTGTTTCTAAAACGACACTTTAGGTCGTTCAATATAACTGTGATTGTGATGCTATGACAGTCAATCCCCAGGAATTACATTCCGCTGCAAAACAGGTAATTTGGGGGTGTGACATCGACCACCATATATCTGTATATATGTCTATCTGTGTTGACTAACGTATGCAGATATCATGGTTTATGAGAATGTTCCCGCTCCTGCTCCCACAAAATTGGATGATCAGATTTTACCAGTTTATGATTGGGTGCCAATAGGACAGGGTAACTATATCTTGGATCGACAAAAGAAGAAAAGGAACCTAATATTTTAGATCTCTGTGAATAATCTGCATGATTTATACAACTTCAGAGATCTCACTGCATCAGCAGATGTTTCTTCCATCCTTACAGCAACAACCGAAACAACTTCTGCATTTCCACCACCTAACGTTTCTTTGTGCAGGACAAGTAGTGGATGATAAAATTTTGTTGTTATGTGTCTACTTTCAATACCTATCATATCTGACACTGACATCCTCCCTCATAGATTGAGGGGGAGCGCTAAAATGTTCCATTATCAGTACATGTAATTAATCTGATAACATTTTCACTCATGTTTTATAAACCTATTTAAATCACTTGGGATCCTAAATCTCAAAGGGCTTGAAATTTTTGATCGGGGGAGAGAATGTGATTTAAATATTAAATCTAATAAAAAGGTGATTGTTTAAAGACTCAAACAAGCACTCCTTCCTCCATGTGCTAAACGATTTCAAATACCGATGCACATGTTGAGGGGGAGCTTTTCTGAAAGATCAAAAACAATTGAGGTCCAAATGCTTTGATATAATATCACAAGTACCTTGATTGATTTTCAATTGGTTTTAAGGCAGAGAGAACAGTACCACAAGACCGACCATTGCATTTACTTTATTGGAGTTATAAGGATGGTAAGGTTAGGTATTAGTTCCCACGATCCCACCAGAGCCAGAGGGATCTACCCAAGGACAATCCACTAGTTAGTGTAAAAGTCCTTAGGTATGATGAAAAAAGGAGAAAAGTGAGAATAAGGGAAGAGTGCCGACTGAGATGGAGCTAGGACTGGAACAAACCCAACAAGGTTCTACTTATGAAATCTCGATAAGCACTGAAGGGGTTGAAGAATGAAAAAGAAATGTAAAGTGAAAGGGTGAAAAGAAATAGCCCTCCAATAATTCAACCTTAGGGCAGAAATCGGGTTAAATGCATATACTACGGGTGGTTACCAAGGTAGGCCGGTATTGAAGACAAGACGTCATGGACCCAGTGACGCACTGCATTAAACTTCCCAGCTACTCAAGTTCTCTTAAAAGGAATTGTTTCATTCTCATGGGGAACCGATGTAATCTATCGACTTTCTCTTAGAGATGGTTGATATGAAAAAGGAGACCCTCTCCCTAGTCTCCGCATAGGAGAAACAATGTGCACTATTGAGTCTAGAGCCAAGAGATCATCCGAAAAATCTCATTAGGACACATGTTCATGAAGACTTACTGTTTCATACAATGTGAAAAGTAAGAATATATACTGAGAGTCCTACGCATTATCCATGTGGAATTGCCAGAACATCCGAGTGATATGTAAAGTATTCACAAAGAAGATGGAAATCCTTCTAGAGCCAACATCAAACAAGCTCTTGGTGGGTGATATGTGAGATCCTTTATGGATCAAACTTGTGACAACTGGAAAGAAACGATGGGGCGATTAACTCTTTAATCAAACTTGTTCCAGGAAATGGATTGACGTATGCTTTTGAAAAATCTTTCGATGTGCTCTTCAATTCCTTTTCTAGCACATCGACTGCACATTAGTTTTTCAAATAAAAATTATTTATGATTGAAACTTGATTTTTCTCATAAAACTTTCGTCGTATTGCAAAACTCTCTCTCTCTTAAGCAATACGCGATTGTTTTTTAAATCAATTTTATCAATCAGTGAATCTCAATTCGATGGTTCACTCACTCCGTGTTGTCTACTTTGAGACGCTCCGGTTTGAGAATGGCTAGCTCAAGCTACGAAACCATGTCAAGGAGATTCTTCGGAATTCTACATGAACACAGGCAGTATTTATACTGATCAACGGGGAACCTTGGCTTTTGCAACCCTATTCAACGAAAGTGAACAAAGACATTTCGTGTGCTTTATTGCTAACTATTGTTTGCAGGAACATCTGACGGTTGTAGTTGATCAAAATTGAGAAGTCAATCCATAACCACGTGCTCACACGTCACACTCATGTTTAAGGAAATCATGATAATCTAAAGACCTTAAACAATGCTTCCGCAACTCTGATGCAAAATATCATGATCCAACAAAGTGTGAGCATGTCGGTCCAGAAGTCACAATATCACATGGTGGCGATGCAACATAAGGATGATCTAGAGATTTACTATGGCTGATGATCTCGAAGAAAGCTCAAAGATCACAAGTCAAAGGAACATTCATATGAAGAATCACTACTGAAGCACAAAGATTGCGGAATTTGAAGAATTAAAGTCTACAAGCTCGGAATTGAACTTCATGATTGAATGCTAGGATGCAAATTGTAATTTATGGGGTGACCTCCCTTAGGGGAGATTGTTAGGATTTGGAAACTCTATATAGAAGAGTCGGTCACCCCGAGTTTAGTCTAGCATGTGTTAGCTCGTAGACTTAGCTATATTTATTAGTTATTAGTTAGATAAGTAACACTGTGGAAGACGGACGGGTCTTTACCCACTGTATACCTGATCCACAGCCCGAAGGAGGGCGTATTTTTTAAGAACTATAAAAGACCTCTCCCTCCAAGAGAGAGGGTAGAGCTTTCAATCTAACCTTTCTTATTTCTCTTCACTTTCTCTCTCTAGAAAGCCTCCCAACCTCTACTTTCTCTCTCTAAACTTCTTGCACTATTCGAACTATACATATTAGATTTGTGTGTTTACATTAACCAATATCTTACATAGTGCCACAACAAACTTACTGCTGCTAGGCAAAAAGTTAGTGTTGCTGGGCCAAAGTTACTACTGCTTGGAAAATGCTGCTAGGTTTGAAAGTGCAGGGACTAAATCGTAAAATTTAGTGTATAAATCCCTAATTGATCAATTCAATCGGATTTGTGCACTCAAAACTGTCTCGATCATAAACCCTAACACTCCTCTTAACATCAAAACTAATAATTCCTAAATCTCAAACCCTAATTCACAATGTCGACAAGAGTATTTGCTGATAGTCACAACTTGGTTGCTCTTCTTGACAAACCCCTACCAGAATCTGAAGGATTTACTGAGATTATTGATTTTCTTAATGCTTTCCCTATAAGGTATGCATTATTAGTGACTCCTACTATATTTATTTGCAACATCAAGCAGTTTTGGGCTACTGCTAAGTCCAGAACTATTGATGGGGAAGCACAAATTCAAGCTTTTGTGGATGATTAGGAGGTGGTTGTCACTGAGTCATCCGTTAAAGTTCTTTGGAACTAGCAGATGACAATGGTGTAGACTGTCTCCCAACCCCTGAAATTTTTGAAGGTCTTGCAAAGATAGGGTATGAGAAGCCAAACAAATCTTTGAAATTCTACAAAAGGCTGTTCTCACCTCAATGGAAATTTTTAATTCATACCATCTTGCATTGTATCAGTCCTAAAACAACTGGCTGGAATGAGTTTAGTACAATTATAGCTTCTGCTATAGTGTGCTAGACTGAGGGACAACCATTTAATTTTTCTAAAATGATTTTTGATGGTATGATTAAAAACTGTGATGATTCAAGTAACTACTTTTTATATCCAAGTTTTGTTCAAATATTCATTGACAAACAACTTTTAAAGAAAAAGGTTCATAAAGGAACCTTGGATACACCCCTGCTCACAAAGAAAGTTTTCACATTTATGAGGAAGCAGGGACTGGGTTTTTCTGGCAGGGTTACACTACATTTTAAAAACATGATGAACCTTTCACAACAACAGGGTGAAGGAGCATAAATCACAACTACTACCCAACACACACCCAATTTTGATACATCAACCTCACAACCCAAAAAGACCTATAAATGTAGGACATCACAAAAAGGTGCTACCACTACTGCTTCCCCGGGTTGTCAGAATCTCTGGTTCGATCAGGACTAGGAGTCCTATTCATTCGTTGGGGTACCGTATGGTTGCATTGAGTCGTCACAGTGAGAAGAGTGACATGTTATGAGGGCTACCACTATCTGCTTCTAGCTTAGCGCAACACAGAAGTGGGTAACATAAGTAAGACCCAACCGGCAACATCTAAAGTGTTAGGTTCTCGGAACTTAATGCGATGATGGAAACCCACCACCTGGATAATATGCTCGCATGCTCAAACTAGGTTTGAGACTGAGTTTACATCCTTAGATTCACCTCTCAAGGAAGTTAACATATCCCGAAGTGATGAGGATAGAAATGCAACAGATGAATTGATGGACACTAATGTATAAAATGACAATTCCTGTGATCCACTTCTCGGGCTAGGTAACACAAGCCAAAGTGGTGAGGATAGTATGGAACTGATTAAAGAATTGATGGCTAAATGTACACAACTATCACAAGCAGTTCTTAGCCTCCAAAAGCTTACAACTACTCAAGGTAAGGAAATCAAGAGTTTGAAGCAGAGAGTAAGATTTTTGGAAGGTGTTCAGAGGTCAAGAACCCATACATTCAAGAGATTGAAGAAGGTGGGTACTGCACATAGGGTGAGTTCCCCTCATGAACCAAGTTTGGGGGAGGATGCTCCCAAATAGGGAAGGAAAGATGATGTAACAGGTTCAGGGGAGGCTCAGGGTCATGAAGGTGCAGAGATAAGTAATTTTGGTGTTGATATGGATCAAGATGTAGAGCAGAATCAAGCAGTTGAAACTTCAATGGTTGTCAAGGAAAGTGCTACTACAGGAGATGAAACTACTGCTAGTGTTGAAGAAACCTGTTTAGTACAAAATCAACTACTACAAACTGCCGCTAGATAAGATAAACCTATCGGCTACTACTACTGCTGCAATAGAAGAGGTATTAGATGAAACAACTCTGGCTGAGGTGATGATTGATCTGAAGAAATCAAAGCCAACGGTCAAGAGTACAATCAAAGAATCTTCTAAGGAACCAGTAAAAGTTTCTCTACCTTTATTACAAACAATAAAGGCACCTATCAAAGGTGTAGTCATCAAAGAACATGTCTTCACATCCAAGACAATCTCTCAACAACCACAGTATGAAGGCAAAAGAAAAGGAATGTTGGTTGAAGACCCTGAGCCTGAGTCTAAAATACCTATGGAGTCTTGGCCTAAAGAGAAGATTATAGCACATTATGCTAAAGTTGCTACTACATTACAAGCTGAATTTGAACCTGAAAATCAAGAAGTGTTAGAGCAGCAAAGAATACCAGCTGAGAATGAAGCAAATACTTTGGCATTATTAGCTAAATGGGATGAAGAAAGGATCAGATGTGATGCATATATAGAGCTAACTAAGATGCTTAAACAATAAGATCAGGAGCAATACACTATAGAAGAGAGAGCTCAGTGGTTAAAGGGGTTCATGGATGAGAGGAGAAAAGTGTATGCTGTTGAAAGATTGCAGAAGAAGATGCTCAGACCACAATGAAACAAAGAAGAAAGGTTCACTCATACTATCTGAAGAACATGAAAGGCTACAAGTTAAATCAACTGTCTCATATTACTGATAGTTAAATTAAGAAGATGTATGAGAAATCTAGAAGAGAGGTTGAAGCCTTTGTGCCTATGGAAATAGAAGAACCTACACAAAATAAGGTGGTAGAGTAGATAGATCAGTTAGAAAAGGAGAAGGTGGTGGAACAGGTGGAGAAGGTAGAAAAGGTAGAGGTTAAGAAGGAAAGTTCTAGTTTTGGTGTGAAGAGAACTGTATAAGTTAAAAG
>OU343220.1:119380587-119481999 GCA_910596185.1 Chrysanthemum makinoi | reverse complement strand
GTTGGAATCACTCCTAAACCATAATCAAGTGTTAGTAATTAATATGTAATAGGTAGCTAATTATGGCCTTTATGTTTGTTATTAGCCTTAAGCTTATGTAGAAGGCCCATGAGCTTAGGCCCATGTCCAATAAGGAAAGGATGGTAACTAGGAGTGTTGCCTAGCTTCCTCCTATAAATACTCTTATAACCTTCATTTGAAGGTTGGTTGTTCAAGTTATTTCTTTCACATACATCTACGCATAACCGTGTCTTTATATCGTGTGTGTGTGTTTGATTCTTGTTCAATCGCCTCTATCTCTTTTCTATAAATCTTGTGTTGTAAATCTAGTGACCTAACAGTGGTATCAATCGCCAAATAAGTTGGGTTAACACTTTGGTTTGAAGTATTTTGTTTTTGGTCTTACGCGTAAAAGTGGTTTACACTTTGGTTCGCAAAAACTTCGTTTTTACACTTTTAATCAAGATTCTTGTACTTTCAACGTTTTAAGGTGTTAAAATACTTGTTTTTGGCAAAAAGTTTCAATCTTTGCGTGTGGATCTAAGTTTTTAAGCTTGTTTTTGTTCGTGGGTGTCGCTCTACGCGTAACCTGTTTAAGAGTTTGGTTCATCAAGTTTCACACTTTTGTATTTTGGTGATATTGAAGCTATTCCATAACAAAAATCTGGTTTAGAAACATATTTGGGCAAAATCATTTTTCGAGTAATCTACGGCGTAAGAAACCCTAATCTTCGCGTAACTTTTCCTTGGTTTGATCTTCGTTTTCGTGGTATACTCCGTGTTTTCTTGCTTGGATAAGCCTGAAAATACGTCGACTTTGGATATCTTTTGCCTGTGATAGTGTAAAGATCATGGGATAAAACCTAAACTTACGCAAGCATAAAGCTTCGCGTAGAAATCCTACGCATAAGATTCATCTTACGCCTAAGCCTAGTCTTACGCATAAGATAATCCTACGCCTAACTTTCTACGCCTAACTTTGTGTCTACGCCTAACTTTAGCATTTTTACCTACTTGCGTAAGCTAAATCTACGCGTAACTCTTGATTGTTATGCGTAACTTTGGTGTTTTTACGCATAAGTTCTACTTGGTTTCTTGTGATTTCTACGCCTAAGGACACTTCATCAACAAAGGTTCATTCGACTACAAAGATCCATTTTTACCAACACAAGTTTTCAACATGTCACAACCACCATACTCTAACTATTTCCCTTACACTTATTCTCAACGTCAACAACAACTAACTCCACAACATCAACAATGGAATCAACAACAAGCAATTTATCAACAACAATTTAATCAACAACATACTCCACAACTTGCTGCAATTCCACAACCTCAAATGGTTCAACCACCACCAAGTCTTCAAGTTCAACCCTACACTATGAAGGAACCCACTTGGTTTGCAAAGATGTGTGAAGCTTTAAGCAGCCAACAATCAATTCATGAGGCTGGATCACTTGATAGACCTCCCATGCTCACTCCAGGAAACTACGATCAATGGGTGATAAGGTTCTTTAGGTTTTGTGATCTGAAGAAGCCACATGGAAAGTTCTTAAAGAAGGTTATTATGGAAGGTCCATTTGGATGCCTCTTGTCATTGTACCCGCCGATCAAATGCTAATCCACCAAGAGATGAACAAACAAACATTGCTACTGTTGCCGACTTGAATCCAGAGAACTTCTACACTATGAAGGTGATGAGCTTGCAATGCAATATATCCTCTTAGGATTACCTAACCCAATTCTTGGAAGTGTTGATGCTCAAAAGACTGCAAAGAAATGTGGGATCATATTCATCTTCTTATGGAAGGATCTGTACTCAATCAGGAGGATTTGGAATCCAAAATTTACTTGGCTTATGAACACTTCATGATTGAACCTGGAGAGACACTAGAGTCTTATCATCATCGGTTTTCAGACATCATCAATGATTTGGATAAACACAACATCATCATGCCAAAAATTGCAGTGAATACTAAGTTCCTGAGTAGTCTTGGTCCTGAATGGGAGAAGTATGTCATTTTTCTCCGTCAAGCGAAGAATATGCATCATTCTACATATGGATTGTTGTACGATTACTTGAAGCCTCATGAAAGGAAGTTGATAGGGAAAGGATTCTCCGTGCTCAAATTGCTCCACCGACACATCCGGAAAATCAACAACTTGCATTATATGCTCAAAACAGTTATTCTCCTCAACCAGCAACTCAACCAACTGCTACAATCACACCATATGATCCTTCACAGCCTCAATCTCAACAAACTCAATTGGTTCCATACAACAACTACAATGCTCAAGCACAGTCGGTGAAGCTAATGAGGAATCCGATCCGTTCGAAGCACTGCAACAAGGATTTGCTATGATTGCTAATGCCTTTAGCCGTTATACCAACAAATCCAACAACCGTATTCGTTCCTCATCTAACACAAGGAATCAAGCTGTTGTGAACAATGGACGAGTTGAATATCAGAATCGTGGTTATGGTGCGTTGGATAGGTGGTCAAGGGTTTAATGTTGTGGGTAGGAATAACAATCGAGCTCAAGTGGTGGAACAAGGAAATGCTCAAAATGGGTTGAATGGTCTTCGATGCTACAACTGCAATGAGAAGGGACATATGGCTAATGCATGCCCAAAGCCTAGGACTAGGGGCAGTGCTTATCACAAAGAGGCTCTTCTTTTGGCTCTTAAGGATGAAATTGGTGGAACTCTCACGGACAGAAACGAGCTTTATGGCAAATGCAGACTCAGATGATGATATGGAGGACTTGCGGGCCAATGCAGTTGTTATGTTGATGGCTAATATGCATGAGTTACACATGAGTGACACAGGCCCAGTGTATGACACAGATGGCTTGTCTCAGGTACCGAACAAACCATATTTATCTCTGATCTCATATCTCCGCCAACATCTGCATCCGGCAAGGCTCGGAATGTTCAAAATGAGTCATCCACATCTCATTCCGACGATTTTCAACTAGAACCCGTAGTTATATTTGACGATCAAGATGACCTTATGGTTTCCCTTGATAATCAAATTGACTCTGTGGTCATACTTGAGGATCTAGTAATGATCATGTTGTGACTCACGTTGAACACGCCGAACTTTTGCCTCATCCAGATTTTGCTCGTTTAATACAAGACCAACAGACCATAGTGGAAAATGTCATGCCATTAATCAGGACTTGAAAAGCAAAATGCACTGTTAACCAAGGATTTTGAATGTTTACAAAAGCAACTCAACTTTTTCAAAACTCAAGAAAAACGTAAAAACGGTTTTGAAGCAGCCTTTGCCAAATCTCATCAAAACGAAAAATATTTAGAGACAGATGCGTGATCTAGCCGCTTCGAAGAATGCTTTGTTGTCTGAAATAGAACAACTGAAACATGAACATAAAAAGCAAATTAACGCTCTCACCTTGGAAAATCAAAAAGCTAAGGTTGAGTTGTTAACTTGTCAAAAACAGTTCTCTGCATACAAAAAGCATTCAACGAAACGAATAGATGATCATCTTGAAGAAATCATCGGCTTGCAAAACAAACTTAAAGAGTTTAAAACTGTTGTTTACAAACATGGCGAGTCGGTCACAGCTATTGAAAAGTTTACTTTAAAACCAAATCCAAATGGATATGGACCGAATCTTGCTGATTACAAACCTAAGCTTTCAACAAAGCATTCAAACCAAATCCTGAAGTTTCCAGTGCAGAATATAAAATTGATAATTCTGTTATGAGTGTTGTTGAATATCATCGTCAAGAGGAATTAGATGCAGAAGACGAGAGTCGATCAAAATTAGAAAAAGTTGTTTACAACAAACCTTTTAACTATTCAAAAGCGGTCACTTTCGTCACACCAACGGATTCTTCTAACACACCAAGGATTATTATAAAAACGTCTGAGTCTTCTAATGTTAATCCCAAACCAGACTATGCACAAACTTATGGTCCTTTACCTTCCATCGATGAAGTAAACTCAAAACCCGAAAATCGCAAAATTCTTAGATATTTTGACCTTTTCATGGCTGACCTCAAACTTTACAACATGAGATAGAATATCATTCTGAAATCAAAGTTCAACATTTTCAATCGCCTCTGGGCGAGAACAAAGAGACATTTTTCAGAAAAATCTTTTACCAAATGTTAAAAATTTGAAAAGTTGTGCATTGTCTTGGGAAAGGACTTTCATAAGGAACTTGGATTGATGAAGGTCGTTTTCGAGAAAACAGAAACATCTATTTCTAATACTAAACGTAAAAAGAAAATGTTGAGAAAGATGTTGATCGACTCTTGGAAGATGTCATATGTGCTGATGTCCATAATGTTGTGCTATTGAATTCTTTGTCATACGCATTTGATTATATCTCTGTGATCTTTGTTGATTATGTGGTAAATGTTGAGAACGATAATGTGCTTGGTCGAGTCCTTAAAAGTTGAAAACAAACGATTGTCAAACGAACTTTCAAATGCAATACGTCGTCTTAATTGGTGTCAAAAAGATATTCACGATCAACAACTTGTTTTTCAACACAAAATCGGCCAGTTGCGTACAAAATCTTCTGATCCTAAAATTGAGCAACTGGATGATCAAAGCGTGTCTTTTAAGTGTCAAATCTCAAAATATGAACAAGAACTTGTAAAAGTTAAAAGGAATATGGTGTCATATTTGATTTACTCAAAAGACTCGTGATGAAGCATCAAATGAACTTGATCATTATCTTGCACACACTAAAGAAGTTATGCATTTTTTTGGAAATATTGGTCGAAAATCAAGATCGATTCACACTATCTTCAAGTTAAGAGAAATGTTAGGAAAGTATGAACAACTTCCGCCTACCGTGATTAAGAGAATAGCCCAGTAACACTTAGTAATCGTGAACCTAGAATCACTACTGCCAAATCACAAATTGTTAACGTGCTTCCTTCTCTTGAAGCAGGAATAGTTGCGTCTTTTCCAAACGTCCGCACTTCACAGCCTAGGAGCACTACATCGACGAATAGGAAGTTGCGACCTAAGAAAAGATCAATAAGGAATGCTAAAGTAGAAGAACACCCTAGGACTATGAATAAGACTCACGTTGCTTCCACTATAGATATTGCGTCTGGCAAATGTAATAGAAATAGTGATGTAACGAATGCTAAACCGTTAAGTACTTTTGATATTCAGTCTGATGCACCTTGTGTTATTTGTCGTAAAAGTATGAATTCCGATTGTCATGATAAATGTGTTGCTAAAGCTATCATCTCTCGTTTAAGGAATCCTAAGGACCGGAATACCTCTAGGCCCACTAATCTTTCTAAGTCTGTGCTTGGTAGACCGCCATCTTTAGATTCTAATAAACGCATTGCTGTCCCTGTAGCTCTAGTTTCACCTCCTAGGAATGTAGTACCACCTAGTGCATTCACTAAGACTAAAGCAAATACTAGTTGGAGATGGCAGAAATGGATATATAACACACTAGGATTTAAATGGATACCTAAAGCTATTGATGTATGTATGTCTACTATAACTGCTCCGGAACCCTCTAACATTTCGGGTTCCACATCTACTTCTATTCCATCTGTGTCGTCTGTGTGTAATGCAGGTGATACAGATCATTCTCGAGATTGTTGATAGCGGATGTTCCCGACATGTGAAACTTAAACTGTTATCAAACTTTATTGCAAAGTTCATTGGCACTGTCAGGTTCGGGAATGATCACTTTGCAGCTATCATGGGCTATGGAGACTATATCAATGGGAACATCGAAATTAGCAGGGTTTATTATGTGTAAGGCCTCGGTCACACATTTTCGATGGAGTGGGTTCGTGATGGAGATTTGGAGGTTGCTTTCAGGGAGAAAACTTGTTTCATTCGTGATCTACAAGGAAACGACCTTATGTCCGGCTCGCGTAATTCCAGTCTTTACACTATCTCTATGCAAGACATGGTTGCTTCTTCTCCCATCTGCTTACTTTCAAAGGCAACATCAACAAAATCATGGCTATGGCACCGTCGTCTCTCACATCTAAACTTTCAAACCATCACCAACCTTGCTCGACACAAACTAGTTGAAGGACTCCCACGATTTCGGTATTCTAAAGATCACCTTTGCTCAGCTTGTGAACAAGGCAAAAGCACTCGTGCTCATTTTCCTTCAAAGGTGTAACACAGCTCTCAGCATGTGCTTCATCTTCTTCACATGGATTTGTGTGGCCCGATGCGCGTGCAAACGATAAATGGCAAACGCTACATCTTGGTAATTGTTGATGACTATTCGCTGGGGACTTGGGTCTACTTTCTTGAAGCAAAGATCAAGCTCCACAGATGATCATCACCTTTCTCCGAAAAAATTCAAGCTCACGAAACACCGTTCGACAAATCAGAAAGACAGAGGCTGAATTTGTTAACCAAACTCTTCGTGAATTTTATGAGAAAGTGGGAATTCAGCATCAGACATCTATTGCACGTACACCTAAACAAAACGGAGTTTGACGAAACCGGCGTTAAGGAAGGCTGCAAGAACAATGTTAATCAATGCTAAACTTCCAGATTACTTATGGGAAGAAGCTTATCTCTGCATGCTATACTCAAAACCGTTCTATGATTACAAAGCATACAACAAAACACCTTTTGAGCTTGTCCACAACAGAAAACCGATCTCAAACACTTTCATGTATTTGGATCTCTTTGCTATCAAATAATGATCGATGACTTTGGAAAGCTCAAAGCCGACATTGGAGTCTTTATAGGATATTGTGATAATTCTAAAGGTTTTCGAATCTGGAATCGTCGAACAAAGGAGGTTATGGAAACGATTCATGCTCATTTTGATGAATTCACGGAAATGGCTTCGAGTATAACACTTGGAACCGGACACAACAACTTAAACTTCCCCAAACCCCATCATCAGTGAACAAAGCCCCGACTTACTCGTCAACAAATGGAAAGGTTATTTGCTCCATTGTTCAGTGACGATATTGATGAACGTGCTCCAGGTGTATCCATTGTTTCCGCTGCTCAACACGATAATACTCTTATACGATACACACTGCAACAACAACTACGGTTGAAGAAGCACCACCATTGACTCCAACACAACATTGAACAAACGCTTCCAACAATGATGAACCGGCTGATGATATTGAATGAAGTACCCCCACTGCGAGATTTTGATCCAAATCGTTCTTTAACCCGTTTGCTAATGAGACTGTTGCACCAGATGTCGCGAAATCTTCAACAAACCATTTGAATCCTCAAAATCTGCACAATGTATACCAACATCAACCCTCCACACATAGATGGACAAAAGACCATCCTCTGGAAACATTATTGGCAACCCGAATCAACCGGTCGTTACAAGACAACGTCTTCACAATGGTGAACATTGCATTTATGCACTCAGCTGCCAATCTGAACCTAAAACATCAAAGACGCAATGACAAAGGACAACTGGATTGAATCCATGCAAGAAGAACTCAACCAATTCAAACGTCTTGAAGTATGGGAACTGGTTGAAAGACCAACAGGGGTCTACGTCATTGGTCTCAAATGGATTTGGAAAAACAAATTGGATGTTGAAGGAAATGTTATCCGAAATAAGTCACGTCTGGTGGCTAAGGGTTATCGTCGGGAAGAGGGTATTGACTTTGAAGAATCTTTTGCTCCGGTTGCTCGTCTTGAAGTTGTTCGGATATTTCTGCGTTCAGCTCATATGAATATGCGGTCTTTGGATGGATGTCAAAACTGCGTTTCTCAATGGACAACTAAAAGAAACGGTTTATGTCAGCCAACGGAAGGATTCGTTGATCCGAGTTCCCGAACCATGTCTACAAACGAACAAAGCTCGTATGGTCTCAAACAAGCTCCTCGGGCATGGTACGATAAGCTATCATCTTTCCTCATTGCCAATAATTTCACCAAAGGTTCGGTTGACCCCACTCTTTTCATACAATATCACGGGGCACATATCTTAATTGTTCAAATTTATGTGGATGACATCATTTTTGGGTCTATACATAAAAAGTACTCAATCGCTTTTGCAAAACTAATGAAGAAAAATTTTGAAATGTCCATGATGGGTGAACTTACGTTCTTTCTAGGACTACAAGTTCATCAATCACACCGTGGTATTTTCTTGAGTCAGTCCAAATATGCCCTTGAATTGTTAAACAAATTTGGAATGAAAACTTGTGACACCTATGCCACATCAATGGCTCATACCAAGCTGGACGGATTTACATGGGAAATGGTGGACCCTACAAATACCGTAGTATTATTGGGTCTCTCATGTATCTAACGACTAGCAGCGATATTGTCTTTGCCGTATATCTTTGCTCCGTTATCATCGCGACCAAGCTGAAACCCTCTCTGAGGCTAAAAGAATCCTCCGATACATCAAGGGAACCATTAATTTGGGACTCTGGTATCCGAAGGATTCTGGTTTTGAACTAATCGCTTTTGGTGTGACCGCAGGATGCTTAGACTCACGGAAAAGTACTTCAGGAGCTTTACAATTTCTTGGTGATAAATTGTCATGGTCGAAGAAGCGGATTGTACATCGCTGTCCTCAACGAAGCGAATATGTAGCCATGTCGCGTGTTGTGCTCAAGTCATTTGGATGAGAACACAACTCAAAGACTATGGTTACGTATTTGACAGAATCCGATGTACTGCGACAATCGGAGTGCCATTGCGATCTCGTGCAACTCAGTTCAGGACTCGAAATCAAAGCACATCGATCTTCGATATCATTTCATCAAGGATCACGTGGAGCAAGTCTTGAATTATATTTTGTGGGTAGAGAATACCAATTGGCAGATCTTCTCACCAAAGCCTTGCCTCCCGCTAGGTTTAATGAGTTGGTCCAACGGATTGGTATGAGGTGTTTGACTCAAGAGGAATTGGATGACCTCCTAAAACAGTCTTAAAAACATGTCAAACACCAAAATCTCTTTTGTAAATATTTTTTCAAAAACAAAATACAAAAATATAAAATCCGATAAAACAACAAAAATATTCTTCTAATCTATTTTTCTTTCAACATGGCAAGTACATTTCTTCCGTCAACACTTTAATCTTTCAAAATTCAATATTTTTCCGATCAAGTGTTGAGGGGAGAAAAAAAACATTACTTAACTTTCAAAACATCCGTGTACTTGCATGTTACTCTATTCGGTTGTTTCTTTTATCAACGGTGGTAAATTTTTCTGGTTTAATAACTACCTCGGACTAAAATTTATAACCTTTCATTATTTTCTTAAGTCGAGGGGGTATAGTCAAGTTTCTTTCTTAAAATCTTTGATTTGGTAACCAAAATGGAAGTTAAATGGCTTTGGATGAAAAAGGAAAAGGTGGAGGGACCAAAACTGCCAAAAGGTTAAAGTCATTTTATTAAAAACAACCCACCTAACATTTCACTTCACATTTATTACCTAACCAACACATCCTCGCCAAAGAAATCGTTCAGAAATCTGTTTTGATCATCAATTTGTAAGTGTTTTCATAATCTTAACGTTTTACAAGCAAGGTTTTGAATTTTTGCAAATCCAACGGTTAAAATTAGATATGTGTGATTATGTGTTCTACATAAAGTATGAACACCAATCATTAGTGTGTGTTTATGGTTAAAAAGATAGTGTCAAAACGCTTTAATAACATCATTGATATCTTTTCTATCCTCAAAATCCACCCAGAAACATGAATTGATTGATTTTCAAAATTAGGGTTTATTCGTAGATTTGGGTTTTTCAAATGTGAAGGTTTTTGGTCAAAAAGATTGTTTGTGATTTAATATCATGTGAATTGATGATATCACGGGCCTATAACAACGAAACACTAATTATTCAGAATTAGAATTAGGGTTTAATGTTCTTGAGTTTGGGTATTTTTGATTCACCACGAATTGGATGTTAAAACTTGGTTATTAGACTCTCACAACACTTAAGACCTAACAGAAAACGTTTGGTGCAATCCTATGGTTAGAAATCTTATGCGTAATTCATTAAACTTTAGGGTTTTGACTTGTATGACTTTCACGCGTACGTAAAATGTTAAGCAACATGCCATAATCTGTTTTAAAATGAATATATGTGTTAAGATTGATGATATGATGATTTTATTTCAGGCTTGCTACTCGTAAAACTCAGAATCAAGGTCCTTGTTACTCTACGCATAAGGATCACCTTACGCGTAGAAAGTTATGCGTAAGAAAAATTTTCGCGTGTTACGTAAGGTTCTACAATGGGACTACAGTATCATGTGAAGGATATGCAAAGCGGTGACTCTACGCAGGTCTACTCTTAGGTAAGCCTACGCGTAAAGTTTTTATACGCCTACGCGTAAGCTCTACGCATAAGGTTACTCTGTTCCAACGCGTAACATTTCTTCGCGTAAGTCAGATCCTACGCATAAGCTTGCGTCTACGCGTATACCATTCATTTACGCTAACTTTGCCATATCTCGCTAAGCCTTGATTGACCTTCATTATGAATTGTTGCGTGCAAACTTGTAAATAAATGAATCATAACGTCACGAATCCAATAATATCACTAATAAAATTAACGTTTGATATGTTGTGAACTATAAGTGATAACATAAACTTTAAAACTTAAAGTTAACTAACTCACGAAATGCTTCACGACGTCATTGGACTATTGGACAAACAAGTGACTTAGGACTCGTAACAATCATTAACACTGTATATTCAATAATTAGACAATAAAAGCCTTCTGTTGACTAACATTATGTCTTCGATATGTTGGTTCTGGCTAATGTTATTTCAGATCGACATGGCTGCTCAAATGAATGTGGATGCACGAGGTTCTCACAATTGCGATATCTTCCCTAATGGCTATCAAGAAAGATTGTAAAGAACAATCTCGGAGTTGACTTTGAAACCTCACATGCTCGAGAATCTTCGTGCAGGGGATCATCCAACACACACTACGCTTTGTGCGGAGATCTACATACAACAATTCGAATTCAATGCAAAGGATCAAGGTCAAAGTCGCATTGACGGTGACGTTAAATCACAAACAAGTCACCATCACACAAGCAGATCTACGGGCTGTTCTCCTTATTCACGAAATCGAGCCAACCGACTTCTGCCACACCTACTGAAGAGACAGTTCTTCAATTCCTGATTGATATTGGCTATGATGAAGCTTCAGGGATAATCACTAAGCACTCTCATGTGGAGCTTAAGAACATTCCTCAACCGTGGAGAATCCTCTACATCATCATACCATCGGTCTGTCGTGATAGTGGCTATGAGCATCCCAAGCTCATGGAACTGCAAATCTTCTAGTCATTAATCAACAAAAGGACATGAAATTGAAGCACTACTATAGGAAGACATGATGTCATTTCACAAGAAACTTGGCTCAAAGATTCCTATATGCGGATACACGAAATTGTTGATCCAGAGAGCACTTGGACTTCATCTCGATATTCCATAGAGGCTCAATGACCCGGACAATCACGATATGTTGGTGAGCCTACCCTATCAGTCAGAATCAAGGAATTCAACAAAGAACAGGGTGCCGTGCTGCGATCACCTTCACGACAAATGAAATCAAAAGCTTGAAACATACAAAAGGTATAGAGGTAAGAGAAGGCAAAGTTGGTCATCTCGATGAAATCTTCGAACACCTCTACGGGAAACGAGAAAAGTCGAAGTGCTACAAATGCGAAAGTCAAAGGAGTTTCCCAAAAGGAATCCTCCAGAAAAGGGACTGTTCCCCAAAGAAGCTTCCTATTCCCATTCCCAAATCTAACTGAACCGCAGAGAAAGCTAATGGAGGACTCGGAGATACTGAATCAGATGAGAGCTTTCTACTCTGAATGCGCAGCGAAACACCTCCCGGCAGCTAAACCTCCAAGTCCACCAGATGACAAAGAAAAAGGGAAGACTCATGTACTTGTGCCTTATGAAAGCTCGAGATGAAGAAGAAAGCCGGATACTTCATACAGGAAGAAGTTCATATTCCTTAGACTCCAACACATGGCAAAAGAATTTGCAAAGAACAAATGGGTGGCCCCGGAGGGTCAAGTGGTGCAGCTCAACCTTCACCAGGTCCTGATGCGGTTAATCAACCCGATAAGGGATCCGGTGCCACCACTTTGGTACAACAACAGACACGTGTCGAATATACTCTTGAGTATGATTTTGAAGAACCGAATCGAGAAGTTAGAAGGTAAAGGCGATGAAGAAGCGCAGCCAAAGCCAAAGCTGATGAATAAGCTAAGTCTGGCAATGAAGAAGATGTTGAGTATGATACGTTTCTTCTAGATAGTCTGCGATCAAAGGAAGAAACTTCGAACCACCAAAGGACCGGAGTCTCCTCACATCTCATCATCATCCGATTCTTCTTCTCACTCTTCACCACCACCATCAAAGAAATCAACCAAATCATCATCCAGATCAGTAAAGAAGCCAACTCCATCTTGGATCTCTCAATCTAAGTATCGAATCGTTAAAGCGTCCAACGAGTCGAGAAGAAAGATATTCTCTGAGAAGTTGAATTTCCTTTGATCAGATAATATCTTCATGATGAGAATGACAAGATGAAAGTTGAAAGGGAGTATGACGAGAAGCTTATGAAGGATGATCTTCAAGGGAGCATGGACGAGATGATAAAGGATACACTCACAAGTTCTTAATGGAGGTCATTCCGAAACTGACAAAGGAGATGTATACCTGACAACTTTATCCGAATCTCTCATTTAGCCAAGCAAGCCATGAAATCAACCGATGAATTGAGCATCAATCAGTTGAAACTATCTTCTTAGATGATGAATTAGTAAACCGGCTGGTAGCGCAAATGTAACCGCTCTGCAACGTTTGCCTCCCATGAAGCTAAAGCTGTTTGAAGCATTCTTTGGAATACCAACTCAAGTCATCACAGGAGAAGAGGCTATAAGGCCTAAGCGTTCAAGAGATGATGAAGACAAAGATCAAGATAAGGATAAGGAGCCTAAGCGCACAAAGAAGTCTGGTGAATCATCTTGATTCATACTCAATGCAGCCTCCACCACAAAGGACTCCTGCTCAACAAAGATCTCCTCCTCCCTCTTCTGCAGATAAACCTCGGGATTCGAGTTACCACCCAGAGACTCAAACTGATCCACTTTGAGTATACGGGTGGTGGCGATGAGAAAACCATGAGCCCCACAACAACCCGCCTCACCCGACAAAGTACAGAAAGCAGAATCCTCATCTAGGCCTAAGAAAAAGAAGAAGAAGCCCAAAGGTGGCGTCTATCATGGCTAGATGAAGATAACACAGAGGAATTAGAATGGTTTTCTACACTTGTTAATTCCACTCTACCACGAAGAAGGTCAAGATCGGTAGCGGTAATACTTTGGAGCATGCTAAAATTACGCAAGAAAAGTTCAAAGTGAAGAAGATGGCGAAATCGAGTTAGGCGAATCAAGAATGAAGCTTTTCAACTGTTAAAAGATAGCTCGAAAGTGCCATCGAGGTCGAATATCACCTTGATACCATTGCTCGAGCTATGTCTAATAACATGGATTGGCTCAACCCAGAAGCAAACATCGACTTTCTGGCGGGACAACCCTCCATATTACACCGACTGGTCTAGACCACTACCAACAATTGGCCAACCAAATGAACCAAATTCCATTCGATATTTCTTCAACAAAGACTTGGAATTTCTTCTACTGCGTGGCGATGGTTCAAGGAAATCGCTACATCTTGACACTTCCATTCCAGCGACCGAATACTCAAACTGCATAGCTATCGAGGAAAGAGCTAATCACTTGTTCTCCAACAAAGTGGAAGCATACGACCGAGATGCAATGAACGGGATTCATCATTGGCGGAACGCGAAGAATCTACTACGAAGGCTGCCGGTCGAAGTCTCAACATGCGTGTTGTTCTAAACATATCGTTGCCATCAAAACGTTGATCTTTCAGTCAAATGGGACTACACTTATCTCAAGAATATTGTGGTCAAGAACAAGAGCGAAAGGGATTATGCATTCTCTGAAGCTGACTTTGAGAATTTGTCTATCAACGACATCGAAGACATGTACCTTGCCAAAGTACAGGGTCGTATGAGACAATTCTCAACTGAAGTACAACGTGAATTCATCAAGTCATTGCTCATCTTCATCAGGCGCATAGTCATCAAAGAACGTGTAGAAGATCTCCAGCTTGCGGTAGAATCTTATCAGACCCGTGTCAACTTCACTCCACCGCAGCTTGATCTTCCCGACATCAATCAGCTTTCACAA
The DNA here is from genome assembly GCA_910596185.1 of Chrysanthemum makinoi. Classification (NCBI taxonomy): domain Eukaryota; kingdom Viridiplantae; phylum Streptophyta; class Magnoliopsida; order Asterales; family Asteraceae; genus Chrysanthemum; species Chrysanthemum makinoi. The sequence continues at coordinate 119,467,762 of OU343220.1, read as the reverse complement.
TTTACTCATCACAAACCATTCGGCGTCGTTTACCGCAGTGAACTTCAAAAAAATTGCTTGATGGCGTGCAGAGATCTTCACAAGTTTGGAGATCACACTTTGAAGATGGTTAGGGGCGGATTGGCTTACCGGTTGAAGGATATACACCAAAAGATCGGGTCTCCTAAGCGATGGAATTCTCGGGATCGAAGGGATGTGAAGAGGATCATCACGATGATTGATGAACGGTTGTATAGAAGGGATCGATTCAGAAGATTGGAAAGCTATGTTGGTGGTCGACCGGGAAAACATCATCGACTTTCAACGCCCGATTCACACTCCTGGCGACATCTCTGGACTACACGGTACCTTGAACTGCTTCTTTCATTATAAATTTGGATGTATGATTTATTATGTCTGTGGCTTGTGCACATATTACGATGTACAACCCGTTCTTGTAAATAAAGGACCACGTAGTGCAGCGATTGCCACAATCCTTATAAAAAGGGCGAAAGCTTCTTACTTTTGAGTAAAACCTATCAAACCTTTCACTTTTCAAGGTTTTGCTCAAAAGAACAAGTACTTTCCCTTATGATTTTCAAAACCTCAACCGTTTATATCATTGTTGAGGGGGAGTACTTGACTTAAAACTTTGTTCAAAATTGTTCCAGTGGTCATTCTTCCCAACACTCGAAATGGTCATATTTATTCTCAACTTTTCAAAAATAACATTTTATATGCCATTTTTGAGAGGGAGAAAAATACGTGATAAGAAATATGTTGTGTTTTGCTATATGAACTCTCGTGTGAAAAGACTTTAACCCAAGAATTGACGAGATCTTAGCATAGTAATTCGAAAAGACTTGTCCGGACGGGGTAATAATTTCAAGCTAGTTAAGCTAGTGATGTAAGCGTGTCTCCAAGGACTTGTCAGTAGAATGTACCATTAGAAACTCTTGGTAGACATGAACCTTGGGTTTGACAACCTTTGGGGTTGTCCACACCTTCAAGATAGTTATTAGAGTTAGTTGTCACCTAAAAGTTGATAATGCAACTCTTTAACTATGCCACGTAACCGTGTCTCGCGGGGGAATGTCTATCTTGAGTGATCAATTCAAAGTCGGCGCTCTTTCCTCACTGTGCATTTTAATCAAAACTCTAAAGCACATGTGGAGGGGGAGTATTTATGCTAAAAGATAAAACTCTCACAATGGTTCAAACATGTTTTCATTTACAAACCCTTTGAGAGATTTTTCTTCAAAATGGTTTTATGGCAACATAGGTTAGTCATGGAGTTATAAGGTGACTAAGGTTAGGAATAACCATCCAATGATCCGCCAGAGGGAGGATCTACCCAGGACACCACAAATAGTTAGTATTTAGAAGTCCTTAGGTATGATTGTAAAAAGGAGAATGAGAATCGGAGAAAGAAGGAGTTGAAGAATTAAAAAGAAATGCAAAGAAAGGGTGAAAAGAAATAGCCCTCCAGATTATTCAACTTAGGGCAGACACTAGGTTCAATTCATATGCTCTTGGTTGTCACTAGATGACACCGGTATTGAAGATTAAAAGTCGTCATGGACCCAGTGGCGCATGCACTAAACCTTCTTAGCCACTCAAGTTTCTCTCAACAGAAGCTTGTTTCATTCTCACAGGGAACCCTACGTAAACTATCGGCTTTCTCTTAGAGATTGTTGGTATTGAAGAAGGAGACCCTCTCCCTAGTCTCCGCTCGGGAAAACCAAAATGCACTATTGAGTCTAGAGCCACGAGATTCATCAAAAGATCTCTTAGGTACACTTGACATTTCATCACTTGACGTTCAACAATAAGAATTTCGGTGGTACATTATCAGTCCTTCAGATCTTAGCAATCACATCGAGAACATTTATGAGAGGTTCACATTTGTGATCCTCGGTGATTGAATGGAAACTCTGCCGGGGTCAACATCAGCGACCACGGCGAATTAAACCCGACAACTCCCGTGGATTGCGCTTAGTGGTCTCAAACGGTCTACGATCGTGAGGTGATGCTTGGTGTATACCTCGGCGACTCATCTGAATCGTGGGTGTGCTTGGGCATCGTGTTATCTCACTTGTGGGACTCCGATTCGAGAGCGGCCTTTGTAAATTAGAGTTGTGTTTTCACACTATGTTGTAACACTCGAAGTTCAAACTTGTAAGTGCCGGAATCCGCTTATTACTAACCGTTTTAATGTTTACTTTTTATGGAAGCTCTGGAGCGGAATGATCGTGCAATTCTCCACTGCTCACACCAACAACATCATCAAAGAAGTTCTATCTTAAAGCAACACAAAAGTCCGAATGATTCTTCGTCAAATCAAAGAATCTACAAAGTTAAAAACTTAAAGAACTTCATGTTGTAATCCAACGTTAAAAGAGTGTGAGCATGTTGGAGAGAAGATGTGGAGACACGAGCGTGAAGCGAACTGAGGCGGAACTTGATCTGAGATAACAACATACTATCACTTTCATCACAAAGAACAATGATCAAAGAACAAAGTTAAAGATGGCGTCAAAGCATAACTGTTCAAAGAAAACTATCTCGCTACACGGGGGAGATGGTTCGAATCAAGGCAATTCTTCTCACAAGAAAGAAGAATGTCAGAAGGCGTCAAAGCTACTATTACATCAACGCCTTCACCGTTTTCATCACCAACACTTGAGGGGGTTGGTCACTCCTAAACCTAATTCAAGTGTTAGTAATTAATATGTAATAGGTAGCTTAATTATGGCCTTTATGTTTGTTATTAGCCTTAAGCTTATGTAGAAGGCCCATGAGCTTAGGCCCATGTCCATTAAGGAAAGGATGGGAACTAGGAGTGTTGCCCTAGCTTCCCTCCTATAAATACTCTTGTAAACCTTCATTTTAAGGTTGGTTGTTCAAGTTATTTCTTTCACATACATCTATGCATAACCGTGTCTTTATATTGTGTTTTGTGTTTGATTTCTTGTTCAATCGCCTCTATCTCTTTCTATAAAGCTTGTGTTGTAAATCTAGTGACCTAACAAGGCACAGTAATTATTTGTGAAGGTTATGCATTAACTACTTAATAATATTACGGCATTAAATATGATGCTTTAGGAGGTCTGGCGTAACCATCTTTATCGTTCGTCGTAGTATTATTTTATGAAGGTTACGGCAACATGGAATTAGATGCGCCATAGGAATTATTTGGTCGGATAAGTATTGAAATTACGAGGCTTCGCAGTAACCCGATGTTTAGTTACGCCGTAATTTATTACTTAGGCGCAAAGTTTGAAGGTTCTGGCATAATTATAATTTAGTTACGCTTAGTAATTAATTAAATCTGGATATCTTACAAGTTTTGAAGTCCGATTTGAAGTCGTCATTATTACAAAATGTTATTACACATTTTAATAACAATGGATGAAGAAAAAAGGATGAAAAGCTTCATGTGATAAGTTTGTGAAGAACAAGGGTGAAGTTGCTAAGTGGCTAAAGTTTGACATTATAAATACATGACATAATTGTCATTCATTTGGCATCAATTAGGGATGCCTTGAGGTTTTTGTGGAAGGGCGAAAGAAAAGTAGCGGTGTATCTTGAGGTCTTTATGGGGCAAAACCTTCGGGGTTTTGTCTCGGTACTCAACTAGGGGATCGATAGCATTATCCTTAGCACGATATGTAATTATTTTCCGACTCTTAATATTATTTTGGTTTCATTATTTTATTATAATTTTTATTCTGATTTAATTGTTGGAGCATTTTTATTTATTGTGTTATAATTAATTGTCTATTAATTTATTATTGGCCAATTAATTATTAGATGTTATGTCTTTTTTATTTATCGCTTTACATGGTAATTATATTTGTCATCCCACTAGGATATTTTAGAGATGTGGAAATTAGGTCTTGGCCTAGTTTAGATTCTTTTAATTATTAATGCTTTTGCGTTAATTAATTGTTTCTAGTGTATGCATGCATAGTTTATTGGTAGCTACCCTTGTTTCGGTAGTTTTGAATGGCGGTAGAGGCCAATTGCCTAGGAGATATGACCAACTGACCCTAGGTGAGCGGACTGAGACCGGAAGGGTAAGATATGACCAACTGACGACCCTTTCTACTTGTGCGATTTGAACAACTGATCACCTACCGTTTGGATGAACTTAAGAATTAGGGGGTGAGTGTCTAAGTTCCTAACGGCCGGGCACTCACTATTATAAATCTAGCATGTAGCGGAACTTAATGACTTGGCCTAGGGGACCAGGAACAACAGGACTTATGACGGTGCGCCTGACTTCTCCTATGGTGGCATCTTTGTTGATAGGTTAGGGCGAATTGACCAAATACTGTCCTCTCGACTTTGACCCCACTTGAAACAGGAATCTAGTGACATTTAGAACCCATGTATTGCGATAGTAAACCCCCAGCTCTTAATGACTGCTATTAGATTGCCGAATGATCCCGGGTGACCTGTTCATCTTGGTGAGGATTCTAAGAACCATAGGGTAGGTGAATTGACCAAAGGAGTCTATCAACTGTTGCCACTTGTGGAAGAACTAGGTTTAAGAATTGCATCACTATCGTTACCATTAGCTTGTTTACCAAAGAACCAACCCAATTGATCACGTGACACGTGACACCTTAAATATTATCAATCTATACATTAAAACTTATTTATTTGACTAATTTAATTAATTAGACAGTTAGGAATCAACTGCTCTTGGGACGACCTCGGTCTTACCATTCCCTCACTACATGCACCGATAGGGTACACTGCGCAGTTAGTGCATTAGGTAGGCCATAGGTAGACGAGTTACTATAAATGTAAAATTTGGTCAGTAAAAACTGCATCAAGTTTTTGCCGCTATGCTGGGAAACGGTCTTTGTATTTTGGACATGTTTGATTGATATTATTCTACATATATATCTTCTGTCTTGAGATGACGGCGTAACCTTGGCCATGGTTACGGCGTAATCTATTCTTATATTATATCAGGTTTCTTTTAGACTGAAGTTACGGCGTAGCTATTAATAGGACTTACGCCGTAACCAAGCCTGAGGTCTCTTAAATTATAAATGATGTGTTATATCTCACTTGTTGCTCATGTTTATTATTTTTACACATTTAATGCACGAGGTTGTGATAGTGTGCAGGTTGAGCAAGAAGAACAAGTGAAGGGAATCTCGACGCAATCATAAGCCGAGATTAGGAAAGCAATGGACATGATTGAAGACGTCCAATGGATGCCCGTTGATGATAGTTGCAGGAGTCTAACTTAAAGACTCAAGGGAGTTAAAGAAAGTGCTCGTCGGGAGACTACCCGTCCCTATCCTAGATTTAGTTTTTGATTTTATTTCTTAGACCTTTTTGGATTTTTTTTTTTTATTATTTGTAGTTTTTTGTATTTGTTTTGGGTTTGGTATGTTTTGTTATCTTGTTTGCAGGTATAAAGACCAAGGATAGATAACAGGAGTTCTAATAACTCCTCTTGATCAGGTAGGAAGAAGTTGACATTGTGGGCACAACAACATCAGAAAGTAATTACGGCGTAATGGGCCGATCTATTTACCGTAATGTCTATCGTAAGGCCATCGCCCACTTCATTACGATTTCTACGCGTAACTAGGCCGATCTAGTTCTGCCGTAACATCCATGTTCCGTATCTTCTTTCTCGGGCTTTCTTATTACGCGTAACTGGGCGATCGATTACGCCGTAATCCCTTCCTGGTAAATATTTTATTAAGTCAACTCACCTCGCGTAAATGGGGCTGATCGATTACTTGCCGTAATTATCTCGATATGAAATTTTTTAATAAAAACAGTTTCAAAACATTTTCATAACCTTGTATTAGTAATTAAATGAACTTTGTGGGTGTGTTCTCTGTAAACCCTCACGAGACTTCACTCGTCCACTCGGGACACCGAGGGGTTTAAAAGGCTTGTTGCATGCGCTAAATGCAACCGTGATTCCTACGAAAGTGAGTTAGGTTTTATTTTTGTTTTTATTTTTTTATGTCGTGCTATTTTTGCTTTTTATCCGGAATTATGCTTTTTGGTATTAGTTTTTCTTGCAGCATAACAAGTTGAAGAATTATGGAGCTATGATTGGCTGTAAGGGAACACTTTTTATCCGTCCTAGTTGAGTGCTATTGTGTTTGCAAGGAGTGTTGATGTGAAGATGGATGTTGCTCGTGGAGGCACAATTGGAGCATGTCTTTGAACATGCATTATTATTCATACCGAGAAAATCCAGGGGAGTTTTCCGTTTCATCTCTAACCCTTCTTATTTTTCATTTATATGCTTAAGTATGACCCAAGTGGGGGGAAGGGATTAGACATAGACACCCACTTGATTTTATTTGCCCTTATTTTTCTAGTTTTTGATGAAAAGTGTTTCATTAATAAAATTTTGACATGTTTTTCATTACTTAACTGGATTAATCTAGACTGAGCACACCTACCCTATATTTCCATTGTGTGAGGATAAGCCTTTCCGTTTTCCCCTTATACATAATTCCGTAAAAATGAGTGTGCTGGGTCTGTAGTAGACTTTAGAACATGGCCTTGCATATCTTTTCGAGACCATTATCATGAGCATTACACCGAGGTAACTTGGTGTGATCGGTGCAGCTAGGATATAAGGCAATTTTAGGATTAAACCCAAATAGCCCATCATATATGTTTTGTGTATATTGGCTTTTCACATCGATTAGTCAATCCCCCTGTTAAACCCTGTTTGTTGCACTCATCATTAGTGCAAGATACCCCTAGATACACCCTTCAGAGCCTTTCCTTTCATTTTTTTCACCTAATATTATTGTTTCGTTACACCTATCGCCTAGCCTACCATGTAGTTTCCTTATGTCCATGGTCCGGGCACTGTTGGTTAATTTTGGTTCCACTAGTGAAAGTCGCGGGTTTTGAATAAAGGGATTGTGGAAGAAAATCAGGTTTAGATGATAGTTGATCTCAAGTGGGGGATGCTTTATATGTTCGTATTGTTTTTATTTTATTCATGTATACCTTGTCTTGCATAAAAAAAAGAATGCAAGCAAGAGTTTGTTTATTAGCTGATGGTAATATAAATCAGCTTATGTGTCGTATTGTGTTAAGTGTTCTCGCGTTGTTTCAATTAGGCGCAAATTTTTACATATCCGTTTTGGTTCTTACGGATAAAATTAGAAACCCGTACATTTCTATCTCGCCTTTCAAATTTTAATCAATATTCGTACAATGGGGACATTGTACATTTCAAGTGGGGGATGGGAGATAGAAATGGTTGATTTTGGTAAAGTTATGTGCTAAAAGTACCCAAATTTTAAATTTTTTATAGCACATTCATTTTTTTTCATTGATGATGAAGGCCGAGTTAATGGATCTTATTTGCCTTAGTTTATGGAGTTTATGAGGCACTACTTTACAATTTATATGCATTGACTCGTGTATTGAAGACCCCTTGACTCTTGACCCTCGATTTTTGCTATCTGATTGAATGCGATTAGTGGTGGGGCGACTATGGACTTAGGAATCTATTTGTTTCGTGTCTTTTTATTTACACCCATTATATGTGTTCCCATGTCTTATCCTACCCTTAGTCATGAATCGAGTTTAGGTGAAGAAGCGAGCAATCATTGGTGTCTTTGCCATGGATTTGGTCATGTATCATTGGTTTTGTCCCCTTCGCCGTAGCTCGTTAGTAATGACAAAATAACCCCATAATCCTGTGTTGTGTCAACCCATTGCCTTTTAGAATAGCTGCATCTATAGACTCTAGTGGTGGAGATTAGTATCTTTGCCAAGCTTATGATAGAATACTCGCCATGACTGAGCGGTTGAGTGATCACCCAAAAATAAACACGTGAATTATGAGAGAGAGTGTGATTTCAATTTCCTTTTCGTGAGGTGCTCGGTTTGGAATTTTCTCGCTTAGGTGATTTTTAAACTCATAACTTTCAATTAATCCTGGGAGATATCTTTTTAAGAATTATTTAAAGGGTCTACTTGAGGACAAGTAAGATTCAAGTGGGGGGATATTTGATAACATCAAATTAGCACGATCTTTATATATCAAATTCCGTGTTTATGGCCTCATTTATATTAATATGGTACTTAATTGGTCTATATTCGTTCATATTTGTATTTCAGGATAAATGAGGTACTGGAAGCGAGGAAAGAAGTGATAAAAGGCCAAGAAATATATTATGGAGATAAGTTACAGTAAAGGGAAATTTACTTTTGACTACGTCGTAACTAATAATACACAAGGCCTGATAATTATTTGTGAAGGTTACGCCGTAACTACTTAATAATGTTACGGCATAAATATGATGCTTTGAAGGATACGGCGTAACCATCTTTTATGGTTACGTCGTAAGTATTTTATGAAGGTTACGGCATAACATGGAATTAGTTACACCGTAGAGATTATTTCGGATTGGATAAGTGTGAGATTACGAAGGCTTACGGCGTAACCCGATGTTTAGTTACGCCGTAATTTATTACTTGGGCGCAAAGTTTCGCAGGTTACGGCATAATTATAATTTAGTTACGCTGTAATTAATTAAATGCGGATATCTTACAAGAAGTTTTGAAGTCCAGGGGTTGAAGTCGTCATTATTACAAAATGATTATTACACATTTTAATGCGTGGATGAAGAAAAAAGGATGAAAAGCTCCATGTGATAAGTTTGTGAAAGAACAAGGACTAAAGTTGCTAAGTGGCTAAAGTTTGACATTATAAATACATGACATAATTGTCATTCATTTGGCATCAATTAGGGTGCGTAGGTTTTTGTGGAGGCAGACGAAAAAGAGAAAGAGTAGCAGTGTACGCAGGTGGGCAAAACCTTCGGGGTTTTGCCCCGGTACTCAATTAGGGGATCGATAGCATTATCTTTGGCACGATTTGTAATTATTTTCCGACTCTTAATATTATTTTGGTTTCATTATTTTATTATAATTTTGATTCTGATTTAATTGGTGGAGCATTTTTATTTATTGTGTTATAATTAATTGTCTATTAATTTATTATTGGCCAATTAATTATTAGATGTTATGTCTTTTTTATTTATCGCTTTACATGGTAATTATATTTGTCATCTCACTAGGATATTTTAGAGATGTGGAAATTAAGTCTTAGCCTAGTTTAGATTCTTTTTATTATTAATGCTTTTGCGTTAATTAATTGTTTCTAGTGTATGCATGCATAGTTTATTGGTAGCTACCCTTGTTTCGGTAGTTTTGAATGGCGGTAGAGGCCAATTGCCTAGGAGATATGACCAACTGACCATAGGTGAGCGGACTGAGATGGGAAGGGTAAGATATGACTAACTGACGACCCTTTCTACTTGTGCGATTTGACCAACTGATCACCTACTGTTTGGATGAACTTAAGAATTAGGGGGTGAGTGTCTAAGTTCCTAACGGACGGGCACTCACTATTATAAATCTAGCAGGTAGCGGAACTTAATGACTTGGCTTAGGGGACCAGGAACAACAGGATTTATGACGGTGCGCCTGACTTCTCCTGTGGTGGCATCTTTGCTGATTGGTTAAGGCGAATTGACCAAATACTGTCCTCTCGACTTTGACCCCACTTGAAACAGGAATCTAGTGAAATTTAGAACCAATGTATTGCGATAGTAAACCCCCAGCTCTTAATGACTGCTAGTAGATTGTCGAATGATCACGGGTGACCTGTTCATCTTGGTGAGGATTCTAAGAACCGTAGGGTAGGCGAATTGACCAAAGGAGTCTATCGACTGTTGCCACTTGTGGAAGAACTAGGTTTAAGAATTGTATCATTATCGTTACCATTAGCTTGTTTACTAGAGAACCAACCCAATTGATCACGTGACACCTTAAATATTATCAATCTATACATTAAAACTTATTTATTTGACTAATTTAATTAATTAGACAGTTAGGAATCAACCATTCTTGGGACGACCTCGATCTTACCATTCCCTCACTACATGCGACCGGGTACACTGCCCGTTAGTGCATTAGGTAGGCCATAGGTAGACAAGTAACTATAAATGTAAAACACAACAGTAAAACCTGCATCAGGATGTCACACTTGTCATGTCCTGCTTCGAGCGCTAGGAACCTTAGAGTGTATCTGACAAGCTTCACATTTTTGAATGATCTCCACAGCATCCCTATGCATCGATGGCCAGTAGTAGCCTAACTTCATTATTTTTGAGACAACCGAACGGGGCCCTGCATGAAGGCCGCAGGATCCTTCGTGGACTTCGGCGATGATGTTTGACGCCTTCTTAGGTCCAACACATCTTAGCCAAGGTGAGAGAAACGACCTTCTGTACAAGTTTTCTCCAATTAGCCATCTTTGTGGAGATTTAACCCGTATCTTCCTTACTTGATTTGGATCCTCAGGGAGAAGGCCACTTATCAGGTACTCCCTAATGGGAATCATCCATGTGTCTCCTTCTTCATTAACAACGTCAGTGAATTCCTTTAGGATAATGGACCTTTCGGGCAAGACCTCTACTAGCACTTCTTTTGTGAGGTGGGCGAAGGCCATAGAGGCTAGCTTGCTTAATACATCCGTCTTCTTGTTCTGATTCATGCGAACGTGCTGAATGGCATAGGAGTCGAAGCCATCTAGCATTTCTCTTTTTTTGTCCAAGTATTATTTGATAACGGGCTGCCTTGCTTCGTAGGAGCCTTTTATTTGCTTTGCCACCAGTTGAGAATCTACATAGATGATGAGAGCCTTGACTTCCATATCTCTTGCTAGCCGGAGGCCTGACAATAAGGCTTCGTATTCTACTTCATTGTTGGTGGCTTCGAATTCAAACGGAAGGGCATAGGTATGCTCCTTCCCTTCGGGACTGACCAACATTAGCCCTGCTCCGGAGTCGTCGGAGCTTGATGCTCCGTCCGTGTAAAGCTTCCAATCGTCTTGTATTTCGATGAGCTTAGCCTTAGGTTCCTCTTTTTCTTTGCTTGGTTCGGAAGGTGTTTCCGCCAAGAAGTCTGCAAGAATCTGCCCTTTGACAGAGTTTCGACCTTTGAACTCTATCTCGTGCTACCCAAGCTCAATGGCCCATTTTGCCACCCTTCCGGACTTTTAGGGCCGACAAGATTTGCTTGAGTGGCTTGTCGGTTAAGACTGTGATCTGGTGGGCCTGAAAATATCGTCGGAGCCTTCTTGTTGCGTAGATTAGAGCTAGTATGAGCTTTTCCAATGTGGGAGAGTTAATCTCTACTCCTTGCAAGACCACGCTAACAAAGTAAATTGGAATTTTCCTTTTGTCCCTTTCTGCCAGTAGGACAGCGCTGATGCTCTCTATTGAGGATGCAATATACATGAACAACACTTCGCCTTTGATTGGGGTTGTAAGTGTTGGAAGTATCTCTATGAACTCCTTCATATTTTGGAAGGCGGCTTCCGCATCTTGGCTCCATTGGAAGGTTTTCTTGTCGACACAGCCTTTAAGCATCTTAAACAATGGTAGGGACCTGTCTGCTCCCTTCGACAAGAATCGGCTAAGTGCAGCCAATTTCCCGTTTAAGCTTTGTACGTCTTTCAAACATTTCAGAGCCTTGATCCCTTGCTTTGTAATCAAATGCCCCAAGAATTGCCCTTCTTCGACACTAAAAGAGCATTTCTTTGGGTTCAGGTTCATGTTGATTTCCCTGAGCTGGTCGAATGTTTCTTAGATGTCTAGGAGCAGATCCTCCTCCGTTTTACTCTTGATAACCATATCATCAACATAATCCTTGAGATTTCTGCAAATCTGCTTGTTGAAGGCTTTATCTACGAGCCTTTGGTAAGTGGCTCCTGCGTTCTTCAATCCGAAGGGCATCTTCTTGTAACAGTAGACGCATTTGCTCTTGTAGAAGGCTGTCTTTTCTTCGTCCACCTTGGCCATTTGGATTTAATGATACCCTTTGTAAGCATCTAGGAAGCACTTCAGTCGGAAGCCTGCCAAGGACTCTACCTTCCTATCGATTTCTGGCAAGGGGTAGCAGTCCTTCGGGCATGCTTTGTTGATATCAATAAAGTCAACACACATGCGCCATCCTCCGTCACTTTTCTTTACCATTACTAGATTGGCCACCCAAGTTTGGTATTTGACTTCCCGGGATCCCTGCTTGTCTCATTCGTCTACTTCTTTACGAGGCGGCGTTCCTTCGGGGGCTAGGCTTCTCCTTTTTGTTTGATGGGCTCAATGTGCTTGTATTCATTGAGCTTATGTTCTAATGCGAAGGGCTTTCCGTCAATCATGCGTTCTTGGGACTCTGTCATGTCGAATATGTCTAAGCAAAAACATCAAGGTTAGTTTGTAATAGTTTTAAGAAGCTTCACCTTGAATTTTCTTTGGAAAATTTGCTTCCCTATCACGACTATGCATGCTTGGGATAGCTGGGGTTTACTACCACCCGTTCTTACGCATCTGCGACTTAGAATGGCCATCGGAGGCTCCTCAGGTCCTTCTTTGACTTTCTTGACACCATATACCCCCTGTCTGCCCCATAATCAGAATGAACAGTTCCTACTCCAAAGGGAGTTTGGAATTTGATGGCAGCATGTATGGTGGAGACTACAATGCCCATTTTTTGCATAGTGGTTCTTCCTATCGGCAAATTGTAAGGAGAATCGACGACTATGATGAAGGTGAGGGTTTCGTTCGGGACAAGGGTCCCTCCCGATAGTGATTTCCAAAGGTACTCTCTCTCGGGGGCCAAGAATGTTCGCCGGAGAACCATACCAAGGGTACTTTTGAGTCTACCCTCTGCGAGCGTATCGATGGTTTGAGCTTTAGGAAGCAGTGCTCATAGATGATTTCACAGGAGCTTCCACAATCCATGTATGCTCGGTTCACCTCTCTGTTGGAGACCCACACCTTAATGAGTACGAGATCATTTGAAGGTGTCCTCCCCAGAATGGACGGGAATGTTATCTCCCCCACACTTCCCAGCTCTCCATCTGCTTCTTTCTGCTTTAAGGTTGGATCATGTCTGTGCACCATCAGTATCGGGGCTTTTGCAGGGGTAGTTTCCTTCTTGTTTCCCTTCCACTCGCCCAACTGAGTTTCGGAGAACTTGTCCTTCCCTTTCTTGATGCCTTTAACCAGATGTGTCAATTTCCCGGAGCGTACTGCCTCTTCAATTTGCTTCTTGACTCTCTCGCATGTTAGTGTCATGCCCATGGTCTTCGTGAAAGTGGGAGTACTTTGACATGTCCACGGCTTTATTTTGTCGACATGCGAGGGGTGGGTCGAAGGACTTGGCGAGCTTTCGGTGAGTGAGGATTTCCCTGCGAGATTTGACCAGGTTTGCCAAGAGTCCATGATTCGAGCCTTTGTTGTAGGGAGTGAAGCGGTCTCTGTTCTTCTTCCTGTTCTTGGATCCTTCCCAGGAGGACCCTCTGGAGAACTTGTCAGAGGCCTCTCTTTGCTCGTCGAGACTCCATTGGCTGCTACTTCCTTGAACTCAATCCAAGTGTATGTCTTTTCCATGAGTGCCTTGTAAGTGGTAGGGAGGTCGGTGGACGTGAAACTCCACCGGCTTTGAGTTCATAAGCCATGTACGAAACCAGAAATCCTTTGCTCTTCGTGTAACCCCAGAATTTGCAAGGTTTCATCGGTGTACCTCGTGACGAAGGCCCTTGTGCTTTCGCTTTCCCTTTGGTTGATAGTATGCACAGCTAGGTTAGTCTTGGTGTACTTCTTCTGCTGGCTGAAGTGCGATCGGAACTTAGCCTTGAGATTATCCAGACTTACAATGCTTCCTACCTTTTGCCCATTCCACCATATTCGTGCGGAATCTCGGAGAGTGTATGTGAACATGTGGCACGCAACAGGCATAGCCCACTTCGCATCCCGATAGCGCTTCAAACAAGTGTAAGAAGTTGTCTGGATCACCTTTCCCATCGTAGGTGCCTATGTGAGTAGGCATCTTCAAACCATCAGGTAGACGGTAGTCTTCGATCCACATTACGAAAGGTGTGCAAGCCCTAGAAGCTTCCGCATAGAAAGGGTTGTATGGAGGTGCGTAAACAGGTGTAGGGTTGTACGGATTATGAGGTGGTTGCGAGAACACAGCATAGGCTGCAGGAGGTTGGTACGAAGGGTTTCCCCCCATCGGTTGTGTAGGGTGCATAGGAAGGTGCCCGTAAGGCACGTGTTGGTAACTCTGGTTATGGAGAGACCCATTCGGAGGATAGACACTACAGGACTGAGTAGGCAGGTAGGGGTTCATGCCTTGAGGTGGTAGTTGATTTATCCCAGAGTATGGAGGAGGTCCTCCGATACTCGAGACGTATGATGGAGGCATCGGAGCCCCCATCCATTTTCTTCCCAAGTGGGCTGCCAGGAGAGGTGGTAGGTTTACCCCTCCGTTTCCTACCGGGTTGCTTCCTCCATTGGAGTTCTCACTCCTTCTTTCTCCCTGCATTCTTTCCCTTCTTCCCGGATCTCCTCCGGGACCTTCCTCGAAACCTACAGTTCTTCCATTATGTCTCCTTACGGAAGGAGAACCATTTCGTAGGGCCGAACGCCCCCTGTTAGTTGGTCGAGGCCTTTCATCTACCTCGATATCCTCATCATATTCCTCGCTGGAATATTCCAATTCCCTTCGCATCTCGGTGTTGCGAACTTGCCTCTTGTGAGCCCTTAGCAAGGACTCTAACGCTTCGAAGTTTGCCTCAACGAAGGAAAGGCTAATTTCAGGAACAGGGTTAGCGGAAGTTGAGGCGTGATGTATGGGAGTTGTTTCTCGGCGAGATCGTGTAGTGAAGGTGGAGGCAGTTATAGGAGCGAGATTATCGGTGTTAGTTGTGGTGAGGGGTACCGGGGTAGAAAAACCTGGTGGAGGTGTATCTTCCCGTCCTGGTTCCATGTCGGAAAAGTAGCATAATCAGTTAGGGTGCTAAAATTTGGTGATTACGGGACTAATAGTAGCGGGTCCCACAGATGGCGCCACTGATTGTACAATAAATTGCACTACTAGGCTTCAATGGTGATCGAAGGTAAGAGGGGTGTGTGTTCCAGCCAAGATTGTCTTTCACCTAAGGATAAGAAATACGAAGACACTACGTTAAGTAATTACGCAGGGGTTGGACCCTGCGAACCACCTCCGGCGTGAGAGTAAGTATGAATTATGGTGATGTAAATGAGTGTGAGTAAAGAGTAAAGTGTTAAGTGAGCTTAAAATAATCTTCTGCCCGTCCTACCTATTTATAGTGTATTAAATAGGCATGAGGGCACCTCTGCGCAAATATCAAAGAACATGGGGGCGTCCCATGTTTTTTGGTAACCGCTAGGGCTTAGTGACCCACGTTCTCAAACTTGGCGGGAAAGACAGGAATGAGAGGGAGATCGTGGGTTTGACCAAGTCAGGATGGTTCTGCGTCCCTTGTTCCCTCGTCAACCGTACCCCGAAGGGCTTAGGGCTTAGAGTGTCGAATTCCCCGTAGGTAACCTTCGTGCGTACGAATGGTTTGATGCCAAGGAACATTCGGGAGAACTAACTTGGGCCTTCGTACAGAAGGGCTTTGACACAGTTCGAAGGCGTGTCCCTCGCCCTGTTCGGAGGGTACATCATCAGGTATAGGTCATCAACTTTGGGTTTTACCCAACTACATTCAATGTATCTAGTTAATGGGTTAAGTACTTAGATTCTTACCCATTACATACTAAGTATGTATATATATGCCCATTATGTAAACATTAGTTCTTATACATATGCATTACTATAACATGAAAACACTATTACTTGTTTAGTGTTTTATATGAAAACGTAAGTGTGTTAGTAAACTATTGGCTCAAACCATTTACGTATTTTATTTGTTTCGTTAAAATGATTTTATGTTTGTTATCGACAAAACATTAGAAGATCGTAAAATATAAATAAACGTTTTTATGGCTTATTTGTATTAACATCACGGGTATTGAATACCGCACGAATATAAAATCAAGCTAACTAGGATAATGCTACATCATAATGGAATAACGAAAGATCGAATCAAGAATCAAAGGATGAATTTTCTAATAACCATAACTCATAGTTTTCGAAGTACAATACATGAAAGGATACAGAGTAATCGAAAATGATCCTACCAACGAAACTAACAAGACAACTAAGATAAGTCTACATCTCGAACTGGGGACTCCTCAGTTTTAAGATGGTACAATACTATGAACCTAAGACAATCTAGCCACGATCACGGGCAACTCTAGCTGATCTTAACATCGTCCATCACTCTCCAAAGTGACGAGATCTTAACATGCTGAGAGTCGCGATCTCTCCTCAGATCCGCGACCTCACTCTCCAGCTCGCCGACCTTGTGCTATAGCGCTTGGTCTGCCTCTCGGGCCGTCGTACACTCTGTCTGCAGGTTCCCACCGCCGTAGAGCTCTGGCATGCCCTCTCTCAACATCATAGTCCTCCTAACAACAGAACCCATATCTCCTCTCAAGTCCTCTACACTAGCCCTCGACACTCCACCTAGTCGGTCTGACAACTAACTAAGCCTAACACCCTAGGATATAATCCGCTCCCAAATCAGACCCGTCTACGGGCTCTGAAGCTATCTCTGATGGCATATCCGAACCTAGTGGGCTGCCTATCTCAGGTGAGTGAGGAGGTGAGTCAAAGTCAAAGGGCTGCCCATGAGAATCAGGCTCAGGCAAGGGTAAGGGACAGCAATGCGCTGAATGCGCAGGACTCTGAAGTGGCAGAGTACCCTCATCTGGGATATCCTCCTCCTCCTCCTCCTGAGGGTCCACATCCTCATCTACATACTCCTCCTCGTCCTCATACTCCTCCTCATCCTCATCAACAGTGGAGGAGTCCATGATTCGACGTCTCTGTGAAGGTGAATCCTGTGGTGGTAAAGTAGGGGATCTAGGTCTTCTATGAGATTGTGACGCAGGTGGTGATGACAGGAGAGAGTGAGCTGATAGGTGCATAGGTGATTATGGAGG
This sequence comes from Chrysanthemum makinoi, assembly GCA_910596185.1. Lineage (NCBI taxonomy): Eukaryota > Viridiplantae > Streptophyta > Magnoliopsida > Asterales > Asteraceae > Chrysanthemum > Chrysanthemum makinoi. The sequence goes on along the minus strand of OU343220.1, from coordinate 119,450,837 downwards.
TCGTACAGACATACGAGCAGTACAACGAGTAAGTCTAGGAGTCTGGGCTCGTGCTAAGACCTGATGTAATGTAAGCTGCCTAGAAGAGCTAGGGCGATCAGATGATGATGAAGTAGAAGTAGGATATCGGGAAAATAATATAGGGATCACCCTGAGCAGGAGTCATTAGAGTCCGTGTTGGGGAAGAAGCAGCAGCAAGGATCTCCTCTGACACATCATAAGCTAGTGAAGGCATGGTCTGTGACAAAGGCATAGGGTTGGTATAAGTGTTTGAAAATGACTAGTTCTAATAACGCATCATCACATCAAAACATATATCACATAGTGAAAAAGCTTTTAAAAATAAAGGTACCGCATTACACAAAATATGCATTTAAACAAAAACTCATAAGTTCTATTCTATCACATCATCCATGCATCATATACTTCCAAGTCACACCATTCATATATCAAGCTCATAATACACCAAAACCAATAAACATATCGCAGTTCATAACATCTCAACAATCAAATCATAGTTCATACCATACTCAAATCAAGAGACTTCAGCTTGGCAGGCTGGCATGCGTCGGTCGAGGATCAAGTTTTTCTAAAAAGTGGTTATAGTTTAGGTTTTAGTAAATACCTAGTTCTCTATAACCTTGGCTCTGATACCAATCTGTCACACCCCCAAATTTTGGTACAGCGGAAGACTTAAACAAGCTTTCAGGGCGTTACTGGATTGGTACATCACACAAGTATAACAAACAAGATAGTCATAAAATAGTTCAAAACCAATCCCATAACTAATTATCCGAATAAAATCATCTTAAAATAGTCAAATATAAGGCCCGACATAAAAAATAGATTATAAAATAGGTCCGCATAATATTATCAGAGTTTAAAAATGATCCTTCAACCAGGCCTCTTTGCCAAGCCTCCACAGAACAAGCATTCCAAACATCAACTAAATTACCTGAGAAAATCATGCTAAAAGGTCAGCTAACACTGGTGAGTTCATAGGTTTAAATTCAAATTCAATAGTGGACCTGTAAGAGTTTATTTTCTATGCGAGACTAAGATAGATACATAATAAACATACCAATCACACACCAACAACAAAAACGAGATCTCAGCAGGGCCCCAAGCGACTCTAGCCAGCACAGTCGTAGCAAGGCCTAGAACAAATGCTACCATGTACTAGGTCGGAGTAGATATCTATTCTTAGCTAGGCAACAGTGTTATAGCAAAGGATTGCTACCCTAGACTAAGGCAATATCTACTACATATCTATCTAAACTAGTCAGCACATAAGCAAATCAAAAGAGTTTAAGAAGGTCCAAAAGAGTAGCATGATTTCTCACCCTAATTCATTTAAAAATAGAGATAAAAGTGGGGCTATGAAACTCACCTCAAACAAGCAAAGCACAAACAATCACTAGCAACGCATATAACAGATAACTCGGCTTATCAACTACTGACTCGGCACAACCTATTAATATAAACCAATACTTAATATATATTCCCAATTTCAATACTATCTATCCCGAATATATTCCAATTCTTATCTCCAAAAATGTCTCGTTTCACTATTTAGTTACAAGCGTTTGGTATCATCTTGTCTGTGGTATCGACCCGACAAGACACCATGAATTCACTAAATCTATAACAATGCGACTCATAACGACACAATGAGACCTCTAAGCGATAAGCTTTATAGTTTAATAAGTTTCGAAATAAATTGTTAGACCTTATCGAATTCGTCAACTTGATAAACTCAACCATTTATTTAGGTCGCTTATTATCCCAAAAACCAGTCACATCCTAACGAGTTAGAAAGATAATTCACCCAGTAATAACGCTATCCTACGTACCTAACGGGCTCTTATTAGATTCGTCAATCTAATAAGTCCGCTATCCACGTAGATTAACGCTATTAATGTTAAGTCATCCGTAACCCACGCACAACACATAATGGGTATTAAATACTCATAAATGACACATTTCGGTAAACGTGACATCGAAACATTTAATAACTCATTAATTACAAAACATTTCCATTTTTAGGCGTTAGTTCCCTTTTTAAATATCGAATAACAAGGCGAGTCTTGTTATCAAATATTTAATATAAAAAGCATTTATTATATCTATTTTCTAGTTTTATTTACATGTTTATATATATATATTACGTCAAGTTTCAATATAAGTTTCGAGTCATTATTCGTTTCGAGTCCACAAGTCCGAGTCATGACTCTCGGATTTTACACATCATATTTTACCCTACGAGTGTCCAACGACTTTTATTTATCATTCTACTATTTTTATTTACGTTTTTCCACGAATTTTGATTATTTACACGTCACGTTTTGTGTTACGGCTTAAAAGTTACGTTTTCTCTCGTTATAGGATTTTATTGTGCCGAATCAAGTAGTGTCTATCGTAACGGGCTATAACTAATACGATAATAAAATAAATCATAAAAACCAATAAACGATATCAAAACAAGTCATGGTCAACCGGAATAGCTCTTAAAGGCAACTCCTCGGTCTAACTTAGCGTAATGCGGTTACCTAAAAGGGCTCCCTAGTTGCCGGTTGTCACATGGATCCTACGGAAAGTCGCTCAAGCCAATTACTAGCTTGGTCCCGTAGAGAGAATTGGAAGAGACGCAAGCGCGTGGTCTCCCGTGTGGTAGCATCAAGGTCAATGGAGTCAAGATTTTTTAGGAAATCCTTAAGATGCTGATTAGGATCTTTGAAACGAAGTCCATAGAATGTACATCCATTTTGTAGCAACCGGATGATGTCGAATCACAAGGCCATAGTTTGAGCTTGAAGTAGGAGCTCAATGGTGTCCCTATAGCCTTGATGGCTCGGTCTAGAGTATTCACCAAGAGTACGGCCTCTTGGCGGATCGAGTGGTGGTTGATTGAGTGGAAGTGGTTGATGTGGTGGATTATAACCTTCCATAATGAAAAGTGATGAGATTACGAACAAAAACACAAAGAAGGGGGATAGACTACAAGGAAGCTAATGAAAAAGAGAAAAAAGCTCACTGGTATATGTGAAAACATATACCTTTTTCTTTATCAAAACCGGACCAAAAAGACCAAAAAAATATATAGAGTTAAGTGTAATAAATTTGGTGGAGAAATTTGGTTGATAAAAAAAACATATAAAAATATAGGTGTCAAATTTGTGAAAACAAAAACTTAAAAAAAATGAGGTAATTAACAAAACTTTAGTGGTTAAATTTTAAAAAAATATATAGAGTTAAGTGTAATATTATAAGCCTCCATGTTTTTTAATAACTTTGGATTATAAACAAATACCCCCTTATACTTTATACCCTTTATACTTTATATTTAAAAAAATACAATGTATATGTTGTTTTAAAATAACAACATACGAATTTGCATAAGATCATAAGTATCATACGTTCATTTTTAAAAGGGTCATTTGCATATATATCCCTCCAAAGATGCAAAATTGCATATATATCCTTTGCATGCATAAAAATCATTGTATTATGTGCATCAAAAACTTGTAAGAAGGATATATATGGAATTATTCACCTTTGAAGGGATATATATGCAATTCACCCTTTTTAAAAGTTTAACCTATGTGGACACAAGTTTACATTTTAAATACGGCTAAATTACTGAAAACGAGAATATAATTATCAAATTGTAAGCACGGGTTACTTTAATATAAAAATACATATACGCGATTGTACTTATAACAATGACTCGTGTAATTCTTATTTATTTTTATAAGGATATCTAGAAATATATTTTTAAAAAACTTTAAGGAGTATATTTTAACAACGCTCATTATGTGCTATTAAACTTGCATCATGTGTACAACATAATATCAGTAGTGAAATTTAAATAACAACATAAACATCTTTGTCAGCTAAATAAAATTAAATCTTGAGTTACCTAACAGAAATTTTTACAAATTTTAAATGGATATTAATGCATAATGAAAAACTCGTGGGGCATAAGTATTAGTTGTACTTATATCACAATTTTCATGGGCAAATTCTTATATGTGTATATATTGAACTAAAATGTAAAAATAAATTTGATTTATGTGTAAACTTCGTGCGTGCACGGAACTTATAACTATATAATTATATGCAATTACATTTAAAGACATAATATTCAGTATTAATACATAATAATTTCTTTTGTCAAAACCCCGTGCGTGCACGGGTATTGTAACTTGTAATTCAATATGAGATACGTGCTTTATATACGATATAGATAGCAATGTTGAAAATCATAAAAATCTTTGTGTTCTACTACTCTCATCCCCATTTGACACTTCATTCTTATAATTTATAGTGTTCTCGTTTCATTTCCATGAAACAATGTATGATGTTAGTCTAACATCTGATAACATAAGCATATAATTTGTTACTATAAAATATTCATTGTAGTGAAAGATATATAACAAGGCTGTATCGTAGTTTTTGATAGCCCTAGATAATAATAATAAAAAAGTATTATTATACTTGTAAGCTAAAAATAAATTGCATATAAACTTGAATTATATGACTCACATAAGTTTAATATTATACGTATTTATATGCAAAACTAATAAAAATATAGTCCATTTTAAGTGAAGACCCTATGCGACGGCAACTATTACGCACTCTCCGAGACGTGTCTGATATATAGATTGGGTTTGAGTTTGATAGCTTATTAACAAAAAAGTTATATGACAAAAATAGGAAATTTGACATTAAAATATGAGATATTTGCAAACTAATATAAATTTTGTCTGAAATCTTATTCACAAGCATCAAGTATTGTTAGCTTGCAACTTTTGCTGTAATTCAGGTAAGATTATATATATTCATGAAGGTTGGGGATCCATTGCAAAGTGGGTAAAATTAAAAAGTGTAGAAAGTCATTCATAGTGTGACACGTGTCCCCCACTCTAAATTATACATAAAATCCGCCCAGGGGTAATATGGTCTTTTGACTCATTTTTTCTTTTCCACCTCAAATTTCAAACGCACATATCTCTTAAACCACAAACTTTTAGAAAAAACCGATTTCACCATAATTTTTAAAATTCAATTCTCTTTAATTTGGTATAAATCTTTTTAATTATTTCGAAACTTTTTTTTGATATATTCATTGGGTCATGATTTTCTTGATATTTTTGCTATTTTTTATCCTATTTTTTACCTTAAGAATTGTCGAATCATAAAATACTTAAAACACAAAAGTTTTAGATTTTGATTCACTCTTTACCCAAGAATTTGAATCACTCAAATCCGATATGATATGAGTGAGATATCGCACGTTAAAGATGACGTCTTAGTCATATTTGTTGCACACAAGGTGTTTGATGAAATGTCTAGCTTAGATTTTTAGTGTTAAAATTGAGCTAAATGAACTAATTTTTGTCCCACAACGCATCATTAATCATTTTATTAATGCAAAACTCAAAAAGTGATGTTTTTTAATTGTTAAAGTTTTTAACTATTAAAACTGATGAACTGATGAACCAAACAAAAAATGATGAACCAAACCAAACTGATGAACCAAACCAAAACTGATGAACCAAATCAAACATAGTTCATCAGTTTATTTTGGTCCATCAATCATAGTTTCAGCTTAACATGTTGGTGTTTGTTTTGTTTTGTTCATCAGTTTATTTTGGTTCATCAATCTTAGTTTCAGTTTTGGTTTGGTTTGGTTCATCAATCATAGTTTCAGTTTTGGTTTGGTTCATCGGTTTTTGGTTTGGTTCATCAGTTTGGTTTGGTTCATCAATCATAGTTTCAGTTTTGGTTTGGTTCATCAGTTCTGGTTTGGTGCATCAGTTTTTGGTTTATTTCATCAGTTTTGGTTTTATGCTTTTTTTTAAACAGTTTGGTTTGGTTCATCAGTTCATCAGTTTGGTTCATCAGTTTTAATAGTTAAAAACATTAACTATTAAAAAACAACAATTTTTGAATCTTACATTAATAAAATGATTAATGATGCGTTGTGGGACAAAAATTAGTGCATTTAGCTCAACTTTAACACTAAAAATCTAAGCTAGACATTTCATCAAACACCTTGTATGCGACAAATATGAGTAAAACATCATCTTTAACGTGTGATATCTTACCCATATGACATCGAATTTGAGTCATTTAAATTTGTGGGTAAAGAGTGAACAAAAATCTATAACTTTCATGTTTTAAGTTTTTTACGATTCGACATTTATAAAGGTAAAAAATAAGGCCGAAAATGCCAAAAAAATTAAGAAAATCAAGAACTATTTGATACGTAAAAAAAAAGTTCAAAATATTTATCAAGATTTATACCAAATTAAAGATAATCGAATTTTAAAAATTATGGTGAAATCGGTTTTTCGTAAAAGTTTGTCATTTGAAAGTTATTTGCGTTTGAAATTTGGGGTGGAATATAAAAAATGGGTTAAAATGACAAAAATACCCCCTAACCGAATTTAATAAGAAAAAAAGAAGTTAGTGAATGAGAGACACTTGTCATATTGTGAGTGTCTTTTCAGCCTTTTTAATTTTCCTTACTTTCTAAATGATCGCATCTCTATTCATGAAAGTTAGAATTTTTTTTGTCATATAAGATGCAAATAGGTCTAAACATGGATAGCATATAGAATTATTTTTTTTAAACAGCTCGTAACCACTATTTGTTTATTAAACCAAATATCGCACAGTTTTTACGAACATGAACTTTTATATCATCCGTTAGATTCATTTGAGGAAAAAAATTTGACCCTACAAGTGTCGTTGGCGACTTCGTAAACGGCTCACCCAAATAAAACGCGACCCATTTTTATCAAATAAAATGCGTCCCATCAACTTCAGGCGACCCAAATAAAACCTGACCCACTTTTAAATGAGTAAAACGCGACCATGTGTTTTAAAACGTGATATCTTGACGACCCATTTTACGCCACCATGCTTTATCACATGATTTACAAAAGCAAATATGTGTTAGCAATTTATAACAAAAGAAAATATGATGTACAACAGTTCTTTTATGTCAAGTCACCATCGAATCACTATTGCATTAGACAAAAGTATAGATGATATGATCGTACAAAAGTATCATGTGATAGATTTAGGGTGTGATTGGTTTGTTGACGGGTTTAGGATTGGATTCGGATTTGTTTTCATATTTAGTTTATGATTTGGATTTAAATTTGATATATCAGAGAGAAAATATATAATTGGTATAATTTTATTTATAATAAAAATTTATTTGAATATTAAAATAGTTGTAGACCCACCCTAATTCTTTAAAAATAAGAAAATACAACGAAAAACAAAAGAACTTAAAGAATACAGCTGAATCCATAGTTGCATGTAAGGAATGTCATGAGCCCACATAAATAGGTATAAAAAACTATTATAAATTACATAGAATCCGACCAAATATTTATTAAATGTCAAATTACATCCAAACCCATTCTAATCACCTATAACAAACAGCACCTTAGTTCGCTTTTGTAAAAGATTAGAAAAGAGTCCATATTCGTAAAATGGGTACCAAATGGACTATTTAGGTAAATAGTTTTAACAAATATTTCTATTATATCACGAATATGGTAAGTGTCTAAATTGTAGTTAAGTTAAAATAATAATTGTAGCTACTTTCATCACAAAGTATCTTGATGATTAGCGTTTCGGTGGTATGATCATATGTTGTATATAGTTGTTGCTACATAATTTAGCTACAAGGTTTGGAGCAAATATCTCCTGAATTGAGGAAGTTTAAAATCGTGAGAAGGAAGTCCGGAACTAGAGTAGTCCGAACTTATATGTTGTAGGGAGTGTGAGCCATTCTTTATGAACTTGATCTTGAAGTGTGTTGCTATACATCACGAGAAAATCCGTTAGAAGAGGTCCCGACGCCGAAGCCTCAGGACCACCCTCTGACGATCAAGTCAGAACCTTATAAGTAAAGAATTTAGCATAGTATAGTATGATATGTATGTATGTAAAGAGAGTTTAAGGAGTAACGCAAGCGAAGAGTGTGGAGAAATTACTTACCTTCAAATGGGATAACGCCTTAGTATTTATAGTGGACTTGAATTGCCTTACCCTGTTGACAATAAGGTGTGAAACCCTCTATTATCCAATAAGTGTTGACCAAGTGAGTTGCTGACAAAGTTGTCCACTTTGCCTCTATGAGGCAGGGGTTTGTCTCTTACTTTTTTCGAGACCTTATTCACTTCCTCTTTGGTTATATTTATATTTGTCATGTCCATCCCGGATTTACCTTATGTCCATCCCAGGCTTAAGTTCATAGGCTTAAGTCTATCTCATGCTTAAGTCCATCCTAGGGTTATGTCCATTTCAGACTTACCTTGTGTCCATCCCAATCCATCATTGGGTTAAGTCCATCCCGGACTTATCTTATGCCTATCCCAGGCTTAAGTCCATCGTGGGGTTTAGTCCATCCTAAGGTTAAGTCCATCCCGGACTTACCTTATGTTAACCTTATGTCCATCACAGGCTTAAGTCCATCTTGGGGTTAAGTCTATCCTGAGGTTTAGTCCATCCTAGGGTTAAGTCCATCCTAGACTTGCCTTATGTTAACCTTATGTCCATCACAGGCTTAACTCCATCTTGGGGTTAAGTCCATCTCAGGCTTATGCTTTACGTCCATAAAGAGATGTCCCATTGAGTTATGTCCATCCCGGAGATGTCCTGCCCGGAGTTAGGTCCATCCCGGAGTCATTCTTTATGCTCTTTCCGGACCATACGTCAGTGGTACTAATCATTTAAAAGGAGAGCTCATCCATCTCCGGTGTATGTAAATACTTCGCAATATACTCGAGCTAGTAAGTGGCCATAAGCCATCACAAAACAATTTAAATGAACACTTCCACTGTGAAGTTGAAATGCAGCTAGATCTATCTTTCTTTTATAAGTTAACTTCATAATTATTCTACTTGATATATCATAACTTTATGTTTGGTGACAATTTCAAGCTCCCCAACTAATTTGGTAGGAAAATGGAAGTTCATTAAGTTGAACCAAAATTCTTAACTCTAGAACCAACAAAAAACAAGTTACGCCTTTGCATAATGACAGATAAAGTCCACAAAGATAAAAAAAAGCAAATGCACATCTAATAAAAAAACTTTATACCGAATCATAAAAGAAATTAACCTGTGGATCAAATTTGTACCCAAAACATTTCTTTCTGTGGGTCAAATTTGTACCCAAAAGGCCAAAACACAAGCTTTATGCATGACTTTTCTTCCCAAAGACACAAGTAACCCGTGGATCAACAGCCATCGCATTGCACCCAAATGATTCACATCAAGTCATGTTCGAAAAACACATAAAACAATAAAAGGAACCAGAACTGTTACTAAATGCGCTCTTGCAAGCTAAAATGTCTCAAAGCGGTCACATAGGTCTTTTCCCACAATTCCGAGAAACAAAAAATAAACTAAAAGATAAACAAGATCCAACGACATGAGTCTAACATCTAGACTGTACATGTGATAACAAGCTTTTATCACTGCCTGAATAATACTTGAATGGTTCGTTTCTGTCAGTTGCACTGCACCAGCAACAAATTTTGTACAATTTTTCTCCTAAGATAAAAAAGACAACTGAAACTTCAAGATTCGGCTAACACCTTACAGTGACTAGTCTCGAGCCCAAACTCAGATTTTTGTTCACTGGACCATGGACCAGCTTCATCAGATGATGTCTCAACTGGACCATTTTGTAGGACCACTGAACCATCACCAGACCAACTCTCAGATAACTGTTGTTCAGTCAAGATTGGTTTACCAAATAGCATGAACACGGGTTTTCTTTTATCTTTTTCGTTGTCTTCAGTCTTTTTCAAACTCGGTTTCCCCATTGTTAGCAAGCAAGAATATTTTTCTTTTTCATTGGTTTCTTTAGTTGGTCCGAGTGTTTTTGAGGAGACTCTTCTCAACGGGTCGTTATTTAACATCCCATATGGTAAATTTTGAATTTTGTTGAATTCAGGATGTTGATTATTATTTAATCCAAAATGAGAAGAATTATGCCTGGCTCCCTGGATGCTTGCGGGAATGTTGTTGTTAGCGATAAGTGATGAAATGGGGGGGAAATCGGGAGGTTGGGGGACCCGGAGTTTCTTTCTTGGAGGTGAAAATGGCGAAATATGCATTGTGGACACGTTTGAAACCATTTCAACCAACCATGGGTTCACTCGCTTCACGTTTTGTAGCAAATCTGGTTCATCCCACGTCACCTTTAATTAAAATTAAAGGAAGTTAACATCTAAAATAGGAACATTAAACAAAACAAAATATGCAATTTGCTAATAAAATTTTAAGATTTTGTATATGTGTGTGTGTTAATATTTATAAAAATCAAGAACATGATCGAAGGACTACATAGTCTTCCATAATACCAAGGGAGTGTTTAGATTTGGATTTTGGGAGTAGTTTTCAGATTATTACAACTTATAGTTGCAAGAATAAGTTTTTACTGTTTGGATACATAGATTTGCTTCTGCTTATGAATATCAAACCAAGGGTCAAATAATTAGTTTTTTTACAATCATAGCATCTTAATTCTTAAGTCATATTATCTGAGAATTATAACAATATTGTCTAGTTATTTAATATCATATAATCACTTTTAAGATAAATGCCAAAAAACAGATGAAGCTCTTATAAACATACAACAAACATATTTTGTGTAAAACCTACAAGAAAAATTGGAAATCTATACCTGAAGGAGCCTCCATGGAGAATTAGGCCAACAAGCTTGATCACTGGCATGAACCGAAGAAACAGTCCCCATGAACCAACTTATTCGCGACGAATCCTCAGTCTCAAAAGCCATCTTGAACCTCATCCCTGCACACCATTGAATCCTCATTGCAGCCTTGACACTCGAAGCCTTTACACAAAACTCAGGAGTACTTGCTCGTGGGTAGTAAAATACCTCAAATGGCTTACCATTTGCTGCTAGCTTCGCAGCTTCTATCACAGATTCACCAGTAAATTTCCCTTTTGAGTCCTTAGATAACTTGATATTATTCTCATCTTCCCTTATGAGCCCACAATATCCACTACCAACACCATTGCCTCCTCGTTTTGCCCTTCGGACCCCGACACACAAATCACCATTATCAGCTCTAAGAAATACAATCGAATCACCAGCCACAAGCTTCTTATTGTTCACGAAATTACTCCAGCCCGTGGTCAAAAGATGGCGTCGTGGGGTCCCTCTATAAATATGCCTAAACTTCCAAATCTGCCCATGAACATCCTTAGCCAGAATAGTCTGCACCGGTGGATCAGCATTGTAATCCAGCTTAGGAAATATAGTCTCAGCACAATACCTTGGTACCGAAAATCCACCACCATTATTAGCATCCGATTGAGTCAATGTCTTTGCAAACGACGTTGGATTTTCTTGATTTTCAACGTTTCCATTCTTAGTTTGACCATATCCCAAAACACCATCATCATCAGAACCAAAATCATTGTGATCTTTTAATGGGACGAGTCCCAATTTAGCATAAACCTCATCAGTGTCAGGATCTGCCATAAAGTTAATGGCCAACACTCGACACAAAACATAAGGCGGGATTTGTGGTAAATCACCAAAATTCACCTTCCCTGATGCAGCATGTTCAGCATGGCCTTGTGGAAAATAAAAAACTTCTGAGTTTAACAACGGCATTTGTACCATACCGCCAGCACAAGCATGCCATAACTGTGAATCCAAGCTTTTTTCCACTATACTATTTGAAGGTTTCACGGAATTCATCAAGGCCATGCTGAAAAAAAAAACACACACCAAACACTGTAAAATCACAACATCACAAAAACATGTAAGTTTATGCAACACAAACGATTCACAAGCAACAATGCTACACAAACTACTATACTAAATACAAGCACTTGATAAACTCTTTTACTAGATAATGTATCTTTAACTATTTTCTTGGTTTGTAACTTTGTATTACATAAAATCTAATAAAGAGCATAACGAATGACAAAAATACCCTTAAAAAACTTTTTACATGTCTCAACTGTAATTAAAAATTAACAAAGGGTATTTAGTCTTTTTAAACTAAAACTGGGCCATAACTTATACAGTATATCCATTAAACTAACCCTAACATATAGCAACATGACATAACATAAAATAACAAAAAATCCCCTGTTTCGTTGCAACAAAAACCTGCAATTCCTAGATAACCAACCAATATGATGTAAACTAAACCAAAATTCCATAATAATTAAACAAAAGGGTATTAAGATAAAAAGTACCTTAAATCAAGAACAATGAACACAGTGATATCTAAACCACCATTAACATCAACAAGATTATGATGAAAAAAAATATATGTATATAAGAATAGTTAAGTTTTATATTATGAGATAATGAGTTATTAAAGACAAGGTAAAACAGAGAGACAAGACACAAAGACAGAAACAGTCACCTTAAAATTACGGTAGCCGACCAGACGCTTGTAAACCAACAGACAAATATGAATTATGGCATATGATGTTTGTGTTTATGTTCATACATATATTATATAATATATATATAGATTCTATAGATATAGAGAGAGAGTTAGAGTAGGAGATGACTTTGAAATACCAAACTTCCAAGTATTTCGGTAAGGACTCTGCCCCTCTACATACTCATCTCTATTTATTGTTTTTATAAACGAGTTTATATGTAAACGTGTCTTATAATATTTATATTTTTGGCTATGTAGTTTCAAAGTTTTACAAATAGAGTAACAATATTTGATATGCGTATGTTGTTACATTGATATTCGTTTTATAAAACTGGCACTTACACTTATTAAGTATATTTATATGAGGAGAGTTATTTTATAGTAGAGACGGCGTCAGGATCAAATATGATTGGGTGCACAAAATTTTTTGAACCGTAATACTGGAAACACATTTAAAAAAACCGGGTGCATTTAAGATGCATTTAGGAAAAATTGCTATTTTTTAAAAAAAATTAACACTACATCGAAAAAATCCATGGGGTTCCCGGGCACCGGCGGGAACCCCCTAGCTTCGTCTATGTTTTATAGGAATGAGATCTTTTCAAGTTGAGAGGATCAACTTGAGTCAAGTTGAGACACTATGAGTCATTGGATCAAATCCAATTCTTTTGATTTAAACCATTGGATTTGATCCTCATAGTGCCTCAACATGACTCAAGTTGATCCTCTCAACTTGAGAGTATCCAACTCCTACTTTATGGAATGAGAGGATCCCACTCATCATCACCCTCCATCTAAAAAAAATCAATGGTTGAGATTAAAAACATTTTATTATTTCACATATTTTTTATAATTTAAATATCTCTTAAACCGTTAATCGTTAAGTGAAAATAATTACACCACCGCGACGAGCATTTACTTATCTTTCTAGAGAAGAGCACTTTGATATACTTTGGAAAAAAGAAAAAAAAAATCAATTTTTTCACGTTTTTCGTTTTTTTTTTCCGAATCTGATATTTGCATGAAAAAATCACATGTAATTAAACACTAATTTGAATATCACATGTGATATTAGTATTAAATCACATATGATATTCATATGTGATATCACATACAATATTCACATGTGATATGTAATATCACATGTGATATTAGTGTAATATCATATTATTTAACACTAATATCATATGTGATATTCAAATTAGTGTTTAATCACATGTGATTTTTTTATGCAAATTTCAGTAACGAAAAAAAACGAAAAAAATGTAAAAAAAAGTGAAAAACACGAAAAATAAATTGTCGAAAGTATATCAAAGTGCCTATCCATATAAGGATAATTAAATACTCGTCGTAATGATATATTTTTTTTCGCTTAACGATTAACGGTTTGAAAGATATTAATAATTGGAAAAAAAATGATGAAAGTGGCTTTTTAAATTATTGGGATTAATCTCATCAATTATATCAAATACAGATGGAGGGGAGAGATTGATCCCTTGGTATGTAAAGAATATTTTATCCTCAAATGATCTTAAATCACACAGGATAACTAATAATTTAAATAAATGACAAAAGTTCTATGCAGAACATAAATTATCTAAAGGATAAATGCTTTAATCTTCACCATCCAATCATTTAAAATCTGGCGAAGTAGATTAATTCTTATTAAAAGATAGAGGGGCATTTTTGTAATTATACAACCCCCACCTAACACCCCCACCCTTTCTACACTCACACACTCACACTTTTGTTACAAACAGACACTTTATCTCTCTCTTACTCTCATCCAACATCTCATCTTCATGAGATTCAAACCTTTTCAAATCTAATAGCAACCAAATCTCTTCTCAATACTTTAATTCTTTGTTGTTATCATTAGCGATATCATGTCACTCGTTTACCGGTCTATCAGAAATATTGTTGCTGCGATGAAATCTCCGGTCTATCTGAAATATTTTTGTTGCGGTGAAATCAAACAAATCAAAAGATGTATCCTGCAGCCTCTCTGAAATGAACAGCCAATATTCTCTTTCTTCCATTTTCGTCAGGTTACCAACAGATGGTGTATTTCATTATCGAATCTGATTTCAAGTAGTTTTGTTTATTGGAAAATATGACGTAAAAAGGTGATTGAAAAGTAGAAAGTGATAATGACGAAAGTGACTTAGTGAGGGTGAAGTCCATTTGTGTTATCAACTATTTTGAAAGTATACCCATTTAATACTTTAGTCACTTTTTTTTTTTTGTATTTGGAGCTTAAAATGGAGTAACACTTGTGTATATAAGTTGATTTTTTCTCTCTCTGTTTTGTTGGTATTTGGACATTGTATCATTTGACGCAACCTTCAGGAATAACAAGCAAGTATTTAACAAAGGATTAAGATTTTCTCATGTTCATTTAAACATGTTAGATAATGTTGTGCTTGTTATGACTGTATATTACCATTATTGCAAAATATTTTTTTTTATTTTAATTCAAATGTACAATCACAACAAGCACAACATTACCTATCATGTTCAAATGAACATGAGAGGATCGTAATTCTTTAACAAATCACATGTGATTTACCAAAAATCAATCACATGTGATTCGTTAAACGAATCACATGTGACTTTACAAATCACGTATGATTTACACATGAATCACAATTAAAAAAACACAATCGCGTATGATTCACAGATGTCTATATTAAAATAGAATCACATGTGTTTCATTTTATACAACTAAGAGTATGATTTACATATTTCCGTAACAAAACACAATAAAACATAATTACGTGTGATTTACTCATTTCTAGATTAAAACATAATCACATATGCTCAGTTTATAAGAGCGAAAAGTAAATCACACGTGATTTACATTTTTTATAACAAAACACAAAAAAATAGAATCAAAAGTGATTCTTAAAGTTACAAATCACGTGGATTTTTCTGTGCAAAAATTTTGAAAAAAAAATGTCGAAATTATATAAAAATGCATATCTATAGAAAGATAATTTAATTCTCATCGCGATGATGTATGTGGAAAACTATAAGAGGGGTTGAATAGTTTTACCATTTTAAAATTTTATTTGCTTTGAATAACAATAAGTGAATTCAAACAATATACATAATCAAGAATAAATAATATGCAAGTAAAGAAAGAAACGATCAAACCACAACACGGTTGTTTATAGTGGTTCGGTCTACAAGGACTCTTTTTCCTTGCCCTACTCCACTCCCCGAGTATCCAACTCGAGAGTTATCTTCACTAATCAACAAGCTCCTTTAACCGGCGGAGAAAACCTTTACACTTCGCTTACACAATATTTCTGACACAAAGCTAGATGTCGAGTTCTTTTATAAGGGCACAACCACTCCCAACACACTATGTATTTTAAGGACTAAAATACTAACCAATCACACTCAGAGGTTTATGATGGTTTGGTACAAACAATGATGTATGAATAACAACAATTCACACAACAATAACCAAACAAGACTTTCAACAATTCGTTGAAGCTTGGAATGTCTTGATCTTCTTTGCTATAAAAGAGGATCACTAAAAATGAAATGAGAATGAGTTAGATGAAAGATAATGAGAAAATGTATGTGTTTTATGCTTAGAAGGGATGAGAAAATAGCTTAGTATGGCTTGCTATTTATAGCCAAAAGGCTCGGCAACCCACGGATCACACGGAACCAAAAACTTGGTTCCGTCCTTGTTAAATTTTGGTTCCATGGGTCTGACAGAAAATCTTGTTTGAATTCTGAAAATCAATTTGACACGAGGACAAATCAAGCTTGATTTTTTGAATTTCTGAAGTGAGAGTGTCAACGTGTTGTTTGTGTTCTAATTTTTGTTGTTCCATTTGAGAAATCAAATCATTTTTGGAATCGACTAGTTCTCGTATATGTCTTTCTAAATCTTGTTCTTTTAGATACGACTTTTAAAAAGCGACTTCAAAACTGTATTCACGTCTTCTTTTGTTTCAAAATTTTCAAGTTGTTTCTTATAGCATTCAAGATCCTTAGTCAATAGTGCGGCTTTTTCTCTAAGATTTCCATTTATTTCATTGCATTTCTCAACTTGAGATTGGGTGGTCATAAGTAAGGTCATGAGCTCTGGATCTGGATTAGACGAAATTTCAACGTGTTCCACGTGAGTATCAACATATTCATCAGTGGGATCATCAAATGTAACCACAGGGTCAACTTGATCATCAAATGTAACCACGGGGTCAACTTGATTATTGTCTTGATGAGATGTTGATGGCTCATTTTGAACACTTTGCTCCTTGTCGGATGCAGGCGGAGATATCAGATCATGTATGAAGCACATATTAGGATCCGGTACCTGAGACAAGCCATCAATATCATAAACTGGGCCTGTATCACTCATGTGAAGTTCTTGCATGTTTGCTATTAACATCACAGCTGTGTTAGCTTGTAAGTCCTCCATATCATCATCGGAATCTGCATTGGCCATGAAGCTCCGTTCCTTGTCTGTAGAGTTCCACCCAGCTTCATCTTTAAGAGCCAAGAGTAAAGCTTCCTTGTGATAAGCACTTCCTCTGGTTCTTGGTTCTTGGTTTTGAACATTCCCTTGTTCAACAATCTGAACCCTTTGCTGAGGAGCAGCCATGTTGTTCCTTCCAGAAGTATTATACCCAAGTCCACTACCCATGTAGCTACCATTTCCCATCGAACCTCCATTGTTTCTGTTCTGAACTTCAACCCTTCCATTCTGAAAAATAGCTTGATTCCTTGAATTAGATGAGGTACGAAGACGATTATTGGATTTTTTTGCAAATCTCCCGAAGTCATGAGTAATTAGTGCAAATCCTTGATTCAACGTGTTGAATGCTTCTTCATCATCATTCTGTGTTTCACTGTAAAGTGCTGAATCTGAGTTGTTGTTGTAAGGAACCAGTTGAGTATCATTGGATTGCTGTGAGGGATCATATGGAGTGATTTGAGCAGATGGTGTCTATTAAGGGTAAGTGGGTGCTTGCTGCTGCTGTGGAAATTAAGGAAATTGTGGTGCAAAAGATTGAGCAATCAAAGCAAGTGAATTAGCATTAGGTAAAGGTGCATAGATTCCACCAAGAGCTCGATCTTTGTCCACTTCCTTATGATGGTGCTTCAGATAATCATACAACAACCCATAGTTTGCATTATGAAGGTTCTTATCTTGACGGATGAATGTGACATAATTCTCCCAGTCCGGACCTAGACAACTTAGAAACTTTGTGTTGATTGCAATTCTGGGTAAGATTATGTTGTGTCTGTCTAAATCATTGATGATGTTTGTGAATCGATGATAGTATGACTCTAATGACTCCCCTGGATCAATCATGAACATTTCATAAACTAGGTAAAGTTTTGATTCCATGTCTTTCTGATTGAGTTCAGTTCCTTCCATTAAGAGGTGAACATGTTCCCACATGTCTTTTGCAGTTTTCTGAGCATCAACACTGCGAAGAATCAGATTGGGTAATCCCAGAAGAATAAATTCCATTGCGAGCTCATCAGCTTCTTGGTGAAGAATCTGTTCTGCAGTTAGTTGAGACTCAAGGACAGTGGTAGTATGTCAGCTCTTGGTGGATTAGCCGTTGGATCACCGGGAATTGTCACAGTAGGCATTTGAAATGGACCTTAAAGAATGACCTTCTTCAAATATTTTCCATGAGGTTTCTTGAGATCACAGAACCTAAAGAACCGACTGCACCATTGAACATAGTTTCCTGGAGTGAGCATTGGAGGTCTATCAAGAGATCCAGCTTCATGAATTGATTGTTGGCTACTGATAGCTTCACACATCTTTGCAAACCAATGAGGTTCCTTCTGTGTCTCAGTTGATGTATGCATAGCATATTGAGGTGGAAAGGGATATTGAAAGTAGTTTGCAAATTGAGGTTATCGTGGAGGGAGTTGTTGAGGGAATTGTTGTAGTTGTGGTTGTGCAAATGATTGATGTGGTAGATAAACTTGTTGTTGTAGTTGTTGCGGGAATTGTTGTGGAGGATATTGTTGTTGCTGCTGAGGATATTGGTGAGGAAAGTAGTTAGAATATTGTGTTTGAGACATCTTGAAACTTGTGTTGATGATGGATCTTTGTAGATGATTGAAACATGATTTGTTGTTGAAGGTGGTCTTATTCGTACACTCCTTATTCGTAAGGTTGATGGTGCTTACTCGTAAACTGCTTCTTATTCGTAAACCTCCTCTTACTCGTAAGATGATCTTACTCGTAAACTTTGTGGCTTATATGAAACTTAGTCGTAAAATCAAAGCTTATTAATAAAGAACCTTATTCTTAAGATATAATCTTAGTCGTAAAGTCTTTACGCGTAAGGATTGACCTTATTCGTAAGAATAGGTCAAAAATCAAAATCTTTCAAACTTGTCCAAGTAAGAAAGATATCCACAAGTCGAAGTGTTTCACAAGCTTATCCAAGCAAGGGAAACACTGAGTCACAAATAACTTTGAAGATTTTGAAGAATATTCCTTGCTCGTAAGATTCCTTATTCGTAAACTCTTGCTTGTTTGTAAAGCTTAGTCGTAAGATTAGGGTATTCTTATTCGTAAGATAAGGGTTTTTGTTTCTCGTAAGAATAGGGTTTAAGCTTATTCGTAAACTAACCAGAAATGACCAAAACGACTTTTTAAACTATAAAACGCGTTGTACACTTGATTCTTTTGATGAAACAGCTTCAATAACACTTAAAGAACAAGAAAGTTTTAAACTTTAACACCCAAAGTGAAATTTGTGCTTATTCGTAAAACGTGATGAACAAGAAGAAACAAGTGAAAACGATTAGAAACATGTAAAGTTTCAAACTTTTTGCCAAAACTAAGATTCTAAACACTATAGTAACCTTAAAATTTTCCAAGCTTCAAGATTGGAATGCTAAACTTAAAGTTTACGCGTAAGAAAATATGATGAACGAGAGAAACTTGTACGTAACACCATATACTTCAACAAAAACGTTTCAAAGAACTAGTAGGCGATTGTGACAACCCGTAATTTTTAGACTATTATTTAATAATTCATTTTTGTCAGAAAATGCGAATTTTTATCATTATGACTCAGAAACGAGCAGTTACCTCGTGTTCTCCGAAATCCCGGAACCATACGCATACTGACACCATAATATTATTGGCATGAAATTTATTTTCTAATGTCAAGATAATAATAATACCTTATTATTTCGCTCGTCAAAACGTCTCCGGAAATATAAAATTTATTAAACATGGATACACGAAAATTATTTTACGTGAGAATACGATATTTCTTACGGAGCAGTTTATACAGTACGGGGTACACAATATACATTTAAATAACAATAATAATAATAATAATACTAATAATAAAATAAGCCTACCCTATCTCTAAAAATACGCCGCCCCCTCCTTTTTATATTCTCAGTTTTTGTCTTCTCTTTTTCTGAAAACCAAACCACGCCCCTCCTTTTTATTCTTCTCCTTCTGGTAAGCACAACACCTAGAAACCATCTTCCTCTCTCTCTTTCTTTTTGTGATAAGCTGTTAAGCTACCATCTCCATAGCTTCACCCATCCCTGTCAATCTCGAGCCAATCAAGAAAAGAGAAGAGGGAATTGATCTATCCCTTTCATCTGCTTTCTCTCCTTCCCACGCAAGGTCACGAGGCTACATTAAAGATGAAGGCCGATGGTGAGCTTTGCTCAATATGAAACCACGCCAAGACCCTATAAAAGAAAGTTAGTCAATAGGTCGATTCCTTTGTTCCTTTATAAACAATCCAATCACAGTGGAACCACACCATTCTCACTTCAAATCTTAACATACGAAAGGTTTTTTGAAGTATTGTGGCGAAGCTTTGGTGGTGGTCTCACTAGGGTCGGATTGGATTGATTTCCATAGGACTTCATATTTTCTTTTGGTCTCTTCCTCATATCACAATCGATCTGTAGCCTTGTAAGGGTTCTTGATCTCTTTTGTTTTGTATATTTCATTATGATTATTGTTATAAAGCTTGTGACTTGATCTATTTTTACAAGTTGAGTCGAAGTAATAAATTTTTTTATACCGATCGGTTGTTCATAAATCTATGGATGATCTTTGTTATAAAATTCTTATATGTGTGGCAAAAACTTAAAATGAATTAACTAAAACCGGATTCCTTAGGCTCGGATTATGGAAGTGCTCGAATTAGTTATGCTTATCGGAGGTTCTGGTGTTTTATACTTTTGGGTCGAGTTATGACCCAGTTTGGGTCTCGGAGCAAGTAAACTGCTTGTTTTGTTCGAGTTGACTCACTTATTTTTGAGCTTATTAGATATGTTTTAGTATGTTGGATGTCGTTTTAGGGTCGAACCCCACTGTGGTGGAACCAAAGTGGCACATATGTTTGGGTTAGTTGTGATAAATCGAGGGGTGGTGTCATCGTTGTCCTTGTTCTTTGTCTTGCTGTCGAGACACCCAACTCAAGCAATGGGTGACCTTGTATTGTTTCGTGTCTCCTTGCAGCCACCAATGAAGTAACCTTACCATATAACCTTTGTTTGATCTTACTCCTGGTTCAACCACCAATACCCACGAAGGGTGTCGTGACTTGGGTGGCATCAACGACACAAAGGTGTGTTGAGTCCCGTTGTGTTTGTACCTGTTTGCTCAGTAAAAATGGCACTCCAAGAGAGTGTTGTTTTACTTCCTTCGGTCATAATGAGACACCCCGAAGGTATCTCCACTCGGTTGTCACACTCGACCACACCGTGGTCGTAAAAGATTCATGATAGTCACGTCATGTTAATGTTTGGCTTGTCGTGTTCGCATTTTTTGCCAATGTCCCTTGCATCAAAACTACTTCTAAAACATAAGTATCCACACCATGTTATTAGGCCTTAAGCCCAGTTACTACATAAGTAGTTGGGTGTGTTTGGTGGTGGCTGTGAAGTGCAAGTGTCCATTTGATTTTCTTTACAAGTCACTTATATTTTTAGAGCGTGTGTTGCAAAACTAGCCGAAGCCCAGTAGAGTTAAGGTCTGTTGCAACCCACCTGGGGCATTAGTTCCACTTCTAGTGTCCGCGAGATTTCGGTATCATCGCAAGAAAACCGTAAATTATATCCATCTCGTCATAATTCATCACGACTTGTGTATCCATTTTCACTTGTACGCGACATATTTAGCACTCGACCATTTCATTGCAAACACGACATACAAATTGCGTCGACATTACTAATTAAAATGAGGGATACTTGAAAACCAACTAATTAAAAAAAAGTACTTTTATTCACACGTTTAAACTATACGAGATATAAACTCGTAAATATACAATTTCAAGTTCTAAAAACCAGATATTAAACTTAATATACAAACTTTAACAATTTGTCAACTCGGATAAATAGAAAATATACACTTGAGCCATGCCAAATTTTCCATAAATATATAAACAATTTTACGATTTGCAACTGAAATATATGCCTTGAAAACATACATTGTGTTATTTGAAATATATTTATTGAAAAATCTACATTGTATTTTCCTATTATAAATTGTATACAAATAAAGTTAAGGCTTAATTCTCTTAGAATAAATACAATTGCACTTAAAACATTTGTATCTTTTTCGTTCACACCGGCAACGCCTTATAACATATGTACTATTTTTCGTACATTATCTTTTGATCATCATTAAACCGAAATCGCATTCATCTTCAATATTCTTTCTACTACATACTTTTAGTAAACTATTTAAACTTAAATACTGCCGCACAAGCAACAACAAGACAAACATTTCAAAAAGGAATTTTAAACTTATTTAAACTTCATCGAGTCTTAAACCTGAACTATGAGCTAAGACTTGCTATACTAATCTAAGTTGCGTGTTGGAGCCACACACTCATACTATCTGACTTGACCCTCGTTCGCACTGCTTTTTGCCAAGGTGAGTATTCACAACCCCCTTTTTATCGTTTTACTTATTTGGGGTGAAATGCATGAACCTAAAACTTAAACTTTATTGTTTACAATAAATTATGAACTGATTTAAAATTTTGACATAAATTGAACCCTTAAGAAATATTTTGAACCCTTTGGCATATTTTGAACTCTTTTTGACTTGATTTAAATCTTATTGATATATTTTGAACCTTTAGAGTTATTATGAACTTATGACCTGTTCTTGACCCTTTAGTATGCTTAGAACTATAATGTGCCATACGCACTAAGTCTTAACGTCTCCCATGTTTGGAGCAACCCTGAATTGATAATATATAATAGTTGTTATGATATACTATTTGTACGTTCTAAAGTCTCTCTCTGAGAAACACTAAGTCTCCCTCTGAGCAACACTAAGTCTTCATTTGAGCAATACTAAGTCTCCTTTGTCAACAAGACGAAAGCAAAGTCTCCCATGTTCGGAGCAGTCGTGATCTATTATATACATTAGGAATTTTTATTGTGAATTATTATGACCATATGTGCATTGATTACTAGACTTACTACTTGAAATATAAAAATGTATGTGAACTTATATGTTACAAGTCTTGTATGGGCGGGACTTGCAACATGGTGAGTTGACAGGACATTTGCCAGGCAGACTTACTCAAAAATGACTTTTTGTACTTGTGGAAAACTAGAAGGGGGGGGGGGGGGGGGGGGGGGGGGGGGGGGGGGGGGGGGGGGGGTTGATAACGCTCAAAATGAACATGTTTTTAGTAGCGTTATTGTTGGTTTTGTGTATGATAATCGGCTATATTTACTCATAGCTGTTGCAAAAGTGCAAAAGATGTGTATTGTGTATGTGTATGTAGCCAGGTATCACAAAAGATGAAGAAACGAAGTTTTCATGCACGTTTGGAGAATTCCCGAGAAAGGAAGTCGAGTAAGGAAGCTCTTGGACTCAATGACTAGGAGGCGCAATGATTTCTAAGTATCTACAACAAGTAAAGATCAAGTTTCGTCTGGGAAATCATCAGTGAAAACAAAGAAAAAGGCGCAAATCAAGAAAAGTCAATGAAAGTAAAAAATGGCGGTACAGACAGCGCCCAACCGTTCGGTTGGAGCCCGCAACCGATCTGGTTGGGCGAGTGAAGAAGGCGCAACCGATCCGGTTGTGTTGCAACCGATCCGGTTGCATGAACTGGAGTTACACAATTTTCATTTAATGTTGCCTTAACTCCCCATAATCATTGGAGGCCAATCATTTCCTGTTATTTACTTGTAGAGAACGTTTTTGGCCAGTTAGTTATAGTTCTATGGCTATACAATGAACCTAGACTTAGTAGTCTAGGTGTGACACAACCCAAAGGTTAATAGTTTACACCAAAACTATTACCAACCATTTTATTCATCCCAAAAGTTTAGTTATCACTGTAAAACGTCCAGGAGGTTGGAGAGACTCACTCTCGTCCATTATTTTGATCATTCGGAGTTATACGGTTAAGCTAGGCAATTGGAGGCGTGTGGTTGCTATAATCCACTAATTCTAGTTTTTGTAATCCCAAAAGTTTAGGTATTCTATGAAACTTGTTATGGATTTCTATTCTTTTGAGTTATTGGAATTACTTTGTTATTACTTGTGTTTTGTTGACAACATCAAATAGTCCTTAATATTAAGTGTCAATTTCCCCCGATAATGCTCGTTATTTATATCATTTATATGGATTTACGCTTGTTTTCCATTGTTTTCCACTTTCAGGTAAATTACGAGCATTGGAGCTAAATAGACGCGGAAATGGAAACATTACTAAAGATTTCTCAAAGTATGCCTATTTTGAAGAAGTTACGGCATAACTCCTCTCTCACATTACGCCGTAACTATTGCGTGACTCAGAATACCAACTTATCAAGAGGTTACATCGTAACTCTTCCCTAAGGTTACGACGTAACTACATTAGGTCAAATGAGGATCCACGCCCCTAATACTTACGCCGTAACTACTGCATCACTTACGATGTAACCGTGTTTATTGAAGACTACGGCGTAACCACTTATTAGGTTACGCTGTAACTAGCATATCTAGTGCATTTACGACGGAATAGAAGGTTACGGCATAACTCCTATATTGGTTACGCCGTAACCCATACCTGGCCTATAAATACCCCACGAATTCCAGCATTTCTAGTCATCCCATTCCACACACAACTCTCTAAGAACGTGGGAAAAAGCTCAAGGCAGGTCAAGGGGAGCATACGGAGCTGTTTCCAAGGGAGAAGTCACTCCATTACGATAAGCTTTAGCGTTTTATATTTCTTTTACTTTCAATTCATGTATTTCGTACCTTTGAATATTGAATTGAGTTGCATGATTAATATGAGCGGCTAAGCACCCTTTGGTGCTAGCCTAGTTATGATTCCTTAATTGTTTTGTTTGCGTTTACCTTTACTTCCGTGCAATTATTTCTAAGTGTATGCATGTATAGTTCTTTGGTAGTCACCCTTGGTTTGGTAGTTTTGAATGGCGGTAGAGGCCAATTGCCTAGGAGATGTGACCAACTAACCCTAGGTGAGCGGACTGAGACTGGAAGGGTAAGATATGACCAACTGACGACCCTTTCTACTTGTGCGATATGACCAACTGATCACCTATCGTTTGGATGAACTTAAGAACTGGGGGTGTAGTGTCTAAGTTCCTAACGGCCGGGCACTCACCATTTTGAATCTAGCATGTAGCGGTACTTAATGACTTGGCTTAAGGGACCAGGAACAACATGACTTATGACAGTGCGGCTGATTTCTCCTGTGGTGGCATCTTTGCTGATAGGTTAGGGCGAATTGACCAAATACTGTCCTCTCGAATTTGACCCCACCTGAAGTAATTGGAAGTAGGTAGACATAGACATAACTAGCTAGGAGGATTGACTAGGTTAGCACCACTATTCCTCTATTGATTTCCCTTTACATATTTATCTGCTTTTATTCTGCATTAGTAGTTTAATTAATTAATTCCCTATCGAAACAATTATTCTGTGACACTAGACTTAGTAATAATCCAACACACATAGCTCTTGGGACGACCTCGGCTTTACCATTTACTACACTACACGCGACCGGGTACACTGCCCGTTAGTGCATTAAGGTAGACCATAGGTATAGCGAGACACTATAAATATTAAGACCTGGTCAGTAAAACCTGCATCAAGTTTTTGGCGCCGCTGCCGGGGAGTTATTTTAGGATTAATATTAAGTCTTTCATTTCATTTTAAACTTTTCTCACGATCATATTTCTAGATTTTAGGTACCATGGAAGTTGTTAACATCGATGACCTCACTCTTGAGGAATACTTGGCGTTGACAAGAGCTGAACAAGGGCCGAGTCTCGTAAGATAGGCAATCGGAGAGGATGTTCGTTTCGAAATTAAAGACCAATTTATAAGGGAGCTTCGCGCTAACCCTTTTTCAGGAAACAGGGATGAAGACGCATATGAGCACGTTGAAAATGTCCTATACATCGCCAGCCTTTTCAACATCCCGGGCGTGTCTCATGATGCTGTTATGCTAAGGGTATTCCCAATGACTCTTACTGGAGCAGCTAGAAGATGGATCGAAAGATTGCCCGTCGGGGCAGTTAATACTTGGGGATAATCATTAGGATAAGGACCGAAAGGATTACCTATTTGTTATTGTTCTTAAACTGATTTTACAAAACATAAACCATGGGTTGGAAATCATTTGCTTATGATTTGCGCATCACATCAAGAGTTTACACCAAGCCTTCATGAACACTTATTATGATTGCCTATAGACTACACACAAGTATATGTTTTTTAATATTTAATTTTACTAAAACCATCATTTTTGGAGAGAGCCTTGACAAAGCTTTCTTGTTACCAATCCTTTAAAACAATTTCAAAAAGCAAAATCCCTTGGGACGATCTCGACTTACCCACCTTTGCTATCGCGAACGAGTATACTTGCTCGTATATGTTTATAGTAATAGCCGGATAAATCGTGTTTATAAATTTTTAAAACTTGCACACGGTAAGCACGTCAAGTTTTTGGCGCCGCTGCCGGAGATTTTGGATTTTTAAGTATTTTGATCTTGTTAGGAAGTTTTACCACCAACCGATCCGGTTGGAGCTCTCGGTAAAAATTTTATAGTTTTTCGATTTTGAGTTTTAGCTTGTGTTTTTAGTTTTGTTAAGTATCTTTACTTGTTTAGTATATGTTTCTGTAGTTTGCTTTTGTTTTTACTAACTCTAACGCTAATGATTTGGATTTTTGTCTTTGGTTTTGTTTTGTCTTGTTAGATAGTTGTTATGGATAGTTTAAGCGGAATGTCTGAGTACCTACGTAACTTGGATGAGATGTTTAAAGAAACCGGGAATTCGTTGGAGAAGATTGGGAATATTTTAGAACAGAGTAAGAAGGACTTGGGTATTGATGCGGATAATGTGGAAGAAGTGGGAGAGAACAAGGTTCAACTTCCTAAGAAGGGTAGAGTTGTGGTATTCACGCAAGCATCACTAACGGAGTATGATTCACCACTTATGAGGTTCGGTACGCCTTGTAGTGTCAAGGGGAGTGCGTGGGACGCTCAACTAAACATGGCCTATGGTGAAAATTACATTGTGTAGAAAGTTCTAGATCAAATTGGCCACGTACGTTTGGATTACGAAGCTTACGGGAGGAGAATGGTTAAGAATATTAAGGGTAACATTCATGGTCACATTTTCGAAGTAGATTTTGTTGTCTTGGTGGAAGGAAATGCTGATGAGCCCAACGTATGTTTTGGGCGGGATTTTCTTGTGACAACCAAATGTCAAGTGGACTTTGCTTTAGGGGAGATGCAGATCAACATCACCGACTTGGAAGAGGAGAAAGGGGTGAATGAAATGCTTGTGGAATTATGTGCTAATATGGAAAAGGAGAATGTGGAAGTCGTTAAGATGGGGAAGGCTAATAGAAAGAAAACCTCATCCAACAAATTAAATCCTATCACATCCACTAACAAAAATAATGATTATACAGCTTCACCACCCAATACACCAAACACCTTCAAACCTTTAACCCAAGACCAAAAAGAAGCAATCTTGGAAAACCTTGAACAAAAATTTCTCGAGCTAAATGAGAAAAAGCCGGTAATTGAGGTACTACAAGATTATGCTTTATACCGCAAGAAACTAGATGCGGTAATGTTAGCAAGAGCAAGATTGGAGGATAAATATCTATCGGAGGAGGATAGAGATAGGATTTTGTTTAGGGGTATGCCACGTACGGAGAAAGACCCAGGAAATTTTGTTTTGCCGATTAAGGTTAACGGGACCACCCCAATGTATGCTTTGGCGGACACGGGTTTGAGCGTCAATGTTATGCTCTATCCATTATTTAAGACGTTGGGACTTAGTAAACCACAACCAAACCACTCAAAACTTACCATGGCGGATAACTCCCAAGCAAAAGCGATGGGGGAGGTGAAAAACATAAGGGTTCAAATTGGCTATCAACCCTACTTGGCCGATTTTCTAGTTCTAGACATCCCGTTTGATAAGAGTCTACCTCTTCTACTAAGAAGACCATTCCTACGCACATGTGGTGCAATCATAGATATGGGTAGGGGTACGATGACAATCGATGATGGGATCTCAAAACAAAACTATTATCCCAAACCAAGGGGACCAGTTGTGGAATTCATGGAAGATTTAAAATTGATGGAAGCGGACGATGACTTAACTTGTTTTGAAATTGGACGTGATTTCCATGGAAACCCGATGTATGGACCACTAGCCCCACCATACTTTGATATTGAGGATGAGATGGAACGCGCACTAGCGGTGGAAGCATTTCACAATCCATTCAAAAACATCCTTGTTTACAAGAAGCTAGCCGATTTCTTAGGTTCTCTACCGGTTCAACTCAAAAATTTGGAATGGGGACCCGAGGGGTCAAGTGTTTACAAAAGAGAGGAGGAGACGGAGAATGGCACGTCAAATTTGATATACTATGCCCGGATGGGAGAAGATTTATAAGGAAGTTCAAAACTTACGAAACACACCGTGAATTGACCGGGAAATTTCTAAGTGAGGACATCTTAAGGCATGAGTATTTCGAGGAGTAATAAGGAGAAGCAAAACATCATAATAACAAGCAATTGTTTGCTTGATTTTCATGAAATTTTAATTTTATGCATTTAGGATTTCTTGTTTTTCATTTCATTTTTATTTTCTCTTATTATTTTGAAGTTATTTAATTAATGCATTTTGAGTTTTAGTTTGAGTTATGAGTATGATGATTTAGTTTTTGAGATTAGATGTTGTTGAAATTTCCAAATGGTTGGATGAATGTTGTGTGCATCTTTAAACGGATTTTTGAGTAAACGTTTGTTGCTTGGAAGGTAAAATGCCCAAGTAAAGTGAAAAAGGCAAAATTCTGCAAAAATGCAAACCGAAACGGTTGTGTCCATGACTGATCCGGTTGCATGCAAGTATATATACCAAAAATTCAAATTTTTCCAGAAAAACACACACACACTAATCCTCCAGCTGGGTTTCACAAAATTCAACCATTAGAAGTTATTTGAAACTTGTAAACGTTGTAGAAGATCATCATGGCACCTAAGCAAGTAATCATCTGCAATCAATTAACTTAATTAAGGTTTAATTAGAGCATTTGATTCGAATTGCAAATTAGGTCACTAATTTGGGGGTTTTTGATAGAATTCTAATTAAGTTGTAATCTTTTAGGATTAAGTGGGTAATTGATATAGGAATGCATTGCAAAAAGAATTGTAGTGATTGATTCAACATGGAATGAGTATTTGATGATTGAATTTTCGGATTTAATTAGGTTATGCCATTGAATCAAATTAAGTTACAATTGATGATTCCTAGTTGGTAGATGATGCGTTTTTAATGAATTTTAGCCACATTGCTGATTAGAACAAGTAATTGAGAATTGAGGTTTAGATTGTTAAGTTCTAAGTAAGATGAATATTTGATGATTGGAAGCTTTGGAAAAAGAATTAAGAGCAATTTGAGGATGTGGGAATCATTGTTGATGTTAGAATGCAGCTTTGGAGTGAATTGGACTTGGAAGAATCGATTAGGAAATGGATTGGAAGAAATTTTTTTTCTGCAGGTTGAGGAACCGATCCGGTTTCTCCTCAACCAATCCGGTTCCACGTTCTGTTTTGGAAATTTTCGAATTTTTGAAGTAGACCTTAGAGGCTTCCATAGATCTTCCCGTTTGTTTTAACACTATAATGTTGACTTATATTTATGATTTCTATAGAGAAATGTTGTAGGTTGTTCGAGTTCGACACAGGTTCCACTAAACCCGATTGTTGCCAAATATTGCCAAAGGAACGCAAGGAAGAAAGTCACATATAGCTTGAAGGCTGAAGCAAATGAAAACTTGAAGTTCAAAGATCTCACCAACGAGGAGAAACATGCTTTCAGGGAACGATTATCAATGTCAGGACCGAATAACATAAGATTTATGTGGTTTGGAGGTCTTGGTTGATGAAAGTAGATGAAGAACATCGTCCTTTCTTTAGAGAGAAACTAGAGAGAGGGAGGAGAAAACACAAGACTTTATTGAGATAAACACACACAACAAATGACCAAATGATTCACCTCACCCCTCATGGAGAGTCATGAGGGGTATTTATAGGCTCTATCTTTGCCACTTAAACGATACTAGTCCCTAAGGGCAAAGTATACTACGCGTCTAGTCCAATTCACGTAAGTGACGTTATCTTTAGAAAAAGCGAGGCTAACAATCTCCCTCCAAGATAGCGTCACACGTGAATGGTTACAATGAGACCTATAAATACAAAACAAAGTAAATTACAAAAGTAAAGAACAATGTTGACTTTCTTGAAGCGCAGAGTCTCAGAGTCTAGATATCGAGGCAAACTTGAAGTTCTCCCTTCCGATGACCTCGGCAAATGATCTTCTTGTAGCTCAACTTCAATCAGAACGGTCTAGTTAGGTTATTACTCCCTCCTAACTAGTGAGCCTTTTTTTCTTTTTCTGCTCCCTCCTGAACCGACAACACTCTTCCAACACGCCTTTAATCTTCAGACACGCAGCGGAGAAAGTAAACTCTTGAAGCACAATGGTTGTCGCTCGGGAACATCATAACAACATAACTCACTTAGTATTGCATCCAAGTTGGTAAAAAACCCGATGTACACCACACTACTTCTCCTTCTTCAGTCTTAAGCAAAAATCCCTTCGTAATCCAATCACGGAAGATGAAATACCAACTTCTCCCTCCTGATGGTTGCGAGCTATCGGAATCATCATAATGTTGCGTACATGCCGTATTACCTTCTTGATGCAATATTAACATCATAGCTTGATCAAATTTCCGTGAGAATATGTCGCAAAAATACTATCAATATACTTCTCTCAAACCAACCTTTTATCGAACCTCCTTTGAATTCACCGGCTAAATGTAATGACCACATATGGAGATAGCCCGATACGACTAACTTGAAAATGAAGTAAGCATCCCAACTTGTGACTTGCTGCTTGTTCTAAATTTTTGAACAATCCAAAACTTCGTGTGACACCGAAAGCACAACAACGTAACTCCTTAAAGTGATGGTTACACACTGTGAGCACTACAACGTAACTCCTTACCAGTTAGAACCAGATTTTCAAATTTCATAATGTGCTCCAACAAGTTATCTTGAAACATGCATCCAACCTACCAACGTCTCAAAGATAAAGAAGTCCACCCGTGAAATGTCACTTCAATTCCGCATCAATAATACCGTACAAAAACTCCGTAGCCATTTTTTCAGATTTCGCGCAAGCCGTGAATTATGTATCCCTCCGTGAAAAATTATACCATACCCAAAATATACCATTTTTAAAATCAACCTTGAATAAATGTATCCAACAATTCATGTGAATGAGAAATTTCGGATAACAAACATTCTTAACTGAAGTGCATTGCAAGCTGACAAACTGTTAGCACACAGTCCAATCAAGCAAGGCAAATTCCAAGGAATGAATTAATAGTGCAACCAACTTGGCCCATCACATGATATCCATCAGCCCACATACGAGATGTATAATCCAGTATCCAAATCAAAGACCTTAGACCCGTCCAACTCACTTATATGCTCGGATATAAGACTAACATTACACTTCACATTTCACTTTTAACCTAAAATGCTTCTTAACCTAAAGAAAACATATATGACGCCTCCATCTTATTCACTCCAAAAGTAGATCTCATCTCAAACTCATCAATCCAATCTCCCTTTCTTGCAATATCAAAAATCAAACATCACGCCATCTCGTTTAAATCCGAGAATAAATCAAGAAACCCAATTAAGATACGTGTGTAATCGGCTTCAAGATCATTTTACAATGGTCTCAGGTAGGTTGTTGATTTTGTTGAGTTTTCATTTTGTTTTTCATTCGAACCAAAGGAAAACAAATAACAAATTTGTTATATTGTTTCTTTAAGAGTTCGTATATTGTCATGGATTGGTGAGGAAATTTGTTTCAATTAAAACAATCTATAAAAGATTGCAAAAATGAAGCAAATCTGAGATCGAATGTTATTTTCGTTTTGAGTCATGAAATGAATGAGAGATGGGGAGTGATAGTGAGGGTTCTTGAAGTGAGTCTTGATGTAGGATTAGTTGAAGTTTTTGATTCGGATCACTTTTCCATTTTCATTTAGATTTCGTTGACTGATGATGGGTTGACCGGAGGTCAAATGATGTATGGTATATGGTATGTTTTTGGTCATGGTCAGTCAAAGTTTACGCATAACTTTTCTTTCATTTACCTTATGCGTAGGCTTTTATTCAAAACCTTATGCGTAGGCTTTTATTCAAAACCTTATGCGTAAGTTTCTGCATATTCGTAAACATGGTTTTGGTTATGCGTAACCTCTTTTGCTTATGCGTAAGCATACGCCAGAGGCCATAGGCGTAAGCCAAGGCTTAAGCGTAAACGCATATGCGTAACTTTTTCTACGCGTAACTTCACAGCTACGCGTAACTCCACTGTAGATTCTTCTTACGCGTAAGTTTAGGGTTTTGACCCTTTGACCACTTTTTCCGACGAGATTTCCGACTGAAAAATCCGACCATCTTCATAAAATACCCAGAAAAGCATAAAAACTGCTTCCTTTTGACAGTTTGACCATGAGAAGATGACGGTTGACCACATATGTTTCACGGTTATTTGATACAAAAAAAACATAAAGGTAACTGTTTGGACAGAATATACCCAAGACAGATATACAAGAAAGATCGTGACTTTTTGACCAAGGATACACCAAATAATGTTTAGACTGTTTATCAGATTAAACGAAAAAAAATTTTCCGAGCAACAAAAAATACCAAAAACAGTCAAAAACATGTATAAAAAACTCACATAAATCATCAAAAAGTAACCTTGGCTCGTTATACCATTTGTTAGGACCGAATAACATATGATTTATGTGGTTTGGAGGTCGAGGTTGGTGAAAGTAGATGAAGATCTTCATCCTTTCTAGTGAGAGAAACTTGAGAGAGGGAGGAGAAAACACAAGGTTTTATTAAGATAAACACACACAACAAATAACCAAATGATTCACCTCACCCCTCATGGAGAGTCATGAGGGGTATTTATAGGATCTATCTTTGCCACTTAAACGATACTAGTCCCTAAGGGCAAAGTATACTACGCGTCTAGTCCAATTCACGTAAGTGACGTTATCTTTAGAAAAAGCGAGGCTAACAATCAAAGTTGCAAAATAGGACAGCTCTAGTTCCAAGGATTATTAATTGGGAGGTATTGCAAAGTTTGGGCTGCCATGAAGTTTTAGAGGATAGGATGTTGATAAGAACATTATGGAACAAGCAGATTCTAACTACAGAAGTGTGGAAGAGAGCTCTCAACATCAATGAGCCTATTTACAAAGAATGGTGCTTAGAATTTCTGTGTTCCCTTGAAATGAAGACAGATATTACAACCACAAGGGTTTGCTTGGACAAGTGTATTACTTTCAGGCTAGGTGATCAGGAACATGTTGTCACATTATGGGAGTTTGGAAATTTGTTAGGATTATATTCGGATGAAGATTTGAGAAATCGGGATTTTAAATATATAATTATGTTGAGTGATAGGAATAAGGAAGGATTTGACGAAAACAGGTTTTGGAGAAAAATAAGTACGGAAAGTAAGCTAACATATGGAGAAAGTAGGGTTTCATCGATTAGAAAACCACTTTTGCAAGTATTTCATAGGATAGTAGTCGAGTCTCTATTACACAGGGCACATGATGTGGATAGGATTCTGGAGGATGATTTATGGGTACTATTCGCTTTTGAAGAAAGACATCCGTTAAGATCACTAGATGTAGCGTGGTTCATTGCCAAACACCTTCATCAAAGGGCCGCATTAGGAAGCGTTAACTATATTTGTGGGGGACACTTGATTACTAAGATTGCAAGAAGCCTTGGTTTATTCAACCCTATGGGGATGGTTTTGTTTAGTGAGCCAATTATGCCAGAAAGTACCAAAGCTGAAGGATTTGCTCAATTGAGAGATGAAGGAAGTGGAAAGCTCAAAGGATTACCAGAGGAACTCGACGTAATGCCTTCAAGAACGTGGATCATTCTTGATTTATGGTTTCGAAAACAATGGTTATCATGTGTTGAACAATATTATGTCTAACTCTTAACTATTTCTTTAGGATGGTTATCATACTTTGTTTATTTTTCATATTTTTAGTAGCATTTGGATTGTTTGCTTGTTTTGTTTTGTGTATTGCGTATTTTGCAGTTTTGTTTGCAGGATGGATATGACGGAAGCTTATTGTTGGTCAAATATTTGGAGTTGGATAACTCACATGCTTGCTTATGACCAAATATGCGTATTGCATATTCTATCCCGTGGTATCTTTTTGACTATTTCTTTTTCCCATTTTCTTTACTTTGAAGTTCTTTTTTATTACATTGAAGACAATGCAAGACTTAAGTATGGGGGAGGGAAGAAAATAGGAAAAATTATACGATTTTTAATTTTTTTAGTTTTTTTAGTTTTTTTTGTCTTATTTTTAGGTAACTTTTTGGATTTAAGTAATTAACAGGAAATCGCCCTTGATTGTCTAGTTGTTTTCACACGTTATTGAGATATATTAAAAAAAACAACTTGGGTATTTCAATGGTAAAATGAGGTTTTTGAAATTTTTTGATTTGAACCAAATTACGGAAGTAATTCATTATGGATTCGATAGCATTTTCTAGCACGCATTATAGCCTTTTTCCACTTAATTGTGAGGTTTCTTTTTGTATAAAACACATCTTATGTTTTATATTTACTATGAGTGTGCCAGTGATTATGTCGATTCTAGAACTTGTACTTGTTATGCATTACGGTTAAAATCACTCTCGAGTGATAAAATATGTTCAAGTGATAAGAGGCATCGTAGGATTTAACCCAAATGGCCTTCCATTTTACATCTAATATTTTTTGCTATCCACATCGGTTAGTTAACCACCTTATATGGACCCATTTGTTAGTGCTCATTTTTAGCACTAGATACCCTTAGTTACACCCTTCGAGCCAATCTTTTCATTCTTGTTAAATTCAGAAAAATACAAAAATATTTTACACTTTAAACCTTAGCCTACCCATGTCATGTCTATTGGTTTGTTGCTAGTTGTTTGGAGTGTTGGATTGTTTTTGATGATTATGAAGAAGCTACACTTTGTCTATAGTGTGTACCATTCTCCAACAAAGATGAAGGAGACGTCTTTCTCATTTGTAATTTTTTTGTGGTGTATGCTTACACTAAGTGTGGGGGAACTTGAAAAAAAATGGTTATAGCCAATGTGCTATATGAAGAATATTGATTGGCCAATGAGCTAAATTAAGTTATATATGTTTGGAGATCGATATGTGAAGAGGAGAAGATATAATCATTTTCGGGACTGTGGTTTGTATGATGACTAGCAACATGGAGGTTTAGACTTGACTTTATTTTACTTTTAACACCAATTTCATAAAATATCCCATGCCTTATCCATACCTTTTATAAACCCGAAGCCTTAACGTTATAACCCGAATAAAAGCCCTCTTTGATGAATTTATTTTCTTTGTTTTGATACTTGTACAAGCTTATGGTAAAAAACATTGATCATGACTAGGCATTGAGTGATTTACATATACCACCAATATATGAGTGTTGAGTGAATTCTTAAAATCATTCGTGAGGTGTTCTAGTTGTGTTATCTAAAGTGTTTGGTTCATTTTAAAGTTTTCACATATTAAAAACAAATTAATGATTATTTCTTTTGAGATGATTGTAAAATTTTTGGAACCACGGGATCAAGACCATTGAAATCGATTTTTGCAAATGTTAGACCTACTCGAGGGCGAGTAGAACTTAAGTATGGGGGAATTTGATAACGCTCAAAATGAACATGTTTTTAGTAGCGTTATTGTTGGTTTTGTGTATGATAATCGGCTATATTTACTCATAACTGTTGCAAAAGTGCAAAAGATGCGTATTGTGTATGTGTATGTAGCCAGGTATCACAAAAGATGAAGAAATGAAGTTTTCATGCACGTTTGGAGAATTCCCGAGAAAGGAAGTCGAGTAAGGAAGATCTTGGACTCAATTACTAGGAGGCGCAATGATTTCTAAGTATCTACAACAAGTAAAGATCAAGTTTCGTCTTGGAAATCATCAGCGAAAACAAAGAAAAAGGCGCAAATCAAGAAAAGTCAACAAAAGTCAAAACTGGCGGTACGGACAGCGCCCAACCGTTCGGTTGGAGCCCGCAACCGATCCCGTTAGGCGAGTGAAGAAGGCGCAACCGATCCGGTTGCGTTGCAACCGATCCGGTTGCATGAACTGGAGTTACACAATTTTCATTTAATGTTGCCTTAACTCCCCATAATCATTGAAGGCCGATCATTTCATGTTATTTACTTATAGAGAACGTTTTTGGACAGTTAGTTATAGTTCTATGGCTATATAATGAACCTATACTTAGTAGTCTAGGTGTGACACAACCCAAAGGTTAATAGTTTACACCAAAACTATTACCAACCATTTTATTCATCCCAAAAGTTTAGTTATCACTGTAAAACGTCCAGGAGGTTGGAGAGACTCACTCTCGTCCATTGTTTTGATCATTCGGAGTTATACGGTTAGACTAGGAAATTGGAGGCGTGTGGTTGCTATAATCCACGACTTCTAATTCTTGTAATCCCAAAAGTTTAGGTATTATATGAAACTTGTTATGGATTTCTATTCTTTTGAGTTATTGGAATTACTTTGTTATTACTTGTGTTTTGTTATAATTATCATGGAGTAGTTCTTGAATATACTTGTGTGTAGGATGTAGGAAATCACACTAGTGTTCTCATATGTGATGCATG
Source organism: Chrysanthemum makinoi (assembly GCA_910596185.1). NCBI lineage: Eukaryota > Viridiplantae > Streptophyta > Magnoliopsida > Asterales > Asteraceae > Chrysanthemum > Chrysanthemum makinoi. The sequence goes on along the minus strand of OU343220.1, from coordinate 119,414,055 downwards.
TATATATGATCTTGTTTAAATGAGTTTGTTGGAAAACTACTAGTCTTGCTTGATTTGTCGGTAAAACATGTTTTAAGAAAAAGGACCGAAAGGATTTCTATTGTGTTTTATTCCAAAAAGTTGAGTGACAACCTAGTATGGGGATATGGTGATTGACAACCACCATGTTTGCTTATTAAAACAAGACTAGAAACATTTTCATCACTAAAGGTCGAAAGATTCGTAGGAACAAGTTTAATAAGAACATTTTACAAACAAATGGATTTTCTAAAGGATAATCATTAGGATAAGGACCGAAAGGATTACCTATATGTTATTGTTCTTAAAATGATTTTACAAAACATAAACCATGGGTTGGAAATCATTTGCTTATGATTTGTGCATCACATCAAGAGTTTACACCAAGCCTTCATGAACACTTACTATGATTGCCTATAGACTACACACAAGTATATGTTTCTTTATATTGAATTTTACTAAAACCATCATTTTTGGAGAGAGCCTTGACAAAGCTTTCTTGTTACCAATCATTTAAAACTATTTCAAAAAGCAAAATCCCTTGGGACGATCTCAACTTACCTACCTTTGCTATCGCGAACGAGTATACTTGCTCGTATGTGTTTATAATAATAGCCGAATAAATCGTGTTTATAAATTTTTAAAACTTGCACACGGTAAGCACATCAGAGGTTTGAATAGTTTTACCGATTAAAACTTTGTTTTAAAATATTTAGATCGACTTATTTCAATCTATTTAGGTTTGCATGTTGGATATTAATAGAGATATATTTATAGATATAATGCAAAGGTAAGGAGTAAGAAACACAAAACCACGACATGAGTGTTTATAGTGGTTCGGCTACAAGGACACCTTCCTTGCCCTAATCCACTCCCCGAGTCACCTACTCGAGAGTTCATTAGCACTACATGACACAACTCCTTATGGCGGAGAAGCCTTCACGACGTCGCCTACTCTTTTTCCGGTACATGGCTAGACACCGGGTTCTTCCTCGAGGTGAAACCACACCTATGACAACGTCGCCTACAATTTATCCAGTACAAGGGTATATACCGAGTTCCATTACAAAGGAGGAACTACTACCCAACACTACACAACACCTATCCCAAAGGAGACCCACTCCTTATTACAACATCATCAAGGATATCAATATCCTTGGACACAACCTATCTCTATTTGTACATCGACGCACCATATCGATTGTACACCCTTGGCATCTTTCACTAATGACTTTGACATGATCTTTTGGCACCTTTCACTAATGCCTTTGACTTGACCCTTTTGGCATCCTTCACTAATGCCTTTGACACGGACGTTCAACACCTTTCACTAATGCCTTCGTCTTGACTCTTTTGGCATCCTTCACTAATGCCTTTGACAAAACACTTCTAGAGAGAAAGAAAGAACTATCAACAAGAGAACTTCAGTAGTTTTGATGATGACGAAGCATGGCAACTCATGGAATTGAGCTTGCTCGACTTCAAGAGGTGGTGATCTCGCCTTTAAGAGGAACCTAGAGAATCACACAAAAACAAACACAAACTACATAGAGAGATCCTTTGGATCTGAGGTTCGAGAGTTTACAATACTAGGAGAAAGTATGTGTAGGCGTAGCAACTAACATTGAAGAAATGGCTCACTATTTATAGACAAAAACATGTTACTGTTCCACGGATCCCTTGTTAGAGGGATCCGTCTAGTGTATTCTGAGGGATCTGTGAGACGCTATTCATTACCCATGGGTTATGGGTCATGGGTCATGGGTTATGGGTTATGGGTCCTAGACATTGGACCATGGGTATCCAAGTAGATACAATGTATCTAGAAGATGCAATGCATCTAGTCAATGGGTTATGGGTTAGCTCCATGAGTCATGGATAATACCCATTATGACTTATGCATGATATCATGCAAAGAGTCATGGGTTATGGATTATGTTCCATGGGTATGGGTCATGGACTTTGGGTTTTGCCCAACTATATTCAATGTATTTAGTCAATGGGTGATGCAAGTTTTACTGACCAGGTTTTAATATTTATAAAGTCTCGTTATACCTATGGTCTACCCTAATGCACTAACGGGCAGTGTACCCGGTCGTGTGTAGTGTAGTATTCGGTAAAACTGAGGTCGTCCCAAGAGCTATGTGTGTTGGATTATTACTAAGTCTATGTGTCACAGATTTTAATATGATTATGATAAGTAATTAATTAATTAACTACTAAAGCAAGTAAAGGCAAAGGTGTAATCAATAGAGGAGAGTGGTGCTAACCTAGTCATTCATCCTAGCTAGTAATGTCTACGTCTAATTACTTCCAATTACTTCAGGTGGGGTCAAAGTCGAGAGGACAACATTTGGTCAATTCGCCCTAACCTATCAACAAAGATGCCACCACTGGAGAAGTCAGGTGTCCCCTCATAAGTCCAGTTGTTCCTGGTCCTCTAAGCCGAGTCATTAAGTACCGCTACATGCTAGACTTATAATAGTGAGTCCCTGGGCGTTAGAAACTTAAACACTCTCCCCCCTCATTCTTAAGTTCATCCAAACGGTAGGTGATCAGTTGGTCAAATCACACAAGTAGAAAGGGTCGTCAGTTGGTCATATCTTACCCTTCCCGTCTCAGTCTACTCACTTAGGGTTAGTTGGTCATATCTCCTAAGCAAATAGCCTCTACCGCCATTCAAAACTACCGAAACAAGGGTAGCTACCAATAAACTATGCATGCATACACTTAGAAATAATTATGCCGAAGTAATATAAACGCAGACAAAACAATTAAGGAATCATAACTAGGCCAACACCAAGAGGTGCTTAGCCGCTCATATTAACCATACAAATCAATTCAATATTTAATGTTACGAAATACAAGAATCGAAAGTAAAGGAAAGATAAAATGCTAATGCTTATCGTAGGGGAGTGATTTCTCCCTTGGAGATAGCTCCGTATGCTACTCTAGACATGCCTTTGGCTTCTTCCCACGTTCTTTGGTTGTGGTGTGTGAAATGGGATGCATTGAAATGCTGGAAATCTTGTGGTATTTATAGGCCAGATCTGGGTTACGGCGTAACTAATAGAATAGTTACGCCGTAATCCTCTATTTCTTCGTAAATTGCACTAGATCTGCTGGTACGGCGTAACCTTAGAAATGGTTACGCCGTATCTTCAATAATTCTTGGTTACGCCGAAGTTTATGCACGAGTTACGGCGTAGTTATCAGCGGCGCGGATCCTCATTTGACCTAATATAGTTACGTCGTAATCTTTTGGGAGAGTTACGCTGTAATCTTCTGATGAGTTGGCTTTCTGAGTCACGCTTTAGTTACGGCGTAATGTGAGAGATGAGTTACGCCGTAACTTTTTCAAAACGAGCATACTATGATAAATCTTTAATAATTCTCCAATTCCTCCTCTCGTTAGCTCCAATTCTCGTAATTTACCTGAAAGTGGAATATAATGGAAAACAAGCGTAAATCCATATAAATGATATAAATTACAAGCATTATCGGGGGAAATTGACAGTTAATATTCACGATAATTTGATGTTATCAAATATCTCCCCACTTGAACTCTACTTTCCCTCAAGTAGACCTTATTAGAAAGATTCCTAAAAAGATATCTCCCATAACCTGGAAAATATAAGTTTACAGATCCCTTATGCTAGAATAAAACAAAGCCCAACACCTCATGAAATGGGAACGAAACACTCAAATCTCTCAACTATTCTAAGAGTCAATTTCGGGGTGATCACTCAATCGCACAGTCATAGCATGTATTTTATCATAAGCTTGGCGGTTACACAAATTTCCACCACTAGAGTTAAGGGCTAAACAATTTTCGAAGGCAATATGGGTAGACACGACAAAGGTTAAGGGTGACTCGTCATTACTAACATGTCACGGCGAAGTGGACAAAATCAATGATACATGACCAAATCCATGGCCAAGACACCAAAGATTGCTCGCTGCATCACCTAGACACGCTTCATGACTAAAGGGTAGGATAAGACATGGGATATATAATTGGTGTAAAATAAAAAACAAGCAGGTAGTCTAAATCTATAACCATGTCATCACCACTTACCGTCCGCCCAAAGTTCAAGCTTTGAAGTCAAGAAACCGGATCATGTAATACTAGGTAGATGTGTCATTAGAGGACGTCATGATGGGCACACTACCTTATCTTCAACTATTGGCGTAATTACCAACTCCAATCTTCAAATGTGATCGAGGTGGCCTCCTCGATACTAAATCTATATAAAGCTCATAACATAGTGCTTATAACATTGCACTTTACAATAAACTAAATAACATAACTTTTTTTTTTCGAATCATTATTATTATTATTATTATTATTTTATTATTTTTTTAACATAAACATAACAACTAAACATAATATCCCTCCACTTGAGATGAACAATGGGAATTCGGGGGGTCTTCAATGATCTTTAAGAATGTGTCGTCGACGAAAGCGTGATTCCCGAACCTTTCCACTTGAACCTTGAACTTAGGCAAATGATGACTTCCCAATCACAAATAAAGACTATAGGGTAGGCTAAGGTGTATAGGTGTATCGAAACAATAAATTGGGTTAACAAAATGAAAGGAATGGCTCAGAATGGTGTATCTAGGGGTATCTTGCACTAAAGATGAGTGCAACAAAAGAGTTTCACATGGGGGTCGAGAAATCGAGGTGAATAATCGATAGACACACAATGGTAGGCTATTTTGGGTGATAATCCTATAATACTGCCTTCTTAAACTGAAAAGTAAAAATACGTCGAGCTAACTCAACATACCTCATCTATGGTCTCGAAATGATGCAAAGGCCAAGTTCTAAAGTTTACAAGCCACCGGCACACTCATAATTTGGTGGATTTGGGGTAAAATATTGGAAACGGATAAGGCTAATATCACCATATAATATCAAGGGTTGTATGTGCTCGGCTAAGGTCTAATCTAGTTAGGTTAAGAAAAACATGTCAAAATTTTAAAAATGGCATAATTTTTTCAAAATAAACTAGAAAAACGAGGGAAAAGTAAAGTTCAAGAGACAATTCTACTCCCGTCCCCCCACTTGAATTGTACAAAGTCCCTTTTGTACTAAGCGTTAAATAAAGGTGAAGAGAAAAGTAGAATTAGAGCGAGAACTTCCCTGAAATTTGCTCCAAAAAGAAAGAAGGCCCACGAAAAAGAGTCGTACCTTCGTATAAGCATCCATGAGCAAACTTCAATCCCTGAAATCACACTACCGACAAGTATAATTCAAAAAGAAAAATGAAAAACAAACCTAACTCACTTTCGTAGGAATCACGGTTGCATTTAGCATATGCAACAAGCTTTTTAAACCACTTGGTGTCCCAAGTGGACGAGTGAAGTCTCGTGAGGGTTTACAAGGAATACACCCACAAAGTTCATTTAAAATACTAATACAAGGTTATTGTGTTTATAATGAAAGAAGTAAAGCATAGGATAGTTACGTTGTAACTCTTAGAGGGAGTTACGCCGTAACTAGGCAAAACCTGGCATACGCTGCAAGAATGTAGCTACGGCGTAACCACTGAGATGGAATTACGCCGTAATTGGTAATGCATCCAAAATTCTGCTGCAAGGGGTTGGTTACGGCGTAACCACCGAGATGAGTTAAGTCGTAACTATAGTCAGATCAGCATGCTGCAGCAGCAATCACTCTTCGTTTCCTGCAAAAATGGTTAAAAACACAAAACCCTACAGAAATGGAAATAAAACATAATAAAGGGATAATTTGGGTTGTCTCCCGAAAGAACACTTTTCTTTATTTACGAGTCTTTAAGTTAGACTCAGAGCCTTAGGGTTTTATGGTGGCCATTGGACTTGGCCAACTTCCTCCATGTCTTTCTTTCTTGAATAGGGCTTGTCCCAAACACGTGGAGAAATAAACCGAGTTATGGAATATCGATTTTCTTGCAAAAAATTAGCCTTTGCCCACTCACAACGAAATTTAGTCTCTTCATCCCATTTTAATTTAACAGCTCCAAACTTTACTCATAACCAGTTTTCAAATGAGATTCCCTTGTATCCAACTTCCCTTCTCTTTTCCTCGTCAAAACATGCCCATTCCTTGCGTTTGAGCCAGTTAGGATTGGGGAACTCTCCTCCATCGCAGATCTTGCGGTTGGGGTCGCATGTAGGCCATGCCATGGTGAATTCATCAGACATCATAGATGGTTTACAAAAATGAATGGTCCAATCAATCTCGGTGAACCATTCGTTAAGAATATTATGCCCTTGTAACCACTTTTTTCTGATAAGTTTTTCGTCTTCCCAGCACCACCAAACTTCAGCAGCCTCTTTTATTATCCGAATGAGATACTGTCCTCCTCCATTACATCGTTTTTGAAAAGGAGAACACGTAGGTAATGTAACTTTAGACCCATCAATCAAAGAGGTTTCAGGAGTACAACAGTGAAGTTTCCCAGTAACAACATAACTTGGTACCGAAGGCCGGAAATCATCATCTTCCCCTCCGTTGTTGTCATCATCACTTGACTCAGTTCCTTGCAAATGGCCAAAATATGAAGGAGGAAATCTATCGGAATAATCTAACTGAACCTCCGGTGAATCCTCATTTGTTACTATTTCATCCGGCTCATGGCATAGAGTTTTGTCCAATTTAAATTCTATTCTATCACCATAGTATCCCAACGAGTCGAGGAACGGTTTACCAAGAATCAAACGTTCCTTTGTGTTTTTCTCCTTGTCCATAACCACAAATTCTGGGGCGGAAAAGAATCCATCAACCTTCACACAAGTACCACCTATAATTCCTAACGGAATAGCCTTGGTCTTATTCACCATCTCAATCACGATATCCGTTTTCCAAAGATGAATTAATTTGAGTGTTAAGAATATGGAAAGTGGCATGATATTTACGCTAGATCCAACATCAACAATCCCCAAAATATCATAATTCCCAACTGAACAAGGAATGACTAACCCGTTAGCGCTAATATCCTTAACCGAAAACAAATTGCTTTCTGACCTAGTTACACTTTCTGAGACATAGTTACGCCGTAACTCGGGGAAATAGTTATGGCGTAACCGATCCTGGTTGTCGACAATCGCTTCTTCAGAATTTTATGTTGTAGATTTGGACTCCTCAATCAATTCCTTCGAATTATTATCAACAAAAACAACATTGCACACTACCATAGGTTTGGTCTTCTCCGGCTCAACGTTACTCACCTCTATCTGTGCACTGAGCTTTTCTACCATGTTTTCAAGGTTTTTTGGGGTTTCGTCGTGCCTGGAGAGATTTTTATTTGTGTTTTCCTGGAAATCCCTGAGCCATTTATCTTGTTCTTTTTGCTTCTGGGCTGAACTTTCCAGGAACTTGTTTATGGTTTCTTCAAGGTTGGGCCTTTTTTCTCCATAAGGCCCGCGGTTGTAATTTCCATGATACCCATTATTATTTCGGTTATCTCCGTAAAACTGTCGATTTTCTCCATTTTTAGCTTCTTCGATTATGCTTTCTTCGTTAATGTGAGGACAATTCTTGGTGAGATGTCCTCCCCCATAGCTCTCACAACCCACTTGGATGGCATGAACGGTTTCTCTGATTTTTAGCATATCTCGACTTAGATTTTCAATTTTGCTAGCGATGGCTGCAATTCCGTCAAAACTTCCGCCTTGGTTTCTTTTGCTTCCTCCATCGTGCCATTTTTGAGAATGATCAGCCATTTTTTGAATGGCTTCAATTTCTAGAGTAGGAGTCATGTTCGGGATTGGTCCTTGATAGTCCAAAATCTGTCTTGTAGTCACGTTGATTCCTTTGTAGAAGATGTTGACCTTTTGCTGGTTGTTCAGAGCATGTGTAGGACATTTGTAAAGGAGATCGTTGTATCTATCCCAGGCCTGATACAACGTTTCATCGTCTTCTTGCTTGAAATTGTGGATCTCCAAAAGCTGGTTAGAAATCTTCGACAGAGGACAATACCTCTGAATGAAGTGCTTTTTTAGTAGAGCCCAAGTATTAACTGGCCCGGCGGGTAATCTTTCAATCCATCTTCTGGCAGCCCCAGTAAGAGTCATGGGGAATACCTTTAGCATAACAGCGTCATGAGACACACACGGAATGTTGAAAAGGCTTGTGATGTATAGGACATTTTCAACGTGCTCATATGCATCCTCTTCCTTGTTTCCTGAACAAGGGTTAGCATGAAGCTCCCTCATAAATTGGTCTTTAATTTTGAAATGGACATCAGCGCCAATTGCCGGTCTTACTAGACCCGACCCTTGTTCTGCTCTTCTCAACGCCAAATATTCCTCAAGAGTGAGGTCATCAATGTTGACAACTTCCATGGTACCTGAAATCTTGAATAGTGATCGTGAGAATTGAGAAATTTTAAAACAAAACAAAAATGAAAGACTTAATAGCAGTCCTAATATAACTCCCCGGCAAAAACTTGATGCAGGTTCTACTGACCAGGTTTTAATATTTATAAAGTCTCGTTATACCTATGGTCTACCCTAATGTACTAACGGGCAGTGTACCTGGTCGTGTGTAGTGTAGTCTTCGGTAAAACCGAGGTCATCCCAAGAGCTATGTGTGTTGGATTATTACTAAGTCTCGGTGTCACATATTTTAATATGATTATGATACGAAATTAATTAATTAACTACTAAAGCAAGTAAAGACAAAGGTGTAATCAATAGAGGAGAGTGGTGCTAACCTAGTCATTCATCCTAGCTAGTAATGTCTACGTTTACTTACTCCAATTACTTCAGGTGGGGTCAAAGTCGAGAGGACAGCATTTGGCCAATTCGCCCTAACCTATCAGCAAAGATGCCACCACTGGAGAAGTTAGGTGTCCCCTCATAAGTCCAGTTGTTCCTGGTCCCCTAAGCCGAGTCATTAAGTACCGCTACATGCTAGACTTATAATAGTGAGTGCCCGAGCGTTAGCAACTTAAACACTCACCCCCTAATTATTAAGTTCATCCAAATGGTAGGTGACCAGTTGGTCAAATCGCACAAGTAGAAAGGGTCGTCAGTTGGTCATATCTTACCCTTCACGTCTCATTCTACTCACTTAGGGTCAGTTGGTCATATCTCCTAAGCAACTAGCCTCTACCGCCATTCAAAACTACCGAAACAAGGGTAGCTACCAATAAACTATGCATGCATACACTTAGAAATAATTATGCGGAAGTAATATAAACGCAAAGAAAACAATTAAGGAATCATAACTAGGCCAGCACCAAGAGGTGCTTAACCGCTCATATTAACCATACAAATCAATTCAATATTTAATGTTACGAAATACATGAATCGAAAGTAAAGGAAAGATAAAATGCTAATGCTTATCGTAGGGGAGTGATTTCTCCATTGGAGATAGCTCCGTATGCTCCTCTAGACCTGCCTTTGGCTTCTTCCCACGTTCTTTGGTTGTGGTGTGTGAAATGGGATGCTTTGAAATGCTGGAAATCATGGGGTATTTATAGGCCAGATCTGGGTTACGGCGTAACTAATAGAATAGTTATGCCGTTATCCTCTATTTTTTCGTAAATTGCACTAGATCTGCTGGTTAAGGCGTAACCTTAGAAGTGGTTACGCCGTATCTTTAATAATTCTTGGTTACGCTCTAGTTTATGCACGAGTTACGGCGTAGTTATCAGTGGCGCATATCCTCATTTGACCTAATATAGTTACGTCGTAATCTTTTAGGAGAGTTACGCTGTAATCTTCTGATGAGTTGGCTATCTGAGTCACGCTTTAGTTACGGCATAATGTGAGAGATGAGTTACGCTGTAACTTCTTCAAAATGAGCATACTATGATAAATCTTTAATAATTCTCCAATTCCTCGTCTCGTTATCTCCAATGCTCGTAATTTTCCTGAAAGTGGAATATAATGGAAAACAAGCGTGAATCCATATAAATGATATAAATTACAAGCATTATCGGGGCAAATTGACACTTAATATTCAGGATAATTTGATGTTATCAATGGGTCAAATACTTATACTTCTACCCATTCTATTACTCATTATAATACATACTAAGTATGTATATACTACCTATATGTAAACACTAGTTGTTGTACATATGTATTACTAAACCATGAAAGCACTATTACTTGTTTAGTGATTTATATGAAAATGTAAGTGTGTTAGTAAAATATTGGCTCAAACCATTTACGTATTTTACTTGTTTCATCAAAATGATTTTACGTTTGTTATCGACAAAACATTAGAAGATCGTAAAATATAAATAAACGTTTTTACGGCTTATTTGTATTAACAATATCCCATTTTTTGTTGATGACAAAACATAAGATTATTTTAAGGAAAAACTCAAATTCGTAAAAGTTTGAATTAGAGTTTTTACTCTCTTCTCCCCCTTTTTGTCGAAACAAAAAGAGCGTCGAAAAGAAACTAACACATTATTTAAAGAAAAACATGTGAAAAGAAAGAAAAGATGAAAAATAGAGAGTAAGTGAGGAGAAGTATTCTCGTCTTAGCTCCCCCTTGACGAGTCCATCCCTTTGTGAGGGCGTCAAGTAAGTAGAAATACTAAACTAGTGCATTGCAATTGTGTTTGCAAATGGTTTCGTCTTTGTGACGAATATGCTCCCCCTTGATGATTGCACCTTTGCAAGGAGGACATCAAGTAATGTAACCTAATTTGAAAGTCTTGCAAATGATTTTGCAATGTTTTCCTTTGACATGAAACTCCCCCTAGCTAAGGGTGTTAAAGTCTTCATGTGTATATTGAAAATCTACAAAACAAAGGTTAGAAAACAAGTATATGATGCATAATTTTCTGCAAATGAGACTCAAGTTAGTAATAAAATGGTCTTCTGTTGTACGTATCCCACGGTTCCCTCTTTGGAGGGATCCGTCTAGGCTAATATGAGGGATCCGTCTCCCTGTAAACTCAAGATAGCAATAGTGATGTAAAAAGTGATGTTAACATCAAAATGAGATATGTATTAAGGAACCAAACATATTCTCAAGACAATATGGCATATAACATGTAATTTCATTCAATAAAAATATGAGAAATGATCTACATATCTCTAAAACTAAGAGAATGTTTCAAACATGTAATATATTTTCTACTAATTCTAAGAAGTGATGGAAACCTAAAAAGCATCAATGTGCATGAATCTAAGGATGAGTAGACTTGTTGATTTGGTCCAATCGTTCAATAAGATGATTAAACATGAAATGTAACTCATTTCGTACTTCTTGAACAAGTCCTTGGGTGATTTGACAATTAGAGCAATTATTGTCATGACTAGAAACCGGAAGAGTTGGGATGTTTTGAGGAGGTTCCACAAAAGATGGTGGAGGTGTGTTGAGCAATGTAGGATGTGGTTCCACTAAAAGTGATGATGTATGATTTGGTGGTGGTAATGGAAGGTCCTCTATGTGGTTAGCTTTTTGGTGATTCCTTATCTCCAAAGATGGACTATTTGGTGATGTAGGTGGTTCCATATTTAACGAGAATGTTGGTGAGTGGGAAGTCCTTGGTGGTGAGTGCTCTAATGAGTAGAGATTTGGATGGGAAAGAGGTTCGGTAAAGGAATGTAGTATAGGTTCTAGAAATGAGGGCTTGGGTGTTTTACTAGAACTAGGTGTGTTTGGTTTAGTGCTTGATGAAGCTTTTTCCAACTGAAAAGGTCGAATGCTAATTCTAGCGATTATTTTAGCTATTGTTGATTGAGTTTGTTGAGGAGGGATTCTATCATTTTGGACTTCTTACGGGTGATGACTTGGTGAATGATATCTCATGAACCATATGAGCATTCTTTTTGGATGAACCTTTGGTTGAAGAGTTCTTGCTAGATGCTTTAGTCATAGTGAAGGAGAGGGTGTAGTAAAAGTCTTTAACTACTGATTTTAGGATTGTGGTAAGAATGGTGACTTAAGCTCTTAAGAGTGCTTGGTTTATAAAGGATGATTTTGAGTTAATGAATTAAATTCTTGACCACTAAGAAAATTTGGCATGCACAAAGGTTAACTATGGTGTTGTTCTACTCTAGGGAATCATTAAATGGTAAGCAAAAGTGTTTAGATTACCAAAGAGGGTTTGAATTTGAAAGAAAGGTTGATCACAAGTTGTTCTATATACACGGATCCTACAGTTCCCTCTCACTAGGGATCCGTCTAGTTATATGCCAGGGATCCGTCTGACAGACAGCAAAGTGGTGAAGTGATTATGCTCTTTTAAGGTCTGGTACCTATAAATATTGAGGGTTTGACTTTTCTTGGATGTCTTAAATGGTATGTGACTTAAATGTCTAACCATAAGGAGTGACGATACCTAATGATGGTTTTTGGTACGAAAATGGACTTTTTAAGAGTGCAACTAAGTATCCAAGGATGATACTATTGATTTGAGGATGAAAAATGAGGACAATTGATCCTAGAGATCAGATGGTGGCTTGAGAGAAATTTGAAAAAATCCAAAGAAATAAAAAGAAATGAAAAACTAGTTTTAAGCCTATTTTGAGGTAAGGATGACTTGAATCAATTTACTAAAATTGAGAGAAATATCAAGCTAAGTGTTTTGAGATGTGAGGAACAATGTGTGAGCATTGGTGCCGAAATATGACGAGTTTAGGTGAATTGATAAATCAAAAGCACTTTGAATTTGATCCTAAGTTAGCTATGTGTGAGTGTGAGACCTAATGAGCTTGAGGAAGACTTAAGTGGTCTTAAAGAATCATGTTTAGCTAGTATGATGTGATCTAGGGGAATGGTTTGATGTATAAAAGTCTGCAGCTGCATGTCTGTTTGACCAGTAGCTTCTCAGCAAATGTGCAGTTTTTGCACTCTTTAGCAAATACTCATCCTAATCATTTCTACACTCAATAAATATATGCAAACAACAAATATAACGCATAGTAAGTGGGGATGACTAAAATATAAGCAAAATGAGTAACATCGACTACTTGAATGAGATCAAGTTGTCGTAAAATTCCCATTTTCCCGGTTCCTAAGTTAGAGTGTCTTAGTCTAAGTTATGCCATCTTCTACAAGCTACGTCCTAAACTACATAAATATTATTTAGATTGTTTACAGACCATTGTTTCATAAATTGGTTACAATCTAAGGTTTAAGACCTTACCTTCCTTCCACTCATCCTCCTACTTCACCTCCATCTTCATCTCCATCTCTATCGCCTTCACTCTTCACCCCTCTATCTCTTCTTCTTCTTGTGAAGGGCTTGGGACATCCGGCAGTTGGTTGATGTATGCTAAGGGGTCGAGATGGACGTTGCCAAGAGGATTGCTGCTTCCTTCTTCTTCTCTTTCTCTTTTATCTGATGAGTCCGTTGGTGGGTGAGGTCTCTTGCCATCTACCATAATCCTAGTAGTCTTTCCATCGAATAGAGGCACCATAACCTTGTTGAAAAATGTGTGGTCATAGGAGAAAGGCGAATCCTCTAAAGCAAAGATGAAGTTTGCTAGGCGAGTCAAGAGCACGGCATAAGGGAGTACCATCTTGTCCATACTTTTCACACTTGCCATTCTCTTTACCATGTAATAGGCGAGGTTGAAGTGAGTGTCGGTTACAAGGCAATAGATCATGAAGCTTAGGCAAGCATTGGGATGATCCTTATTTCCTCCCAAGCAAAGTACGTTCTCCCTTAGCACGAGTTCCCATTTCTTGTATAATGGGAACATTTCCGAAAGCTCCATTTGAAACGGATCCCTATAGATCACCTTGGAGTTTCTCGTGACTCTTGATGGAGATGCTCTTTCCATGAAGACGGTATCCCTTACCGTGGTTGCTTCCGGGATGGCGGTGAATTATACCTCGTGATGATCCACCATGTCATGAAGGTCCGCCAACGACCATTCGTTTGAGTACATACATACTCCTTGATATGGGATATCGAGTATCCTAGCAAACTCTACAAGAGTGAAGGTGAACTCTCGCTCATTGATGATGAAGGCTATCAAAATGGTTCCATTCTCATTTCGAATGATTCTCATTGTCTTGTAAAACTCAAGCACAAACACCAGACAAATTTGATCATTAATGTTTAAGAGACAATTGAAGTTGATTGCCCCAAAGACTCGAGGAATGTCGGTGTTGTTGATGAATGAGGGTTCAACAACTCGTCCTTCGTGGAATAGTCTCTTTTCCAACATCTTGAAGGCTTTTCTATCTTCCGGGCTCAAACCTTCCTTACGATGATACATGGGAATGTAGTGAGCGGTGTCATGGTAATCTTGTTGACGATTGCTAGGCATGATTGGTTCTAAACATCAAAACCACAATGTGGTGTTAATTGTGTGAATAGTAACTGTTGGAATCACTCCTAAACAGTATTTCAAGTATTTATATTTTATATGTAATAGGTAGCTTTATTATGGCCTTTATGTTTGTTTAAGGTCAAGCTTATGTAGAAGGCCCATAAGCTTAGGCCCAAGCCCACATAAGAAAGGATGGGAACTAGGAGTGTTGCCCTAGCTTCCCTCCTATAAATAATCTTGTAAACCCTCATTTGAGGGTTGGTTGTTCAAGTTTTTCTCTCATTCATACTCTTTGCCTAAACCGTATTATTATTTACGTGTATGTGTGTGTGTGATTTACTTGTTCATCCGCCTTCATCTCCTTTCTATATAACTTGTGTTGTAAAACTAGTGACCTAACAGTGGTATCAGTCGCCAAATAGTTGGGTGTACTCGTTTGTTTTTTGAAGTTTTTGATTTTGGGTCTTACGCGTAAGGTTAACGCATTCTTTAGCTCTTTTAAAAACTTGTTTTTTGCACTTTTTAATCCAAGATTCTTGTACTTTCAACGTTTTAAGGTGTTAAAATACTTGTTTTTGGCAAAAAGTTTCAAACTTTATGCGTAGATCATTGTTTTTGAACTAGTTTCTATTCGTGTGTGTATTTCACGCATAACCTGTTTTGAGTGCTATGGATCATCAAGTTTCACACTTTTGTGTTATTTTGGTGTTATTGAAGCTATTTCATCACACAAAAACTGGTTTAGAAACAACTTTGGGCAAAATCAAAATAACGAGTAATCCTACGCCGTATCAAAACCCTAAAATTACGCGTAAGATTTTTCCTTGGTTTGATCTTCATTTTCCGGTTTATTCCGTGTTTTCTTACTTGGATAAGTCCAAAATACGCCGACTTTGGATATCTTTGCACCGTGAAGTGTAAAAGATCATTTGGGCAAAAACCCTAAAATTACGCATAAGCATAAGATTACGCCAGAAATTCTACGCATAAGATTCACTTTACTGCGTAAACTTAGGTCTACGATAAGGTAATCCTACGCCTAACTTTCTACCTAACTGTTGTCTACGATAACTTTAGTGCTTTTATCCTACTTACGCGTAAGCTAAAACCTACGCGTAACTCCTCATTGTTACGCGTAAACTTTTGGTGTTTTACGATAAGTGCTACTTGGTTCTTGTCTTTTCTACGCCTAAGGACACTTCATCAACAAAGGTTCATTCGACTACAAAGATCCATTTTTACCACACAAGTTCTTCACCATGTCTCAACTACCATACTCTAACTATTTCCCTCACACTTATAATCATCAACAACAACAACAATTAACTCCACAACATCAACAATGGAATCAACAACAAGCTATTTATCAACAACAATTTAATCAGCAACATACTCCACAACTTGGTGCAATTCCACAACCACAAATGGTTCAACCACCACCAAGTCTTCAAGTTCTACCCTACACAAACGATTTCAATCAACATCCATCACGAAGCACTATGAAGGAACCCACTTGGTTTGCAAAGATGTGTGAAGCTTTAAGCAGTCAACAATCAATTCATGAAGTCGGATCACTTGATAGACCTCCAATGCTCACCCAGAAACTACGATCAATGGGTGATAAGGTTCTTTAGGTTTTGTGATCTAAAGAAGCCACATGGAAAGTTCTTAAAGAAGGTTATCTTGGAAGGTCCATTTTAGATGCCTACTGTCATCAGGTACCCAGATCCAACTGCTTGTTCCACCAAGAGATGAACAAACCAACATTGCTATCAAGCAGCATTTAAATCCCACGTAACTTCTACACTATGAAGCTGATGAACTTGCAATGGAATACATCCTCTTAGGATTACCAAACCCAATTCTTCGTAGAGTTGATGCTCAAAAGATCGCACAAAAATGTGGGATCATATTCGCCTTCTTATGGAAGGATTCAGACTCAATCAGAGGATTTGGAATCCAAAATTTACTTGGCTTATGAACACTTCATGATTGAACCTCGAGAGACACTAGAGTCCTATCATCATCGATTTTCGACATCATCAATGATTTGGATAAACACAACATCATCATGCCAAGAATTGCAGTGAATACTAAGTTCCTGAGTAGTCTTGGTCCTGAATGGGAGAAGTATGTCATCTTTCTCCGTCAAGCAAAGAATATGCATCATTCTACTTATGGATTGTTGTACGATTACTTGAAGCCTCATGAAAAGGAAGTTGATCGGAAAGGATTCTCCGTGCTCAAATTGCGAAAACAACACAACCGGATAATCAACAACTTGCCTTGTATGCTCAATAACTATCCCTCTCAACCAAAGAACTCAACCAACTGCTTCAAACACACCTTCACAGCAACAACCTCAACACAATCAATTGGTTCCATACAACAACAATGCTCAAGCATATGTCGCTGAAGCGATCGAGGACATCGATCCATTCGAAGCATTGCAACAAGGATTTGTGATGATTGCTAATGCTTTTGGCCGCTACACCAACAAATCCAACAATCGTATTCGTTCCTCATCTAACACACGGACTCAAGATGTTGTGAACAATGGACGGTTGAAGTTCGAATCGTGATTATGGTCGCCGATGGGAGGTGGTCAAGGGTTTAATGCTGTGGGTAGGAATAACAACAGAGCTCAAGTGGTGGAACAAGGAAATGCTCAAAATCGGTTTAATGGTCTTAGATGCTACAACTGCAATGAGAAGGGACACCTGGCTAATGCATGCCCAAAGCCAAGGACTCGGGGTAGTGCTTATTTCAAAGAGGCTTTACTTTTGGCTCTTAAGGATGAAGCTGGTGGATCACTCACGACAAAGAACGAGCTTTATGGCAGATGCGCACTCGGATGATGATATGGAGGACTTGCAGCCAATGCACCAAGTATGTTGATGGCTAATATGCAAGAGTTACACATGAGTGAAACAGCCCAAGTATGACACCGATGGCTTGTCTCGTGCACCCAACAAACCATCATCATATCTCGAACTAATATCTCCATCAATATCGAATCCCGCAAGCTCGAATGTTCAAAATGAGTCATCCTACATCTCATTTCGACGATTTTCAAACAAACCCGTAGTTACATTTGACGATCAAGATGACCTTATGGTTTCCATTGATAATCAAATTGACTCCGTGGTTATATTTGAGGATCTAAATAATGATCATGTTGTGACTCACGTTGAACAAGATGAACCTTTGCCCCCATCCGCATCTTGTTCACATTTCAAGACCAACAATCCCAAATTGTCGCATGTGTTGCATTAAATCAGGACTTGAAAAGTAAAATGCACTGTTAACAAAGGATTTTGAATGTTTACAAAAGCAACTCAACTTTTTCAAAACTCAAGAAAAACGTGAAAACGGTTTTGAAGCCGCCTTTGCCAAATCTTATCAAAACGAAAAATATTTAGAACGACAGATGCGTGATCTAGCCGCTTCGAAGAATGCTTTGTTGTCTGAAATAGAACAACTCAAACATGAACATAAAAAGCAAATTAACGCTCTCACCTTGGAAAATCAAAAAGCTAAGGCTGAGTTGTTAAATTGTCAAAACAGTTCTCGCATACAAAAGCATTCAACAAAACGAATAGATGATCATCTTGAAGAAATCATCGGCTTGTAAAACAAACTTAAAGAGTTTAAAACTGTTGTTTACAAACATGGCAAGTCGGTCACAACCATTGAAAAGTTTACTTTAAAACCAAATCCAAATGGATATGGACCGAATCTTGCCGATTACAAACCTAAGCTTTCAACCAAAGCATTCAAACCAAATCCCGAAGTTTCCAGTGCAGAATATAAAATTGATAATTCTTTTATGAGTGTTGTTGAATATCATCGCCAAGAGAATTAGATGCGTAAGACGAGAGTCGATCAAAATTAAAAAATGTTGTTTACAACAAACCTTTTAATTATTCAAAACCGGTCACTTTCGTCACACCAACAAATTCTTCAAACACACCAAGGGTTATCATCAAAACACCTGAGTCTTCTAATGTTAATCCCAAAATAGACCTTGCACAAACTTATGGTCCTTTACCTTCCATTAGTGAAGTAAACTCACAACCTGAAAATCCAAAAATTCTTCGATATTTTGACATTTTCATGGCTGACCTCAAAATTTTACAACATGAGATAGAATATCGATCTAAAATCAAAGTTGAACATTTTCAATCGCCTCTGGCGCGAGAACAAAGAGACATTTTTCAGAAAAATATTTTACCTAATGTTAAAAACTTGAAAAGTTGTGCAATTGCTTGGGAAAAGGATTTTCATAAGGAACTTGGGGTCATGAAAAATGTTTTCGAGAAAACGTAAACATCTATTTCTAATACTAAACGTAAAAAGAAACTCTTGAGAAAAGATGTTGATCGACTCTTGGAAGATGTTATCTGTGCTGATGTTCAAAATGTTGTGTTATTGAATTCGTTGTCATATGAATTTGATAATATCTCTCACGATATCGCTGTTTCGTGGTAAATGTTGAGAACACTGATAATGTGCTTCAGATCGAGTCCTTAACAGTTGAAAACAAACGATTGTCAAACGAACTTTCAAATGCAATACGTCGTCTTAATTGGTGTCAAAAAGATATTCACGATCAACAACTTGTTTTTCAACACAAAATCAACCAGTTCGTGCAAAACCTTCGATTCTAAAATTGAGCAACCGGATGATCAAAACGTGTCTTTCAAGTGTCAAATCTCAAAATATGAACAAGAACTTGTAAAAGTTAAAAAGGAATATGGTGTCATATTTGATTTACTCAAAAAGACTCGTGATGAAGCATCAAATGAACTTGATCATTATCTTGCACAAACTAAAGAAGTTATGCATTTTGCCGAAATGTTCGGTCCGAAAATCAAGATCGATTCACACTATCATCAAGTTAAGAGGAATGTTAGGAAAGTATGAACAACTTCCCCCAACAATCATTAAGAGATTAGCCCCCGTAACACTTAGTACTCATGCACCTAGAATCTCTACCGCCAAATCACAAGTAGCTAACGTGCTTCCTTCTACTGAAACAGAATAGTTGAGCCTTTTCCAAACGTCCGCACTTCACAGCCTAAGAGCACTCAATCGAAGAATAGGAAGTTGCCACCTAAGAAAAGATCAATCAAGAATGCTAAAGTAGAAGAACACCCTAGGACTATGAATAAGACTCACGTTGCATCCACTATAGATATTAAGGCCTGCAAATGTAATAGAAATAGTGATGTAACGAATGCTAAACCGTTAAGTACTTTTGATATTCAGTCCGATGCACCTTGTGATATTTGTCGTAAAAGTATGAATTCTGATTGCCATGATAAATGTGTTGCTAAAGCTATCATCTCTCGCTTAAGGAATCCTAAGAACCGGAATACCTCTAGGCCTACTAATCTTTCTAAGTCTCAGGCTTGGTAGACCGCCATCTTTAGATTCTAAGAAACGCATTGTGTCCCCTCAGAGCTCCAGCCACCTCCTAGGAATGTAGTACCACCTAGTGAATTCACTAAGACTAAAGCAAAGAGTAGTTATAGATGGCATAAATGGTTATATAACACACTAGGATTTAAGTGGATACCTAAAGCTATTGATGTGTGTATATCCTACTATATCGCTATGGAACCCTCTAACATTTCGGGTTCCAAATCTACTTCTATTCCATCCTGGTCGCCCGTGTGTAATGCAGTGATACGATCATTCTTTGATTGTTGATAGCGGATGTTCCCGACACATGACAGCAATCTTAAACTGTTATCAAACTTTATTGCAAAGTTCATTGGCACCGTCAGTTCGGAATGATCACTTCGCAGCTATCATGGGCTACGGAGATTATGTCAATGGGAACATCGAAATCAGCAGGGTTTACTATGTGAAAGGCCTCGGTCACAACTGCTTTCAGAGGTCAATTTTGTGATGGAGATTTGGAGGTTGCTTTCAGGAGAAAACTTGTTTCATTCGTGATCTACAAGGAAATGACCTTATGTCCGCTCGTAATTCTAGTCTCTACACTATCTCTATGCAAGACATGGTTGCTTCCTCTCCCATTTGCTTACTTTCAAAGGAAACATCAACAAAATCGCTATGGCAACCGCCGCTCTCACATCTAAACTTTCAAACCATCACCAACCTTGCTCGACACAAACTAGTTGAAGGACTCCCACGATTCCTGTATTCAAAAGATCACCTTTGCTCAGCTTGTGAACAAGGGAAAAGCACTCGAGCTCATTTTCCTTCAAAGGTGGAACACGTACTCAAAGATGTGCTTCATCTTCTTCACATGGATTTGTGTGGCCCGATGCGCCTGCAAACGATCAATGGCAAACGCTACATCTTAGTAATTGTTGATGACTACTCACGATGGACTTGGGTCTACTTTCTTCGTAGCAAAGACCAAGCTCCACAAATGATCATCACATTTCTCACAAAAATACGTGTTCAATTCAAACACCGCCGTAATCATCGTAATGCATAAAGGAACTCAATTTGTTAACAAAACCCTTCGTGAATTCTATGAGAAAGTGGGAATTCAAAGATCAAACATCTATTGCACGCACCCGAACAAAACGGAGTTGTTGAAAGATCTAAACCTAACGCTAGTGGAAGCCGCAAGAACAATGTTAATCAATGCTAAACTTCCAGATACTTATGGGCGTAAGTCAGATTCATGCGATGCTATACTCAAAACCGCTCTATGATCACAAAACGCCACAACAAAACACCTTTCGAGCTTGTCCACAACTATAAACCGAACCTCAAACACTTTCATGTATTTGGATCCCTTTGCTATCCAAATAATGATCGTGATGATTTTGGAAAGCTCAAAGCCAAAGCCGACATTGGTGTCTTTATTGGATATCCGTGATAATTCTAAAGGTTTCCGAATCCGGAATCGCCGAACCAAGGAGGTAATGGAAACGATTCATGCTCATTTCGATGAACTCACCGAAATGGCTTCTGAGTATAACAGCTTAGAACCCGGTCACAACCGCTTAAACTTCCCTCAACCCCATCATCACCGAAGAAAGCCCCCGCCTAACTCGCCAACAAATGGAAAGGTTATTTGCTCCTCGTTTCGGACGATATTGATGAACGCAGTTCGTGTGTATCCTGTTTCCGCGACAACCCGATAATATTCCTATACCCGATACACTGCTACAACAACTACCGTTGAAGATGCACCTACACCTTGACTCCAACACAACAGCTTGAACACACCGCTTCCAACAATGATGAACCAAATTGATGATATTCTCAATGAAATACCCCCACCTGCAGATTTTGATCCAAATGCGTTCTTCAATCCGTTTGCTAATGAGACCGCCGCACTGATGTCGCGAATCTTCAACAAACCATTTGAATCCTCGACCGCACAATGTATACCAACATCAACCCTCTACACATAGATGGACAAAAGACCATCCTCTTGCTAACATTATTGGCAACCCAAATCAACCGTTATTTACAACGCCTTCACACGTGACGGTGAACATTGCATTTATGCACTCACCGTCAGCCAATCTGAACCTAAAACATTAAAGACGAATGACAAAAGACAACCGATTGAATCCATGCAAGAAGAACTCAACCAATTCAAACGCCTTGAAGTATGGAAACTGGTTGAAAGACCAACAGGAGTCTACGCCATTGGTCTAAAATGGATTTGGAAAACAAATTGATGCCGAAGGGAACGTCATCCCAAACAAGTCACGCCTAGTTGCTAAGGGTTATCGTCGTGAAGAGGGAATAGACTTTGAAGAATCTTTTGCCCGCTGCTCGCCTTGAGGTCGTTCGATATTTTCGCGTCACGCTCATATGAATATGACGGTCTATCGATGGATGTCAAAACGCGCTTCTCAATGGACAACTTAAAGAAACGGTCTATGTCACCAACCGTGATGGATTCGTTGATCCCGAAGTTCCCAACCATGTTTACAAACCTAACAAAGCTCTTTATGGTCTCAAACAAGCCCTCTGCATGGTACGATAAGCTATCATCTTTCCTCATTGCCAATAATTTCACCAAAGGTTCGGTTGACCCAACTCTTTTTATACAATATCACGGGGAACACATCTTAATTGTTCAAATTTACGTGGATGACATCATTTTGGGTCTACACATAAAAAGTTTTCAATCGCTTTGCAAAACTAATGAAGAAAAATTTTGAAATGTCCATGATGGGTGAACTTACGCTCTTTCTAGGACTACAAGTTCATCAATCACCCCGTGGTATTTTCTTGAGTCACTCCAAATATGCCCTTGAATTGTTAAACAAATTTGGAATGACAACCTGTGACACCTATGCCACACCAATGGCTCATACCAAGAAATTAGATGCCGATTTACATGGGAAATTGGTGGACCCTACAAAATACCGTAGTATTATTGGGTATCTCATGTATCTAACGCCTAGCACTCGATATTGTCTTTGCCGCTTATCTATGCTCCCTATCGGCCGCGACCAATCAAACCCACCTCTCGAGGCTAAAAGAATCCTCCGATACATCAAGGGAACCATTAACTTGGGGATCCGTATCCGGGATTCGGTTTTGAACTAATCGCTTTTTTGACCGATCACGCAGATGCTTAGACTCAAGGAAAAGTACTTCGTGAGCACTACAATTTCTGGTGATAAACCGGTGTCTTGGCAATCAAAGAAGCGGATTGTACATCGCCGTCATCAACCAAGCGAATATGTAGCCATGTCCGCCTGTTGTGCTCAAGTCATCTGGATGAGAACACAACTCAAAGACTATGGTTACTTATTTGACGTAATCCCGATGTATCGCGACAATCGGAGTGCCATTGCCATCTCGCGTAACTCAGCCGACTCAAATCAAAGCACATCGATCACGATATCATTTCATCAAGGACCACGTGGAACGTGGTACCGTTGAACTATACTTTGTGGTATCAATACCATTATGCGATCTTCTCACCAAAGCCTTGCCTCCCGCTAGGTTTAATGAGTTGGTCCACCGAATTGGTATGAGGTGTTTAACTCAAGAGGAATTGATGACCTCTAAAACAGTCTTAAAACCTCAAACACCAAAACATCTTTTCAAATATCTTTTCAAAAACAAAATACAAAAATATAAAATCCGATAAAACAACAAAAATATTCTCCTAATCTATATTCTTTCAACATTGCAAGTACATTTTTCCACAACACTTTAATCTTTCAAAATTCAAGATTTTTCCGATCAAGTGTTGAGGGGAGAAAATAATCTTTTAACCGCTTTAAAACATCTGTACTTGCATGTTATCTTATCTCTATTAATCTTTTACAAATGGTGGTACATTTTCGTTCAAAGACACTCCTCGACTTAAATTAATAACCTTTCATTATTTTCTCAAGTCGAGGGGAGTGTCACAATGCTTCTTTCCAAAAATCTTTGATTGGTAACCCAAATGGAAGTTAAAAGGCTTTGTTTGAAAAAGGAAAAGGTGGAGGGACCAAAACTGTCTAAATGCTAAAGTTATTTTAATAAAACACCTCCCCACCTAACCTACTCTTCACATTTAATTCTAAACCTATACACATCCTACTTTAAGATTCATTCAAGATTTTTGTGTTTTGGATCATCAATTTGTAATTGGTTTTATGATCTTAACATGTTTTAAAACATAGGTTTTGATTCTTATACAAAACCAACGGTCGATTTTGATCTATGTTGATTTAGTGTTCTACGATATGCGTATGAACACTGATCAAGAATGGTGTTTGTGGTTAAAACATTGTGTCAAAATGTTTCTGTACATCAATATACACAATTTCATCATCTAAACATACCCGTAATCACAAATTAAAGGTTTTTGAAAACTAGGGTTTATGTGTTGATTGGGGATTTTCAATGTGAAGTGTTTTGGTCAAAAGATTGTTGTGTTATGCTTATGTGATGATGAATTGATGATATCCATGCCTTATAACCACCCAAAAACCTTAATTGATTCGTAATTAGGAATTAGGGTTTAATGTTCTAAAATTGGGTATTTTGATTCACCATGAAAAAGTGTTAAAACTTGGTCTACATGCTCTCACAACATCTATGATATACCATAAAAACTTTGGTGCATATTCCATGGCTAGATCTCATACGCCAGATTTAGGGTTTAGACTACGCTGTGCAGCTTCTACGCAATCGTAAACTGCAAATGTATTTTGATTTGTCATAAAATGAATGTTATGTGTTTAACTTTGTTGATATGATGCTTTATTTCATGCTTGCAACACGTAATATTCATAATCAAGGTTGTTGTTAATCTACGCATAAGGATCACCTTACGCGTAGCTTGTTATGCGTAAGATTAGTCTTACGCTTAGCTTCTACGCATAAGGTTCTACATATGGGACTACGCCGTATCCGTGAAGGATATGCGTAAACAATGGACCTCTACGCGATAAGGTCAACTCTTACGAGTAGCCTTACGCGTAAGGTTAATATATGCCTACGCATAAGGTCCCTCTTTTCCTACGCGATAACACTTCTTACGTAGTTAAGACCCTACGCCGTAAGTTTGCCTTACGCATATATATCATTCCCCGCTTCACGCATAACTTTACCAATCCTACGCATAAGCCGAGATCATACCTTCGGTATGAATTGTTACGTGTACAAACTTGTAAATAAACTAATCATATCATCACGAATCCTAAAATGTCACTAATAAACTGAAATCGCTTGATATGTTGTGAACAATAAGTGATAAAATAAACTTTAAAACTTAAAGTTAACTAACTCACTAAACATTTCACGACGTCATTGGACTATTGAATATACAAGTGACTTAGGACTCAGAAATATCATTGACACACATTCAATAACTAGACAATAAGACCTTCCGTTGACTAACATTATGTCTTTCGATATGTTGGTTCTTTTGGCTAATGTTATTTCGCATCACCGACATGGTCAACAAATGAATATGGATGCACCTGAAGTTCTCTCCATTGCCGATATCTATCCTCATGGCTATCCAATGAAGATAGGAAAGAATAATCTCCGTGTTGACTTTGCCACCCTCACTTGCTCGAATCTTCGTTTAATTGCTATTGACATTTCGAGGACTCATCCGTATCGTAACATGCTTTCACACTCGCGAACTGCTCCTGAGATCTACATCCAACAGCTTCGAACACTATGGAAAGGGTCAAAGGACAAATCCGCGGACGTGACTCAATCACAAACAAGTCACCATTACACTTGCAGACTTAAGGGTCGTTTCTCCTAATTCCCATGTCGATCCAACCAAACTATATGCCACACCCGGGCCAAGAGCTCACTCTCCAATTCATCAATATCTATGACGCTACAGGCGTGAATAATCACCAAGCATTCTCACGTAGAGCTTAAGAGTATTCCTCAACCCCGAGAACCTCTACATGATCATCACCAAGTCTCAAGTTTCGTCGCGGACAGGGGCTATGAGCACCCTAAGCTCATGGAACCGCAAATATTCTGGGCATTGGTCAACAAGAAACACATCGCTATCGGCTCGATTTGGGATGACATGATGTCATTTCTCAACAAACTTGGCTCAAAGATTCCCTACATCCGATATACTAAATTGTTGATCCAGAGAGCACTTGGACTTCATCCTGACATTCCCAAGAGGCTCAATGACCCGACAATCACGACATGTTGACGGAACCCATTCTATCTGTTAGAATCAAGGAAACTTCTACAAAGAAACAAGGTGTCGTGCCAGTCACTGCGATTTCCTTCTAATCAAGATGTCAAAGCTCGAATCGCATAAAAGGTATCCGAAGCAAAGACAAGGCAAAGTTGGTCATCTCGACAAAAGTCATCCGAACCCCTGAAGGAGAACCAAAAAGGAAGTGCCGGAAGTGTCACAAGTTCGTGAGTCAACGAGGAAGTTCCCAAAGAGGAAACCTATTCCAAAGAGGAAGCCTTCCACTAAGAAAAAAGTTCTCTAAGGAAGTTGCCCTAATCCTTTCACCCGAACCACAAAGAAAGCTTGGATCAAAGGACGAGGACTCGATGCTACCGAATGACACATGAAGAGATTATCCATTACTCAAACCCAAAGGATGTCCTCCTCAGACCTAAACCTCCAAGTCCCAAACTAATAAAGGAAAAGGGAAGACTCCTCAAGACTTGAGTCTCATGATGAAAGCTCAAGAAGAAGAAGAGCAACCGGATCAATCATACAGAAGAAGTTTCAAATCGTTAGACATCTTCAAAAGGTCAAGAATTTGCTAAAGATCAAATGGGTGGCCCAGAGGATCAAGTGGTGCTGCAATCACTCCTCTCCAGATCCCGACATGCGTTAATCAACCCGATAAGGGATCCGGTGCCACCACTCTTGTGCAACAACAAAAGCCTATTGAGGACACTATTGAGTAAGATGATTTTGATCGAAACCGAAGCTAAGCCAAAAAGAAAAAGTCTAGATGACGAGGATGACTATACAAAGTTTCTTCTAGACAGTCCAACACACTCAAAGGAGGAAACCTCGAACCTCCAAAGGACCCAATCTCCTCATGTCTCCTCATCATCGATTCTTCATCTCACTCATCACCACCACCATCAAAAAGTCAACCAAATCATCATCCAAATCCTGAAGAAACCACCTAAATCTTGGATTCTCAGCTCATAAAAAAGATTACAAAGTCCGCCCAACAAGTCGAAAAAGGACATACTTTACAAAAGCTAAATTGGTTTGTCGACCACATCAAGACAAATGATGAGAAAGACAAGATGGAGAAAGAAAGGAATTTGTTCGAAGTTCATGAAGAAACATCTTCAAGGAATGAACGAAATGATCGGAAGGTTACACTAACAAGTACCTTCGTGATATCGCTCCTAAAGTCCAAAAGGAACTGGAGACAAGAAGAGATCATACTCACAAGTTTCTTCTCGAATCTACATGTCCCCGTGTGACTAGAGAAGTATTTTCCGGACAACTCACCCCTAACATCGTAGCATTGGTTAAACATACAATGGCCAAAGAAGCCGATCTCTCAATTGAATTGAAGTTAATCGCTAAACTTGTGATACAAATGTCAAAGCGATCCTGGAACGCATTTACTTTCGGATGAAGCTAAATTTTTCAAAATCTACTTGATTTTCAACTCGATCATCATGCAAGGAGTCACGATCAACCCAAACGACCAAGAGATGAAGACGATGATAAGGATAAGGACTCTCGACCTAAACGCCGGGCTAAATGTAAATCTACTATGCCACCTCCTCCACCACGGACTTGACTTCTCAACAAAAGTCTCCTCCACCTCGGTTCTCATCGATAAACCTCGGGACGATTCCGAAGTTACCACCCCCGACTCATAAAAAGTGTGATTACTTTGAGTATACGGGTGGTGACGATGAAGAGGTCCTTGAGCCCCAACAACAACCCACCTCACCCAAACAAGTGAAACCAAGATCATCATCAAGGCCTTCCAAAGAAGAAGAAGACGACTCACCGAGTCGCCTCATGGCTAGATGACGATAAAACCCAAGAGTTTGAATGGTTCTCCACACTTGTCAATCAAACTCCCTACCCTGATGAAGGTCAAGAATTGGTAGACGGTTCTACATTGAGCACGCAAAACTTTTGCAAGAAAAGTTCCATGTGAAGAAAATGACGAAATCGAAGTTGAAGCGTAATCAAGAATGAAGCATTTCAACTTCTAAAGACACTGAAAGCCCTCGAGGTCGAATATCATCTTGAGAACATCGCTCGAGCTATGTCTAACGACATGGATTGGCTCAATCCTGAAGCAAACATTGACTTCACACAAAGGGACAACCCTCCATACTACACCGATTGGACCAAACCCCCACCGACCATTGGCCAAACAGACGAACCACGGATTCCCTTCCATACTTCTTTAACAGAGACCTGATTTTTCTTACACGGTAGCGATGGTTCGCGAAAATACGCTACATCATTGACTCTTCCATTCCCAGCGGCTATTTACTCAAACCGCATAGCTATCGAGGAACGTGCAAATCACTTGTTTCTCTGACAACGCAAGCATACTCAAACCAAGATGCATTGTATGGGATTCATCATTGGCCCTAACGCCAAGAATCTACTACGTAAGCCGCCTCGTTCAAGTCTCAACATGCAGTATAGTTCTAAGGACATCGCCATCAAACACATTGATCTCAAGTCTAAGAGGGACTACACATTCTTAAAGAATATCATAGTCAAACGACAAGATGAACAGGACTATGGATTCTCTCGAGGTGACTTTGAGAACTTGTCCTCAACGACATCGAAGACATGTACCTTGCCAAAGTACGTGGTCGTGATGAGACAATTCTCGATCAATGTTCAACGTGAATTTATCAAGTCAGCTCATCTTCATTAGACGATCGTGATCAAAGAACGTGTTGAAGATATCCGGATGGTCGTTGAATCTTATCGACGCTGCAGTCAACTCCTTACCTCCAACGCTTACTTCTTCCCGATCTCAACCAGCTGACTTCTCAATATACACTCATCAAAGAAACCTTTCGTTGTTTACCATAGTGAACTTCAAAGAAATCCGCATGGCGTGTAGTGATCTCCACAAATTCGGGATCATACCTTTGAAGCCGGTTAGGATGGATTGGCGTTGTGGGAAGGATATACTGAAAGTGGGTCTCCTAAGTACGGAATTCTCAGAAAGAGAGGATGTGAGAAGGATCATCACCATGATTGATGAACGGTTGTTCGAGGATCAGTTTTCCGATTAGAGCTATGTTAGGGTCGACCCCAGAGAAACATCACCGCTTTCAACGCCTCGGCGCACTCCTCGGAACATCACCGCACTTCCCGTACCCCTTGAATGTTTCCTTCATATAATTTTGGATGTATGATTAAATATGTCTATGGCTTGTGCACACATAACAATGTACAACCCGTAATTGTCAAAAGGACCCTGTGGTACTCGCCACAATCCTTATAAAAGGAGCGAAGCTTCTTACTTTTGAGTAAAACCTATCAAACCTTTCATTTTTCAAGGTTTTGCTCATAAGAACAAGTACTTCCTCAAATGATTTTCAAAACCTCAACCGCTATATCACTTGTTGAGGGGAGTATTTGAAACTTTGTTCACAAATTGTTCACAAGTGGTCGTCTTCCCCGAACACCGAAATGGTCATATTTATTCTCAACCGTTCAAAAATAACACTTTAATATGCCATTTTTGAGGGGAGAAAATTGTGTGATAAGAAATATGTTGTACAAAATGCAAATGAATCTGTGTACCTCGTGACTTAACCAACTAATTGACGGACTAAACTGTTAGTAACTCGAAAAGACTTGTCCCGACGGTAATAATTTCAAGCTAGTTCGCTAGTGATGTAAACGTGTCTTGCAAAGGACTTGTCTGAGTAGAATGTACCATTCGAGAAACTTTTGATAGACATGAACTCCGACGGGTTTGACAACCTTCCAAGGTTTGTCTACACCTTCAAGGTAGTTATTAGAGCTAGTTGTCACCTAAAAGCCGACAATGAATCTCTTTAACTATGCAACTTAACTGTCTCTCTGGGGATTGTCTATCTTCAAAGGATCAATTCAAAAGTATTCTTTCCTCACCTGCATTTAACCATTAAAACTATTAAGCACATGTGGAGGAGGAGTATTTATGCAAAACATCATCTCTCACAATGGTTCAAACATGTTTTTCATTAACAAACTCTTTGAGAGATATTTTTCATACAAAGGGTTTTAATGGCAAACATAGGTTAGTCATGGAGTTATAAGGTGACTAAGGTTAGGAATAACCTCCATGATCCGCCAGAGTCGGAGGGATCTACCCAAGGACACTACCATTAGTTAGTGTTAGAAGTCCTTAGGAATGATTGTAAAAAGGAGAAAATGAGAATCGGAGAAAGAAGGAGTTGAAGAATCAAAAGGAAATGTAAAGTAAAGGGTGAAAAGAAATAGCCCTCCGTGATTATTCAACTTAGGGCGCATAATCGGTTCAATTCATATGCTACTGGTTGTCACTTAGTGACGCCGGTATTGAAGATTAAAAGTCGCCATGGACCCAAATCGCTATGCACTAAACCTTCTTATCCACCAAGTTTCTCTCAACAAGCTTGTTTCATTCTCACGGGAACCCTACGTGAACTATCGGCTTTCCTAGAGATTGCCGGTATTGAAGAAGGAGACCCTCTCCCTAGTCTCCGCTCCAGAAAACCAAAACGCACTATTGAGTCTAGAGCCACGAGATTCATCAAAAGATCTCTTACGAACACTTGACATTTAATCACTTGATGATCAACTAATAAGATCATCGGTGGTTCATATCGAGTCCTTCACAGATCTTAGCAATCATGAGAACATTTATGAGAGGTTCACATTTGTGATCCTCGCTGATTGAATGGAAACTCCCGCCGTGGTCAACATCAAACAACTGGCCAGGTCATTTCTCGTAACTCCCCGATTACGCTGGAGTGTGTCTCAAACGGTCTACGTGGAGGTGATGCTTCGTACCTCAATCATCCGTAGATGTATTCTCGTACATCGTTATCTCACTTGTGGGACTCCAGTTCGTGAACGCCTTTGTAAGAATTAGAGTTGTGTTTTCACACTATGTCGTTGAACACTCTCGGGTTCAAACTTGTAAGTGCCCGAAACCGCTTATTACTAACCGTTTGAAATGTTTTCTTCTTATGGAAGCTCCGGAGCGGGATGATCGTGCCGATTCTTCTCATGCTCACGCCAACATCATCACTAATGGAAGTTCTATCTCAATGCAACACAACAGTCATAATGATTCTTCATCAATCAAAGAATCTACAAAGTCAAAGACTTAAAGAACTTCATCAAGATTGATTTCCAACGCCAAAGAGCTGTGAGCATGTTGAAGAATGACGTGGAGAACGGGACAAAATGGGCGCACTGGCGCGCATCGATGCGACAACAACATACTATCACTTTCACCACAAAGAACAATGATCAAAGAACAAAGTTAAAGATGACGCCAAAGCATAACTGTTCAAAGATAACTATCTCTACATCAGATTGTTCAATCAAGGCAATTCCTCCTCACAAGAAAGAAGAATGTCGAAGACGCCACCGCTACTATTACATCAACTTCACCGCTTACATTCATATATACTTGAGGGGAGATTGTTGGAATCACTCCTAAACAAAGATTTCAAGTATTTATATTTCATATGTAATAGGTAGCTTTATTATGGCCTTTATGTTTGTTTAAGGTCAAGCTTATGTAGAAGGCCCATAAGCTTAGGCCCAAGCCCACATAAGAAAGGATGGGAACTAGGAGTGTTGCCCTAGCTTCCCTCCTATAAATAATATTGTAAACCCTCATTGAGGGTGGTTGTTCAAGTTATTCTCTTCACATACACTCTTTCTTAAACCGTATTATTGTTAACGGTGTTTGTGTGTGAGCTTGTTCATCCTACTTTCATCTCTCTATAACTTGTGTTTGTAAAACTAGTGACCTAACAGGCACCATTCACTAATGCCTTTAACATTACCCTTCTAAGATTTCACTAATGCCTTCAACACAACACTTCTATGGGAGAGTTGAACTATCAACAAGATGCACTTCAGTGGTCTTGATGATGACGAAACTTAGCAACTCATGACTTGAGCTTGCACATTTTCAAGAGGTGGTGATCTCGCCTTTAAGAGAACCTAGAGAATCACACAAACATAAAACTACATAGAATGATCATTGATATGGTAGTGAAGTTAGAATATTGAGAGAAAGTATATCTAGAGGGTAGGTGAGCAAAGAGAGAAATGGCTCACTATTTATAGACAAAAACATGCCTATCGGTCCCACGAAACCTTACGGATCCTCACCGAGGATCTCGACTAGTGCAAAAACCCGATCCGCTATCGGTTAGTTTAGTCCTGGGATTGGCCGCAAAACCAAAGTTATGGGTTATGGGTTATGGGTAATGTATTATTGATACCCAACAAGATGCAATGTACCTATTCATTGGGTTATGGGTCTTGGGTCATGGGTTATGGATCATGGATAATATCCAACATGACTTCATGAATGATGTCATGCAATGGGTCATGGGTTATGGATCATACTCCATGGGTATGGGTTATGGACTTTGGTTTTTACCCAATAACATTCATTGTACCTAGTCAATGGATAAAGGGTTATGGGTCATGGGTTATGGACTTTGGTTTTTACCCATTACTTACCCATTTCAACGTATACAAAGTACATATACATTTCTATAAAATGTAAATACTAGTTGTTATACATATGCATTTCTATAAGATGTAAACAATATTACTTGTTAGTATTTTATAAAAATGTCTTTGGTTTTATAAATTATTTACTAAACATTTTTTGATTAGAGTTTTAATATGTTTAGTAAAAGTGTGTTAGTAAACTATTGGCTCAAACCATTTACGTATTTCATTTGTTTCGCTAAAATGATTTTACGTTTGTTATCGACAAAACATTAGAAGATCGTAAAATATAAATAAACGTTTTTATGGTTTATTTGTATTAACATCCTAAATGATTTTTCCAACCTTAAAACTTTAAAGAACAAACTTGAAAACTAGTTGTACGTACAAGGCAACACCATTCAGACTGCTCACATGATTACAAATCATAGAGTATTAAGTAATAAACACAGTGAAAACCTTGTAGAAGACCCAAATCCTGTGTATCTTAAGAAAGCTAAAAAGGCTCAAGAAGTGATTTATAATGGTAGTGAAATTCTTAAGCCCAAACAAAAGCCAACTTGTATAACACCTAAAAGGACATAGAGTTAGAAAATGCCTCTAGAGAGAAAATGGATAAGAAAATGAAGGAACCTAAATGTATGGGGAAAAGATTAAATGTCAAAACTCCAAATTATTCTAAGGAAAACTTCTTAGCTACGTTCAAACTCTTGACTCAATTAACCCTAAACAAGTGTTTTGGAAGGATATGGATAAGAGAAAGGTCAAGAACTTGTTGAAAATAATCCTCCCCTTAGAAATTGCTCATGCTACGTGTATCCTCCCAATACACTAATGCATTTAGTACCTAAAACTCTTCCTACTCAATACAAAACCTTAATTAGAATATATGTGATTTACCAACTATTTTCTGATTTCGATAAAAACATGTAAGAAGAGAATCACACCAACGGGTATTACTAAAGGGGAAAGGGGTTTTGAGCAAACAAAAGAGTGTTATCTTACTGAGGTTATTCCATTTCTTTAAAACAATTGAAAGAACAATTCAAGGGTAT
>OU343220.1:119285288-119380487 GCA_910596185.1 Chrysanthemum makinoi | reverse complement strand
AGTCCGTGTTGGGGAAGAAGCAGTAGCAAGGATCTCCTCTGACACATCATAAGCTAGTGAAGGCATGGTTTGTGACAAAGGCATGGGGTTGGTATAAGTGTTTGAAAATGACTAGTTCTAATAACGCATCATCACATCAAAACATATATCACATAGTGAAAAAGCTTTTAAAAATAAAGGTACCGCATTACACAAAATATGCATTTAAACAAAAACGCATAAGTTCTATTCTATCACATCATCCATGCATCATATACTTCCAAGTCACACCATTCATATATCAAGCTCATAATACACCAAAACTAATAAACATATCGCAGTTCATAACATCTCAACAATCAAATCATAGTTCATACCATACTCAAATCAAGAGACTTCAAGCTGGCAGGCTGTGTTGGATCGATATACTTAAATCAAACTATCTTAACTAGCTTGTTAAGGTTTAATAACCTCGGATAAATCCTAAGTTATTAACAAAGAAACACTGAGCAATCTTTATCAAGTACGCGGAATTTACTTAACAAAGCTAAGAAGAATAACCTTTTATTATAAACTCTAAATCTGCTTATTATACAGATACTCTAATACAACTCTAAGATAATCGAACTTCTCTCTAAAACACTAATTAACTTGTGAATTCATAAACTCTAAAACTCATAGACTCGTATATCTAATGCCAATCTAGGAGTCCTTTTATAGGCTCAAGGATATCCTAGTCGGCTTACAATTGATAGCCTTGTACGACAAGTAATCTAAACATAGAATATAATACTTTCCATAAACGAATAAAGTTCTTTTGTTTTGCAAGTACTTTGAATTTTAGATGCAGTACTTTGACTTTGTCTTTAGCAGTACTTTGACTCTTTGACTTTTCCAGACTTTGCAGCTACAGTACTTTCATATCTTCAGTACTTTCATGTCTTCAGCACTTTTCATATCCCAACAATTCTCCCCTAACTTGAATTCTACTCGCTTGACTTCAAGTTCCTTTGTGAATGTATCTTTAACAACTTCATCTTTAAGATCAGATTGTTTCTTAGTCTTTTCAAGATATCTCTGAGTGTCTGTGCTTGTCAGCATCTCTTAGAATTGTTCTTTCTCAGAGCATTCAGCAAAACTCCATCTTTTCAGCAACATATGACAATTTGTACATTAATTCAGTTTAAGTTGCATACTATTCTCATCACTTCAAGGTGTGTTAACTCCTGTGAGAGGTGAATCATTGAAAATTTAATGGATTTAGATCTCTTTACCAAAGCCATTATCTTTGGAGTAGCCAAATGTTTTGGTGTGTAAGACCATGGTACATTGATAACCATATGATTTTTAGCAAATCATCAGCTATCAACAGATTTGATTTGTCTTTACCAAAAGATGTACCATTCTGGACTAGTTAGTTCTTTTATCTAATGGTGAACTAATTACCAATAATGGTTTTTCCACTGCCTTTACCACAAGCCATTTTCTTGTGGGCTAGCCAACTCTTCACATTAACTGATATGGTGAGTTGATTACCATACAACTTATTAGCAAGTTGTCAACTAAAAACGGATTTGATATATCTTTACCATAGCCGTTTGCTCATGGATTAGCCAATCCTTTTGTAACCATGGTGGATTGATTACCTATTTGATGTTGCCATCTCAAAATCCATTTATTTAACCTTTGTTTCAAAAATTTGTTACTTAGCAAAAGGTTTCATTGAAAAATTACTTAACTGGTTTTTTAAAATTTGCAAGCAAGACTTTGATGAAAGTACTGTTGATCACAGTCTTTGAATAAAGTACTGATTTCAAAAAATAAATTATTCAATAAAATTCATACCAGTTACTCATCTTCTTCAAAGAATGGTAGTCCAGTTGATAAATAAATTGATAACATGCAAGCAGTCCATCATCCTCTTTACTTCCAATCCATGCTCTAGCATTTTCTATGAGCTCAACTGTGAAAGGATATCTTCTGTTTACAAACATGTGTATCATTTTACCATTCTCTAGCTCCAAAACATGAACTCCAGATTCTTCAAAGAATCTCCAGCAAAAAATTTCCCAGCTTTCTTGATTCTTCCATATATCATCAGTGCTTTCCTCTTATGATTCCACATAGTTATAAGATCTCCAAGCAAAAACAGCACAATTCCTTCTGATGTAATATCTCCAAAATAAGCTTTTACCACATTATATAGATAGAATAAATCCACTCTATCTATAATATGTAACAAATCCCATAACCTATTGAAAAACTTTGAAGCTTCATCTTCCTATGAAAAATCATATAATTTCCTTCTTTGGATTTGACAATATCAAAAGCACTAATCTGAGATCTGTTCATCTTCATGTCT
Organism: Chrysanthemum makinoi; assembly: GCA_910596185.1. NCBI lineage: Eukaryota > Viridiplantae > Streptophyta > Magnoliopsida > Asterales > Asteraceae > Chrysanthemum > Chrysanthemum makinoi. The sequence goes on along the minus strand of OU343220.1, from coordinate 119,378,146 downwards.
GTATCTTCTTTTGAATAATCAAAATCTACCACTCGAGATAATTTTAATGCATCTTTTAGATTCAGATCTCAATTCAACTCTTTCTTTCTTTGAAAACTGTCTATCTGCAACTTCAGTTTTTATTTTTCTTTTTAAGCTCTTCTTCCTTTCAGCTTCAGTCCAAAAAGCTTCTTCTCTAAAATCCTTGATATCTGCAACACTCTTCTTATAAGCTTTGTCTCAGATCATAGAGTCTTTTCATGTCAACATAGTTCAACTTCTGCAATCCTTTATACCCTCGACCTTCAAATATGCCATCATAGCATTCTCGTCCTTAGCTAAATTAGGTCTTCTAGGCATATATCTAACAGGAGTAGGTGATTGTAATGGTTCATCAGTTTCAACATCTAATTGTTCTTGCAACTTTTTAGCCACTTCTCTATTTTGAGCTTCTTCAGCTTCTTGAACTGCTCTATCTTTAGCATTTAACTCTTCTTGAAGTTTTCTAGCAGCAACTTCATTCCTAGCAACTTCAATTTCTCTAATTTCTGCCAAAGAAAGTTTCTTCTTCTTTACTTCTACTAAAACACCTTTCCCTTTATCCTTAGGATCAATTGCAGGTTGAGAAGTTCTTTTTTGTTCATCTTCTTGCACTTCTCTAATAGTAACACCACCTCTAGGTTGTGATAATTCTTGAAAAATTGTAGCAATGAACTCATCATCACTTGCAGAATGAATTGGTTTGAGAATAGCTTCCTCCTCTTCTTGTATAACAGTTGTAGAAGGACCAGCTTCTTCTTCAAAATTCAAAGCTCTTGGAGTTATCACTTCTTGTCTAAAAGTACTTTGCTGTTGAAAAGCAGTACTTTGGTTGTTCAAGTACCTTGTACTTGTTCAGTACTTGAACTTGTTCAGTACCTTGAACTTGTTCAAATTTTGTTCATCAACTTTGGTTGTTTCTTCTTCTCAACATCTTCTTTCAAATTATCCTTTTCTAAATTCCTCCCCAAGTTGACAGAAGATTGTTGATGAACCTGGTGGCGTTTGTTTTTCCTAGACTGCTTTTGCGCCTTTTTCTTGGATTTAACCAGATTCAAATTGTTGAACTAATGCCACACAAAAGTCTTTAACCTTCAAACTTCAGTTTAATTTCTTTAGCTGCTTAGCTTGAACCTCTGTAGTCTTTTCAACTTGACCAATCCCTTGTCAAAACATAATTATCTAATGTGATTTCATCAGAGGTATGGTATGTGAATCTTTCCTTGAATAGGTGAATGATCCTGTGGTTGAGATAAAAAAGGAACGACCCTGTGGAGATGGAGAAAGTGAAACTGCAACATCTTCTTGAAGTTCAGTACTAGGAGAAGCAGTACCTTGTAGAGATGCAGTACCTTCATTTGATGTATCGGTGGAGAAGCAGTACTGCAGAAGCAAAGACTGCAGATGCAAGTACTGCAGATGACAGTACCTGCAGATGCAAAGTACCTGCAGATGCAGATCTTCAGACATCATTCAGTATCAGCTCTGCAGCCTCAACAACATCCATCATGGAAGTTGTTAAAGGAGTATCTTGACCCTTGAATAAAACACTCCTTTTGCCATAAAAGTAAAAATCTTGGATTGTTGAACAATAACAGGCAATAAACTGTAGGTTTTGTATATCAGAAAGTTGCTTGTTTAAGAAAACCTGTATAAACCCTGGGTACATCACCAAGTAGATCCATGCTAAATATGTGATAGCATTCCATCCAAGATTAGTCTTGAGAAGTTAAAAACTCTATCTGTAGCTAACCTAACCATAGCAGATGCTATATTTGACCAAAATCGCTCCCAAGAGGTACTCTTAGCACTTATGCAATGGAGTAACACATGAACCAAAAACTTCCAATGCGGACAAAATAATTGTTTCCTAAACGTTTGTTCATTCAAAGATCCTTCATAGCCAATATGTCGAAAGTATCCCATATCAACCGCTTATCAAACCTTAAAGCCCCATGCATCATTGAACAATAAATCTTCACGAATGGAGTCTTCAGTAATCTTAATGGTTTTTCCAGCAACTGATGATCTAATATAATATTCTTCATTCTCCATGTTATCTCTAGCATTAGCCCAAAATTCTTGAATCCAGGGCTCAATTATATACGGCTCCACTAAAAGAGCATAACCGAGGCGAAACCAAGAAGATAATCAATTATATCATGAAAGAGTATATTCGCATCAGTCTTATCCAAATTAGCAACCATATTATGCTTTGAAACAGTAGGACGATTCGCCATTGTTGATTATGTAAGCACAAAAAATTGATCGCGAAGAATATGAATATGATGAGAGAAAGATGGAAAAGATTCTAATGTATCAATATGAGAGGGAAAATCGGAAAGTATGTATTTATAGGTGAGATTTGAAAAATCACAACCTAAAATAACATTGTTACCGTTAGCATTAAATTACCTCTCAAGATAACCGTTGGAACAGTACTTTAATAAGACAAACAGTACTTCCACGTAAGCAGTACTTTCCCAAGCAGTACTTTCCAAGCAGTACTTTAACAAAAAAAAAACGGTACTTTTCCAATTTCTCCAGTATGAACTAAGTATACATAACTATCCTCCCCTCAAGCATAACACAGGACTATACAAATACTAAATAGTCCTCCCCTTAAATGTAGCTCAGTAGTTATTCTTGAAGTTAACATGGCCCAATCGTCTATGCCATTGATGTGCCTCTTCAGATGTTGCTTTAGCCACCAAACATGTGGCTCTTCCATAGGAGTGTAGACTCTTCATGTCTAAACTATACACATCATTTGTCCTTGGTACTCTAAGAACTACTAATTCATTATCAACAGGCTTAAAGTCAGAGGAAAGGATAAGACATTCTGTGTCAGTGAATAACAGATGATGTTTTATCACAGATTTGTGATAACGACAATAGATTGAACTTTAACTCTTTTACATATCTAACATTCTCAAAATCTATAAGCCCTGCTTTGATAGTCCCTTTCCAGATCTTTCCTCCATTGGGATCATTTCCAAATGCAACTCTTCCTCCACTAATCTTTCTAAAATCAGACAGGATCTCTTTGTCTCCTGTCATACTTCCAGAGCAACCACTATCCACAATAAGATGATCTTTAAGCTCTTCTTCTAGGTTGCCCTGCACATAAAGAAAAGAGTTAGAACTTTTAGGAACCCAGCCATTACTCACTGGTTCCCTTGTGGAGTTATAAACTCAAATTCTTTGAGTATGTAATTACCACTATCTTTCAAATGATGATCCAGAATTATCTTTTGATCTTTAGCATGTGGATTTTCAAACTTTCTGGTTTTTCAAACACATCATCTCTTTTTCGTCATCACAAAAACATCTGATTCACTTTTGGTTGAAAGTACTATCTGTCCTCTGCAGTTACTCCCTCTTAACCCATTATTTTTTAACACTTGGTTCCTCTGATCTAAATCTCCTATGTGAATTGTAATACCTTCTAGGTTGATAGTGAGATCTCCTAGAATTTCTATACCAAGTATTGTGATCAGTACCTTGTTTTGTCTGAGCAGTACTTTGAGAAAGTACTGGGCCAGAGTTAACAGTACTTTGGAAAGTACCGTGAGATACTGAAGGTTTTGAAAAAGGTTTTCGCTGGTGTGGGTATCTATGATCCGGTGAGAAATTTCTGTGATTGACCCTATTTGAATTATTCCAAACTGGTTTGTGCTCTCTAGGTTTCTCGGTTAGAAGTCCCGCTCTTTGGAAATTTTCTAAGGTATTCCGAGTGTTGTTCACAGTCTTTAATTAGATGAGTAGGACTAAAACACACAAAACACAGCTTCTGACCCATACTGTCAAAGTGACATCTTCTATGTCTATGCCCAAAATTATTTTGCCTTCTTGGTGAGTGATTAAACCTGTTTTGACCAAAATTATCCAAAAAGGTTTAGCAGTATGGTTTGAAAAAGGTTTTGAAGAAGGTACTGCTGTGGAGCAGACTTTGATTTAAAGGTACCGCTGATTTTGAACATCGCTTTTACAGGTTTTTGGGTTTTTCGACCTAGATTGAGCAACTAGCCTTTTCCTAAACTCTAGACTGTCTACTCCAAAACGAGAAACATCAGGCCTAAGGGGTTGATGAATGCCAGTGGGATGTGGAACAACATGATAATCATTAGCTTTCTTATATTCAGGAGGTGAGTCACTTATTGAACCATCATTACTAGATGTATCTACATAATTAATGAGTTCTTCATCACTAGTGGTTATATCCTCATACTCACCTTCATCCCGATTACTAGATTGGTTTTCTTCTATCTTACTAAAATCCATTCCAAAACCTAATCCAGTTTTAAGGTAGGCTCTTTGCTGTTTTTGAACATAAGAAGCATGTGACAGTACCCTCTTCACCCCAAGCAGTAAACTTAGCTAACAAATCATCTCTTTCCTTAGTTAATTTCTCAATTTCAGCAATTTACAGTTTAATTTCCATTCACTAAGCTTTAACTGGTAATCCAGTGTGCATATTTTTCATCCCAAGCTACTTCATTAGTTTCATGTGCTAAGATTTTGGCTTCCATAGATTCTAAGGTTATTTGATAACCGCTACCTAGACTAGCCTTAACACAATTATCTCTATCACATATAATGCTAAGTAATTTATGATAAAATCATAGAATTTGAGCATACCTAAGAGATAGGAGATTGATTTGGTGAAGTAGCCACCAATGCAAGTTGAACAGAATCATCTTCACTTTCCTTGCTCCAGTCAAATCCTCCAAAGCCATCATCGATCCCAAAACAAAGATGTTCAGGTTCTTCAAAGCAAAAACAGTGCTCCAATCCAATGTTTCTAATGAATCTTCAATTTCTTCTTCCACTGCTACCATGCAATAAGTTACTGGTTCATCATCAAACTCTTCACTCAAGTCAACTTCTGATAACTTCTCTTGAGCAACCAAAGCCTTTGTTTCAATAATTGGAATTTCCTTAAGCTCAAGTTTTGGCTTTTCAGATGTCCTGTTTGTTTGATACTTAGCAAACCTGCACTCCCTTGCAAAGTGACCAGCCTTTTGACAATTGAAGCATTCAATTTTAGATTTGTCAAAAGTTATGCCCTGTTTTGGTTTGAAATCAATGCTTTTTCCTGTCTTCTTCATGTACTTTTGATCCTTGCAAGGATCATAGCAACTTGCCACCCGATATCAATTTCTTCAAGTGCATCTTCTTCAATCCTGCTAGATCTTCTTCATAACTGACATGTAAACTAGCTTGTTGTGCAAAGAAGGAGCACATAACTTCATCTGAGGCCATAGTGGTAGTCGGTGGGGCCTGTTGAACATATGAGGGGGGTGTATAGACAGCAGACTTTGAGAGACAAGTTTTGAGGAGAAGCAGTACTTTTAAGGGAAGTACTGGCCTTCTTTTCAGATGATAGAAAAGCAATACTGGGAGACTTAGAACTTGTTTGACCACTCATCTCATGCTCATACACCTTAAGTTGATGATAGAGATCATCAAAGTCCATGACATCCAAACCTTGTTGTCCTCTGATCATTGTAGCAATCACATGCCATGAAGATGGCAAACTTCTTAGAAACTTCAAATTAGCATCTTCAACTGATACTTCTGCCTTGTATAGCTCCAACATGTTGAGAAGATTCAGAAACCTATCATATGCAGCATCAAGACTCTCTTTCACCAACTGTGAAAGTTTCAAACTGTTGCTTTAGCAAATTTTGGCATCTTTTAGAGGCTTCATTCCCTCCAAATTGTCTTGAGCGCAGCCCAGAGTGCTTAGCATCATGAAATTTTAGAAGATGACCATCTGGAATGGCAGACAAGAGAATGTTGAGTGCTTTCTCTTGATTCCTTAAGGTTGCTGCTGGTAATACTGGTTTAGGTGCCTGGGTTGTCCAGTGTATATCAATGGGGTCTGCAATAACTTCATTCCCATTCACAATTACATTCCATAGAGCATGATCTGTAATGGCAATGTATGCCTCATCTTCATGCACCGAGATCATATTCTCCTTCTAATTATTGGAATTGAGTGAGGTGATTGAGGGTGGTGGAACAGCTTCAAATCGCATCTTGAATATTGTTGAAGTAGGGTTCTTCCTAGTCAGAGTTTCCACACAGGCTCTGATACCACTTGTTGGATCGATATACTTTAATCAAACTATCTTAACTAGCTTGTAAAGGTTTAATAACCTCGGATAAATCCTAAGTTATTAACAAAGAAACACTGACAATCTTTATCAAATACGCGGAATTTACTTATAACTAAGAAAAGAATAACCTTTATTATAAACTCTAAATCTGCTTATTATGTAGATACTCTAATACAACTCTAAGATAATCGAACTTCTCTCTAAAACACTAATTAACTTGTGAATTCATAAACTCTAAAACTCATAGACTCGTACATCTAATGCCAATCTAGGAGTCCTTTTATAGGCTCAAGGATATCTTAGTCGGTTTACAATTGATAGCCTTGTACGACAAGTAATCTAAACATAGAATACAATACTTTCCATAAACGAATACAGCTTCTTTTGTTCTTCAGATTACTTTGACTTTTAGGTGCAAGTACTTTGACTTTGTCTTTAGCGATTACTTTGACTCTTTGACTTTTCCCAGGTGCTGCGACTACGATACTTTCATATCTTCAGTACTTTCATGTCTTCAGCACTTTCATATCCCAACTGGCTGGCATGCGTCGGTCGAGGATCAAGTTTTTCTAAAAAGTGGTTATAGTTTAGGTTTTAGTAAATACCTAGTTCTCTATAACCTTGGCTCTGATACCAATCTGTCACACCCCCCAAATTTTGGTACAGCGGAAGACTTAAACAAGCTTTCAGGGCGTTACTGGATTGGTACATCACACAAGTATAGCAAACAAGATAGTCATAAAATAGTTCAAAACCAATCCCATAACTAATTATCCGAATACAATCATCTTAAAATAGTCAAATATAAGGCCCGACATAAAAAATAGATTATAAAATAGGTCCGCATAATATTATCAGAGTTTAAATATGATCCTTCAACCAGGCCTCTTTGCCAAGCCTCCACAGAACAAGCATTCCAAACATCAACTAAATTACCTGAGAAAATCATGCTAAAAGGTCAGCTAACACCGGTGAGTTCATAGGTTTAAATATAAATTCAATAGTGGACCTGTAAGAGTTTATTTTCTATGCGAGACTAAGATAGATACATAATAAACATACCAATCACACACCAACAACAGAAACGAGATCTCAGCAGGGCCCCAAGCGACTCTAGCCAGCACAGTCGTAGCAAGGCCTAGAACAAATGCTACCATGTACTAGGTCGGAGTAGATATCTATTCTTAGCTAGGCAACAGTGTTATAGCAAAGGATTGCTACCCTAGACTAAGGCAATATCTACCATATATCTATCTAAACTAGTCAGCACATAAGCAAATCAAAAGAGTTTAAGAAGGTCCAAAAGAGTAGCATGATTTCTCACCCTAATTCATTTAAAAATAGAGATAAAAGTGGGGCTATGAAACTCACCTCAAACAAGCAAAGCACAAACAATCACTAGCAACGCATATAACAGATAACTCGGCTTATCAACTCGCATTTCGGCACAACCTATTAATATAAACCAATACTTAATATATATTCCCAATTTCAATATTATCTATCCCGAATATATTCCAATTCTTATCTCCAAAAATGTCTCGTTTCACTATTTAGTTACAAGCGTTTGGTATCATCTTGTGTGTGGTATCGACCCGACAAGACACCATGAATGCACTAAATCTATAACAATGCGACTCATAACGACACAATGAGACCTCTAAGCGATAAGCTTTATAGTTTAATAAGTTTCGAAATAAATTGTTAGACCTTATCGAATTCGTCAACTCGATAAACTCAACCATTTATTTAGGTCGCTTATTATCCCAAAAACCAGTCACATCCTAACGAGTTATAAAGATAATTCACCCAGTAATAACGCTATCCTACGTACCTAACGGGCTCTTATTAGATTCGTCAATCTAATAAGTCCGCTATCCACGTAGATTAACGCTATTAATGTTAAGTCATCCGTAACCCACGCACAACACATAATGGGTATTAAATACTCATAAATGACACATTTCGGTAAACGTGACATCGAAACATTTAATAACTCATTAATTACAAAACATTTCCATTTTTAGGCGTTAGTTCCCTTTTTAAATATCGAATAACAAGGCGAGTCTTGTTATCAAATATTTAATATAAAAAGCATTTATTATATCTATTTTCTAGTTTTATTTACATGTTTATATATATATATTACGTCAAGTTTCAATATAAGTTTCGAGTCATTATTCGTTTCGAGTCCACAAGTCCGAGTCATGACTCTCGGATTTTACACATCATATTTTACCCTACGAGTGTCCAACGACTTTTATTTATCATTCTACTATTTTTATTTACGTTTTTCCACGAATTTTGATTATTTACACGTCACGTTTTGTGTTACGGCTTAAAAGTTACGTTTTCTCTCGTTATAGGATTTTATTGTGCCGAATCAAGTAGTGTCTATCGTAACGGGCTATAACTAATACGATAATAAAATAAATCATAAAAACCAATAAACGATATCAAAACAAGTCATGGTCAACCGGAATAGCTCTTAAAGGCAACTCCTCGGTCTAACTTAGCGTAATGCGGTTACCTAAAAGGGCTCCCTAGTTGCTTGGTTGTCACATGGATCCTACTGAAAGTCGAAGCCATTACTAGCTTGGTCCCGTAGAGAGAATTGGAAGAGACGCAAGCGCGTGGTCTCCCGTGTGGTAGCATCAAGGTCAATGGAGTCAAGATTTTTTAGGAAATCCTTAAGATGCTAATTAGGATCTTCGAAACAAAGTCCATAGAATGTACATCCATTTTGTAGCAACCGGATGACGTCGAATCACAAGGCCATAGTTTGAGCTTGAAGTAGGAGCTCAATGGTGTCCCTATAGCCTTGATGGCTCGGTCTAGAGTATTCACCAAGAGTACGGCCTCTTGGCGGGTCGAGTGGTGGTTGATTGAGTGGAAGTGGTTGATGTGGTGGATTATCACCTTCCATAATGAAAAGTGATGAGATTACGAACAAAAACACAAAGAAGGGGGATAGACTACAAGGAAGCTAATGAAAAAGAGAAAAAAGCTCACTTGATAGGAATCAAGTGAGTAGACTTAAACGAGATAAAAATCTAACTAGCTATTCTATTCCCCGACACCGGCGCCAAAAACTTGATGCGTGGTTTCGGGGTCGAAATACTTCCTTTTCTACGAGCAAGCTTTACAACCCTCTAGGCAGTGTACCTAATCGTTGTAGTGTAGTATGGGGTAACCCAGGGGGTTGATTCGTTCTCTAGGGGAATAGAGATGCTAGGAAGAGATGTATGACGAGAAGGTAAGGTTGAGGGAGATTGTTTTTAGTCTTTTTATACTTTTTGAAAGCAAGTAAATATCTCAGGGTATAGGAGTGGGGGTGGTACTTCTACCGATTTTAACTACTTTTTATAAAACTACTTAACTAATTAAACTAAGGATAGATTATACTAATGTAAGTGTGCTCTTATGATGATGAAAAATGTGTTTACTTAGATGTTCTTACTCCCTAGTTATCTCTTATTGGTCGGTTGAATTGTCACATCTTCATCTTAATTGGTGCGTTATATTCCGTTTGGTCATAGGGGGTGCCTAATTCCCTAGTTCTATGAATCGTAACTCTCCTCTAGACTATCCGGGATCACCAAGTACCTAAGTATCTCCCCCGAATACTCTATTATCAACAAGCTACAACTCACGCAATAAACAAAACGATGGCCTAGGTGCACTCCTAAGCTTTTTGCTATTTTGGACGTTCAAGCTCGCAACAATCAAAGAAGAAGCCAATTTTCCTTACTCTAGCGTCTACCAATCAAGACAAGAGACAGCCTAACAATAATTAACAACTAGGTTTCATACATCTAACCTAACACAAGGATAATTTAGCTACTCATGGTAAATAAGCAAGCATACACACAAAAAATTAAACATGGGGTAGACTTAATGATAATATGGATTAACAAACTTATCTTATGATGTAAAGAAGGGTATGAAACCCTAAAATATTGTCCAGGTCAGACTATAACCGAATTAGGGTTTGCTATTAAAAGTTCTACCACCCTAAATTCGGAAAAATCGAATTCAATATATAGATTTACAAATACGACGGCGTCACCTTTTGCTAGTGACGCCGTCAGGTTGCCGTCATTAGGGTTTCGTTTGGGCCAAGTCATCGTTAGGACGGCGTCAGTTGATAAGTGTGACGCCGTCAGTCTTCATAAGGGACGTCGTCTGAGATTGGTTCTTGGGCGTCTGGTGTAGAAAATAAGGGAGATGCCTTCCAGAGTTTAGGCGTGACGCTGTCAGGTTGTAGAACCAAAATTTCACCTGATCCGTCACGTGTAATATGATCAAAATCTTCAACAAGTGACGGCGTTGCCATTTAAGATGGGCGCCGTCAGGCTTTAAAATCTGCTTGAGTCTTGACTTTGTCTTTTTCTCCATGTTTTCGTTCCTTTTCATCCAAATATGCTTGATTCCAGCATTTTGCTTCCAAAAGACCTAAAATGTGAAAAGAAACGATTTTAAATAGTAATTGATATAAAATGTGTCGTTTTAGGGCTTAAATGACCCCTTAAAAACGTATGTTTTAAATCCTTATGAATAACAGTTCTTGAAATTGATATGGAGTGATGTTAATGATTTGGGAGTATTATGTCGTTGTGAATCTGTTGCTACAAACCCTTCATCAATCTTTGTATAGAAAAAAAAAAGAACAAACCCGGTGGCGGTGAAGATCCGGTGGAGGTGGTGATAGATCCACCAAACTCGGCGGCAGCGCTAGTGACAGATCCACCTACCAGACCCGGCGAAGGTAGTGACAGATCTACCTACCAGACCCGGCGAAGGTAGTGACAGATCTACCTACCAGACCCGCTGGCGGTAGTGACAAATCGTGACAGGTCCACCTACCAAACCCAGTGGCGGTAGTGACAGATCCACCTATCAGACCCGATGGTGGTGTGACAGATCTGGCGGCGGTAGTAACAGATTTACCTACTTGGTTCAACCTACCTGAGTGGAGAGAGAGGTAGAGATAAGAGAAGACATGCGTGTGTTTTTAGGTTTGTGTTTTTGTTTTAGTTGTTCTTTTGATGATGTGTTGTTATTAAATGTTTGGTTTCACTAAGAAAAATATACCGAGAAATTAAAAAAGGAAGAAGATAAGGGTGTTTTTAATTATCTTGACAAAGGGTGTTTTAGTCATTCAACTTCGCTCATAGACTGAAAATGCGGGCTAAAGTTCAAAAAAGGGAGTTTCGGATGTATATTAGTGTTTGTTTAATGAGCTAGATATGAATGGATCTATTTCAAGTGATCACGTTAAACACCAATTCTTTTGTTCTTTTTTTTCTAAGTATGTTGAAAAGGAGATTAATATATCGGTCAAAAGGTCGGAAACCATGGTTAAAAAAAGAAAAAAGAAAAAAAAAAAAGAAGATTAATATGTTATGTAATTTTCTTCAACTAGATTGTTTTAAGTAATGAATTCATCGTAGGTGTATTGTATTATTAGTCAAACTATATATATAGTGCATATAGTATGAAATCCGAATGACCCAAACCCACAACTAAGCTTGGGTCATATTATTGTCTAATACTCTCTCACAATCCGAGTGACAAAATCGCAAAAGCTTGGATTAAATTAAAAACACTAAATAAACATTAAAAAGCTAAACTAAGAAGAACAAACATTATGATAATAAAAACAACAATTTGTTGATGAAGAAATCCGACGCCAAGCGGAAGTTATTTCGTCAAGTAGCAATAAAAGCAATAGAAAAAGCAAATAACAAATTTGTCGGTGAAGACATCCGAGAGCAATCGGCGAATAATCTTTATCATGTAGCAACAGCAAAAGCAAAAGCAAAGAAACAAAAGCATATAGTAGATTTTTTTGCGGCAGTCGGCTTCTAAAGGCATGTGATGTCTCGCGCCGGGCGGCCAACAAACGTGATTCAAGTTGGGATTTGTGCAGAATTAAAAACGAAGAGAATGGCGCTAACCGCTTTAGTTAACTTCAAACGGTTTGAAAGTTATGACTAAAAAAATACGCATGTAATGTATCATATTATACTTTTGAATTATGTCTATGTGTGTATCTTATGATCGTTTTTCCCCTACTTGTTAATAGGAGTGTTGATAGATGAGAAAGGTAAATTTATTACAAAATACATACAATTGACGAAATTCAAAAGCATGATGTATAGAATAGGAAAAAATAAAGATGACTACACAACAAACCAAAAGGTGTCAAATTGGTTACATTTTCGTGTCGTTTGCCTTTTATAAATTACAATGCATATGAAAACCCTAATGGACCATTAGCCCACAACCGGGTTTGAGCCATAACTATAAGCTAATACTTCCCGCAATTCGAGCGATGAAATCGTGAAACCTTGGGTTTGAGTAGTATACTAAAAATACATTATCATAATAATAGCTTGGGCTCAAGTATAAAAACCTTAATGGACCATAAGCTCTGAACCAGGCTCAAGCCATCTCTATCAGCGAATAGATTGCAGACAATTAATAGATTGCAGACGACTTATACATTTGTTCCTGCTACCGCCAAATAAAACTCTTCTTTCATCAAGACTTACTAAAAAAAAAGAAAAAAAAAAGAGACAAAAAATTGAATTATATTACTTCCTTCGTCTCAATATTATTGTCCATATTTTTTTTATATCATATATTAATTGTTCACTACTAAAAATAGATAAGAAAAGTTGATATAAACGAGTGTGGAAACTCGCGCGATGCAGCGGGATTGCTTTTATAGACGTGAATTTGGATAGGGACTATTTTTGCCAAATTGCTATAGATAGCAATTAATGCTAAAGGACTTACTTTGTGACGACACCTAAACCTCAGGGGCTATTTTTGCCAACTTACGAAAGTTAGCATTTAATGGGCAAAACATGTGCTCGCTCTATAGTTATATATAGTAATTACCATATTACCATTACTTACAAATTTTAATGAAAACAATACTTAATTAGTTAAGGGTTAAAACTGTGATATTACAAAAAGTAATAAAGATAAAAGAGTAATTATTATGCTTTTATTAAACTGTGTATTTTTGTCTAGTGATAATTATTTGGGGAGAGAGGGAGTAGTAGTTGCATAACGTAAATTGAATAAGTACTGACATATATTGAACATTTACCCAGGTCTTTGTGCTAAGTGCCTAAGTGGTATGTGAATATCCCGCCAACTAATACATTGCAAGTTCAAAACTTATAAGATATATTGAGAAATAAGTGGTTCACATATGTAGAAAGATTGCCGTTTAGAAAAAAGGGGTGATATGCACACCACTAAAAGTGATGTGCTCACCACTAATCATGCATAGCGATATTGTATTATATGCATTACTTGTGTAATTTAATGGTACAAGAATTAAAAAAAATTGATATGCAATCAACACTCTTAGAAAAAAACTAAATTCTGGAACAAGGTGAGGGAAGAGCGGATAACACGTTATTAGTATGTCACGCCGGCCATCTCATCACCTATACACACCAATAACCCAAAACAGCCTCCCCCATCACACTACTAACATGTTATTGGGTCCCCAAAATACCCCATTAAAATATAGCACTCATTCACAATACAAACAACATCACTAATGGCTTGAGCCATTCAAGTGGCTTGGGGGCCTTTGGCACACCAACGACACATAACACGGTATGGTAATAACATGTTATTGGTTAATAGTTGAGACGAATGGCATGTTATCGATATCTCATACCGAGTGCTCTAAGCTTAACTCGTTTGATAAAAGTATTGTGGATCCATGATTCCATGTGATTGACTTTGGAGACACCCTAATAAAAACATGACACATCCCTCGTAAGAAAAGGACATGTTGCATGTTCCAAGCATTCATGCGACTTTTCAAATTTTACCCTCCTTATGTTGGGAATCTCTGTCGGCTACTACTTTATATATTAAATTCGTTTGGGCTTCATTTCTAACATCAATACATTTGCTTATATAGGTACATAGTATGGTATTTAGAAAAGAAAAACGAAAGTGAATAATATGGTGGGACTCTTTTAGGTTTTTATCGGTTTTCAACAATGATTGACGATGCTGTGACAAGGAAGAAGTAGTTGTAGAAAAAAGTGCGGTATAACTTATACGAAACACTGAAAATCGATATTGTTATTCAATAAAGAAAAGATGCAATACCAGATTGGTTCATATAAAGGTCTCGATTAATTTTTAGCACAAGCGAGGTTGAGAAATGAATGTTTCATAAAAGAGCACAAAAAAATAATGACAGTATGTTTCATTTACGTATATATGCTATGTTTCCAGTAAGGTACAACGTATTACACACGTTTGTAGTTCGATGATAGACATGTTGTGTAAGAATGTTTTTAAACTAAATGGTTGTAAGTTCAAATCTTGTGTAAGACATGAGAGATAAACCTCTCAGTTATATATTATGAAATATTTAGATATGTAAAGCAGTATAAAGGAAAAAGAAAAAAAAAAGAATATACACGTTTAAGCAAGTAAAACTTAGTTTGTCGTACGCGTTCTTTAACACTAGACGATTACTCGTGTATAGCAGCGACAGTATATAATAGCGTGAATGTGTGAGTTTATTCATGAAGAAATTGAGAGTGAAGAAAGTTTAAGGCTTAAATCGTAACAAACTATTTAAAAAAAATATATAATAGATTTCTAAGTATATTACAAGGTACTTTTTGTTAGTCGTATGTTGTTATGAGCTAGGCTCGATTTTTATTAGTGTGATAGGCCCGATTAAATCTAATGTGCTAGGTCATTTGAAATCTATTTATGCTTCGGTGTTTTATGATAATAGAGATCAAGAAACACTTTATTAACCTACATGGTATCAGGCCTCTTCCACAGCCGATCCATCCTCTAAATCCTCATTCCATCATTGTTCCTATCGATCGTTGGTTGCCTATATAACAAGTAAACACTAATCTCCTTTGGATTGTCGATCGTTGGCTCGTTGTGATAGCCAATTGACATTTGTTAGGTTTGATCAGCCGATCGTTGGTTTGTGTTTGATAACCAGTCGCCTAATCACGTGTGTTTGCATGTTAAAATTGTTGCTCGCGTGTTTTTTGCTCATCGCTGCTTCATAGTGTTCTTTTTTGTTATCACAAGAAACCATAACCTTAGTATTTATCACTGTTCCATAGTCAACTCTATTTAATAAATACACAATCCTACTCTTACTCATAACGAGCCCTAACCCTTCACCCCAACACTGTTTGATCAATATAACCAAGCACTAATCAATTCATCATGACTGTCACCAATCCTTCAAAACCCGTCATCCTGCTTTCCGACAAACTCATGACTATAACCAACCTCAACAACCTCATTCCCGTTAAGTTAGATGTAGAAGAGATGAACTACTCATCTTGAGTCTACTTCTTCAAGAATCATTTTAAGGGTTATTCTCTTTTGGATCATATCTTGCGCAAAGATGAGGATGACGTATCCTCAAGCACTATACCACCTCCACCTCCCGGTGCTGAATGGTTAAAGATTGATACCATCCTTCTTTCTTGGATCTTCATCACATTATCCAAAACTCTTCAGCAACGACTTGTTGTTGAGGACCCTCAATCGGCTAAGGAAGCATGGGATCTTCTAGCCGATATCTTTCATGACAATAAACGTATACGTTCTATTTCATTGAAGGTGGAATTACGCGCCTTAAAACTTGGTGATTTGAGTATATATGCATATTTTTGTAAGATTGAATCCATTGCAACAATCTTGACTAGTCTTTGGTCGTCTATGAATAATGATAATGTGGTTACATTCGCGATTGAAGGTTTACCCGCCAAAATATGACAAAATATCCACCATTATTGCTCATCCAGAGTCTTTTCCGATCTCAAGACCATTCGGTCTATGCTCACTAGGTAGGAAATGCGGTTGAAGTCACGGATACAAGAAGCTTATGTAGATTCTACGTCCTCGTCACACATGGTTTTGTTGGCAAACTCCGTGTAACATATTGGATTTCATAAACACATAACACATCAATAATATGGGGCGTACACTATGAGTTTTAGAGAGAGAACGTAGAGAGTTTTGGGAACTTAGTGAGATAAATAAAAATGATATTGAAAAGCTCCAACCCTCTACCTTGGGAGGTAGAGGGTATTTATAGTTTCTTACAAGACACGCCTCGTACGGGCTGTGGATCAGGCATACAGTGGGTAAAGACCCGTCCGTCCTCCACGGTGTTACTTAACAAACTACTTACTAACATTAAATAACTACGACTACGCGCTTTCTAACGTATCCATATACTTGAGGTGACCGACTCTTTAACTACCGGATTTTCTAAATCCTAACAATCTCCCCCTAAGGGAGGTAACCTCAGTTTACATTTAATACAAACAGATGTTACATTTTGATTGTTCTTGGATTCTTGATTAAGTTCTTAGCTCTGTAGCCCGTAGTGTTTGATTCTTCATGTTTTGCATGTTTTGTTGTTTCAAGTGGATGTCTTTAACTGATCCACGTGATGATGAGTGTTGAGCCAGTTTTGAGATCATCTGCCTCCATAAATCTCTGACTCATCCTTTGACGTTTTGCCATCATGTGAAGTTGTGACTTTTGGACCGACATGCTCACATTCCGGATCATGAAATCTTCTCATTAGAGTAGCGGAAGCTTTAGTTGATTCATTATATTTGCAGCAGTGTAGCAGAAGCATGGAGTGGAAATATCAGAGTCATTTGATGAAGATATGAACTTATCATGATTTCTTTGAGATGTAAGTGATGTGTGAGCATGCGGCTATGGATTGACGCCTCAGTTCTGATCAACTGCAACCGTCGGGTGTTCCTGCAGACAACAGTTAGCAATAAAAGCGCACAAAAGTGTCTTTGATCACTTTCGTTGAATTGTGGTACACGGCCCACGGTTACCCGTTAATCAGTACAAGTACTGCCTATGATTAGGTAAAATTCCGAAGAATCTCCTTGACAGGGTTTCACAGCTGCTCTAGCTGTTCTCAAACCGGAACGTCTCAAAGAAGACAACACGGAGTGAGTGAAACAGCGAATTGAGATTCACTGATTTATGAAAAATGATTTGAAAAACAATCGTGTATTGCTTAATATAAAGTGTTTTGCAATACAACGAAGGTTTTAAGAAAAATCAATTATCAATCATAAATACCTTTTATCTTGAAATATTAATACACAGTCGATGTGCTAGAGAAAAGAAATTTTAAGCACAACGACCGGTTTTTCAAAGGTATCCGTCAATCCATTTCCTGGACCAAGGTTGATTCAAGATTGAATCGCCCCATTGTTTCTATCCAGTTGTCACAAGCTTGATCTATTGGATATATCTCACCTGACACCCTCCAAGAGCTTGTTTGATGTTGGCTCTAGAAGGATTTCCATCTTCATTGTGAATATGATAGCATATCACTCAGATGTTCTGGCAATACCACAAGGATAATGCGTAGGACTCTTAAGATATATTCTCACTTTCCACATTGTGTGAAACAGTGAGTCTTCATTGATTGTGTCCTAATGAGATTTATTGATGATCTCGTGGCTCTAGACTCAATTAGTGCACATTTGGTTCCTATGCCGGAGACTAGGGAGAGGGTCTCCTTCTTCAATATCATCAATCTCTAAGAGAAAGTCGATAGATTATGTAGGTTCCCCGTGAGAATGAAACAAGCCCTTTTAAGAGGAACTTGAGTAGCTTGGGAAGTTTAGTGCAGTGCGTCACTGGGTCCATGACGTCTTGTCTTCAATACCGGCGTTACCTTAGTAACCACCAGTAGCATATGCATTGAACCCGGTTTCTGCCCTAAGGTTGAATAAATGGAGGGCTATTTCTTTTCACCCTTTTCACTTTTAATTCTTTTTCATTCTTCAACCCCTTCAGTGCTTACTGATACTTCATAACTAGAACCTTGTTGGGTTTATTCCAGTACTAGCTCTGTCTCAGTCCGCACTCTTCCCATATTCTCATTTTTCTCCTTTTTTTTCATCATGCCTAAGGACTTCTACACTATCTAGTGAATTGTCCCTGGGTAGATCCCTCCGGCTCTGGCGGGATCGTGGGAACAAATACCTAACCTAACCATCCTTATATCTTCGTGCATAAAATAAATTGGTCGGTCTTTTGGTATTGTTCATTCTGCCTCGAAACCAATTGAAAACCATTAGAAAATCAATCAAGGTACTTGTGATATAAAATCAAAGCGTTTTGTACCTTAATTGATTTTGATATTTTAGAAATGCTCCCCCTCAACATGTGCTTCAAGTATTTGAAGTTGTTTTAGCACATGGAGGCAAGAGGACTTTGAAATCTTAGATTAAGAATTAAAGATCCAATCTTTGATTAGCATTTTCTAAAATGATCATCATCACTTCCCGCTCAAATCTAGTATTTTAAATACTTTGGATAAAACATTTTAGGGAATGATGAGGTTTTCTTATGATTGCTCCCCCTCAATATGTGCATCGAGATTCGAAAGTGTTTTGCACATATTAGAGAGAACCTGCACTTAGAGACAAATCAATCACGTTTCAATCTTTTTTGGTTTGAGATATATGCTCCCCCTTAACATGTGCATGAAAAATTTGAAATCGTTTGGCACATGTAGGTAGGAGAGCTTGTTATTATCTTTATAAAACCAGTTATTGAATTATCAGTTTATAACCAATTTAAATCACAAATTCTCCCCCGATCACAATTTTCAAATCCTTTGAGATTTGTGATCTCTATTGATTTAAATTGTTTTTGAAAGATTTTGAGGAGAATTGTAACTTGCTTTTAAAACATTTAACAGATAAGGATCAAATTCTGAGACTTTAAACTCCAATGATTAAACATGCTTAAGTATCTTATGAAAACACAACGTTAGCCTTGGTCTAGATCCAATTGTATAAAAAACATTGTTCTTTTTGATTATCCAAAATTATACCTTGCTCGATTACATGCCAATTGTTTGAAAAATAACTTTTTGATTTGATTGAAATCATTCTCCCCCTCAATCAATGACATTAGTTGTTGATTGAGTGTTAGAGATATTGACAAATGATAAGTCCAGATGATTTCCAAAAATATAGACCGAGTTATTTTCAAAACAATTTTGTTTTCATTAGATGACAAATATTTTTCAGAAGAATATTTAGAAGGAAAAATATTTGTGAAGGAAACGTTTGTCTGTTTGGCGACAAACATTTGTATTTAGATCAGAGCATGTGGTTTTAAAATTTAGGTTAAGCATGGCTCTATTCTTTCCTTTAAAATGGGTTACTGCCTGAAATGACAATAAACCATCATTTTTCTCCATCCTCCTTTTTTTTTTTTTTTTTTTTTTTTTAAAGGTTTATGTACATTCGAACTTCATCTAAAGACCCGTGCCATTCTTTGAGTGACAAATCAAAGTCCGTAGATGTTATCGAAGAATAGAAATAGATGGGGAAAAATAATATTTTTGGGCTTTTTCAAAGATTTTCTGATTTTATGGATTTTTGAAATTTTATATTTTTCTATTTTCTTTTTGTGGGTTTTATAATTTTGTATTTTGCTTTTTGAGTAATTATGTACAAGAGATGGATGAAGAAAATCCTTTACTCCTCGTCTTCCTCTTAAAGACGTTTGAGTGTTTCCGGCTGTAGACTCTTTAGACCAAGTCGTGGAAGAATAAACTCAAAACGTTCTCTAGGAAGAGCTTTGGTGAAGATGTATGCTAACTGATATTCAGTTCTCACGAACTAGAGCTCAACCACACCTTTCTCCACTTGTTCCCTGATGAAATGATGCCGAATGTCGATATGCTTTGCTCTTGAATGTTGAACATTATTGCAGCAAAGAGCAATGGCACTTTTGTTATCACAGTACAGAGGAACTTTGTTGAATACAAAGCCATAGTCAGATAATTGAGATCTCATTCATAAGACTTGAGTACAACAAGATGACATGGCTATGTATTCAGCCTCTGTAGAGGATATGGAAGTACTCATTTGTTTCTTTGAAGACTAGCTCACAAGCTTATCATCCAAAAACTGAGCACCTCCTGACGTGCTTCGACGTGTATCTTGACACCCTGCATGGTCAGCATCGCATAGGTTGTTAGTGACATACCGGTGTCGCCGGGTACCAAAGTCCCATATTGATGGTTCCTTGGAGATATCGAAAGACCCGTTTAACTGCTTCAAGGTGCTTTTTGGTAGGCTTAGCCTGGTATCTAGCACACATGCATACAGCGAACAGAATGTCGGTCTCTGGCGTGGGTACATCAGGGATCCAATCATACTACGATATTTTGTTTGGTCAACCATGATCCCTGAGTGGTCCTCATCGAGTTTAGTACGCTCCACCATGGGAGTGTCAACAGGGTCACAAGAATCAAATCAAAATTTCTTTATGATTTCATTTGCATATTTAGATTGATTGATAAAAATGCCTCTGGGACTTTGTGAAATTTGTAATCCAAAGAAAAATGACATTTGTCCCATCATTGACATTTGAAATTTGGAGCCCATCTCCTTAGAAAAACGGTCACATTCATTGGGGTCAGTCGAGGCAAAGATAATATCATCAACATAGATTTGAACATGAATTAAGTGTTTGCCTGACTTTTTGGTGAACAATGTCGGATCAACAGCTCCTTTGCTGAATCCATTAGATAGAAGAAACTTTGATAGCGTATCATACCATGGCGTTGGAGCTTGCTTCAAACCGTAAAGGGCCTTCTTCAAGCGATAAACATTAGTAGGATGCTCTGGATTCACAAAACCTTCAGGCTGGCTGACGTATACAACCTCTTTCAGATCTCCATTAAGAAA
The DNA here is from genome assembly GCA_910596185.1 of Chrysanthemum makinoi. Classification (NCBI taxonomy): domain Eukaryota; kingdom Viridiplantae; phylum Streptophyta; class Magnoliopsida; order Asterales; family Asteraceae; genus Chrysanthemum; species Chrysanthemum makinoi. Next base: position 119,357,214 of record OU343220.1, on the reverse strand, counting down.
AGCAGTCTTTACATCCATCTGATAGACTACCATGTTCTTACTAGTAGCGTTAGACAAAAAGATTCTGATTGCCTCGATACGTGCAACTGGAGCAAATGATTCTTCAAATTCAATACCCTCTTCTTGACGGTATCCTTTCGCAACCAGTCGAGCCTTGTTCTTTAGCACATCACCATGCTCATCAATTTTTACTTTGAAGATCCATTTTAGAGCAATGATCATAGCACAATCAGGAGCATGTACTAATTCCCATACATCTAGTCGATAGAACTCATGAATTTCTTCTTGCATGGCATTGAACCAGCTTTTCTCAGTCATGGCTGTTTTAACATCTTTTGGTTCGACCTTAGATAGTACGGAGTTGAAGAAGCACCACAAGGCATCAGTTGCAAGTTGTTTACGAGTGGATACTTGACGAGAAGGGTTCCCAATGATGTTGTCTAATGGATGGTCATGTGTCCATATTCTAAGGTGCTCGTATGGTTGTTGTTGAGGGACTGAAGTAGCAGAGTTTGGATCTCGATGAAGATGGTTCGAAGTTGGTTCAGAGCAAATATGTTCTCAAATGGAGCATCTTCGTATTAGCAAAGGGTTATCTTCATCATAATTTGCGACTTCATTTCCATGATGTACAGCTGAAGATTGAGGATTTGAGGATGACGATGAGTGATCTGCAGCTGGCGCTTCTTGAGACAGAGTCATTGAAACAGATGGATTATCTGTGTTGATTGGATTAGAGGCCGCCACTATTGATGGTGTAGAATGATCATTAACAATAGGTTCATAATATTCATCAAAAATTGAATCAAACAGTTTCTTCAAATCTTCTTTAGAAGGAGGTACATATGGAACTGCAGGTGAGGGAATCTGTACAAGAGAGGAACTGATAGGACTACAAGATAAATGTTGAGATGCGGGTCCAGAACTTGATTGTCCTGGAGCCATTTGCTCAGACAGCTCATCAAACATGACGAGAATTGTTTCCATGATATCTCGGGTTCTTTTATTGTAGATTCGGTAACCCTTCCGATTAGGTGCATAACCAACAAAAACTCCAATGTGCGCCTTAGCTCTTAACTTTCCTAAGTCTGGACCATCATTCGTTGGATAACATAAGGCATCGAAAACACGAAGGAAAGATAGATCTGGTTTTCGGTTGTGGACAAGTTCGTAAGGAGTCTTTCCATGAGAGGTGTGAATAAGAGAACGGTTTTGGGTGTAGCGCGTGGCAATGGCTTCAGCCCAGAGAAACATTGGAACCTTTGAGAAAATCAGCATAGTCCTTGCAGCTTTGGCAAGAGTTCGTTTTCGTCTTTCAACTACACCATTCTGTTGAGGAGTACATGGAACACTTCTTTGATGGCTGATTCCAATGCTTTCATAGAACTGGCTCAGTTCTTTGTCAACAAACTCAGTTCTATTGTCTGTTCGGATAATTCTGACAGTTTTATTAAGTCGAACATGTAGCTGTTTAATAAGTTTGATGATGACATATGGAGTTTCATCCTTTGACCTCAAAAACTTAACCCAGTAAAAGAATAGTCATCAACTACGACTAACACATATTTCTTCCCGTTTATAGTTTGCACTCTCATGGGTCCACACAAATCAATGTGAAGAGTATGAAGAACTTCCATTACTGAGTTTGCAAGTTTGGGTTTATGGGCATATTTATTTCTTTTCCCAATTGGCATCTTTGAAAAAAGATGATCTTTTTCATACTTTAATCTGGGTAAACCTCTTACGAGGTCCTTTCTAGACAAATCATTTATGGTTCCGAAGTTCAAGTGATTGAGACGACGATGCCATAACCATGACTTTGTTTTAGAGGCCTTTGATAACAAGCAGATTGGAGAGGACTTCATCATATCTTCGATAGAGATGGTGTACAAGTTTGTTCCACGTTTTCCTCTTAAAAGTTCCACACCATCAAGTTCTCTAACGAAACAAGTATGTTTTCTAAAGTCCACTTCTAGATCAGAATCACATAATTGACCGACAGAAAACAAATTATGGCCAAGACCTTCAACATAATATACCATGGAAATTACACTATCTCTAACAACATAATCTCCGTAAGCCATGATTGCCCCAAAATGGTCGTTCCCGAATCTAACAGTCCCGATGAATTTACTCACGAAGTTCATGAGCTGTGAGCGATCTCCAGTCATATGCTTGGAACAACCTGAGTCCAAGTACCACAGAACGATTTGAATGACCTGCAGTTGAACACAGACAAGAATGGATGACTGGACAATTAGGATCCCCATGCGAGAATGGGTTCCACTTGGTTAGTGAATGAGATTGGAACACCCACATCAGAAGTAGAAATAATGATATCATTAGAGATAGATGCCGGGCTAGTGGTAACAGAAGATCTATTCAAAGTATGATCACTTCTTAAAAGTATAGATCTACCAGTAGGCAACAATTTCCTAATGGGCATTGATCTAGATAATTTAGGGCACAACTCCTTAAGATTGAATTTACGGCAGTAGGTATCCATTGATAACCTACATTACTAAATTTTCTTCCTGTTGGTTTCCAATGTTTTCTAGCCTTCTTCCACCTTGGTTTTCTGACCTTCTTATCCTGTTTTCTAGTGTTAACATTTTTTACCGGATGTTTGACAGCATTACACAAATCATTCCCAACACATTCATGATTAATACTAGAAATCAAGCATTCATTACATGTTTTGCAAGTAGTAGCAGAATTCGAATTAATTACAGTACGCTTATAGCTAATACTAGAATCAACACAATTCGTGTTATTCATCACAAACTTATTGTTCCTAGGGTGGTCTTCTACTTTCTTCCATTGATCACTCTTAGCTTGCGAGGTCCTATCTTGCTTTGTATTGCCTGGAGGCTTTGACCGCTTGCCTTAGTGTCACTGATTACTCCTGTAGAGGGAATGATGGGAACATTAGTTGGTTTTGCTACTTTTTTCGTTCCTGATCTTGAAGTGTTGGGATCTGAAGTACTTTCAGGCACATCAAAGTTCACATGTTTAACTTTAACTTTAGGCATAGAACAAGGCATATCAAGAGTCGCATGCTTACTACTAGGCATAGAGCATGGCATAATGACTTTATCTTTAGTACAAAAGGATTTAGGGCATGTTTCTCTTAAACATTCTAAAAGCTCCTGAGATCGTTTGGCATATAAGCATGCATACCTAACTTCTTTATCAAGTGGTTTATTTATGCTATCCTCTTTAACAATCTCACGGAGGCATTCTAGACTATCCTTAAGATACGAAAAATATTCTTGACACACAGGTTCGTTGTTTCTAGGATGAGGGGGAATATACTTTGATCACATCATACTTAGAATCCGCAGATGCCTTTGATACAAAATTCTCATCACAGACAAGTGGCATTTTCCCTTTTACCTGACTTTTTAGATTCTCAATTTCCTTTTGTAAAGATGTTATTTTTTTAATTGTTCTTGTCACGAGTGACTTTCATTGAATCATATAACTCTTTGAAATGTTGTTTAACCTTTTCATTTTCTTCAAGAAAACTCTCATTTTCTTTTTGTAAAACATTAATGATATTTTGAAGATGAAAGTTTTGAGAATTCTGAGAATCTAAAGGAAGAGGCATTTGGGAAATTTGGGTTGACATTTGAAATTTGGGTTTTCAATTGTGAAATTTTTGAGAATTCACATTATTCTTATCACCCTTCAATTGTGAAATTTTGGTTTTCAATCTTTTGATCGTGTTACAATGTGCTCGAATCTGTTCATGACATTTGGTTATTTCAAAAACTGCATCAAACTCAGGAGCATCCGAAGATGTCTTGACATTTGAGGTTTTAACATTTTCTTTGAGATGTTGATATTTTAATTGCAAAGCAAGATGTTCAACTTCTAATTTAGAAAAATGTTTCACCAAGTTATCATGATCATCCTGTTCAACTTTATCATGCAATTTTGAGTTTGTGGTTTCAAGCTCAATGACACGATCATGGGAAACTTTTAATGCAAAAGTTAATTCATGAAATTGAGACGCAGTAATAGAATACTTTGTAACAGTGTAGAACACATATTGAGCAACACAGTGAGAGATCAAATTATCATTTATGATGTGCAGATTCTTTATCTCAATTTCATTACTCTTAAGCTCACGTTCATACATACTGACCTCAAATTCCATATCATTAAACATCTTTTTTATTTCTTTAATTTCTATGTCCATTCCCTTCTGAAGACTCTCAAATTGTTCTTTAAGTTTTTTAAAGAAAGGCATGACCTCAGTTAAATAGCATTCTTTAGTTTGTTCAAAACCCCTTTCCCCTTCAGTTATCCCAGTGGATGTGATTCTCTTCTTACACGTTTTCTCAAAATCAACAAATAGTTGGTAACCTACATAAAGGCTGATTAAGGTCTTGCTATTAGTGGGAAGATTTCTAGGCACTAAATGCATTGGCGTATTTGGAGGATACACAGTGGCTGGAGGCAATTTCCAACAAGGGGGATTCTTTGTAACAAGATTATCTGCCTTTTCTTTATCTATATCTTTCTTCCAGAAAACTTGTTCAGGGGTTAGTTGAGTTTGAGGTTTAAACATGTTCAAGGAAATCCAGTTTTCCTTAGTGTAATCATAGGGTTTAAACGTTATATTATACTTTGTACACTTAGGATCATTTAACTTCTTTGCCATTTTCACCCTAGAGGCTTCTTCAAATTTTCTATCCTCATCAGTGCTTCCTATACATGATGGTATTTGCCTAGGCCTAAGAATCTCATTACCATCATAGTCTACCTTTTGTGCAGCTCTAGCAACTTTTCCATACTCGGGATTGGGTACCTCTACAAAGGGAATACTATGTTTATCGCTTAAGACTCTATGCTTAGTGATCATGTGAGCAGTCTGAATGGTGTTCCCTTGTATGTACAGTTTGTTTTCAAGTTTGTTTTCCAAAGTTTTTAGGTTGGAAAAGTCATTCAAAAGTTTTGATTCCTTAGCATTAAATTCTTGTTTAAGCACTTTTACATTTTCTTGAAGTTCTTGCTTTTTCTTAACAGTTTTAGTAAGATTTTCTTGTAAGGAGTTTAACTCTTTTTTTAACATTTCTTCCCTAAAGTTACTTTTTCTAATGACTGTACGTATTTGGTTATCCATCTCCTGCTCACGGGTGGTCAATTCAAACTTAGCACGTTGTTCATAAATGACAACTTGTTCCTTATAGGCATTAAGTTCAGAGGTTATGGAATCATCAGGGGCACATGCAGTGTATTCATAAAAAACATAATCATCATTGACTGCAGAAGATGCATTACTTGGTACATATTCACTTCCATGTTGCTTCACATATTGATCATATGGGACAACATTGCTATTACCCATATTTTCAATATCTGATTCAATAATTTCAGTTGATTGTACTTTGTCATGCATCTTTTGTACATCAACCTCATCATATAGTTTTAATACCTTTGAGATGATAGATTCCCTGGAAGGATTGGCCTATTTTGGTGAAGAAGCCCTTGGAGTGACCATTGGTGAGATACTAGCCATGAAGATGGTCTGGCCAGTCGGTTCATCATCAACATCTGAATCTAATGCATCACGATGCGCAACTTGAAATGCATTGGGATTGTTCACGACCCATACCACGCTTGTTGTTCATCCACATCGGCATCATAAGTTCGGCATTTCCCTCAGCATGGAATAGCAATTCTTCCTCATTCAACACAGCTCCACTGTCTTGAGCTTGCACCAGCAGCATCTTGTCCTTGAAGTACTCTTCATTTTGTGGATGTTTTGGAAGAGTGCAATTCCTTGCGATGTGACCTTCTCCACCACAGTTGTAACACTTGATTGGCTTTACTTGACCCTGAGCCATGTTCCTTCCACGATTCTGATTACCCACATATCCACCACCACCGGCATTCCCATATCCAGCACCAACATTCCCATATCCAGCACCAACATTCCCTTGCTCATTATGTGGAAGGTATGCATTATGTCTTTCTGGCACATTTTGTACCACTACCTTTCCGTCTTTAACCGTAGCATGATTGTGAAGATTGGATGCAGTTCTGAGGTGATTGTTGGTGTGTGGGGTGAAGTTCAAGTTCTGCTTGACCATTAAAGCCAGTTGATTGACAAGTTTGTTCCATGAATGTGTCGATTCGGAGGCTTATATCCGGATCCGAATGAGTTTGTGATTACCATTTCGAAGGTATGACTTGAGATGCCTTGGTAGTTATTCCACATTAGTGTAGAATGCGGCTGAATCATTTAAAGAACTAGCATTTCCAGCATTGTTGTTAAACTTTTCAAGGATCATCCGTTCAAACACAGCATGCTTCTCATTTTGGAGCAAATAAGCATACAATTGCTCATAATTGGTGTTCCTCAAACCTTTGTTTAGCTTGACGAGTGATAAATTTGTGCCACTCGGGATTCATGTTGTTCACAAACTTTGAATTGAGCTGAATATTTGGCATTGTCATTTTGATATTCCTCATATCATTCACAAGCTTGTGGAATCTTACATGATATTGTAACACTTTCCCCGGATTCATCTTAAAGTTCTCAAAGTCATCATACAGTGAGATTCCTATCTTCTTTAGTCAATTGAACCAGAGAGAAGCATCTTAACATTGTCCCATCCGCCTTAGCTTCGGTGTTGTGATTGATCAACTTGTAAATGTCCTTAGGTAAACCCTGAAGTATGATGTTTGAAGCCACGATGTCGCATCGTATCTCTTCTTCTCCTTATTAGTCAGTTCATCATACGTCTTTGGTCTATCCAATCCTAATATCGAACCATCGGCCAGCAGCTTTCAAGAATGTCTCTTATAGTCTCAACTTGATAAGGTCCTTCATCAATTGACTTAAGTATGTTAACCCCATTTTCTTTTCTAAGCTATACGATCGATTCTTTGAGCCCAAGAGTCATAGTCGGTTCATCCAGGCATGGGAGGACGAGTGTCAGATCCTGCAACTTGTACGTCATCAACAACAGAAGAGGTGATTGTAGACATGATTACAGATTCTACAGGATTTCACAACTCTTTGATTAAACCGGAAAATAGATTCTTTCACGGGATTTTACTAAATCAAGAGAAAACCGTAAATCGTAACACGAAGAAACAATAAGTCTCAAAAGACAAATCGCACACTTGACTCCCAAATCGCTTAAACGACAAATCGCTTAAGCAGACAAATCGCTAAACAGACAAATCGCTTAAACAGACAAATCGCTTAAGCAGACAAATCGCTAAACAGACAAATCGCTTAAACAGACAAATCGCTTAAACAGAAAAATCGTTTAAACAGACAAATCGCTTAAACTGACAAATCGCTTAAACAGACAAATCGCTTAAACAGACAAATCGCATACAAGAAAACATAGCCGAGACACAAATCGCTTAACAGAAACTTTCTAAAACGCCACTTTTCATTCCAAAAATAACCGAACCACGATGATTCAAGCCTTCCAAATCAAAACCTAAACACATATAATGATTCTAAACACAAAAGTACTATCCAAATCCAAACTTTAACACTAGAAATGATCCAAATGATGCAAACTAATCTAAACTCATTTAAACCTAAAAACCTTATGAAAACCACTAGAAATCCAAGAACATGAAAGATGAATGATCAAACCATGGCTCTTGATACCATTTGTAACATATTGAATTTCATAAACACATAACACATCAATAATATGGGGCGTACACTATGAGTTTTAGAGAGAGAAAGTAGAGAGTTTTGGGAACTTAGTGAGATAAAGAAAAATGATATTGAAAAGCTCCAACCCTCTACCTTGGGAGGTAGAGGGTATTTATAGTTTCTTACAAGACACGCCTCTACGAGTATGTGGATCAGGCATAAAATAGGTAAAGACCCGTCCGTCCTCCACGGTGTTACTTAACAAACTACTTACTAACATTAAATAACTACGACTATGAGTTTTCTAACGTATACATATACTTGAGGTGACCGACTCTTTAACTACCGGATTTTCTAAATAGGAGAGTTATTTTATATACTCTCTTCATCTCATATTTATAGTTCACATTTTATTTGGGGTTATTTCAAATTAATTGTCCACTTCCAAAAATAGATAGGGAATATAGATTAAATTTACCATATTAATCTTACTTGAGGTTATTATTACAAACTTTAAAGAAGTTATAAATTAATTGGTTAAGGGTAAAACTGTCTTTTGTGCAAAAAGTAAGAAAGAGAAAGCTGTAATGATAATGTTTTCTAAAAATTTGAGTTTTTTGTGTGTAGACAATTATTTTGGGACGGAGGGAGTACAAAACTTTTTTCACATATCAAAGTACTCATCCCCACCCTCAATCTAAAAAGAAATCAATGGTTGATATTAAAAATATTTTATTATTTCACATATTTTTTATAATTTAAATATCTCTTAAATCGTTAATTATTAAGCGAAAATAATTATACCATCGCGACGAGCATTTAATTATCTTTCTATAGACATACACTTTGATATATTTTCGAAAAAAGAAAAAAAAATTCACGTTTTTTCGTTTTTTTTTATGTTTTTTTTCCGAATATGAGATTTGCATTAGAAAACATCACATGTGATTAAATACTAATTTGAATATCACATGTGATATTAGTGTTAAATCACATATGATATGTAATATCACATGTGATATTAGTATTAAATCACATATGATATATACATATCTTTTATATAATAAAAGAATTACATCATTTCGAAATTATTTTGTCAATTCATTCTTATTGGAAAAAAAAACTGGGCCAATAGGAGAGCTTGATTTTGCCACGTAAGCAAAATCGTGTGATGTGATTGGTTAATAAAAGTCAAAATTAAATTGATTTTGGTCAACCTTTAATTAATTTGGTGGAGAAATTTGGTTGAGAAGAAAAACACATAAAACTATACGGGTCAAATTTGTGAAAACAAAAACTTAAAAAAAGAGCGGGTGATTTATAAAACTTTAGTGGTTAAATTTTTAAAATTTTTATAGAGTTAAGTGTAATATTACAAGTTTCCATATTTTTTAATAACTTTGAAAATTAAACAAATACCCCCTTATAATTTATACCCCTTATACTTTATAACTTAAAAATACAATATATATGTTATTTTGAAACTCCAACATATAAATATACATAAGATTATAAATATAATTTTTTTTACTATATATGTTTAATAAGGACTCATTTATTTCATATTAAAAGTATGACAAATGTGGACACGAATTTGAATATTAAATAAGGCTAAATTATTGAAAACGGAAATATAATTATCAAATTGTAAGAACGAGCTACTATAATATGAAAAAAAAAATTATTGTACTTATAACAACTACTCATGTAATTTTTATTTATTTATATAAAGATATGTAGAAAAACATTTTTAAAAAACTTTAAGGAGCATATTTTAACTTTATCAACGTTTATTATGTGCAACTAAACTCGCATTTTGTGTATATCATAATATCAATAGTAAAATTTAAATAGGAACATCAACATCTATGAATGGTCCCTATGGTTTGTGGGTTATCACGAATTAGTCCCTGATTTTTTATTTTTTATTTTTATTTATATAACTATTTATATAAAAAACATTTTGTCGAAAATTTTATAAAAAATTCCTAAAAATTTATAAATAATTCCAAAAACTTTATAAAAATTTTATTCATAATTTTGAAAATTCTATAAAAAAATTCCGATTAAAGTATTCAAAAAAGAAAAAAATTGTCGAAAATTTTTTATAAAAATTTTCGTAAAAAAGAAAAAAGTTAAAAAAACAAATTTTGTACGGAATTTTAAAAAAAAAATTAAAAACAATTTTTATGGAATTTTTTTAAAAAGAAAAATTTTTCTTCTCTTTTTTTCCAAAATTTTTTACGGAATGTTTTATAAAATTTTGGGCAAAAACTTTTTATAAAATTTTAGGGAAAAAAAGAGAAAAGAAAAATTTTTCTTTTTAAAAAAATTCCGTAAAAATTGTTTCTAATTTTGGGCAAAAACTTTTTATAAAATTTTAGGAAAATTTTTTTTTATTAAAAGTTCCAAATTTTTTTTAAAAAATTCCGATAAAAATTTTAAAAAAAATATTTTGTAAAATTTTATCGGAATATTTTTTTTTAATTTTTTTCTGAATTTTTTATAAAAAGTTTTTGCCCAAAATTTTATAAAACATTCCGTAAAAAATTTTGGAAAAAAAAGAGAAAAGAAAAATTTTTCTTTTTAAAAAAATTCCGTAAAAATTGTTTTTAATTTTTTTTTAAATTCCGTAAAAAATTTGTTTTTTAAACTTTTTTATTTTTTACGGAATTTTTTATAAAAAATTTTCGACAATTTTTTTCTTTTTTGAATACTTTTATCGGAATTTTTTATAGAATTTTCAGAATTATGAATAAAATTTTTATAATTTTTTTGGAATTATTTATAAATTTTTAGGAATTTTTTATAAAATTTTCGACAAAATGTTTTTTATATAAATAGTTATATAAATAAAAATAAAAAGAAAAAAATAAAGGACTAATTCGTGATAACCCACAAACCATAAGGACCATTCATGAAACACATACGAGGGTATTTTTGTCATTTCAGCCTTCCAAACACCCATTTGACGGTCAACCAACAGAAATTATGGTCAAAGGACCATTCATGTTATTCTTTTGCCTCGAAATGGACCATTCATGCAACTTTTAAGTTTGAGGGACGATAAGTGAAATTTTTGACAAACCACAGAGACCATTTATGTAATTTACTCAAATTTGATTATACAAAATTCTAATAGATATTAATGGATAATGAAAAACTCGTGAATAAGTATATAATTATATGTAATTACTTTTAAAGACACAATAATAAGCATTGATATAAAGTAATTTTTTTATCAAAATCATGTGCGTCTTGCAGGTATTATAACAAGTCATATGTGATCATATCATATGTGATCTAACACTAATATCACATGTGATATTTAAATTAGTATTTAATTACCTATAATTATTTTTATGCAAATTTTAGTAACGAGAAAAAAAATATAAAAAAAAGGTGAAAAACATGCAATGATATAAAACCACCTATATAAAAGGTTTGTATAAACCGCCCCTTTTCACAAAAAGTGCTCCAAATATACCAACCTTAAACTACCACATCAAACAATTCGATCAAGTGGAGTTTTTATATAATATAAGTACTAATATCCCATTAATTCTTTATGATAAAGACAAAAAAGAATTTTTAGATTATTATTTATATTTTAAAATCGGCAGCCGCGTAATTTGGATTTTCTCTTAATCCCATATACTTTTGGCATTTCGACTTGGATCTCACTGCTAACTCATAGTCATTGACTTTCATCTAAAATAAAAACTATTATTATGTACGATATATACTTTCATTATTAATTATACATCTTTTATATAAAAGAAATTCAAAAAGTATCAAATGCATAACCTTTTCAATTAAAATTGGAGCACTAAGAGAGTTTCATTTGTACATAGAGCATTCGGCCAATTTAAAGTTAAAATTGCAACATAACTAAAAATTCGGTTTTGAGTAAAAAGACTAAATAAACATATATGTTAATTTTGTTAAAAATAAACAACGCATAACAAAAATAACAGAGTTTGCATGTCACAACAAATTCTAATACAAAAGCATCTATCAATATTTTTTCGAATAAATGCTTATCGTTAAAAAGCCTGACCACCTCATACGGAATAACTTATTATGAAGTACTAGTTTTCCTAAACAAGATGGTGAAGTTATTTTTAAATTTCAAGCTAATAAATTTTCCAATTTTGAAATTTCGCTAAATGTGTAATATTAGCATAGTCAATTTGCTTCATGAGAATTATATATCTATATTAAACCGCTATGTCGGTGACATTATTTTAAGTGTTGTTTTATTGTTTTTTATTAGGCTGCGCATGCTATTTTATTTGTTGGGCTTCTGAGGTATATGTTGGGTTCTCATTCTTGGTCCGGTGTGCAACCATTACTTTACTTATAGATAAGCTTCACCGATTCCTTTCTTTTACACTTTTCTACACATCGGTTTCTTCGCAACACTGGTATAATCGGATCTTGAGCTATTTTAGCTTATTGATTTGTTGGTTGTTATGGGTTTGAATTTGTAAATTTTTTTCGATCTGGGAGTTAGGGTTTCGATTTCGTTTTTGGGGTTTTTGTGGAATTAGTTGTTGTTATTGTCGCTATTACCATCAGTTTGTTTATCACGGTTATTTGGTATGGTGATCTTATAGCATTGTATTTTCAATTTATGTTTGCAACCATGGTGGTTGCGCTTCTTAACAAAGTTACAATTGAGGTAGGCCGCATCTTGGCGGGGCAAGTTCTTGAATTTGCAGCCATGGCGGCTTCACCCGTTTGTTTACTTTGGTTGCTTAGAAAGCATGCTTCTGTTGGTGCATGTAGTCTAATTGATATTTACGCCAATGTTGTTGTGCAAAACAGTATTTGTATTCTCATTTCTGTTTCAAAAACATGATAGGTAACAAAGCATGCATTACATTTTGAGTTTATGTTTGCAACCAAGGTCAATACGCTTCTAAATAAAGTTGCAATTGAGATTGGCTACATCTTGGCAGGGCAAATTGTTGGATAAATATATATGTATATTTTTAGTTAGGGTTTCGATTTCGTTTTTGGGGGTTTTGTGGAATTAGTTGTTGTTATTGTCGCTGTTACCATCAATTTGTTTATCACGGTTATTTGGTATGGTGATCTTATAGCATTGCATTTTCAATTTATGTTTGCAACCATGGTGGCTGCGCTTCTTTACAAAGTTACAATTGAGGTAGGCCATCTTGGCGGGGCAAGTTCTTGAATTTGCAGCCATGGCGGCTTCGTCCATTTGTTTACTTTGGTTGCTTAGAAAGCATGCTTCTGTTGGTGCCTGTAGTCTAATTGATATTTACGCCGATGTTGTTTTGCAAAACAGTATTTGTATTCTCATTTCTGTTTCAAAAACATGATGGGTAACAAAGCATGTATTTCATTTTGAATTTATGTTTGCAACCATGGTCAATACGCTTCTAAATAAAGTTGCAATTGAGGTTGGCTGCATCTTGGCAGGGCAAATTGTTGGATAAATATATATCTATATTAAACTGCTACGACGGTGGTAATATTTTTAACATTTCATTTATGTTTTTAATGCTTTGAATGTTGTTTTATTTGTTGGGCTTCTGTGGTATTTCGGGGTTTTTATGCAATTGGTTGTTGGTTGCGCTTCTTAACAAAGTTACAGTTGAGGTAAGTCACATCTTGGTGGGTCAAGTTCTTGAATTTGCAGCCATGGTGGCTTCGCCCATTTGTTTACTTTGGTTGCTCATAAACAAAGTTACAATTGAGGTAGGCCGCATCTTGGCAGGGCAGATTGTTGGATTTGCAGCCTTGGCGTGTTCACTAACTCGGTGGTATTATTTTAAACGTTGTTTTATATTTTTTCATTTAGGGTTGAATTAAGGTGTGTAGTCACTGATTCTGAGTTCCCGTACAATTTCTTTTCTTTTTTCAACAATCTAGCAGATCGTTTGGTGCAAGCCTTTGCAAAAAGGGAGTTGGAACGAAAAAAGGATCTGTAAGGGGACTTAGAAGGGTTAATTATCTTTGCTTTATACCTGTTACATTGAAACTGTTGATTGCAATGCCTATTGCAGAAGGCAATGATGATTTGTCTGCGCGTTAAACTATTTTTTGAGTATACCTCGCGCATTCCCGTATCTTGGCAGGGTAACCAGGAATGTTGTGTGGTTGCATCCATGGTGGGTGCGTGCGTAAAGTGGCTCAATGAATTGCATATCTAAGCCAGTTTTTAGATATCAATTGCGTTTAATGTATTTGGTACGCTCTTATCTTTCTCTTACAGTTTCTTTTGTTACTTGAGCGGGATAACAGTGCGTCTGGTGCAGGCCACTGTGTAAAGTCTAACTGAATAGCAAAAGAGACTTGAGGGAGAGGTAAGAGATTCCAGTTATGTGCATATATTTTTTTTATGTAGCGCTACTATTTTGAACGTTTTTTAATGTTTTTTTTATTAAGGGTTATGGTGGGTTTTTTTTTTATGGTTTAGGGCTTAGCCAGGCCCACGAAGTTTGGCCCGTTATGACCACAGAATGATGTAGTTTTATTGGGCCTTTATTGAGCAGTATGTATGTCGCTTCGTTTTCTTTGCTATGAAGCTACGTGTCTTCTCCAGATCTTTTGGTAGGTACGCCCTTTGTTGGATCATCCGTTCATTATTCATGTTCGGTTTCTGTCTTTGTGTTTTTCTTTTGCATGTTTGTTGGAGGTTGTTTCATCAGTATGTATGTAAGTCAGTAGGTGTTTGGTGTTGTTTATGAGCTATAGTATCTTATTGTTTGTTGTGTTTCTATTCTTTTGCAGCGTGTGGGTTGTTTAGTTAGGGATTGTTGTGTTTAGGTTGTTTTGTTGTTTAGATGCTTTGATTGTTACTATAAGAGTTAAGAGTAAGGCATGCAAGAGGGTGGGCGTTGTTGATAGTTGCCCTCAAAATTTAGAACCCAGTGCGTCAGTGGCATTATTTTAAACGTTGTTTTATTGTTTTCTATTAGGCTCCGCATGCTATTTTATTTGTTGGGCTTCTGAGGTATATGTTGGGTTCTCATTCTTGGTCTAGTGTGCAAGCATCACTTTACTTATAGATAACCTTCTTTACAAAGTTACAATTGAGGTAAGTCGCATCTTGGCAGGGCAAGTTCTTGAATTTGCAGCCATGGCGGCTTCGCCCATTTGTTTACTTTGGTTGCTCATAAACAAAGTTACAATTGAGGTAGCGCGCATCTTGGCAGGGTAGATTGTTGGATTTGCAGCCATGGCGTGTTCACTAGCTCGGTGGTATTATTTTAAACGTTGTTTTATATTTTTCCATTAAGCGTCGAATTAAGCTGTGTAGTCACCGTTTCTGAGTTCCCATACAGTTCCTTTTCTTTTTTCAACAATCTAGCAGATCGTTTGGTGCAAGCCTTTGCAAAAAGGGAGTTGAAACGAGTAAAGGATCTATAAAGGGACTCAGAAGGGTTAATTATGCTACTTTATACCTATTACATTGAAAATGTTGATTGCAATGCTTATTGCAGAAAGCAGTGATGATTTTTATGAGCGTTAAAAGTATTCCTTGCGCATTCCCATATCTTGGCAGGGTAACCAGGAATGTTATGTGGTTGCAGCCATGGCGGTTGCGTAAAGTGGCTCAATGAATTGCAGATCTGAGCCAGTTTTTAGATATCAGTTGCGTTCAATGTAGTTGCCTGCTCTTATCTTTCTCCTCGGTTTCTTTTGTTACTTCAGGCGAGCTAACAAAGCGTCGTGCAGGCCACTATGTGAAGTCTAACTAATAGCAAAAGAGACTGAAGAAGGTAAGAGTTTCCAGTTATGTGCAACCATAGCAAAAGTTTTATAATGCTGGTATGTTTGTGTACCGGAGCCTATGTATTTGCGTAGTCGTTCTCTGATGTTGTGTTTTGGGTTTGCATATGTTCTATACAACATTATGTTATACCGAGTTATTGCGGGTGGCCCCCGTGGCGCTTTAATGTGGTATATACTACCGGCGCCGGTAGGATATTTTATTCTTATTTGTTAACAGGCTCAGAAAGATTGGAATGTTATGAGCACAGAATGATGTCATTGTTTTTGAGCCCTTTTCAACCAATATATATGTCATTTTGTTTTCTTTCCTGTGAAGCTATGTGTCTTTTGGTTCTTCTACAGATTTTATGGTAGGTATGCCGTTTGTTGGATCATTCATTCATTGTTGCATGTTCTATTTCTGTGTTTGTGTTTTTCTTATTTGTTGACAGGCTCAGAAAGATTGGCATGTTATGAGCATAGAATGATGTCATTGTTTTTTAGCCCTTTTCAACCAATATATATGTCGTTTTGTTTTCTTTCCTGTGAAGCTATGTGTCTTTTGGTTCTTCTACAAATTTTATGGTAGGTATGCCGTTTGTTGGATCATTCATTCATTGTTGCATGTTCTCTTTCTGTGTTTGTGTTTTTCTTTTGTATGTTTGTTGTAGGTTGTTTCATCGGTGTGTGTAAGTCCGAAGGTGTTGTTTACGACCTGTAGTATCTATTTTTGTTTGTTATGTTTTTGTTTGCGCGTTAGTTCACTATTGTTTTGTAGTGTGTGGGTTATTTGGTTAGGGATTGTTGTGTTTAGGTTACTTTGTTGTTAGATGCTTTGGTTGTTAGTATGATACTTAAGAGTAAGGCATGCAAGAAGGTGGACGTTGTTCATAGTTTTCCTCGGAATTTACAACCCAGTGACCATGTGTTGTTCCCTATTCACAATCGTATAAAAACAGTTTAAGCAATGAGTAAACAGATTGTGAATCAATGACTGAAAAGACGTAAGTAAAAACACACTGATAAATTTTCAACATTTATATTCTTTATTAGAAATGATTCAAAAGAATACATTACCCAAGTACTTGCGGAATAGTACTTGAGATTGAAATGACAAAGTATAACAACTCCTCACTAAGCTCGGGCTAAGTCTGAGTACAACTACAAGGAACCACTGAGCTATCTCAAGGACAGAGTTGTATTTGGAGGAGTGAAAGATGGCTTGTGTGTGTGTTTTACAATTAGTTCATAAGCTTAAAATCTTCCACTCCAACTCTTATGCTATTTATACAAGTATGGTTTTTAACTCTTTCCTAGAGGACAACCGACAGTTACGAGAAGACAAAATACCGATATTTTGTCTCTGTTTACAAAGGCTATATTGGGTAAGTGACGAGGTTGCTTTCTTCTAGTCGATTGATGACGAGCCTGATAGTTAGCCATTCAGGGAAAGTTGACTTTGGTTGATAAGGACTTCGTCTTATCTGTTTAAACTTATCGCGCCTTGTCCCGCTCATTCTTCAGTCTTCATTGCCTTCAGTCTTCAACTTCAGTTTGTCTTCAGTGTAAGTAGTTGGTGAGGAGTTTGGGATTCATGAGTTATTGTCATGACTCACTGAATCCACCATCTTCTTCTTGACTCAGTCTTCACCCCTTAAGTTCCGCCTTACTGAGTGGAGAGACTTCTTCTTTTCCTCTTACTGAGTATCCCGAAGATAGCTCACTGAGAGACTATGCGCTCAGTGACTTGTTAGAGTTTAAGGGTCAACACTTAGGGTATTTTCTATTCAAGTCCTAGACTTAAGGGGTTTGGGTATTTACTGAACCCAACAGTCTCCCCCTATTTGGATATACAAATAGCCTAAGTGTTTGATCAGTGTAAGTGAGCAAATGACTTCTTCTTACATTGAATGTATTAATGAACATAATAAGGAACACTGAATATTTTAACAAAACATACATCGTTTATTGATCAAATTACATAGTTCCTATCACTAGTACAAAAGATAAAACATAAGATGTCACTCAATATGGATTCCCAGTGCTTCAAGCTTTGGTTTCTTCTTGAGGAGTGTTTCTTTGTCAGGGTGCTCTCTTATCTTAGCATTCAAGTCATTGCAGAACCTGATGTTTGCTGGAGTTTCGATCAGAGAGGCCACTGGTAGATAACTTGCGCGCCATAGTAGACACTCCTGCAAGGTCAATGTCACTCCACCTCTGGAATGCTGGGTTTCTATAAACATCAATAAAGAAGAGTCCTATGTCAGGCTCTTCTATGCAAAGACAGTTTACAAACTTCATTTGGTAGCTCCCTTTGCTTGTCCAAGCAGGCACTTTGATTTCGTGCTCGATTCAACCCTTTTCTTTGCCTTGGGTGAGGCCGAGATCCTTGTGGTGCAGTTAGAGCCGAAGAATTCCAAGTTGTGCTGGTGCTTCCCTCAGTCTTTCATACCTTTTGCTTAGGGATTTCATCAGCTCCTTGACCACTGCATTCTGCTTCTTTGAAATGATTGGACCAAGCTCATCGAGTTCAGTGATCCTAAAGTTAGTGAATTTCATGGGATCATGAACCTCAAAATGTCTTTTATCATCCCCCATGTAGACATTCATTGCCAGTGTTTTGGACTTGGGGATGATTCTTACATCTGTGATCTTCTCAGGCAACCTTTTGCTTGTCATTGACCAGTTGTAGTGGTCAATTCTTTCCTGCATGATGGCTGCAGCTTTTCTGTTCTTTTCGTCCAGCTTCTTCCTCATTGCAGCCATTTGAGCAGCCTGAGCATCTTTGAACTTTTGTCTAGCTTGACCCTTTTGAAGCTTTTTGGGATCAATTCCAATGTTTTCAGCTTCCTCAGCTACAACTTATACCAGTGCTTCTATGATTTTTCTTTCTTCTTCAGCCAATTTCTTTCTTTTGTCTTCCTTTTCAAGAAAGGCTGTTAGCTGTTATGGAGTAAGCAGGTACTGTGTGTTGCCGATTACATATGGAATCTTCTCAGGCTCAGGTGTTTGCATTATGGCTTTTCCTCTATCCTGGACTGGTGAAGAAGATGCTACCAAAGGAGGTATTGTTGTGATGATTGGTGGTGGTGTTGTTACTGTCATTGTCATAATTGTTGTTGTTGATGGTGGTACTGATGAGATAGGAGTTACTGAAACTGGTTGAGCTGGCTCCCCCTCCGTGTGAGATGGAGTCTCTTCAGTGGCTCTCTCTCCCTCAACTGTTCTTTGCAACATCAGAGAGAGCAAGAGTTGCCTGGGATACTGGAGGAGTTGGAGTTGCTTAACCTTTGATGGCTTGGTGTATCTCCGTGACCATGGCCTTGATGTATGTTGTATCTTGTTGAAGACTGGTGACCTGTTCAGCAAGATTGGCCTGAGATAACTCCAGGGCAGTCATTCTAGGCCCAAGATTCCAAGCCATAGAAGATGATGCCTTAGCCAGATTTGTAACTTGAGCATCCAAAGAACCCAGTGTTGTTTGAAGAGACTGAAGGGAGGACTGAAGACCCTTAACATTTGTAGATTTAAGCATGTTGATCAGTTCAGTAAGGCTGGAGGAATGCTTCATGTAAGCTTCAGTAGCCTTCAGCACTTTGGAGTTAAGTGCTGGGTCTTCTTTCACAGAGTCCTTTATTTCATCCAGCTTGGTGTGAGACTCCTGAAGGTTGTTGAGAAATTTCTTCAGGTTGTCATCAAGCCTTTCGAGATTATCATACATGAAATCCCTGTGCTCATCAGCGTTTGTATGGGCAGCAATAACTTAGCTTTTAGAGCGGCATAACTAGTAGATGCTTCAACATGCTGATCCCATAAAGTATCAGTGACTCCAGAGTATAACTTTCTTGAGGCCTTTGTAATCCACATAACCAGCTGTTTTTCAGTCAGAGGAAGAATGTTGTCAAACTTTTGAAATTCCTTAGGACAGGATGAAGCAGAGGAATCAGAGTCATGTTCATCAGGTTTAGCAGGTGACTCTTCAGTCTCTTGAGGATCAGGCTGATGCTCTTGTTCTTGAGTTTGAACATCAGCCTCCATTTCTTCTCCTGCTGAAAGTATTTCTTCCTCACTGTCAGCTAACTTTTCATCAGAAAATAGAATATCATTTACCTCAGCAACCGTTAATAGACCAGTGGTGGTGATGGGTTCCATAACAGCGGGTGGTATTTGTCCCTCGGAGTCTTTGTCCCCCTGTGCTCCTTCAAGAACTGGTGGGTGATTCCCAGTGCTATCCCTAGAAGTGGTGGCAGTGAGATCCCTATCAGTGGGTTGTGAGTTTCCCTCTGAGTCTTTGGGATCATTCTTTTGGCCCTCAGACAAAAGCTGTGATTGGTGAGTGTCATCCTTGGGCAGTGTGGAAGGCGCTCCCCTACCAGCGGGTTGTATGTTTCCCTCTGGATCTTGGGGAGTAGCAGTTGGGACCAAGGGCACTGCCTGTGATGTATCAGTGTCCTTCGTTGTCATCAGGGTGGATGATGTTTGGTCTCCTTTAGGTGGCTGATCAGTCTGGGGCTTTCTTTGCCTTTTAGGCTGTGCTCCAGAAGCCTTTGGGCCCTGAGACTTGGGTTTGGTCTTAGTCCCAGTCTGAGACTTCCCCTTTCTCTTTTTAGGAGCAGGGTTTGGAGACACTGAGTCCCTCTGGTTGTTTACAGCAACCATGTGGGAAGTCAATTCAATTTCAGTGACTTGGGATGGGTCTTTTTGCAAATTTGATTGACTCAGGATACCAGGTAAAGCACAGTATTTGTATTCCTGAGGATAATTGCAACCCAGTAACACTTGTAAAGCGCATGAGACAAACACGGGTACGAAACGTATTTCGTCCTAGTTTTGCTCAGTAGCTTGGTAACGAGATCACTGTAAATGATCTCCCCTATGTCGACAGTGACCCCTGTCATCAAGCAATATGCCATAATCAACTGAATAGAGTTAACTTGTTCAGTGGATGAGTGGTTCCCGCCGAGAACCTGAATCACAAATGTGAACAGGATCTTCCAAGCCGCAGGAAATGAGTTCTTTGTGACTGGGTTCTGTCCAAAAACTTTGTATCTAAAACAATTTGTTTTAACCCATCCTTAACTGTGGAGGGTTCAGGATGGGCAACATAGTTACCAGAATTATAGTTTAACCCTTTTGATGTACAAAAAGTTTTATAGTCCAGGGTGACTGACTTTTCCCTATTAAAAAGACTGAATTTGATGAGATACTCCATGAGTGGTCTAAAGTCAGTCTCATCAGTAGAGGGTGTCGGGTCATAGGCCACAGCCGTTGCCCAAAACTCCCTGAGGAGGTTTTTGGTACAGAATTGAATGGGACTGAGTAAAGGCCTGTTTGAGTAGGCAGTTGAATAAAAACTTCATGATGCCCTTATAGGCTGGGACATCAGGGGGTATTCAAAAGTGCCTATAACATTGTTTGTTTTAAATTCAACATTATTAAGATCTCCTACCCACTGGGGTGCAAACTGAATGGACTGTGTTCTTGCCATTTCCATTAAAATTTTAGGGTTTTGAAAAGATTTCTTGACAAGAACAATCAAAGAGTTTTGAGTCTCAAGTTTTGTGATGAAAAACCTTTTGTAAATTGTTTACAGAGAAGATTTTACTGAAAAAGTGTTTTGAGGATTCAAGAACACAAAAAGATTTATGGGTTTGAGAAAGTATTTTGACAGAGTTTTGCTTCAGAAATTAATTTTTTGTGTTTATGAGATTTAGAAAGGGGTATTTATAGAGTGGTGGGAGGGGTAAATTTTGCATAGATGAGGATTTTTAAAGTCGGTTTTTGAAAACGTTTCATTTACCTCATTTAATGCCACCACTCCACTACCCGCAGTAATTTCCCAGGTTTCAAGGGAACAGTTGCAGTGCACAGTAAAAGTGCACTTTGCAGTAATAAAATATCCTTAGGATATTTCTTGTGAGAGGAGGCATTTAATGCCAAGTGGGATAAGGTAAAGTTTGAGGGACCCTTGACTTGGATGACAGCAGGATAAAGAGACATATATTCCTATATTAAATTGGTATGTTTACCAACCTAGGACATTTAAGTAACTGATACTTGGTGCATTTAGTTACTCGTTCAATGCTCAATCTCCAAAGTCAGGGTCCCTGAATGAGTCTTACTCATTCAATGAGAAGGTTGTATTGGGGTTGTGTTCAGGGAGCATGGAACATTTCAGAGAGAACTCACTGAGATTGGGATTGATTTTCAGGTTGCTGACTTTCAATGTCAAGCATTCCCAATTCAGCTTTCAGTCTCCTGAAGGTAGGTTCATCTAAGGGTTTGGTGAAGATATCAGCAAGTTGATATTGAGTAGGGATGAAATGAAGTTCTATGTCTCCTTTCATTATGTGGTCCTTGATGAAATGATATTTGATATCAATGTGTTTGGTTCTTTGGTGGAGGACAGGGTTATTGGAGATTGCAATGGCACTGGTGTTATCATAGAAGATGGGTACCATTTTGTAATGGATGTCATAGTCACTGAGTTGACTTTTCATCCATTATACATTTGCACAGCATCCTGCAGCATCCACATACTCAGCTTGTTTGAAGACATAGCCGATTGTTTCTTTTTAGCACTCCAACAGACCAGCTTTCCTCCAAGAAATTGCCAGGTCCCGAGGTACTTTTACGTCCATGTTGCGGCCGCATAATCAGAGTCGAATACCCTTTGAGGTCTGAGCACTTTGGATAGTAAAGTTCAAGGCTTGGAGTTCCCTTCAGGTATCTGAGGATTCTTTTGGCTGCAGTGAGATGGGATTCTTTGGGATTGGACGGATATCTTGCTATTAGACAGACCGAGAATTGTATGTCAGTCTGGAAGCAGTTTGATACATCGTGAACCTACAATCCCACGAAATGAGTTTGATTGACTAATTTGCCAGTGAGATCAGGTCTAAGGTTGTTAGGAAGGACCATTGGTGTCTTCACTGAGGCACAGTCTGATATCTCATATTTCTTCAAGATATTTCTGGTATACTTCTCTTGACTGATGGAGATTCCTTTATCAGTTTGCCTGATTTGTATTCCAAGAAAGTATGTGAGTTCACCCATCATGTTCATTTCAAACTTCTTTGTCATCAGTTTTTCAAACTTTTTTGCAAAGAGTATAATTTGTTGAGCCAAAGACGATGTCATCAACATATACTTGGACCAGTATCACATCTTGCTTTGTCCTGTAGATAAACAAAGTGTTGTCTATCTTTCCTCTGACAAACTTGTTTTGAATCAGGAAGGCTGAGAGAGTTTCATACCATGCTCTGGGAGCTTGTTTAAGTTCACAAAGGGCTTTGACAAGCTTGCAAACATAGTCAGGGAATTCACTACTCTCGAAGCCAGGAGGTTGCTGAACATGCACATCTTTCTTGAGTTCACCATTCAGGAATGCACTTTTTACATCAATTTGGTAAACTTTGAAGTTCATGTAGGTAGCAAATGCAAGGAAGATTCTGATAGCTTCCATTCTTGCAACAGGAGCAAATGTCTCATCATAGTCAATGCCTTCTTGTTTACTCTAACCTTTGGCTACAAGTCTGGCTTTGGTTTTAATGACAGTTCCGTTTTCATCAGTTTTGTTTCTGAAAACCCACTTCATTTCTATGACAACGACATCCTGAGGACATTTGATCAAGGTCATGACCATGTTTTTATCAAACTGTTGAAGTTCTTCTTGCATAGCCTGAACCCAGCTTGGATGTTTTAGAGCTTCAATGACACTTTGGGTTCTATTTCTGATAGAAAATCAGCATATAGACATTCATTGGCTGAAGCTGCAGTTAATTTAGCAGCCATGCTTCTAGTGAGCATGCCCTCAGTGGGTTCACCAATGATGTTTACAAGCTCAATGTCCCGAGATTTTGTCCACTTACTTTGTGGTCTAGGATCGAGCTTGAAGAGGTCACGGAAACTCGGAGTGAGTTAGGTACGAGCCACAGAATCATTGAGATCATCGATGAGATGCTTTGTTCAGTTGGGCTACTTGAATCACGGGATCCTGAACATTTGGTTCAATATTACCTATCGGTAGGGCTGATTGTTTATCAATGAATTCATTGATGATTGGTTGAGGAAGGTTGTGGGGCAAGACATAGTATGAGATGTCAGCATCAGCTAGATAGGAGGAATTGATTTCAGTGTTGAACTCATCAGGAGGATATCTTGTTGAGTCATCAATTCCTATTTCCTCCACTGAGGTATTGGTGAATCTGATGCTTTCTGAACTTTCATCAAAGGTGACATGAAAGGTTTTTTCAACTTGTTGTCTTCTAGTGTTGAACACCCTGAAGGCTTTAGAGATCAGTGAGTAACCTAGGAAATATACATCATCAGCTTTTGCATCAAACTTGCCTAGGTGATCCTTGTGGTTGTGAATGAACACAGGACACCCAAACATATGAAGGTAGCTGATATCAGGAAGTCTACCTTTGAATATCTCATATGGGGTTTTGTTATGCCTTTTGACAATGATGGATCTGTTTTGAGTGTAACAGGCTGTTTTGTCTGCTTCAGTCCAGATATGTTTTGAGAGTGCTGAGCCATTTAGCATAGTTCTGGCAGCCTCAATGAGAGTTCTGTTTTCCTTTCAGCTACCTCATTTTGTTCAGGGGTGTAAGGTGATGAAATTTTTTGGGAGATTCCCTTTTCATCACAGAAATTCTCAAGTTCTTGATTTCTGAACTCAGTGCCATTGTCAGTTCTGATTTGTTTAACAGTAATGTCATTCTAGTTTTCAATTTTCCTAATGAATGACATTATTGTATCAGCTGCCTGACTCTTTTTGGAAAGAAAGTATACCCAAGTGTATCTTAAGTACTCATCAACAATGACAAGTGTATACTTCTCATGCTGAATTGATCTAGGACTGACTGGTCCAAAGAGACCCATGTGCAGGAGGTGAAGGCAGCTTTTGATGGAGAAGTTTTGTTTTATTTTGAATGATGCTCTGTGGTGTTTGCCTTTTTCACAGGCTGAGCATGGTTTATCTTTTGCAAAAACCATTGATGGTAAGCTAAGGACTTTATTTTGTTTTGCCAAGTTGTTAATGTTTTTGAAGTTTAAGTGAGAAAGTCTCTTGTGCCACAACCAGTTGACAGCTTCAGTGGCTTTGGCAAAGAGACAAGTTCCATCTTGAGAGAGTGTTGACATGTCTAAGACATAAACATCATCTCTTCTAGGAGCTATCAAAACAACTTCTTTGTTGGCATTGAAAATGGTCCCTTGTTTGTCATTGAATTGCACAATGTACTTAGCATCACATAATTGACTAACACTGATGAGATTGTACTTTAGACCATTGACATAAGCTATTCTAGAGAAAACTATTCCATTGCAGTGATACTTGAACCATAACCTTCAGTGGGACATGATGAGTTATCACCAAATACTACCTTGGGTCCTTGTTCCTTTACATACTAGTGCAGATACTCCTTAACACCAGTCATGCTTCTTGAGCATCCACTATCTAGATGCCAAATAGGCTCCCTGGCGTGTCTCTACACAAATAGTAAACTGAATTAGTTTCTCTTGCTGACCCACATACTAGTGGGTTTGGGTCTAAAGGTCTGCTTGAATTTGGCAATTGACTCATGGTCAGTGGTTGAGTGCATTATGCTACCACATGTTTTGCATTTGATGACTGAGGATGACTCATTGATTCGGGGTTGCTTTGAACTTCTCCTTGCTTAGATGACACTGTCATGCTGGGATGTCTCATGAGCTGGATTTCCGCAAATATCACAGCATGTGTTCATGAGATAATCATCATGATGATGATCATTGAAGCCACAGTGTGGGCAAGGAGGAAAAGGTTTTGCTCTATTCCTGTGAGCTGATTTGGAGGTTGAAGCATATTGATGACCAACTTTGGTATGTTTGCTTCACTGAATGAACTTACATATTGTAAGTGATCAGAAGTTTTGTGATCATCCTTTTTGCAGATCATACAAAAAAGGATTCTGTAGCAATTGTCAATGGTATGACTGGTGTAATGGCACAGATCACACTTCTTCCTGGGCTTGTTGGTGGATTTTGACCTTGATGAACTAGAGGAGGCTGACTTAGTTTCCTTGATTGAATCAGGAGCTTTTTTGATGGATTCCATCTTATCAGTCAGTTTCCTCACAAGTTCAGTCAGTTGCTAAATTTTGTCTGCTTCAGTAGGCGAAGATGTGGAAGTCTCAGTGGGAGTAGACTCTTGTTGGATTGGTTTTGTTGGTCTTTTCAGGATGGTTCTACCAAGTCCGGACCTTTCTTTTGGTGAGTGAGGATTGAATTTCAATGGAGTAAGCTGAGCTTGGTGCGACACCGAAGAGGTTTCAGGGGTGGAAGCGGTGCTTGAGATTCGCCGGACTCGAGAGATGTGTTCAGTACTACTGGGCATATCAGGGAGTCCAAGCATGCTCTTTAGAGCTTGGCTTTCAGGCTCTAGTAATCTTGTAGAATCAAAATTTGGAAGCTTACTTTCAGGGTTAACCCGTTCAATCCAATCACTGGGCTTGGGAATTGACAACATATTGGTAATCATGCCACCAGATACAAATGGCTTTGGACTCTGGTCTTTGTTGTGAGAGTCAGGGAGATGATATTCACCTATGACTCTCTTTTTGCTACTGGGGGCTCCTACAGCATCAAAGACCCTAGGGTTCTTGGCAGTCCAACTTTCAATGATATCTTTTTCCTTTTTAAGTTCATCTTGAAGAGCTTGATTTCTTTTGACTAATTCAGTGTTTTGAATTTGCTAAGTGACAGCCTCAAGCTTAGTTTGTTTTAAAAGAAGCAGTTCATCCCTACACTTGTTCAGTTCAAAACTTAACTTGTTGTATTTTGAAAAAAGATTTAATCGTTGCTCTTCTACAAACTTAAGGTCAACATTGATATAGTTCATATAGGACTGCCAATCAGAGTCATCATCCATAGAAAGTAAAATATTTACCTTCTTCATTGTGATGTTGACCCATTCTCCATTCCTGACATGATTTTTCCCAACAGCTAGCTTGTCCTATTCTGAAAGAGCCATCTGTGCACTGACTTGCACCATTTCATCGTCTGAGGAGACTGGCTCTTCATCCCAGTCGAAGACTTCAATAACTAGGCCCTTGTTTTACCCTGCGATTTAACAGTGTTTGTTGTTTCTGAGGGAGTGGCCTCAAGCAGTACTAGCTTGACTTTGACTTTCCTGTACTTAGCTTCAAAATCAACAGTTTTACTTTGATCAAATTTGTTTTGAAAATTTTGATGAGACTGATAGATTTTTGGTTGAAATTTGCTAAAGCCGAGGATTGATTTGACCACGATGGTTTGTAAGAGGGTTCGAAATTGTTTTGAAAAAGTCTTTGGCAAAATGGCATCTTTTATGACACTTAAAGCATTCAGTGTCCTCATTTGCTTTAGCATTGGAAAAACCTTTGTTTCTTTTTATAAACCTCCGAGAGTTAGCAAGGAGTTCCCTTTTCCTGAAATTCGATGTTCAGGTCATTTAGGCACTCCTCACTTGATCTCTCATCTGGCTCATCATCTGAATTTTCCTGAAAATCTTAAACCACACTGTTAGAATAAAAAGCAGTAGAGATAGGTGTTGAAGTGGTGGTCAGGGACTTCTTGACTTCCTGAGACTTCTTCAAGTCAGGGTATCGTCTATTGATGAGGTTTTCCTCATAGACAAATTTCCCATATACTTCAGGAAATTCAAGATTCTGGATATGATTAGTATTCCTAAGTCCCTGAGAGAAATTCAGCCACTTCTCAGGGAGACTATTGACAAAACCAACATTTATTTCATGTTTGGACAACTTAACACCATCATTTGACAGTTCATTTAATAAAGTTTTGTATCGGGTGTAAATTTGAGACAGAGTTTCTGAGTCCTTAGCCCTGAAGGTGTTATACTCAAGTTTTAGGTCCATTATCCTGTTTTCCTTGGTATCAGATGGACCTTCATGACTATGGACCAGGTCATCCCAGGTTTGTTTAGCTGTACTACAGCTTATAACAGACTTCATAATATCATTAGGAAGACAAGATATGATGATACTTTTGAGCCTTTGGTCCTGGTTGACCACTCTCCTATCATCCTGAGTAAACTGAGCTTCAGGTTTAGGTAAACCTTCAGCAGTCTTTGGGACAAATGGACCTTCAGTAATACACTTTATGTAGTAAGGTTCTATCCCAGTCAAATAGCAAAGCATTCGCTTTTTCCATTTGTTAAATTTACCAACTTCTAGTCGAGGGGCAACAGCTGAATAAGCTCCACCTTTTCTGTCGACAAGTTGGGGCACATCAATTTCAGCCATTAGGATCCTGATTTAAAAATGTTTTTGAGCGGCTTAAAAAAGGTTTTATAATAATCCTGCTCTGATACCACTTGTTGTTTCCTATTCACAATCGTATAAAAACAGTTTAAGCAATAAGTAAACAGATTTTGAATCAATGACTGAAAAGACGTAAGTGAAAACACACTGATAAATTTTCAACGTTTATATTCTTTATTAGAAATGAATCAAAAGAATACATTACCCAAGTACTTGCGGAATACTACTTGAGATTGAAAGGAAAAAGTATAATAACTCCTCACTAAGCTCAGGCTAAGTCTGAGCACAACTACAAGGAACCACTGAGCTATCTCAAGGACAGAGTTGTATTTGGAGGAGTGAAAGATG
This sequence comes from Chrysanthemum makinoi, assembly GCA_910596185.1. Classification (NCBI taxonomy): domain Eukaryota; kingdom Viridiplantae; phylum Streptophyta; class Magnoliopsida; order Asterales; family Asteraceae; genus Chrysanthemum; species Chrysanthemum makinoi. The sequence goes on along the minus strand of OU343220.1, from coordinate 119,329,173 downwards.
CCTTGTGTGTGTGTTTTAAAATAAGTTCACAAGTTTAAATTCTTCCACTCCAACTCTTATGCTATTTATACAAGTATGGTTTTTAACTCTTTCCTAGAGGACAAACTGACAGGTTACAGAAGACAAAATACTGATGTATTTTGTCTTTGTTTACAAAGGCTATATTGGGTAAGTGACAAGGTTGCTTTCTTCTAGTCAGTGATGACACTGAGCCTGATAGTTAGCCATTCAGGGAAAGTTAACTTTGGTTGATAAGGACTTCGTCTTATCTGTTTAAACTTATTCAGCCTTGTCCCGCTCATTCTTCAGTCTTCATTGCCTTCAGTCTGCAACTTCAGTTTGTCTTCAGTGTAAGTAGTTGGTGAGGAGTTTCGGGATTCAGTGAGTTATTGTCATCACCCATTAAGTTCCGCCTTACTGAGTGGAGAGACTTCTTCTTTTCCTCTTACTGACTATCCCGAAGATAGCTCACTGAGAGACTATGCGCTCAGTGACTTGTTAGAGTTTAAGGGTCAACACTTAGGGTATTTTCTATTCAAATCTGATGGATCTAGACACACACCTTGTGTCAATGATATTTTGTATAATATTAGTAAGCACGCGGAATTTACTTAGTAATACTTAGAAGACGGATTGTATGATGTATTGTGAGTAAACACAGATTAAACACAAAACTTAAGCTCCAATATTATTAATGAATAATACGAGTGATCTTGCTTATCACTAGGGTTACACCTTGAAGCCTTTGTGAATAATACGTATGTATGTATTCTGATATCTAAGACAGTGACCTAGGACCTCCTTTTATAGTACAAGGAGTCCTTTACAAGATAAGTATACAGCTTACAATATAGAATATACACAGGATCTTTTCTATACTTATCTAGACACGTTTTCCTAACCATTATCCAATAGCAGTGGTAATAAATGTACCAGCAGTGGTAATACGTTTCCACTGCTAGTGTAATCCAAGCAGTGTCTTCCACAACTATCAGTGGTAACTGATTATTCCCAACAATCCTCCCCTAAACTTATGATTTCTTTGCAAATCAATAAGTTTCTTCAATCTGCATCATCTTCTAGGATTTAGGGAATTCAACCAAACACTTTACTTCTTCCTTAACTTCTGAATAGCTCTTGAACATTGATCTTGAAGCCTATGTAACAATGCTCTGACCTTCTCACTATCTTCATGAACTCTTATATTAGTACATAACATCACTGTGAGAGTTCCAGCTCTGAGTGGATATTCTTTCTCAGCAAGCATGAATGCATCTACTCCATTTGCTGTAGAAACATGGTGAACTTCACATGAATCATAGTAGAACCATTTAGTACCAGGACATGAACATGAGAACTTCCAGAAATCGTCATTAACATCTGGTTCATAGAGCCTTCTAAGATTAACCCATAACTGCATCTCCTTCATATCTTTAAGATCTTGAGCATCAAACCTTTCTTGAACTAACTTCCATAATTTGTTAAGATCAACTTTATCAAAAGCTTTGATGAGATCTTCAAATTGAATGAATGAGGAAGTTGCACCACCTAGCCTTGTGATCTTCCATGTTGGAGCAAAATTGCTAGCAGTGTAAACTTCCCAATCAATGAAAGGATGTCTAACTTGCAGTGGTTCTGGATAAAAATCTTCTTCTATAATCACAATCATATCAGTCAGTTGTTCTTCAGTGAACTTCTCAGTTGGAACTTCTTGTTCTTCAGCAAACTTAGTCTTCTTAACAGTCTGAGAATCAATGTCTTTGGCCTTTCTCTTCAAACCAGGATACCTTCTTGCCTCTTCTTCAGAGTCCATTGGAATGAAATCTCTATCTTCTCTTTGAACTTTGTAGTAGATACTTTCAACTTTATCATCAGACATTCGTTTGAATTGATGTCTTTTCCAACCACCAACATTGCAACAATAAGTCTTCATGTATGCAATAACTTGTGCCTTAGTTGGTTGCCTTGGTTCCTTTTGACCCTTTCTGACTGAACTAATCACATCTTGAAGTGCTTGATTATTCTTCATCTGTATAAAATCTTTCAACTGAGCAGTTCTTCGTTCCTTAGTTAAAGATTTATCAGCTACAAGGTCAATTGCCTTCTTCTTGATTACTGGATCATTTGCAATCAAGAAATCAATTTCTTCTTCAGTAGGTACATAGCTGAACTCTGGAGTTTTCTCTCTTAATCTTGTAAGTGGAACAATGGAAATTGGATTTTCCAATCTATCCAGCCTTTTAGCCTCCATAAAGCTTGCAACTTCCAATTCTTCAAGATTTTTCTTTGCAACAACTTCTTCTTCATTAATATTTTCAGCAACTTCTTTATCATGAGCAATCTGAGCTTGTTCTTTCTTAGAAATCCTCCTCACAGGTTGCTCTTCACTTTCCATAACAGCTTTACCTTTATCTCTCTTATGTTTAACAGTTTCTTCACTTGCAGTGGCAACATCTTGAGTACCAGTAGGAATATTTGGCTCTGCAGTGGAAATTGGATCAGTGGTAAAATCTGTTGCAGTACTGAAAATATCTTGCTCTAGTTGCTCTTCTTGAGTATCAGCTTCTTCTGCACCTTTACTAGAAACACCTACATCTTCAAAATCAATTTTCCTCCCCTGACTTTCAGCATCTGTTTTCCTCCCCTATTTGGGAGAATTTTCCAAATCTTGATCAAAATCAGCTGAAGGACCATCATTAGGTGAGGATGAAGATGAGATCACCAACTTTGCAGTTTTCATTTGCTTTTTCAACCCCTGCAACTCTTCCTTCAAGGTCTGAATCTCTACCTTCAAAGATGTTATATCCTTGGCATGTTGCTCCGTAAGTTGTGCCAAGTCTTGTTCCAGAGATTTGACCCGTTTGGCTAACTTTGTACACAAAACCATCAATTCCAATTGTTGCCCACTGCCCTCATCACTTCCAACTGTGTGACCTGTTGGGAGAGGTGAATCATGGGGCAATGGCTCAGATTCCTCTCTAGTTGGACTAGGTTGAAGTCTAGAACCACCATTTCTTGTTCCTAGACCAAAAGGTTCAGAAACATGTTGTGTTGTCATGCAAGCATTTGAGGAAAGAGAGGTGTAAAAATCATGTTGCCATCTTTGTTCATGTTTTGAAAAACTTTAGGCTTGAGACAACTGATGTTATAAACATTTGTATGGGGTTGCAGTTGAAACTCATTTAGCACTGCTTGCACAAACCTTAGATACATTAAAAATTTTGTTGAACTCTTTACATTGCCAGTCATACTTGTAAAAATATATTTTGACCAGTTAAAAATCTTATCAGTGGCTAGACAAACCAAAGGGTAAGCCATGGTTGAACTAAATTGCTCATAAGATGTTTTCTTTGGACTAAGACAATGTAAAAGAGTATGTATCAAAAATATCCTTGGGGACAAAAACCACTCTTTTTGAAAGTAGCCTTTTTATCAGTGGTATCATACCCCATGGATGATAAAGTATCATGTATTTCTGGCATAGGTAATGTGATGATACCATTGAGATCATCCAATTGGAGAACTCTCCTCAAGAATGCCTCAATAACATCAATAGTTACCCCATCCACAGTGGCTCTTAGAGCATCCATTTTTTCATGTGTATCTCTATTCTCAAGTGTTATGGACTGAGCAGAAGTCCAAAACTGTTTGATTTGAGAGATATAGATTATGGGTTTTAAAAGCAAAGCATACCTTATATGGGTAGTATTGAGAAAGTCCACAATCTGATAAAAACAGGGCCACTCTTCTCATTTGACTTTAGTAGGTAGGCCACTTGGTTGTGCTCGTCTGCAAATTTTAATGGTGCCATAGAGACTTTGAATGAAAAACAATATTATGTCAGTAAGAATTGAAAGAATAACTAGCCAATTGAGACAAAAGATATATAGAGGTAGGGTTTTAGGAGTATTGCGCAAGAAAAATTATCTAAGGAAAGTATTTATCTTTAGAGGATAAATATCAAATAGGAAAGTAGATAATGTGTTACTGACACAACAGTTGTAACGGCTAGTAAAAAATGTGTTACTGACACAACAGTTGTAACGGCTAGATCAACAGTGGTAAAAATAACACTGTTAGTGGAAACTGTGAACTAGCAGTGGTAATTTTTCACAAAAATTTCAAAGAGCAGTGGTAAAGAAAAACATATAAAAACTAGACTGCTCTTATCATAGTTTTTAGCAAACTACCAGCTATCAATGGATTTGATATGTCTTTACCATGAGCCATTTGCTATGGACTAGCTAACTCTTAATCATAAATAATATGGTGAGTTGATAACCATATAGTTTTTGGTAAACTATCAACCATAAACGAATTTGTCAATTCTTTACCAGTAGCCGTTTGCTCTGGACTAGTTGATTCTTAGGTGGATTAGACATGGTGAATCAATAACCATTTGTTGTGTATCTCAGTTATACACCTTTTAAGATCAACTCCCATTTATGCTGCATAAAAGTGAAGCAACAAAACAACCATACAAACTTATACAACAATGTTAGTACCCAAAAACTTCCTTTCAGCACCAAATACCATCAGACACAAACAGTTTATGGATTAAGCATTCCAATACCTGTTACCAAGTACTGAAATCTACCCACATCCAGTCCTTTTGTTAATAAATCAGCATAGTTGTCATCAGTATGAATTTTGACAACTTGGATTAGCCTTTTCTCATAACAGTCTCTTATAAAATGATGTCTGATTTCAATATGTTTAGTCTTTGAATGTTGAACTGGATTTTTAATTATGCAAATGGCACTGCTATTGTCAATATGAATGATGGTATTCATGAAGTTGTACCCATAGTCCAAAAGTTGATTCTGAAGCCATAGAACTTGAGCACAGCAACTTGCAGCAGCCACATATTCTGCCTCAGTTGATGAATTAGCCACCATTGTTTGTTTCTTGCACTGCCATGACACCAACCTGTTTCCAAGAAATTGGCATCCACCTGTTGTAGATTTTCTATCCAAACTAGCTCCAGCATAGTCACTATCTGAGTAAGCAACCAAGTCTAGAGATGATTCTCTAGGGTACCATAATCCCAGATTTGGAAATGCTTTAAGATATCTGAAAATCTTCTTCACAGCAGTCAAGTGAGAAAGCCTGGGAGTGACCTGAAACCTTGCACAAGCACACACTGCAAACATGATATCTGGTCTAGATGATGTAAGATACATCAAAGAGCCAATCATACACCTGTACATGTGCACATCAACTGCTTCACGACTGTTTTCCTTTAAGAGTAGATGTGTAGTCTTGTCTGCAGGAGTGCTAGATGACTTTGCATCAATGAACTTGAACTTCCTTAGTATCTCAGCCACATATTTATCTTGATTGATGAAAATACCATCTGGCCTTTGTTGTACTTGAAGTCCCAAAAAGAATGTGAGTTCACCCATAGAACTCATCTTGAATTCATCCTTCATCAGCTTCTCAAACTCTTTGCACATCTCTGTCTTTGTAGAGCCAAAAATGATATCATCAACATATACTTGAACTAGCAAGATATCATTCTTGTCTTTCTTGATGAAGAAAGTCTGATCCACTCTGCCTCTATGAAACCCATTATCAAGAAGATAAGTAGTTAAGGTTTAATACCATTTCCTTGGTGCCTGATGCAAGCCATACAAAGCTTTAACCACCCTGTATACTTTGTTAGGATATTCAGGGTCTTCAAAGCTTGGAGGTTGTGAAACATAAACCTCTTCATCAATTTACCCATATAGAAAAGCACTTTTTACATCCATTTGATAGACTTTAAAGCCCATAAAGGATGCATAGGCTAAAAACAACCTAATTGCCTCAATTCTTGCAACTGGGGCAAACACTTCTTCATAATCAATACCCTCCTCCTGAGTGTATCCTTGAGCCACAAGCCTAGCCTTATTCCTGATAACAATTCCTCTTTCATCCTTCTTGTTTCTGAACACCCATTTAGTACCTATTACCTTCTTACCAGAAGGTAAATAACAAAGCACCCAAACCTTTTGAAGCTTAAATTGGAGCAACTCTTCTTGCATTTCTTCCACCCAACTTTCATCTTCAAGCGCCTTGTAATCATTCTTTGGCTCCATTTGTGATAGAAAACACATAAACAGACATTCATTCTTGCCTTTATGAGTTTTAGATTCATATATTTCACTAATAAATCCATGAATATCAGGCAGCTTTGTTTGTCTTCTAGTCTTCACAGGTGAATGAACATCCCCAATTACATTTTCAAGAGGATGTGATTTATGAATAAAAGTGTGGGGAGTCTGAGGAACTGCAATCTCACTTGGAATATTTGAGATTTCAACATCATTGGCTTGAGCTTCCTCTGTAACTGGAGTTGTAGTTTCCACTTCTGGTGTTGCAGTGGAGACTTCTGGCCTGGCAGTGGAATCTGAATTTCCACTTCTTTCGGAATTTTCAGCATTCAAGTTGTTACTTCCTTCCTTTCCAAAATCATTGAAAGTTTGAGCATCTCCAGTCTTTGGTATATCATCATTATCTGCATAGTCCCAAAGAGGCAAACTGAATGCATCTTGATCATCTACTTGATCCTTGCTAGGTTCATCATCATCAAGAAACTCTTCTGAACCTGCAAAATCAAAAGTAGATACACTTGTAGAGATAGGCACATAATTCATAGTATTGGATAGAGTATCAAGATCAAACAGCCTTTCTGGACCAGTTCCTTTGACATTCACTTTGTTTTCTAGGAACTCAACATGCAGATTCTCTTCATTCTTTTGGGTTCTTAAGTTGAATACTCTAAAAGCTTTGCTGACCATGGAATACCCAACAAAATACCCTTCATCAGATTTTTCATCAAACTTTCCCAGATAATCTATGGTATTGAGAATAGATACATGACATCCAAACGGTCTCATAAAGTCAAGGATAGGTGGTCTACCCCTAAATAACTCATAAGGTGTCTAGTTCTTTGTTTTTACCACTAAAACCTTGTTTTGCACATAACATGCAGTGTTAACTGCTTCAGCCCAAAACGTGATTGGCAATTTAGAATCTGCCAACATGGTTCTAGCAGCCTCTATAAGTGTCCTGTTCCTCCTCTCAGCAATTTTGTTGAGGAGTTCTAGCAACACTAAATTCTCTTTTAATACCTTTATCTCTGCAAAAATCATCCATAACTCTATTTTTGAATTCTGTCCTATTGTCACACCTAATGATTTTAACTTTCATATCATATTGGTTTTCAAATTCTGTGATAAATATCTTAAGGATGCCAGTTGTTTCATCCTTGGTTCTAAGAAAGAAAACCTACGTAAACCTGCTAAAATCATCAGTCACTACAAGACAATATTTCTTTAGATTCAAGCTGCTCACAGATGTAGGACCAAATAAGTCCATATGTAACATTTGAAGTGGGTGAGCAATAGAGTTAACCAACTTTGTCCTGCAAGAAGGTTTGTGTTGTTTGCCTTTAAAACAAGCCACACAAGTTTGATCATTTTCAAATCTTTTCTGAGGTAAGCCTCTCACCAAACCATCTTTGACAATCTTATTAATGGTTTTGAAGTTAACATGACCAAGTCTTCTATGCCATAACATGGATTCATCCACTGTGGCCTTTGCAAGCAAGCAAGCATAATTATCTTTAGTAACAATGTTGTTCATATCAAAGCTATATAGGTTGCCTTTTCTAGGAATTTTAAGAAGAATCTGACTTTCATCAGGCATCTTAAAATCCTTAGAGAGAACAAAGCACATATCTTTGGTAAAAAGAACATTGTTCTTCTTGTCACACATTTGTGACACACTAAAAAGATTATACTTAAGCTCTTTTACATAATACACAGGTTCAAAGTCCAAATTACCAGTTTTGATTACCCCTTTACCAGCAACGTTTCCATTAACTCCACCTCCAAAACTGACATATTGTCCATCATAATGTTCAAAATCTGAGAGATAGGACTTGTTGCCAGTCATGTGCCTTGAACACCCACTATCTGAATATCCTTGATCTGATCTTTTTGACCTTGGATGTTCCTGCACATAAAAGTAAAGAGTTAGTTTCTTTTGGGGACCCAAGCCATGATTGACTTGGATCTGCCTCGTATATCAATATAGTTAAATCTATCAAAGGTCATTGATACACCATTGGGATTGGTTGTAGAGGTAGTTCCTTTAGGTTTCCATTCCCAACGTGTTGAGGCCTTCACAGCATTGCCCATGTCCCCCCTTTTCTTGCAGTGGTAACTTTTGAATAAGCAGTGGAAACTGCTGGTTTGCTTTTAGGTACCCACTGTTGGTTATATTGAACCCTTTTAGTTTGAAAAGTTCCTTTCCCTGTTTGTGCAGATTTTGCAAAAGTTGTTTTGGACTTTGCACTTTTAACAGGTGACTTAGGGTGAGCAGTGTTAACAGTTTTTGCAGTGGCAAAAGATTTGAGGCCACTTCTTAGTTGAACTGCTCTTGGGACCATTTTGCAGTCTGAATTAGGGTGTATATTACTTTGAAACCTGTTAGACTCCACCCTTTTATTCCCATGGACTTCCCTTCTCCCAAAATGATAATTACAATAAGCGTGTAGATGATCAAAACTACCACAGATATAGCATGCCTTATTGTACATCACAAAATCACCACCTAGTTGTTGAGATTTAACATGATTCCAACTCCTCTGGTTACCCCTAGGAGCTGGTGACTTTTTCCTATACATCTCAACATACTTAACAGTTGGTCTAGATTTATTAGCTTGTTTCCTAGGTTCCTCTGTAACAGTATTAACAACTTTTGGGATAGAAGTCTCTACATTCTTCTTAACATTCTCATCAACAACAGATGAGTCACTAGCACTCTCAAAAACATCAGTTTCTTGCTTAACCTGTTCCTCAGTTTTCACAAATGTGTTCTTTAGAGGACCATATTCACGTTCAAGATCCTGAAACTCTTCTAAGCCTGTATGAGCTAAATCTATACCTGGAGGTGATGGAACACCTCTTAATGGTGGGGGAGCTGTGTTGTAACCCATACCAGACTTAACTTTACTTTGTATTTGAGTATTCCAAATTTTATCAATTGACTTAGACTGATGATAACATGTGTCTAAAGTTAAATTGACATTTTCATTTTTCTTTTTAAGTTTTTCAAACTCTTCTTGGTATGCTACATTCACAGCTGTTGTATGTTCTACCTCTCTTCTAAGAAGAATCATGTCATCATTATATTTTGACTCATTTTCTCTATAGTGCACTAGTTGGTTTTCTAATACAGCTATAGCTCTCCTAAGATTTGACATAGTATAATTAGCAACATACAACTCTTGTCTTTCATTAGAATATAGATCATTAAGTCTTTCAACTTCCCTAGCAGCTCTACATGTTTTAGAACAACTTTCAAAATTTTGTACCTCAGAGTCAGAGAAAGCCATGAGAGCATGTTCTGTAGCAATGAAAGCACCATCTGAAGCTTGTTCCTCTTGTTCATCAGTCATGAAACTCCAATCATAGCTCACACCATCAATAGCCAACATTGTCGTTGGTTCTTCCACAGTTGGTTCCTTCTTTCGCTTGTACCAAGTAGACCTGGTGTCCTTCGTCTTTGGTCTTCTATATTCTCTAGCAAAGTGTCCCAATTTGTGGCAGTTAAAACACTCAACTTTCTTCTTATCAAAGCCTGCAGTTTCACCACCATTGATGTGAATAGGCTTGCCAGTCTTCTTGTAGAATTTCCTAGCCCTCATGCTAAGAAGAGCAATTTGCCATTTTATAGCCATCTCCTCTAAGTCTTCTTCATCAATTTGCTCTATGTCTTCATGAGTTAATATAGAGCCATTAATTTGAGTGGAGATAAAAGCGTAAAAGGTAGGATCTCCAATACTAGCAATCTTCTTCTTTGAACCTGCAGTGGTAACACTAACATTACCAGTGGAAACTGTAGAACCAGCAGTGGCATTATCATCATCACTGTCATCTTCAGAATCATCACTGTCAATAGAGGTTGACATCAAAGCCAAGCTACTAGATCTTGTACCAAGTTTCCCTGCCTTCTTCAACCTTTGTTCAATAAGTTTGAAGTTGTTGTAAAGATCATTGAGCTTCATTGTTTCAATATCTGTTTTGTTTTCCCAGACAGTAACATTAGTTTGAAACTATGAAGGCAAACTTCTTAGAAACTTCAAATTGAGGTCTTCCTTTTCTACCTTAATGCTAAACACAGTTAGTTGTGTAACAATCTTCTTGAGTTTGGTGAAGATGCTATCAAGTGAGTCATTGCTTGAAGCAGAGAAGTTTTCATAACTTTGCTTTAACAATGTCTTTTGTGTCTTCTTTGTAGCATCATTACCACCAAACACTGAGCAAATCTCTTCAAAAAGTTCTTTAGCAGTCTTGAACTTGCTAAACGCTATGATCTGGTCTCTAGGAAGAGTCATCAGCAACAAACTTCTAGCCTTAAGATCATTCTTCCTTAGTGCTTTTTCAACACTAGATTCAGGCACAGAAACTGTCACCACATCTGTGTCACCAACCTTTACAGTCTTCGACACAGACTTGAAAGAATCACCAGTTTGGATGATCTCCCAAAGAGCATAGTCCTGTATGAGGAAGTATTGCTCAATCAGTATCCTCCACATCTCAAATTCATTAAGTTTGAGCTTAGGTAGCCTTGGTGTAGAAGAGTTGGACAGGTTGTTTTCCATCTCCATTGAATTGAGTGAGTAGGTTAAGCTTATTCCTTGGATCTTCTAAAACAAAATATCAGAACCTTCGCTCTGATACCACTTGATGGATCTGGACACACACCTTGTGTCAATGATATTTTGTATAATATTAGTAAGCACGCGGAATTTACTTAGTAATACTTAGAAGACGGATTGTATGATGTATTGTGAGTAAACACAGATTAAACACAAAACTTAAGCTCCAATATTATTAATGAATAATACGAGTGATCTTGCTTATCACTAGGGTTACACCTTGAAGCCTTTGTGAATAATACGTATGTATGTATTCTGATATCTAAGACAATGACCTAGGACCTCCTTTTATAGTACAAGGAGTCCTTTACAAGATAAGTATAAAGCTAACAATATAGAATATACACAAGATCTTTTCTATACTTATCTAGACACGTTTTCTAAACCATTATCCAATAGCAGTGGTAATAAATGTACCAGTAGTGGTAATATGTTTCCACTGCTAGTGTAATCCAAGCAGTGTCTTCCACAACTATCAATGGTAACTGATTATTCCCAACAAAATCCTAGACTTAAGGGGTTTGGGTATTTACTGAAGCCAACACCATGTTGTCAGCATAGGTGGTTGTCCATTGGATTCGCATGGTTTGGTTACACTTGAGGAAGGTGTTGAAGGATGTAGTGTTGCGGTTGATGGAATGTTGGGATGAAGGAATGTCAGCCTTCCTATGTAAGGGCTTGCCTTTCAACTATCGAACAGTGAACGGGTTCTGAGCGTACTTTTTTTGTTTTTCTGAATTACAGGTTTTCATTGTTCGTTTGACATTGCCACGAATATTTGACTACTTTGATAACAGAATCCACAGATGTGCGCGTTGCTATGCTTGCTGCTAGCCCTTTAGTTGAACACTCTTGTGTTGCTTTTCAGAATGTTGGGTCTGTTGGTGAAAACGTTAATGTCTTTCTCTTGCAACAGCTGGTTATGGTTCCTAATGTTGGACAATTTTTCAATGATTCCACAGGTTTGGTGACAATCTTTTAAAGTCATTTGTTCTAATTGTTATATAGACATGGCATTCTAAGGCTGTGATGAATTTGTTCGGGTCTGTTTAAAGTTGAGATTACCCATGTCTTGGCAAGGCAATCAGTAATGGTTGCAGCCATGGTGGGTGTATCCGATTTTCCTAGATCGATGTCCTATCTGAGCCTAAGTAAAAAAACCTTATAAAAAGAGTGTAATGTGGAACAACCTATGGCCGTGATCGGTTTGAACGTACTAGAGTATTAATCGTTTAGCTTATTGATTAGTTACTTGTGACGGTCTCCAAGCTGTTACGCTTATCCGGTATAGCTAGCGCTTCGCTTAATAGGATGGCATGACATTCTGTACTTATGTTTGCAACCATGGTGAATGCGCTTCTAAACAAAGTTACAATTGAGGTGGGCCGCATCTTGGCAGGGAAAATTGTTGGATTTGCAGTCATGGCGTGTTCACTAGGCTGATGATATTATTTTAAACGTTCTTTTTTTTAGGCGATGGATTTTGGTGACGTTGGTGGTATTATTTTAAACGTTGTTTTATACTCTTTTTATTAAGCAATGGTATTTTAAACGTTCTTTTATATTTTTTAATTAAGGGATAGCTTATGTGTGTAGCGGGTGGGTTTGTTTACTCTTATTTGTTTGGTAAAAAAGTAGTAGACAGGACCAGAAAGGTTGACCCGTTATTAGCACAAAATGGTGTAATTTTTTGGGGGCCTTTTCAAGCAATATATATGTCGTTTTGTTTTCTTTACTGTGAACCTACGTGTCTTTTGGTTCTTCTACTGATTCTGTGGAAGGCATGACGTTTGTTGGATCATTTGTTCATTGTTGCGTGTTTGATTTCTCTGTTTGTGTTTTTCTTTTGCAGGTTTTTTGTAGGTTGTTTCATCAGTGTGTGTAAGTGAGTGTAAGTGAGAAGATGTTTGATGCTGTTTAGGAGCTATAGTGTCTATTATTCTTTGTTATGGATTTGCATTCACGTTAGTTCGGCTATTGTTTTGCAGTGACTGGGTTACTTGGTTATGGATTCTTGTATTCAGGTTGTTCTAACAGTAAGGCATGCAAGAATTTGGACGTTGTTGATAAACGACTTCAAAAGTTGCAACCCTATCACACAACGGTTAGTGCAATATTAGTTGCATGGGCTTTAATAGTCCAACGACCGTGAATGGAACAAAGACTCAAATCATTCTGTTTTGGAGCAGTTTTGAGGCCGTTGCACTATTAAAGTCCGTGTCACTGATGCAGCAACAACAGGTCGTTAAAGCAGTGCATCGGAATATTAAGTTATCATAAAATTAGACAGCATGATTGCAAACGTACATGGAAGCGAAATATTAAGGCGATGATGAACATCATATCCTAATTAACTACGTATTTTGGCATGGCAGTCACATTACAAATGTGGTTGTAGCTGTAGCGGAAGTTTTATAGTGATGGTGTGACTGTGTACCTGAGCCTATGTATTTGTGTATTCGTTTTCTGACGATGTGCTTTCGGTTTGCATATGCTATATGACATTATGTTACATAAAGTAATTGCGGTTGACCCGCGTGGTGCTTTACTGTGGATATATACCACTGACGTAGCGGTTTAATATAAGTATATAATAGTATATAAACATTATATTCTAAGGCTGTGATGAGTTCATATGGGTCTGTTTAAAGTTGCGATTACCCGCGTCTTGGCAAGGAAATCAGCAAGGTTTGCAGCCATGGTGGGTGTATCCGCTTTTTATAACTTGGTACCCTATCTGAGCCTAAATAAAAAACATTATAACAAGAGTGTAATGTAGAACAACCTATGTCCGTGTTCATTTTGAAAGAATTTGGTAAAAAAAAGTCTGGGCATTTGGCATGGCAACTCCAAGCAATCAACAAACCTGGATTGCAACTATACAAATGGTTACCATTGGTTGTATCGGTGCGCGTTGCTATTGTTGCCGCCAATATCCTTTACCGAGGGAATGAAGTGATGGTGCAACATGTTTAGGGCATATTCTGTCACCGATGTTAATGCTGACAACTTAGCCTCGGATATGTGTAGTCTTGGCATTTTGCAATAGCAATAGGTAGCTCGTTATAAAATTGCTAAACTATATACTCTTAATGTTTTATGATGGCTACCTATTGATATTGCAAATTGTCTTGCGACCGTAACGATGCATATGTTATTTGCAATCACTTTTGCCGTCGATTCTCTATACAGCAGGTAACATCCAGAAACGACTATATGCGTTAAGTGCTATAGGTGATGCTGATAATGTTACATTAATCTACATACACCTGGAACTGATGAGGTGATTGTTAAGTGGTGCAGGTAATGATGATAATGCTATAATGTCAGGATCCAAATATTTATTGTGTTGATGATTCGGGTGGTCTTGGATGATCAAAATACATGTTTACCATTTTAGAGAGAGAAAGTAGAGAGAAAGGGTGTTCTTGCTAGAGGTTTAAACAAATGAAATGTTAGATTGAATGAGAAGCACCACCCCTTCCATGGATGGAAGGGGTATTTATAGTTACAAGAAATACGACCTCCTATCGGCCTGTGGATCAGGTATACAGTAGGTAAAGACCCGTCCTTCCTCCACGGTGTTGCTCTAAACTAAACTACGCTACAAACTAACTAATAAACTACTTAATAACGTAACAAACGACACGTCTACGAGCTAACATATGCTAGATTTATAATTGGGGTGACCGACACTTTAACATGGAATTTTCTAATTCCTAACAATCTCCCCCTAAGGGAGGTCACCCCATGAAATACATTTTGCATCCTAGCATTCTATCTTTGTCTTTAGTTCTTGAGCTCGTAGACTTGAATTCTTCAACATCTGCATCTTTGTGCTTTTGTAGCGATTCTTTAAAGTCCGCATTGAATTGTACTTTAAGTGGAGGCCTTTGAACTGATCCACATCTTTGATGATCTCTGAGCTTTCATTGAGATCATCAGCCACAGTAAATCTCTGGATCACCCTTTATTGTGTTGCCATCATGTGAAGTTGTGACTTTTGGACCGACATGCTCACACTTTTGAATCATGACATATTTCCATCAGAGTAGCGGAAGCTTTTACTGGTTCAAGATATTTGCAGCAGCGCAGCACGAACAAAGTATAGAAATATCTAAGCCAGGTTATGTAGATATGCACAAGTCATGATTTCTTCAAATTAAGTGTGGATGCTGTGAGCATGCGGCTTTGGATTGACTCCTCAATTACGATCACTGCAACCGTCCAAATGTACCTGCAAACAACAGTTAGCAATTAAAACACACGAAAGTGTCTTTGATCACTTTCGTTGAATTGAGGTACACGCCCACGGTTCCCCGTTGATCAGTATAAATACTGCCTGTGATTCGGTAGGATTCCTAAGAATCTCCTTGACAGGGTTTCGCACTGTTCTAGCTCGTTCTCAAACCCGAATGTCTCAAAGAAGACAACACGGAGTGAGTGAACCAGCGAATTAAGATTCACTGATTGATGAAAAATGATTTGAAAAACAATCGTGTATTGCTTGAAGAAAGAGTTTTGCAATATGACGAAGGTTTTATGAGAAAGATCAATTTTCAATCAAAATACTTTTTGTATTAGAGAATGAGTACACATTCGACGTGCTAGCGAAAAGAAGAGATTCGCACATCGAACGGTTTTTCTAAAAGTATTTTTCAATCAGAGATACTTTTGAATTTGAAATGAATACACATTCGACGTGCTAGAGAAAAGAAAAGATTTGCACATCGAACGGTTTTTCCAAAAGCATCCGTCAATCCATTTCCTGGACCAAGGTTGATTCACGAGTGAATCGCCCCATCGTTTCTATCCAGTTGTCACACGGTTGATCTATAGAATAGATTTCACATGCCACCTACCAGGAGCTTGTTTGATGTTGGCTCCAGAAGGCTTTCCATCTTCATTGTGAATATTTTTACATACCACTCAGATGTTCTGGCAATTTACCACAAGGATAATGCGTAGGACTCTTAATATATATACTTACTTTCCACATTGTGTGAAACAGCAAGTCTTCATTAATTTTGTGTCCTAATGAGATATTGTGGATGATCTCTTGGCTCTAGACTCAATCGTGCACATTTGGTTCCTATGCCGGAGACTAGGGAGAGGGTCTCCTTCTTCAATATCAACAATCTCTAAGAGAATGTCGATAGATTATGTCGGTTCCCCGTGAGAATGAAACAAGCCCTTTTAAGAGGAACTTGAGTAGCTTGGGAATTTTAGTGCAGTGCGTCACTGGGTCCATGACGACTTGTCTTCAATACCAGTGTTACCTTAGTAACCACTAGTAGCATATGAATTGAACCCGGTTTCTGCCCTAAGGTTGAATTGATGGAGGGCTATTTCTTTTCACCCTTTTTTACATTCAATTATTTTTCATTCTTCAACCCCTTCAGTGCTTACCGAGACTTCATAACTAGAACCTTGTTGGGTTTATTCCAGTACTAGCTCTGTCTCAGTCCGCACTCTTCCCATATCTCACTTTTCTCCTTTTTTTTTTCAATATACCTAAGGACTCTACACTATCTAGTGGATTGTCCCTGGGTAGATCCCTCCGGCTCTGGCGGGATTGTGGGAACAAATACCTAACCTAACCATCCTTATAACTCCATACATAAAGTAAAATGGTTGGTCTTTTGGTACAGTTCATTCTTCCTTGAAACCAATTGAAAAATCATTTGGAAAAACAATCAAGGTACTTGTGATATAAAATCAAAGCATTTTGTACCTTAATAGTTTTGATCATTTAGAAAACCTCCCCCTCAACATGTGTGTATGATTTAGAAATTGTTCAGCACAAGGAGGCAAGAGGGCTTTGAAATATTTTTCTTTGATCACAATTTTCATACGAAAAAGCCATTTGATTTTCATGGTAAAATTCTCCCCCTCAATATGTGCATAGGATATTTAAAATCATTTTATCACATAGAGGCAAGAGTTAATTTGAAGCACATCCACAATCACAAGCGCCATTAAGAAACCATTTTAAAACTCAATCAAGGTACTCTATGTTAAAACATAAAAGCTTTTGTACCTCGATAGTTTTATTTTCCTTTAAAATGCTCCCCCTCAATATGTGCTTCAAGATTCGAAAGCGTTTAGCACATATGAGAGAGCAGCCTGCACAATTAAATCAAAACGATCACCTTTTATCAAATTTCATTATTAAATCACAAATTCTCCCCTGATCAAAAATATCAAACCCTTTGAGATTTTGGATCCCAAGTGATTTAATTAGGTTTAGAAAACATGGGAGAAAATGTGGCCTTGTTTAAATACTCATCTGGTTTTTGGATAAATCCTCCTCCTCAACATGTGCATTGTGTATTTGAAATCATTTGGCACATGGAGGCAGGAGTGCCTATAAAGGACTAAAACCAATTCCATTTAAAACAGATTTGAGATTTAAATCACGATCTATACCCCGATCAGAAATATCAAACCATTTGAGATTTGTGATCCCAACTGATTTAAATCATTTAGAAAACTTTGGGGAAAGACGTGGCTTGATTTAATTTTGAAAAATGATTAATAAGGAACAGATTTAGACATTAAAGATTGTTAGTGTCAGGTATGATTGTTTTTAAGAGATCTTTTGAGTAAAACAAAACAATTTCACAATCAAACAAGAACAGAAAAAATTTCATTTTGAAAGACCTTGATTCTAAAGAAAAATCATACCATGACATAACATTAAATCTTTAGATCACCACTTATTATCGTACAAGACGGAACTTTTGTGAATAAACATCGTTTGAAAATATTTTATTTTAAATCACTCTCCCCCTCAATCCATGACAGAAGTCAATAATTGAGTGACTTAGGTTTTGATAACATGAAGTCCGGTGATTTTCAAAAATTAGTCCAATATATTTTCAAAACAATATTTTCCATTTTCAAAACAATTTAATCAAATTATTCAAAATTGTTTAAAAATGGTATCCTGCACAAAGATACATTAGTGGTTGAGAAGCTTCCGTTGTTGTTGCTGTAGGGTTTGGAAGAAAAACCGTCTGCAGATGCAGTGAGACTTCTTCTTACGTTGCATTTAGAATGCCAACTGAGGTCAAATTAAGCTCCGTTTCTTCAATCACTTAGAAGAAAACCATCTGCTGATGCAGTGAGACCTCTTACGTTGCATTTATGCCAACTCTCCATTGAAGTCCAATTAAGCTCCGTTTCTTCATTTGTCAACCCAAGATCTAGTTACCCTTTCCTTTCGGCATCCAAACATCATATTATGTGGGATCCTGATCGGGAACATTCTTATACCAAGATACCTGCATACGTTAGTGGACACAAACAGATATATGGTGGTCGACAACACCCAAACAGCAATCGACTAATAAAAGTCAATTCAACATATCAATCAGTTCATATAAAGCATGGGAATAATGTGTTTCATCAAACTATAATCATCTAATCCTAACAATCATATCCTAAATTCCTAGTCCTTCGACATAGGCAAATATCATTTTTAGATAAGCACGTAGGATGATTAAGAAAGCCCGTTAGATGATGTAAGATTTGAAAACATTATCCCCCTCAATCAATGACTCAATTTATAAAAGATTTTAAAAGTGCTGAAGTCATTGATTGAGTTTCCAGATTTTATAAAAACTCTGAAACTGATAGATTTTAAGCAACTCATTTTCCACTATTTTTGAAAACAACAAATATTTTTCTGAAGAATTTTAGACGGAAAAACATTTGTGTAGGAACAGCAGTCCTTCGACATACTTTCCTCAATTTGTTTTTAGGATAAGTGCACGATATTTTTGAAAATATGTTTAGTGCAGCACTTTCCTTTCATGAAGAACGGGTTGCTATCAGAAATAATAGCAAGCCATAGTTTTAAGCCCGGGTTACAGTCTGAAATAACTGTAAGCCATAGTTTGAAGCGCGGGTTACAGTCTGAAATAACTGTAAGCCATTGTTTGAGACATGATTAAAAGGAAATATTTACACCTCCTGCTCGAACTTCATCTAAAGTCCCGTGCCATTATTGAATGACATTTCTAAGACCGTAGATGTTATCGATACCAGAAGACATGTCTTGAGAAAACATATTTTTGGTATTTTTGAAATTTTTCTGATTTTTATGGGTTTTTGAAGGTTTTATATTTTTCTATTATCTTTTTGTTGGTTTTATATTTTTGTATTTTATTTTTCTGATAAATATATACAGTGATAGAGTAGATGATATAGTTAAAGAAGATGATGATACGAGTACCGAGATAAGGATATTGAGCAGCACGTCGTAGAAGATAGAAGTCATCAACTCTTAAACATTCACCACCAAAGCTTCCAGGGCTCTTGAATCGAAGAAAGAAATTGAACCATCTGAAAGTGAGACTTTGGCAGCTTCCCCCCAAACCGAAAATCCTTTAGCTGAGCAGATTCGAAGCTCTATTTCAAGCTTGCCTTAGCCAGGTGCACAGAGAAGCACACCATTATCATAAATCCCGCTGCTCCTTTCAAGAATAATCACCGTGATTCTTAGTTCGAGGTTATATCATCAACAAGAAGAACAGCACCGTATCATCCCACACATAAATAATCTTCTCAAATTTCCATTCCGTGAAGTCCAAGCGATCTATTCCAAAAAATGTCAAGAGAACAATTCCCCCAAGTAGTTGAGTTGATGCAGTCAGTCTCTTAGTATAATGCTCAAGAACTCTCCCGAATACACTTCATGAGGGGAATGAAGAACACCTTCCCATGTTCACATTTTTCTTCCCTGATGAACGTGTATGAAGCTCAAGAACCCGAAGTACACCAATACCCAAGAGCTCCCCCGAATACACATCATGAGGGGAATGAAAACACCTCCCCATGTTCACATTTTTCTTCCCTGATGATCGTGTATGAAGCTCAAGTATCCGAAGTATACCAATACCCAAGGAAGGAATAACTGATAACATTGAAGAAGCAAGCCAAGTCACTGATTATCTCTGCGGAAGACAATCTCTGCGGATGTCAACTCCGGAATAAGTGATTATATCTCAAAATCACTGATTAAGCACTCAAGTGAAACAGCAGAGCATCCCCAATGTACACAATATCTCTCCCCTGATCATTGCGATACCATCGAAATCACCACACACTAGTGTACCTCTTTTATCTTCAGAAACTTTCTCTAACATCACTTCCCCCACGTCGTTGGAATACTAACACTAAACGCCTTGATGAGTAAAACCTTGAGTTTCTCTGCGGTCATGACATTTGTTTTCCCGGGATATCTTCAGTCACTTAGAAGAATTAAGTTCATCAAGTTTACTCGTCATGAGTCAAACCTTGAGTTTCTCTGCGGTAATAACATTTGTCTTCCCGGGGTATCTTCAATTACTTAGAAGTATTAAGTTCATCAAGTTTACTCGCGTTTAGGTGCTTGTCTCCTTACGCCTTGCTGGTTTTGACACTTCAGAATCAACAACTCTTTGAATGCCCAAATACTTGAAATTTGTTGAGAAGATTGCTTGAAGTCTTTGTGAGAATCAACATGCTGAATAATGTGAGCAAGTCTAATTGGGGATTAAATTCGACATATCACGTTCCCCCAATTAGTGCTCTCCCCAAGACCGACAATCTTTTTGATGAATGCCCAGATTAAGAAGAAGTCTTTAGATCATTAAATGCAACACGTCTTTGGTCTTCTAACATATAGCAAGAAATGTAGAACAGACTGTAGACTCGACCTTCTTCAAGATTGTCCAGTTTGGGAATAGATAGTCAACATCTTCAACTCACACCAAAAAGCATCCCACCAAAAAGCATCCCAATTAACTTACATCTTGCAAATCTCCTTAACTAAAATCCCTCCCAATCAAACAAGAACAGAAAGATGTTCATCAAGGAAATCAGCAATCAGGCCGCAACGAACACACAAGATGGTAACACCAAACTACCAATCACATCAAACAAGAACAGAGAGATTGTTTGGAATCATCATGTTGATGTATACGTGAAGCATTAACCGGAAGCACTTTGTCGATAAACTCATCAATCCGAGTGAAGATGTCAACCAACGGCTCTTAGAAGAGAAAAAACTCCATGTAAAGATGACCCGATAAGAAGAAGCTCGATTCTTACATGAGTTTAGAGCCGTATGACCATTTATATTCTCAAATATCAATCAACAATGCAAAAAATTCACACTTCTTCTCCCCTCAAGAATTGCATACGGAGATGCCATTCTTGACTAAATAAGTGAAATCCATCCAAATGTTCTATTCACACTTCTCTCCCGAAAAAATAAGCACATGATGTCGCCATCTTCATTATAATCGAGCAAGTGGAATGAGAAAACAATCAGTGGTAGCCCGGTTCACTTGATAATTGAAGCGCATGGAAAAAGTATGAAGCATGTTGATGAGAATGGTCATAAATAAGAAGATTTCTCTTCTTCAGAAGATAAAGCGCACTGAAGCGTACACTTTTCTTTTCTTTGAGGTACGAAGCATGAACTGTTGTGTTCATACGTCATTAGGAGATTTCTCTTCTTTGGAAGATAAAGCGCACTGAAACGTACACTTTTCTTTTCTTTAGAGAACGAGGCATGAACTGTTGTGTTCATACGTCATAAGAAGATTTCTCTTCTTCAGAAGATAATGCGCACTGAAACGTACACATTTCTTTCTTTGAGTACGAGGCCTGAACTGATGTGAACAGACGTCCATAATCTCTCTCTTTTCACTCTCTTAGCAAAACATGTAATCAACCCCATTATCATTCAAGAGGCTCTTTGTCGACAGACTGATGGAGAAAACCCAATATGATGAATTTGACCTCGAAGTAAACTAACCCGAACACGTGACTTAAACTTGCACATATGTAACAAAGAGCGGTGCCGAGAATTCATGCTCCATTGAATCTCTTAAGTACTCTATACTCTTCAACCAACCAACCATCAAGTAATAGACGTACATTACCTCTTGAAAATCCACAATTGAATGTGACACTGAGCACTACAATGTAACTCCTTAAAGTGATAGTTATTTTGTAGTGGTATGAGCCCAATTCCCCCAAGTGGTAAAAGAAAAGGTAAAAGACACCCAACAATAACTAGATTTCCAAGTCTTCGTTTTTGATAATAAGCTTGAACAAGGATCATGAAGAATCTTCATCCATCCATCCCCGATATCTTCAGATACTAAGTACACTCGCCTGTGATATTTCACTTCAACCTCAAATAAACAATACTGAATTAACGCCGTTGTCACATCTTCTGAACTGCTCATATCTAGCCTCCTTTGACATTAAAAGTGAACTTTGATAATGGTTTCATCCCGACCATGGTTAAAAGCACATAACCCCGTAAAACCATGTAATAACCAAATTACCATGACGAATATCCAAACACACATCCAATTCATGAAGTACACCCTTTTATCCCTTCTTTGAAGCAGAAACCGTAGCACCAGCATCAAGTAAGATCCAGAATTACGCTTTCTCTTCTCCAAGATGGTTCCATCATTACGGGATTTTACAACTCTATGGTTTAAACCGAGAAATGATTTCTTTCGCGGGATTTTACAAAACCAAGAATAAACCGTAAGATAGATCCGGAAATGCACTTTACAATTACCAGGATGTTTCCATAGTCACGGGATTTTACAAGTCTATGATTTAAACCGAGAAATAGGTTCTTTCGCGGGATTTTACAAAATCAAGACAAAACCGTAAACAATGTCAGCTTGAACGTGTTATGACAACTATGGTTTCAATGAATATCTGTTTTAGGAGAACATGCAGCGGTTCATCAGTGATTCTTCCTCCATCATCAACAATTCATTACCCAAATGTAGACAACTTCACAAACCATACTAAGTCAAGTAGTATAAACTCCTTTTCCCCGGAGGTTAACCGTAACACATCAAAGTACACGTTTCTCCCCCATGATGGTTTTGAACTATCGAAAGCATCATAACTTGTATGACCATTTGCACGAGAAGTTCTTGTCATAAGCAAACATCTTGAAAAATCATAACTGACGCTGAAGATTCTTGAAAGATTTTGCTTAGACTGTGAAGTATCATTAACATTATGAGGCATCGAATATCTCATAGGAATTGCTGAAATTGGACCTCAATTGATTCAACGGCTAATAGTAATGACCACATATGGAGATAACCCGATACGACTAACTTGAAAAGAAAGGTGACATCCCAATTTAGTGACTTACTGCTTGTTCTATATTTTTGAACAATCCACAACGCCGTGTGACACTAAGTATTTCAACTTCTTTAAGGTGATAGTTATACACTGTGAGCATGACGACGCAAATCCTTACATCAGTTATAACCAGATTGTCAATTCATAATCACTTAAAGTGATAGTTATGTCCCAACAAGTTATCTTGAGACATGCATCCAACCAACCAACGTCTCAAAGATAAAGAAGTTCACCGGTGAAACGTCATTTCAATTTCTCGTTAATAATACCGTACAAAAACCCCGTAGTCACCCTAGTTCCAATAGAAATTCAAGTCGTGACAAAATATTCTTTGTGAAACCAAAATATCAACCCTCATACCACAACATCAATCATCATCATACCAAATCTCATCAACGGATCTCGTCATCAAAGCTCAATATCACAAGTCTCATTGTTAAGTCACTATAGCAAATCATATCGTCAAGTCTCATTAATACAATCCAATTTTGAGAAGCCCATTTAACGTTATCCAAATCCAAACCATCACATCAAATCTCATGGTCAAAACTTTTCAACAAAAAAAACTCATGTTAACTAAATTCAAGCACGGTCCAACATCAGTTCTCAAGACGCACCATAAGAACCTTATATAAATTCACCCAGTCCAACTTACAATATAACCATAGGATTGAGCAAGTAAAATTTTTTATGCAATAAATCCATCAGCCCATTAAGCACATGTTAACACTTGTCAGACCAAGCGAATACACCAGCATTTGTCCCATGGTTATATTCGACAAAATAAGTGACCAAGTTAATAACTGATGTACATATTCAATCCGTCTTCCCAACTACACGTATGCAGTACTAGCCCAGTCCAATCGTCCAAACAAAATGAGCTAATATCAAAGGTCAGGAAGCCCATGTGCAGCCCAAGAAAGCAAATACAGATCCATGTGACAAGAATAATAACGTTTACAATGAAACAACCCTAATTTCGTGTGATTATAAAATACCACTTATCACATTCTACCCTAATTTCACTCAAACAAAGTATGTCCGCCTCTCTCATTTTCTACAAACCCTAATAAATCTCACAAGATAATCTGCCTCCCTCACATATCACGCAAACCTAAATCACTCATTCGCCTAAACATATGCCTCCATCTCACAATAATCTCATCTCAGATTTAAAATTAATCCAGTTAACCATACACATAACCGTCCTCAACCTATGTGTTCGTGAGTAGCTTTGTCCGAATCAAGAAGTCCATCAATCCGAATCATTTGTGTATAAACACACCTCAATCAAAATAAGCCAAGGGATGGCTTCCGGATCATTAGAATCAATATTCTAACTTGACCACGAGGGTTCAAAGGTAGGTACTTTATTTCATTCCTTTGTTATTGTTATTGAGTCACAACCGAGCCAAGATGTAGTATTAACAAGTTTGTTAACTACTTATCTTTGAGAGTTCGAATAAAGAATGAGGCAAGGCTTCAAAAAAATTATTTTGATCGGTGATGATATAATATTTCGTGTTCATTGATTCTCGATAGTCATGATGATTTTCCTTTTGTGAACCACGGAATATAATTCTGAGATTTTTTAAATTTTCTGTTTTGGTTAGATGTTTGGAGTCATGGTAGATTGAGATGAGATGAGTTGGGATAGGATAGAGTGGGATTTGATTGTGGTGATTTGGTATTGAGTTTTGGATTTGTTTTTCAGTTACATTTCATCTCGTTTTCTTTAACCATGGACTGATGAGGTATTGAATATAAACTGAGGTCGTGATGAGGTCTTTGGTATTAGGTTGTTGTGGTCGTGGTCATTAGGTCAAAATCTTCTTCATCTTTTCTTTTCTGTCCAAGTCGCTACATCATCAAAAACATAGAGTCAAGTCGCTAACCCAACTCGCTAACCCAACTCGCTAACCCAACTCGCTACCCAAACTCGCTAACCCAACTCGCTAACCTAACTCGCTAGGTCAACTCGCTAGGTCAACTCGCTAGGTCAACTCGTTAGGACTTGTAAAGACAAGTCGCTAAGAAAAATACATTGAATCTGGACTGATTAGTGACTAGTCGCTAGCAAGAATTATGATATTTTTCGATGAGTTTTCCGACCATTTTCCGACCACCTTCATAATAAACCCAGAAAAATGCATAAAAACATCATCTTTTGACCCTTTTTGTCCACATGAATATGACCAGATGTATAACACATGAATATGACCAGATGTATAACATGAATATGACCACATGAATATTACCATATGACCAGATGTATAACATGAATATATTTCAATGTAAAAACTTGGTACAAAAAGTAGTAACCACTTGACAAATTTGTTTTACCTTAAAGAATACACAACACAAGTTAAAAACTGATATCACAAAGTAGGAAAAGATATTTTTCCGACACAAAAATAGGTACGAAATCAGTTAAAAACAAGTATTCGAGCCATAATAAATCATCAAAACACAACAACCTTGGTACAAAAACCACACAAATCAACACAACACAATAACCTTGGCTCTGGTACCAATTGTCAGGATCCAAATATTTATTGTGTTGATGATTCGGGTGGTCTTGGATGATCAAAATACATGTTTACCATTTTAGAGAGAGAAAGGGTGTTCTTGCTAGAGGTTTAAACAAATGAAATGTTATATTGAATGAGAAGCACCACCCCTTCCATGGATGGAAGGGGTATTTATAGTTACAAGAAATACGACCTCCTATCGGCCTGTGGATCAGGTATACAGTGGGTAAAGACCCGTCCTTCCTCCACGGTGTTGCTCTAAACTAAACTACGCTACAAACTAACTAATAAACTACTTAATAACGTAACAAACGACACGTCTACGAGCTAACATATGCTAGACTTATAATTGGGGTGACCGACACTTTAACATGGAATTTTCTAATTCCTAACATATAATAATCCACATACACATGCGACTGGCCAGGTAATTAAAAATTGTGTTTTTTTAGAGTTTTTCATTCCTTTTTTTTATACTTATTTGGGTTAATGAATTGCAGTAGGTTGAAGCCAAACGACAGTAACAATTTTCTATTTTCTTACACGCTGATATTGCAACGGGGAAAAAATATATGCGAAACAACAGCGAAAACAACTGAATTCGTTCTTGACACTGTTTTTAAAGATTGAAAAATAGATCTTTGTACCAGCTGCGCAGCAAGAACAGGAGCGAGGTAACGGCATTTATATCAGCAACATTTACTTTACTCAAAATATGCTTAACACATACGATGACCTAAACAACCAACTTTAAATTAAAAATAGGTACTCTCAAAACACCTACATCAAAAGAAAAACGTCTAGCAGTCGCTCACAAAGCCCAGGAACCAACGCCGAATAGGTCAGTCACACTAGCCTTATCTGAAAATGCAACAGCAGACTGTAACAAACAAAAAAATTAGTTCACAAAATTATTACTACATGGAAAACTCTTTTTATTGAACAAAATATCTTACAAACAAGTTATATGAAAATAGGTTGCATGCTACAGGCCACTTATTTCTAAATACAAATACCATCACATCACCATACACATAGAAACTACTAATAGGTGGCGAACCATAAGAAACTGCAACATCATTAGACTGATACAATTTCCACAATGTTAAACCCTGACAATTACAACGACAAAAGACCAGCAAGTCTCTCAGTAAACAAATCCTTATCACGCTCACTCAACTCAAGCTTCCTTGCCATAATCTGCAACTCCAACATTTTTTCATTATCTTTCTTTTGAACTGTCCTAAGAAATTCAGCCGTTTTCTGAGGCACATTTTTGCCGACACTCTATAGCTCACCAATCAAATCATCTCTTTCGCGAACCAGCTCAAGCATCTTTCCACAAATGCCGTAAATTTGCTGACCTAATTTTAGATCCTCACTTCCAGATTTACGATAGTACAGAACCATCATGTCTGTCCAGCTAGAGGAATTTGCCTCAGCTTTGAGCTCATCACATTTAGGAAGTCTTACCATTCTGCTATGCTATTTCTAGAAGTTAAATTGCATCTGCAGATATGAATAACATTAGAAGCAAGCAATCTGTTAAATAGGCATACCAACAAACAAAAAATAATCACATGCATTAGTTTTCCATGGATGAAAATAAAGGTGCAGGGAATCAACACAAGCTGAATAGGAAAGAGCCTTTTTCAGACCTTTGCAAAGAGTTCTAAACCTCTCATATTCACCTAACTTTGCCAAAAAATAGTAAACTGATAGCCAAAAATCACAACATTTAAAGTTTATTCATTATACAAACATCTGAAACCCGGATTATAAATAAACTTAGCTCATCATTTGTTTTGTTTACTCTACGTATGCAGGCCAGTCAAAAAGTTCACAGATGCAGCATGCAAAAGCATTATCCAACGAAGCCACAAAGCAGATATGAAAGTAAAGGCTACAGCTGCAGCTCTTGACATCTGAAACACAGAAAGATAATTATATTTTGTGATCTACTTTGGCAAATGTAAATATACAAGCGTTGCACCGATGTAAAATGCTAAATAAAGCATATTGTCTATTTGTGTAAATAACTTATGTAGTGCAAACATCTTATGTAAGACTGGGTTGCCCTACGCTGCTACGATTTTAATGGTGAAAGAATTACGCTATTTATGCATTCACAGAAGTCCAATAACAAACCCGTTAAATTATGAATACAGTAAGGCAGTTCAAAAAACGTACAACAAAGACATTAATTAAAGATAAAAAAGCTAAGCGATAACAGTTGCTACTTGCAACGAATATAAAAGATTTAGTGCAATGTAACTTGAAGTGATTAACATATCACAAATTCTGGTATAGTCTAGTAGCCATTAGTATGTCTCAACCAATAGCCAACCAAAAGAGGAAAAAAAATGAAACAGGAATACCTTTGCATTCATTTGACTAACCTTTATCGTCGTAAGGACTACCGACATTGTTCAACCAATTGGTCACGAGTAAGAACGTTCAAAACCAGATTCCGTCCACAATCCACAATGAAAAACAAAGCATTACTTAGATACACATAATACTCATCAACTGCATCAATCCAATATACATTAACCTAAATCAAAAGTAGTCATCATTACAATGTAGCCGCATACAACAGAAGTGAAGAAGCAACTTGAACTAAACTTGCTTTATAGCAAATAATATAGTGGTAGAGTTATTATTACTACTTTGTAGACAACAGTACTAATATCAAAGATTGTGTCATACATGCATTGACCCTTGTACGACTATGAACATAATACTAGTATCCACAATGAAAAACGAAGCATCACTTACGTACATATAATACTCATCAACTGCATCAATCCTATATACATTAACCTAAATCAAAAATAGTCATCATTACAATGTAGCCACATACAACAGAAGTGAAGAAGCAACTTGGAATAATCTTGCTTTATAGGCAGTACTATAATAATATACCAGTAGAGTTATTATTACTACTTTGTAGACACCAATACTAATATCAAATATTGTGTCGTACCTACATTGACCCTTGTACGACTATAAACATAATACTAATACAAATGAAACGTATCATTTATATTCATAACATCGTAAACACCATACCATAAAAGATATACAAACGACATTACACATTCACTAACTACTATAAACATCCAACATACACGACATGCCATCAGTCTAATAAGCCTACACTTACTCCAAAACAGACTTCTCATTCACACCTTCGAACCTACAAAAGATCAAACACCGACAATCCTATTATAAACGACTTAGCTTCTTCAACATCCTTGATTTTTCAGAAGCACGGCCATGAGCCACATGACATCTTTCAATCAGAAACCCCAATCGGCGAAAATCTTCTTGCTCTACAAACCTCAACGCATCCACCACCTCATTTAGCATGTCATTCCTACCAAACTTTAATAACTCCAAGATAATTGCATGCCTATGATGAACACGAGCTTCGACCTCCTTAATACGAGTATCATAATCTTTTTCATCCCACATATACGATTCTTGATCTCACGCAAACACAACAGACAAGACCTTATTTATCCGACTGGTGCAAATCTTATGTCCAATCTTATCAAGCAACGGGAACTTGAATGACATTTTTTCCAGGCGAGAGTAAACAACGTATACTAGAAAGAGGTATTTGAACAAGTAAAACAACCAAAATCCAGAACAAAAGCCCTATTTAAACCCTAAAGTTCGCCTGAATGATCACACTCTTAAATCCGTCACAAATCCGGTAGAGGTAAGAAACCGGTGAAGACCAGAAGATATTAAGAAGGAGATAGAGATACGTCTTTTGTACCTGTGTTTCTGTAGAACACGTATACACACACGTGTTGTATTTACAAGCCATGAAGGTAATGTTCATGAGGATCCGGTTAAATAGTTTAACGAGAGTAATTGGATCGGGTTATGTTAGTGTAATTGGATCGAATGGGTACGGGTTGGGCCACTTGCTAAATGTTTTTTTTTCGGTTTGTCTATTTTACATTTTCCACGTAACGATAAACGTTGTTAGCAGATTCATCAACTACCGGCACAAACTAAAAGCCTAAAGTATACCGACAAGTCCCGCCGCAACGCGGCGGGCGTTTCCACCTCGTTTAAACAATTTCCTTAGCATATAGTATTAAAATATTGAAATAGTTAAAATAATGTTTATATCATTATTCGTATGTTTTTATATCATTTCACATTATAAATTATATTAAAACACGTTTCATAGTACGTCGTTTCACTTGAATAAAATATTGTTAAATTAGTGGGCTATTAGGTGTGGGCTTGGCCTGCGTTTTCTTCCTGTCGTACAATGTTTGGTGATAATAACCTATCTACCATCCATCTACGATCACAAAGTTACACGTACCAAGGTTCTAGAAAAAAAAGTGTTACGAGATACGAAACGCCATCTTCCTAGGGTTGGAAGGCAGAAGTGGTAACTTACTCCGGTAAGGGACCGAAAAAAATGGTCCATGTGAAGGAATGTGTTGGGATTACGTGTAACTATTATTAAAGTGTCAGTCATTAGTATTGTAATAGGTTGCTAATTAGGCTTATATGTTTTTAATTAATGCTACGCTTATGTAGTAAGCCCATGAGCCTATGCTTAGGCCCAAACGAATAAGGGAAGAGACTAGAAGTGTTGCCCTAGCTCCCTAGCCTATAAATACTCTGTAAACCCTCTTAGGATGGTGTTGGTTCTTCTCATTTTATGCATAATCATTTAGTATCCTTGTGTGTGTGAAGTTTCGGCCTCTCTCTCCTTCCTCTCTTTCTATTTTACATCTTAACATACTTATGTGTTCATATCATGGTGACCTAACAGTGGTATCAATCACTGTCACACCCCGCCAGAGGCGGAAACGCGAGGTGCAACTAAATCAATATACATCGCAAAACAGATATAGTACTATACCATATTTAAATTTAAGAAAATAGTACAACGTTACAATATTGTTCAAGCCGACATTGGCAATAAAATCATTAAGCTTGGTTTCCAAAAGATAACTTCTTATAATTGATGACCAAAGATGACACTTGAAGACTCCTTTATGCAAAATACTTCGTAAAACACACTTATTGACGATCACCTGAAATGCATGAGAAAACGGGTCAAGTATGAAAATAGTTGGTGAGTACACAGGCTTTATGTATTACGAAAAGCCGTTTTGAGAAAACTTCTTTTAGTTAGTACGAAAATCCATTTTCGAGAAAGTCTTTAAATAGTACGAAAAGTCATTTTTGAGTAAGTCTGCCTGGCAAATGTCCTGTCAACTCACCATGTTGCAAGTCCCGCCTATACAAGACTTGTAACATATAAGTTCACATACATTTTTATATTTCAAGTAGTAAGTCTGGTAATCAATGCACATATGGTCATAATAATTCACAATAAAAATGCCTAATGGATATAATAGATCACGACTGCTCCGAACAAGGGAGACTTTGCGTTGGTCCTGTCAACAAAGGACACTTAGTATTGCTCAAATGGAGACTTAGTGTTGCTCAGAGGGAGACTTAGTGTTGCTCAGAGAGATACTTTAGAACGTACGAACAATACATCATAACAACTATTATATATTATCAATTCAGGATTGATCCAAACATGGGAGACGTTAAGACTTAATGCATACGGTACATTATAGTTCTAAGCATACTAAAGGGTCAAGAATAGGGCATAAGTTCATAATAAGTCTAAAGGTTCAAAATATATCGATAAGGTTCAAATCAAGTCAAAAAAGAGTTCAAAATATGCCAAAGGATTCAAAATATGTCTTAAGGGTTCAATTTATGTCAAAAGTTTAAATCAGTTCATAATTTATTGTAAACAATAAACTTTAAGTTTTAGGTTCATGCATTTCACCCCAAATAAGTAAAACGATAAAAAAGGGGCCGTGAATACTCACCTTGGCAAAAAGAAGTATGAACGAGGGTCAAGTCAGATAGTATGAGTGTGTGGCTCCGACACGTAACCTAGATTAGTATGGCAAGTTCAGGTTTAAGACTCGATGAAGTTTAAATAAGTTTAAAAGTCCTTTTTGAAATGTTCGTGTTGTTGTTGCTTGTGCGGCAGTATTTAAATTTATATAGTTTACTAAAAGTATGTAGTAGAAAGAATATTGAAGATGAATGCGATTTTGGTTTAATGATGATCAAAAGATAATGTACGAAAAATAGTACATATGTTATAAGGCGTTGCCGGTGTGAACGAAAAAGATACAAATATTTTAAGTGCAATTGTATTTATTCTAAGAGAATTAAGCCTTAACTTTATTTGTATACAATTTATAATAGGAAAATACAATGTAGACTTTTCAATAAATATATTTCAAATAATATACATATTTAGAAAAGATATATATATATATAAATATATATATATATATATATATATATATATATATATATATATATATAACCCGTCTTATTAGAAAAAGCAATGTATGTTTTCAAGGCATATATTTCGTTTGCAAATCGTAAAATAGTTTATATATTTATGGAAAATTTGGGATGGCTCAAGTGTATATTTTCTATTTATCCGAGTTGACAAATGTTAAAGTTTGTATATTAAGTTTAATATCCGGTTTTTAGAACTTGAAAATGTATATTTACAAGTTTATATCTCATATAGTTTAAACGTGTGAATAAAAGTAATTGTTTTTAATTAGTTGGTTTTCAAGTATCCCTCATTTTAATTAGTAATGTCGACGCAATTTGTATGTCGTGTTTGCAATGAAATGGTCGAGTGCTAAATTGATGCGTACAGGTGAAAATGGATACACGAGTCGTGATGAGTTATGACGAGATGGATATAATTTACGATTTTCTTGCTATGATACCAAAATCTCGCGGACACTAGAAGTGGAACTAACCCCCCGGGTGGGCTGCAACAGACCTTAACTCTACTCGGCTTCGGCCAGTTTCGCAACACACGCTCTACAAATATAATTGACTTGTAAAGAAAATCAAATGGACACATGGGCTTCACAACCACCACCAAACACACCCAACTACTTGTGTAGTAATTGGGCTTGAGGCCTAATAACATGGTGTGGATACTTATGTTTTAGAAGTAGTTTTGACGCAAGGGACATAGGCCAAAAACGCGAACACGACAAGCCAAGCATTAACATGACATGACTCTCATGAGTCTTTTATGACCACCGTGTGGTCGAGTGTGACAACCGAGTGGAGATATCTTTGGGGTGTCTCATTATGACCGAAGGAAGTAAAACAAAACCCTCTTGGAGTGCCTTTTTTACTGAGCAAATACTATACACGTACAGGTACAAACACAACAGGACTCAAGTCACGACACCCTTCGTGGGTGTTGGTGGTCGAACCAGCAGTAAGATCAAAAAAAGGTTATATAGTAAGGTTACTTCATTGGTGGCTGCATGGAGACACGAAAATATACAAGGTCACCCATTGCTTGAGTCGGGTGTCTCGACAGCAAGATAAACAACAAGGACAACGATGACACCACCCCTCGATCTATCACAACTAACCCAAACATATAAGTCACTTTGGTTCCACCACAGTGGGGTTCGACCCTAAAACGACATCCAACATACTGAGACAAATATAATAAGCTAAAAAATAAGTGAGTCAACTCGAACAAAACAAGCAGTTTACTTGCTCCGAGACCCAAACTGGGTCATAACTCGACCCGAAAGTATAAAACACCAGAACCTCCAATAAGCATAACTAATTCGAGCACTTTCATAATCCGAGCCTTAGGAATCCGGTTTTAGTTAATTCATTTTAAGTTTTTGCCACACATAATAAACAACAACCAAGAATTTTATAACAAAGATCATCCATGGATTTATGAACTACCGATCGGTATAAAAAAATTTATTACTTCGACTTAACTTGTAAAAATAGATCAAGCCACAAGCTTTATAACAATAATCATAATGAAATGTACAAAACAAAAGAGATCAAGAACCCTTACAAGGCTACAGATCGGTTGTGAGATGAGGAAGAGACCAAAAGAAAATATGAAGTCCTATGGAAATCAATCCAATCCGACCCTAGTGAGACCACCACCAAAGCTTCGCCACAATACTTTAGAAAACCTTCTGTATGTTAAGATTTGAAGTGAGAATGGTGTGGTTCCACTGTGATTGGATTGTTTATAAAGGAACAAAGGAATCGACCTATTGACTAACTTTCTTCTATAGGGTCTTGGCGTGGTGTCATATTGAGCAAAGCTCACCATCGACATTCATCTTTAATGTAGCCTCGTGACCTTGTGTGGGAAGGAGAGAAAGCGGATGAAAGGGATAGATCAATTCCCTCTTCTCTTTTCTTGATTGGCTCGAGATTGACAGGGATGGCTGAAGCTATGGAGATGGTAGCTTAGCAGCTTATCACACAATAAAAAAGAGATAGGAAGATGGTTTCTAGGTGTTGTGCTTACCAGAAGGATAAGAATAAAAAGGAGAGGTGTGGTTTGGATTTCAGAAAAAGAGAAGACAAAAACTGAGAATATAAAAAGGAGGGGCCGGCGTATTTTTAGAGATAGGGTAGGTTTATTTTATTATTATTATTGTTATTTAAATGTATATTGTGTACCCCGTACTGTATAAACTGCTCCGTAAGAAATATCGTATTCTCACGTAAAATACTTTCCGAGTATCCATGTTTTATAAATTTTATATTTCTGGAGACGTTTTGACGAGCGAAATAATAAGGTATTATTATTATCTTGACATTAGTAAATAAATTTCATGCCAATACTATTATGATGTCGGTATGCGTGTGGTGTCGGATTTCGGAGAACATGAGGTAACTGCTCGTTTATGAGTCATAAGAATAAAAATTCGAATTTTATGACAAAAATGACTTATTAAATAATAGTCTAAAAATTACGGGTTGTCACAGTCTGCCATCCTTAAAAAGAATCTCGTCCTAGATATCCAGTCTGTTTGCCCTATCGGCGCACGCTCTCATGGTTTGAACTTTCTCATTCTCGAGCTTTGCCCTCAAAAGACTCTTAGTTGGTGAATTCCCACAACTTATCGACCTGACCGGTCATGTGTTTAAGTTGTGTAGGTTGGGTAACAACTTGATTCTAACTTGATTTTTGCAACTCATCAAATAAGAACTGTCACTAGATCAAGCTTGGAAACAAGTTGTCAGAAGAGATAGTTTTCTGGTCTTTGTAAGAGACCTTTTGAAAGTTTGGCTCGAGTTTGAAATAATTTAAACTAATCAATTCAACTAATAGTGTTGGTTCAGATTAGTGAGAAGGCTAAATATTTAACTAAGGCTTATGACATCGGGATTGCCACATGACGGAAATGAAGGCATGCTTAACGCTAAAGGTAGATGTCTGACTATAGGGTTCAATGCACATTATGCCAATTCAATTCAAAGCACTTAATTTAAAGCTCATATATTGTCCTAAAGGCAAAAGTCTTAGCACACAGAATGCCTAGCAGCACAGTCATAAATACATAAAACACGTAAGGCAGATGCACACACATAGACCAATGCATTCTCAGGTGATCTAGACTATGACTCCGACCAAACATGATCTAAGATAACTACCCCCATCATTCCATGATTCCTCCTGAATTAAGCATAGTTGATCAGGCTATGCATAATTTAGGAACAATGATGAAATACTCGGGCTAATCGACTCGTACCATGTTTGGGGTTTTATGAAAACTTTAGTCTGGTTATAGTTGAAGTTTTTATTTTAGAAAAACCGGCATTCTCTATAACCTTCGGCTCTGATACAAATCTGTCACACACCGCCAGAGGTGGAAACGCGAAGTGCAACTAAATCAATATACATCGCAAAAGAGATATAGTACAATGCCATATTTAAATTTAAGAAAATAGTACAATGTTACAATTTTGTTCAAGCCGACATTGGCAATAAAATCATTAAGCTTGGTTTCCAAAAGATAACTTCTTATAATTGATGACCAAAGATGACACGTGAAGACTCTTTTATGCAAAAGACTTCGTAAACAACATTTATTGACGATTACCTGAAATGCATGAGAAAACGGGTTAACTATGAAAATAGTTGGTGAGTACACAGGTTTTATATATTACGAAAAGCCATTTTGAGAAAAGTTCTTTTATATAGTACGAAAATCCATTTTTGAGAAAGTCTTTAAATAGTACTGTTAATACAAATAAAACGTAAAAACGTTTATTTATATTTTACGATCTTCTAATGTATTGTCGATAACGAACGTAAAATCATTTTAACGAAACAAATAATATACGTAAATGGTTTGAGCCGATAGTTTACAAACACACTTACGTTTTCATATAAATCACTAAACAAGTAATAGTTCTTTCATGGTTTAGTAATACATATGTACAACAACTAGTGTTTACATAATGGCTAGATATATACATACTTAGTATGTATTATAATGGGTAATAGTATGGGTAGAGGTATAAGTATTTGACCCATTGACTAAATACATTGAATGTATTTAGGTAAAACCCAAAGTCCATGACCCATACCCATGGAACATAATCCATGACCCATGACTCATTGCATGACATCATGCATAAGTCATAATGGGTATTATCTATGACCCATGGAGCTAACCCATAACCCATTGACTAGATGCATTGCATCTTCTATATACATTGTATCTACTTGGATACCCATGGTCCAATGTCTAGGACCCATGACCCATGACCCATAACCCATGGGTAACGAGGAGCGTCTCACGGATCCCTCAGAATACACTAGACGGATCCCTCCAACAAGGGATCGGTGGGATCCGTGGAACAGTAACATGTTTTTGTCTATAAATAGTGAGCCATTTCTTCATTGTAAGTTGCCACTCCTACACATACTTTCTCCTAGTATTGTAAACAATCTAACCTCAGATCCAAAGGATCTCTCTATGTAGTTTGTGTTTATTTTTGTGTGATTCTCTAGGTTCCTCTTAAAGGCGAGATCACCACCTCTTGAAGTTGAGCAAGCTCAAGTCCATGAGTTGCCATGCTTCGTAATCATCAAGACTACTGAAGTTCTCTTGTTGATAGTTCTTTCTTTCTCTCTAGAATTGTTGTGTCAAAGGCATTAGTGAAGGATGCCAAAAGGGTCAAGACGAAGGCATTAGTGAAAG
The DNA here is from genome assembly GCA_910596185.1 of Chrysanthemum makinoi. NCBI lineage: Eukaryota > Viridiplantae > Streptophyta > Magnoliopsida > Asterales > Asteraceae > Chrysanthemum > Chrysanthemum makinoi. Next base: position 119,292,652 of record OU343220.1, on the reverse strand, counting down.
GTGTTGAACGTCCATGTCAAAGGCATTAGTGAAGGATGCCAAAAGTTTCAAGTCAAAGGCATTAGTGAAAGGTGCCAAAAGATCATGTCAAAGTTATTAGTGAAAGATATCAATGGTGTACAATCGATATGGTGCATCGATGTACAAATAGAGATAGGTTGTGTCTAAGGATATTGATATCTTTGATGATGTTGTAATAAGGAGTTGGTCTCCTTTGGGATAGGTGTTGTGTAGTGTTGGGTAGTAGTTCCTCCTTTGTAATGGAACTCAGTATCTAGCCTTGTACCGGATAAAGTGTAGGCGACATTGTGATAGGTGTGGTTCTACCTCGTGGAAGAACCCGGTGTCTAGCCTTGTACCGGAAAAAGAGTAGGCGACGTTGTGAAGGCTTCTCCGCCATAAGGAGTTGTGTCGTGTTGTGCTACTGAACTCTCGAGAAGGTGACTCGGGGAGTGGAGTAGGGAAAGGAAGATGTCCTTGTAGCCGAACCACTATAAACACTCGTATCGTGGTTTTGTGTTTCTTACTCCTTACCTTTGCATTTTATCTTTAAATATATATCTATCAATATCCAACACACATCTAAATAGATTGACATAAGTCGATCTAAATATATTAAAACAAAGTTTTAATCGGTAAAACTATTCAACCCCCCCTTCTAGTTTTCCACAATTGGTATCAGAGCTTCGTTACCAAGTTTCTTAGGAGTATATTGTACTTCCATGTATGATTGAAAACTACAAGGAAGGAAATTTCTTAAAAACAAAAGGCCACGTTTAAAATCGTCATATTTTATAATGTTGGATAATGATAGATCTCTCCGTTTATTTTCCTTGTTGATAATTCTCCATACTAGGATTTGGGCATCTTAAGAAGATCATGAAGAATTTCTCTCTAATACTTCTTTTCTTCAAAAGAATATTTAGAAAAGGTATTATCTTTGATAAATTACTTACAAATAATTTTTTTTTTCTTTCGTATATTTTCTAGATGAATTAATAATGTCATTTTTGTTTAATCATGATTAAATTTAGTAGTATCATTACGCTCTCTTAAAAATCACTAAAGTAGTTATCTATATTGAACTCATTATCAAGAATGATATTCTTCATTGATCTCTATAGACAAAATTATAAACTAGTGATAATGATATCTCGGCTATTCGAGAGCCTTGATCATCACTCCTCACATAACGATTATTGACATTTCATCTATGTCAATAAGTATCCATGTGAGACTTCTCATATTATGATAAAATGAGATTTTATCATAATCTTTGAAAACTTCCCAAAGAATTATGATTTATTCATAAAAAGAGAACCTCGTCAAATAGGACTAGTAAAACACATCAAAACCCCAAACAATAAGTTATAGAGCATAAACATAAACCCTAGCCAAGAATTAGAACTCCTAAACCAAAAATATCAAGGATCACTTAAGCTGTCAAATTGCTGATATGTCGGATCCCTGTGCTTGAACTAGCCGGATCCCTTATACAAGGGATCCGTGGGATCCGTGCAATAGAAGACAGAATAAGAAAGAAATGATCACTATGGAAGTTCCACTCTTCACTTTACTCTATCAAAACTCACGAACATAAAACCCATTTCTTTGATTGTGAGTTAATTGATCATCTTCTCCAAGGAAACAATCTCTTGTGTAAGTATAATCTTCACTACATTGTTATTTCCATTCCTTGATTCCTAGGATTACAATTTTCATCTTTAGAAATTGAGCTCAAATGGGTTTGTCACAATTTGTTACCACATTGTTTTCTAAGATAAACCAAATCAAAGAATCAACATTGTTAATACAAATTAAACTCATTTTTTGAATTCAATGAAGATCTTTTAAGCAAAATTGTGATGAATCCCATTAGGTTACTATTCACACAATTAACACCACATTGTGGTTTTGATGTTTAGAACCAATCATGCCTAGCAATCGTCAACAAGATTACCATGACACCGCTCACTACATTCCCATGTATCATCGTAAGGAAGGTTTGAGCCCGGAAGATAGAAAAGCCTTCAAGATGTTGGAAAAGAGACTATTCCACGAAGGACGAGTTGTTGAACCCTCATTCATCAACAACACCGACATTCCTCAAGTCTTTGGGGCAATCAACTTCAATTGTCTCTTAAACATTAATGATCAAATTTGTCCGGTGTTTGTGCTTGAGTTTTACAAGACCATGAGAATCATTCGAAATGAGAATGGAACCATTTTGATAGCCTTCATCATCAATGAGCGAGAGTTCACCTTCACTCTTGTAGAGTTTGCTAGGATACTCGATATCTCATATCAAGGAGTATGTATGTACTCAAACGAATGGTCGTTGGCGGACCTTCATGACATGGTGGATCATCATGAGGTATACTTCACCGCCATCCCGGAAGCAACCACGGTAAGGGATACCGTCTTCATGGAAAGAGCATCTCCATCAAGAGTTACGAGAAACTCCAAGGTGATATATAGGGATCCGTTTCAAATGGAGCTTTCAGAAATGTTCCCATTATACAAGAAATGGGAACTCGTGGTAAGGGAGAACGTACTTTGCTTGGGAGGAAATAAGGATCATCCCAATGCTTGCCTAAGCTTCATGATCTATTGCCTTGTAACTGACACTCACTTCAACCTCGCCTATTACATGGTAAAGAGAATGGCAAGTGTGAAAGTATTATGGACAAGATGGTACTCCCTTATGCCGTGCTCTTGACTCGCCTAGCAAACTTCATCTTTGCTTTAGAGGATTCGCCTTTCTCCTATGACCACACATTTTTCAACAAGGTTATGGTGCCTCGATGGAAAGACTACTAGGATTATGGTAGATGGCAAGAGACCTCACCCACCAACGGACTCATCAGATAAAAGAAAGAAGAAGAAGGAAGCGACAATCCTCTTGCAACGTCCATCTCGACCTTAGCATACATCAACCAAGCTGGGATGTCCCAAGCCCTTCACAAGAAGAAGAAGAGATAGAGGGGTGAAGAGTGAAGGCGATAGAGATGGAGATGAAGATGGAGGTGAAGTAGGAGGATGAGTGGAAGGAAGGTAAGGTCTTAAACCTTAGATTGTAACAATTTATGAACAATGGTCTGTAAACAATCTAAACAACATTTATGTAGTTTAGGACGTAGCTTGTAGAAGATGGCATAACTTAGACTCAGACACTCTAACTTAGGAACCGGGAAAATGGGAATTTTACGACAACTTGATCTCATTCAAGTAGTCGATGTTACTCATTTTTCTTATATTTTAGTCATCCCCACTTACTATGCGTTATATTTGTTGTTTGCATATGTTTATTGAGTGTAGAAATGATTAGGATGAGTATTTGCTAAAGAGTGCAAAACGCACATTCTTTGAGAAGCTACTTGGTCAGCAGTAGCCGGATCCCTGGCTATAACTAAGTAGGATCCCTGTATGAGGAATCGGGATCGGGCAAACAGTTTATCTGCAGACTTTTATACATCAAACCATTCCCCTAGATCACATCATACTAGCTAAACATGATTCTTTAAGACCACTTAAGTCTTCCTCAAGCTCATTAGGTCTCACACTCACACATAGCTAACTTAGGATCAAATTCAAAGTGCTTTTGATTTATCAATTCACCTAAACTCGCCATATTTCCGCTCCAATGCTCACACATTGTTACTCACATCTCAAAACACTTAGCTTGATATTTCTCTCAATTTTAGTAAATTGATTCAAGTCATCCTTACCTCAAAATAGGCTTAAAACTAGTTTTTCATTTCTTTTTATTTCTTTGGATTTTTTCAAATTTCTCTCAAGCCACCATCTGATCTCTAGGATCAATTGTCCTCATTTTTCATCCTCAAATCAATAGTATCATCCTTGGATACTTAGTTGCACTCTTAAAAAGTCCATTTTCTACCAAAACCATCATTAGGTATCCTCACTCCTTATGGTTAGACATTTAAGTCACATACCATTTAAGACATCCAAGAAAAGTCAAACCCTCAAGATTTATAGGTACTAGACCTTAAAAGAGCATAATCACTTCACCACTTTAACTGCGTGGGACGGATCCCTGGCATATAACTAGGCGGATCCTAGTGAGAGGGAACCGGATCCGTGTATAGAAACACTTGTGATCAACCTTTCTTCCAAATTCAAACCCTCTTTGGTAATCTAAACACTTTTGCTTACCATTTAATGATTCACTAGAGTAGAACAACACCATAGTTGACCTTTGTGCATGCCAAATTTTCTTAGTGGTCAAGAATTTAATTCATTAACTCAAAATCATCCTTTATAAACCAAGCACTCTTAAGAGCTTAAGTCACCATTCTTACCACAATCCTAAAATTAGTAGTTAAAGACTTCTACTACACCCTCTCCTTCACTATGACTAAAGCATCTAGCAAGAACTCTTCAACCAAAGGTTCATCCAAAAAGAATGCTCATATGGTTCATGAGATATCATCCACCGAGTCATCACCATTAAAGTCCAAAATGATAGAATCCCTCCTCAACAAACTCAATCAACAATAGCTAAAAGAATCGCTAGAATTAGCATTCGACCTTTTGAGTTGGAAAAAGCTTCATCAAGCACTAAACCAAACACACCTAGTTCTAGTAAAACACCCAAGCCCTCATTTCTAGAACCTATACTACATTCCTTTACCGAACCTCTTTCCCATCCAAATCTCTACTCATTAGAGCACTCACCACCAAGGACTTCCCACTCACCAACTTTCTCGTTAAATATGGAACCACCTACATCACCAAATAGTCCATCTTTGGAGACAAGGAATCACCAAAAATCTAACCACATAGAGGACATTCCATTACCACCACCAAATCATACATCATCACTTTTAGTGGAACCACATCCTACATTGCTCAACACACCTCCACCATCTTTTGTGGAACCTCCTCAAAACATCCCAACTCTTCCGGTTTCTAGTCATGACAATAATTGCTCTAATTGTCAAATCACCCAAGGACTTGTTCAAGAAGTACGAAATGAGTTACATTTCATGTTTAATCATCTTATTGAATGATTGGACCAAATCAACAAGTCTACTCATCCTTAGATTCAAGCACATTGATGCTTTTTAGGTTTCCATCACTTTTTAGAATTAGTAGAAAATGTATTACATGTTTGAAACATTCTCTTAGTTTTAGAGATATGTAAATCATTTCTCATATATTTTATTGAATGAAATTACATGTTATATGCCATATTGTCTTGAGAATATGTTTGGTTCCTTAATACATATCTCATTTTGATGTTAACATCACTTTTTACATCACCATTGTTGTCTTGAGTTTACAGGGAGACGGATCCCTCATATTAGCCTAGACGGATCCCTCCAAAGAGGGAACCATGGGATCCGTACAACAGAAGACCATTTTATTACTAACTTGAGTCTCATTTGCAGGAAATTATGCATCATATACTTGTTTTCTAACATTTGTTTTGTAGATTTTCAATATACACATGAAGACTTTAACACCCTTAGCTAGGGGGAGTTTCATGTCAAAGGAAAACATTGCAAAATCATTTGCAAGACTTTCAAATTAGGTTACATTACTTGATGTCCTCCTTGCAAAGGTGCAATCATCAAGGGGAGCATATTCGTCACAAAGACGAAACCATTTGCAAACACAATTGCAATGCACTAGTTTAGTATTTCTACTTACTTGGCCTCACAAAGGGATGGACTGCGTCAATGGGGAGCTAAGACGAGAATACTTCTCCGACTTACTCTCTATTTTCATCTTTTCTTTCTTTTCACATGTTTTCTTTTAAACAATGTGTTAGTTTCTTCGGCGCTCTTTTTTGTTTCGACAAAAGGGAGAAAGAGTAAAAACTCCAATTCAAACTTTTACGAATTTTATTTTTTCCTTAAAATAATCTTATGTTTTGTCATCAACAAAAAAGGGGATATTGTTAATACAAATAATCCGTAAAAAAGTTTATTTATATTTTACGATCTTCTAATGTTTTGTCGATAACAAACGTAAAATCATTTTGACGAAACAAATAAAATACGTAAATGGTTTGAGCCAATATTTTACTAACACACTTACATTTTCATATAAATCACTAAACCAGTAATAGTGCTTTCATGGTTTAGTAATACATATGTACAACAACTAGTGTTTACATAATAGGTAGTATATACATACTTAGTATGTATTATAATGAGTAATAGAATGGGTAGAAGTATAAGTATTTGACCCATTGATAACATCAAATTATCCTGAATATTAAGTGTCAATTTGCCCCGATAATGCTTGTAATTTATATCATTTATATGGATTTACATTTGTTTTCCATTATATTCCACTTTCAGGAAAATTACGAGCATTGGAGATAACGAGACGAGGAATTGGAGAATTATTAAAGATTTATCATAGTATGCTCTTTTTGAAGAATTACAGCGTATCATCTCTCACATTATCTTTGACTAAAGCGTGACTCAGATAGCCAACTCATCAGAAGATTACAGCGTAACTCTCCTAAAAGATTACGACGTAACTATATTAGGTCAAATGAGGATATAACCCTGATAACTACGCCGTAACTTCGTGCATAAACTAAGCGTAACCAAGAATTATTAAAGATACGGCGTAACCACTTCTAAGGTTACGCCTTAACCTGCAGATCTAGTAAATTTCTGAAAAAATAGAGGATAACGGCATAACTATTCTATTTAGTTACGGTAACCCAATCGACCTATAAATACCCCAAAATTTCCAGCATTTCAAAGCATCCCATTTCACACACCACAACCAAAGAACGTGGGAAGAAGCCAAAGGCAGGTCTAGAGGAGCATACAGAGCTATCTCCAATGGAGAAATCACTCCCCTACGATAAGCATTAGCATTTTATCTTTCCTTTACTTTTGATTCATGTATTTCGTAACATTAAATATTTAATTGATTTGTATGGTTAATATGAGCGGCTAAGCACCTCTTGGTGCTGGCCTAGTTATGATTCATAATTGTTTTCTTTGCGTTTATATTACTTCGCGGTATTTCTAAGTGTATTCATGCATAGTTTATTGGTAGTTACCCTTGTTTTGGTAGTTTTGAATGGCGGTAAAGGCTAGTTGCTTAGGAGATATGACCAACTGACCCTAAGTGAGTAGATGAGGCGTGAAGGGTAAGATATGACCAACTGATGACCCTTTACTTGTGCGATTTAGACCAATTTGGTCACCTACCATTTGGATGAACTTAAGAATTAGGGGTGAGTGTTTAAGTTGCTAATGCTCGGGCACTCACTATTATAAGTCTAGCATGTAGCGGTACTTAATGACTCGGCTTGGGGACCGGAACAAGCGGACTTATGAGACACCTAACTTCTCGATGGTGGCATCTTT